>CM029517.1:22491159-23691159 GCA_017140615.1 Eucalyptus cladocalyx
AATGTTTCAAAGATGTACATTGTGGCTTGAATTGATCAACCGGGTCAAATGCATGAAAATTTCTAAAGCTACCTGGTAGATTGGACACTAGTATCGTGCCAAAGTGAAATTAACCATGGAATTGAGGTCGAATTCAGAAATTGGAAGTTTAGGTGTGTCACAAATCATTTTAGGAATATTAACTCATCTTTGGAAGATTTTTCATGCAAGCCGAGCTTTCAGCAAAATAATCGAGAGAATGGCTAATTTGGCTCAAGAATTAGTATGCCTACCTTTGAGTGTGCTTTTGGACTTAAGTTGGTGCTATGGACAAGTGAAGATGTGAATTGAAGTGTGGTGACATTGAATTTATTTTATGGACTTCAATTTGATTCAATTGGGAGAGAATTGATTGGAATTGAAGGAATTGATGTACAAGTTTCATGCCCGTGAGAAAAATAAAATTGACCCATTGAAGATTGTTGTAGGGGGATTTGAAGTTAGTGGAGCATGACATCACTTGATGATTTCATGGTGGCCCCTTTTGTTAGATTAAAGAAAATAAAAAAAGAAGAAAAAGAAATGGCCCCTTCTCTCTCCTCCATCTCTTCTTCCTCTCTCTCCGTGCGACTCCTCCATGTTCTTCATCTTCTTCTTCGGAGCCTGACAACCGGTGAAGCTGGAGAGGCATACGCCTCCGCTTAGTTCACCGCCGTTGCATGCCTTCGCCGGACCGCCGATTAGTCGACTCCCTCCTTTCTCCTTCTTCTTTGTCGTCGAAGCGGCCCTCTCCCGAAAATCGCTACAGCTGTTGGCCAGTTTAAAGGCGGAGCAACCCACGGTCAGCTGGGGACCTGCGTCGCGCACCCCCTCGCGCTGCCGTCCGGCTGCCCTGCTTGTTGTTGCTATCCACTTAAACCGCCTCCCTCACCGTCGTCCTCGCTCGTCTTCGCCTGCTGGGGCTGTTCGCTTGAAGTTTAGGCCGCCCAGCTCGGCCGCCTCACCGGCCAAGTGAGGCCTCGCCTAGCCGCCGCCTCGCCCATCAAGCCCGCGAGTCCTTCTCGCCATTCTTTAGCTCGATCACGCAGTGCGGCCTCGGCCCCAAATGGAAGCTGAAAAAAATGGGTATGGCAGCGGAGTGTTTGCCCGTTTTAGCCGTCTTCCCAAGCCGGATGCTCGGCACTTTGAGAAAGTCGATCATCAGTGTCGTCCTCGTGCGTTTTGGTCCACTCGGCTCGCTAATCCCGTGAGTTTAGCTCACTAAACCTTGATTAGACGGTTAATTATGCCATAAGTGCTTAGTCTAAGTTAAGCAAGTTTATGTGGATATTTGAGTTTATTTAATTGTGATTTGGGTTAAAAGGTTTGTTTAATTTAAAGTGTGTTTAATAAAGGCTAAGATAGTTTATTTAATAATAAACCTTGATGGGACATAATAGGTTTTAATTTTGAATTATTTAATTGCTTCGAAATTCTGGAAATTTATAATATTATATTATATTCGAAATTATTAAAATATTATTACAAAAAAAGCGGAAAAATTAGTTTTGACCTCGGTTGCTCAAAATTTCGTGCTGATCGTTCTTGTGCATTTTAAATTTGAGTTTGGTGAATGGATGTGGCAAATTGAGTGTTGATTGTGATAAATATGGATTTTATTCACTTAAAATCCCAAGTGTTGAAACTCCCGGTATTGAAATTGGATTGTTAATGGTTAATATCGTAATTGGATTATGTGAGGTGAAATGTAAGTATCAAGGATTGGTATCGAATTGTCGTGTCTAGTTGAAAGGCTCGGGTCGATAGTGGTAAGCAGTAGGCATTAACCTTAGAAATGCCCGTCAAGAGAGTGACGTGGCTCGAGTCGATAGTGAAAGTGGCCCATTACAGACGCTGTTCTTCTAGAAATGCCGTCAAGAAAGTGACGTGGCTCGGAGCCGCAATAAGTAGGCCAAGTTGGACCCATGCTCCTTTGGGAATGCCGTCGATGTCTTGCCGAAGCGCGCTCCAAGGTGGGGCGATGGTAGCTGGATGTCGGTAGATAGCCGGGTGCGGAAGTAGATATGGCCTTGTGTGGCATTGGATAATAATGATTTGGAATGCTTGCTATGATTCGAAATTGAGTGAAATTGATTGAGTTAGATAAATTGCCCTCTTATCATTACTTATGCTTGAGTGATATGAATCGTACTAACTGGGGAGGCAAGAAGCGAGTAAGTCTCCTTTCTTTGTGTGGCTAGACCACCGGGCGTATTTCTTTCTAATAGGGGTTTAGGGGTTGAAGCTTTGCTGAAATATCGTCAATCAATACTATTAGCAAGTTGTACGGTTACATTCTTCGGCTCTACCTATGAATTATCTGGTAATAGGTCTTTCACAACGAGATCTACCTATCTGATTACGGTATTTAATTATGAAAATTGGATGGGGTAGGCGGCCCTCTTAATTAAAGTTTTTGCAAGAGTATAGGAGATGAATTTCGGCTTTGAAAATAGGGATTTTCCCGGCAATGAATAACTATTTGTTACCAATGAAGGAATTTTTTTCTCATCCGGAAACCATAAATTTCATATACAATAGAAGAATTGAATAGATCCTTTTTTTTTTTTGTTTTTCGATATATAGATAGTGAACGACCTTCTTCCTTGGGCATTTATACTATTCACTAGTCTTGATCATTGATATTTGGAAAATTTCTTTCCCTTTTTTTCGGATTAAAATTTCAGGTCCCTAGATGACGGTCGTGGAGGACTGAAGCCCTAAGTTTGGAAAGGTGGAGAGTGCGGTATTGGTGAATGTGTCCTGCTAGTTGGTTTTAGGATAGTTCCCCTTTTGTTGGGTAAGTCTATTTTGTAGACAGTCCAAAGTTTAGTATTTAAATCTATGTGTTTGTAAATGAGTGTTTGGTATTGTGATCGATTGCTACTTTTCATCCCAAGGTAAATGTTGTCGGGGGATTTGTTTTCGACACAACGTGCGTAATAAAATGAATAGGTCGGCGACGTATCCTAGGATGTGCATATTTGATCGACCGCAATGGGATGTGCGCGACTTGGGGTTCGGGCGTGACATATAGATACAAAGTTGATTGGATTTTTTAAATGTTCATTCTATGATTAAATAAAGAAAAGCTCAAAAATCACCTTCACTTTGTGTCGATTTCACTATATCCCTCTTTTCTAAAGCTATGATCTCTGATGTAAAATTTGTTATTAAATGAATGGGACATAGAAACTCCTAGCACGATAACCCAATGATTCGGCCAATGGAAATTTCTAGGAAACATATGGGATGACTTGTAAATCGCGTTCTACTTTTTGGCATGTCCTTGAAATGTGACTAATGGACAAGAATTTCTCGAACAATTTTGTAAACCACGTCTGAGAAGACTTTTTCAACTTATCCCTTGTCTGGCAATGGGAATGCAGGATGGAGGAAGACTTTGACTTGCCTACCCTCGCCAATCTTTTTCTTGAGTGGGTTTCGTCAGCTTTTGCCTTGTCGCTTTCTTTTGCAATTAAGCAAGCAAGACGGTGGAAGAATTTTGAATATTTCAGTCGGAAGAAAAGAAGAGGAAGATGCAACGAAGTGAGCAAAGATATTAGAAGACTTTGGCTTGCTTTTCCGTGTTATGCTGAGAGATTAGCTCATGATGATGATGATTTGGGACTTGTGTGCTTTCCATACAAATAAACCAATCGGGATTAATTTAAATTTGATAATTCACGTCCTTCTCATTACCTTCTTTTAAAGTATAAATTTAAAATTTAAGATAAGCAAGTTGCAACTTAAAATTTTTGAATAAAATATATCAAGCTACTCATGATTAGATCATAATCTATAAAATAGTTCGTATTGAGAATTTTACAAATCGATTCATTTTATAAATAAAAAATATATTGTTCAAGGCACTCTATATTCACCCCACCCCACGTCAAACCAACCCCCTCCGATTTCTTCCCCTGATCCCAACCCCAGAAAAACCAAAACACCTGTCAATCACCCCACCCACCCCACTTGCTCCATCGCTCCATCGATTTCTTTTTCCCCCACCAAAAGCACCTATCATTTCCCCAGTTTCTCTCTCTCCCACCCCATGCCACCCCCATCGACCCCCTCTCCCCCTAGTTTCTTTCCATCGTCCCCCACCACCATCTTTCTCTTCTTGCTAAAACCCTAAACACGGCCTCTTCCTCCTCCTCGTCGCACGACCCTCTCAGCTCTCTCTCGGTCGCCTCATAGCAATTTGCCACCTCACCTTTTGCCCTTCCTCCTTCCCCGCAGCTGTAGCCTCACCGTGGACCCTCCATGGCAGTGTCACAATCGCGGCCCTCTGGATTGCCTTGATCTATGCTCTTCCTTTGACCCTCCCTCGCCGTCGCGGCCTTGCCTCCACTCCCTCAGCCTTGCCTCCACCCTCCATCATCTCTTTCAACGATCCTCTCTCTCGAACACACTTGTCGAATGTGGCGAGAAAAAGTTGATCACGTGTTGACCAAGCGTGTCGATCGCGTATCGGACACGTCGACAGGTGTAGGACACGACATGGAAGCTCTGACAACGTGTCCATGCTTCATTGCTCTGAGATATAGTAAGGATTTGATATCTATGGTGTAGGAATGATGAGCTCACAGGCATCGTCCGGACGTTTGTATGAGGTTTTCTAAGTTTTCGAGGACTAGATACCCGTTATGAGTTCACAGATTGTCTTTACCGTAGCTTGGTTGAGGCTGGGATCAATGTCTTTAGGGACAATGAATCCCTCCATGTCGGTATGGAAATAGGTGGTGAACTTCTACGAGCAATTGAGAACTCTAAAATCTACATTCCCATATTCTCCGAGAATTATGCTTCGAGTAAGTGGTGCCTTCGAGCTCTCCCACATGGTTGAGTGCACCTTGAAATCGAATGGGAACAAAGAGATTCTGCCAATTTTTGAATGTGGAACCTGCAGATGTCAAGCTCCAAACAAACTTGTATACACAAATTCTTTCAAAGCGCCAAAAGACGTTGTGCACTGAAGTGGAGTCATGGAAAAGGGCTCTCGTTGAGGTGAGCAAGATAAAGGGATGGAACTGGAAGAAAAATCAGGGGTAAATGTCTTAAACTTTTCAACTTACATCTGTAGATTTCGTTTTACTCGTGATGATATGGTTTATTCATCTAGTTGATTCTATAAAGTTTTAATAGCGGTCAGCGGCCACTGTGCTACTGCGATCGGCCATTATCGCGGCAAGAACGGAATTCTCACCAGCAGTGGCCAATAACGGCCGCGGCCGTTTCGCTGCAATAGCTCCACTCAATGGCAGTATTGCGGTGGTGGCCCCCCTACTCATCTTGATTCTCTCTCTCTCCTCTCACTCTTCGTCTCTAACGCAGTAGCCACGAATAGTAATAGATCTCCGAGCAAATCCACCAAGCTGCTGGCTAGCCACCGCAGCAGCTCGTCCATCAGTCGCTGCCACTTCTTCGTTGCCAGCCTGACACCAAGATGCCACCGAGCCCATATCTGGCGTCGTTGACTGTGGACGAACCCAAATCTGGTGTCGGCCAAGGCCGATGACGCCATCCCTGGTGGTCACAAGGCCATGATCCATGTGACGTGGATACGAGGCAACGCCAAGCTGGTGGGTCTACGAGGCGCAACGGGTGGTGGCATCAGAACGCTATGATGACAGTGCAGGGTGGCAAGTGATGTAACAGCAGCGTGGTAGTGGCAGGGGCCAACGGTGATGGTGACTGAAGTTGGGGAGCGGAGAGACTGGCAAAAATCATAATCGTATTGGTGTCTAGAATTTTTTGCATAATTTCCTAACATGGTTGTTACCTCATGGCAGGCAAGGAGATCTGATACATTCTGTAATTCAAACACTTTGCTCTAAGCTGAAGGTTGCACATGAAAATGTGACTGAACATCTAGTTGGAGTTGATGATCGTGTGGAAGCTATAATCAAGATGTTGGATGTGGGATCTGATGGTGTACGATTTCTTGGAATCCATGGAATGGGCGGTGTTGGCAAAACAACCCTTGCTAAGGTTGTCTTCAACACGCTATCTTCTAGCTTTGGCCAACGCTGTTTCCTTGCAGACGTTCGAGAATCATCTAAAGGCAATAATGGTATGCTAAATTTGCAAAAACAATTGTTATCCAAGCTTCTCGGTTCTCATTCTATAGATCACATGTATCACGTGAATGATGGGATTGTATTGATGAACAAAGGAGTACTTAAAAATAAAAAGATTATCATTGTTCTTGATGATGTGGATGAGAAAGATCAATTGAAATGTCTAGCAGAGAAAGGAGATTGGTTCGGTTCTGGTAGTAGGATTATCATAACTACTAGGGACCGAGATGTCCTAATGAATGAGGGAGAAGCAATTGCTAATGGCCCTGTAAAAAAGTCTGCAAACGTTTTGACTTATGATGTACAGGAGATGGAATTTGGTCATGCTCTTAAGCTTTTCAGTAGGCATGCCTTTAGAAGAGACTCTCCACCAGATCATCGTGTCTCCCTTTCCAAAAATTGTCCGAATTTTGGGAAAGCTTCCTTTAGCTCTTGAGATTACAGGTTCATCTCTTAACGGTAAATCTGAAGAATTATGGGAAGACATGTTGAAGAAGCTAGAAGAAGCTCCTTCCAAGGAGTCCAAAGAAAATTGCTGATAACTTATGAAAGGTTAGATCATGCACAAATGCAAGTATTTCTCGATATAGCTTGCTTTTTGTTAATCGGGAGAAAACTTACCCTTTCTACATGTGGAGTGCTTGTGGATACCACCCACACAATGCCATTGAAGTTCTCACTAATATGTCCTTGATAAAAATCAAAGATGACAATACTTTTTGGATGCATGACCAAGTACGGGATCTTGGAAGGGACATTGTCCGTCAAGAGAATTGCAACAATCCTTGCGAGCGTAGTAGAGTGTGGAATCATAAGGAAACGCTAAGCATTTTGAGACAGAAAGAGGTATAAAAGGTTTCCTGTAAATTGTTGTAGACTATTCTTACAAAAGGAAAAGTTAATCGCTATTAGAACTTGCAATTGTTTGATTCTGTCTTCACATCTTGACTTCTTTGTGTTTCTATTGTCAGGGAAGTAAGAAAATAGAAGCATTGTCACTAGGATTTCGTGGATTCCTTCCTGAACTCATGTTTCTAGAGCATGATGTATTTGCTCATTTACGAAACTTGAGGTTCTTTCAAGGGGAGATGGTGTCTTTTGTTGGAGACTTCAATAATCTTCTCTATAATTTAAGATGGCTTTCTTGGCAATGGTGGCATTCCAATTTTGAGGCAATAAACTTTCATACACCTAATTTAGTTGTTCTTGACCTTTCACAGAGCAATATTTCAGAGGAATGGGCTGGTTGGAACCAAATCAGAGTATGATAAGTCCCACTCCTTGCATACGCATATTGTTTCTTTTGTCATTTTTTTTTCTACATGTCGTTTCTTAATATATATTTTATCAAATTGTTTTGTAGGCTAGTAAACTAAAAGTACTGGATCTTAGCTATTGCCACTCATTAAGGAGAACACCTGATTTATCTATGTGGGTGTCCTTGGAGAGATTGGTTGTTAAATGCTGTCGCAAATTAATTGAAATTGACCCATCTATTGGTAAATTAAAGCTCCTAACTGCTTTGAACTTGGAGGGATGTCAGTATGTTCAAGTGTTGCCCGAAGAAATAGGATGTTTACAAGCTTTGAGAGAGATTGTCATACCTGATACGCTACATGAACTTCCGGAGGCATTCGGTAATTTGAAGTCATTGTTGACCTTTGATTTATCATATAGGTGGATTAGGAAGCTGCCACACTCGATTGGAGGGATGGTGAAACTTACGGTGTTGAGATTATGTAATTGTAAGGAGATAAAGGAACTTCCAAACTCGATTGGGAAATTACAATCACTAAATGAGTTGGATTTGTCATGGACAGCTATTGACCACCTACCTGATTCAATTGGCAATCTAAAGCAACTAAAAGTACTTAGGATGAGGAACGTAAGTGGGATAACAAAATTACCAAGAGCAATCGGGCTGTTGGAGAAGCTTGAAGAGTTAGACGCTCATCAATGTTTCAACTTGACCGGCAAAATCCCTGGAGAAATTGTTGGACTGTCCTGTTTGAAGATCCTAGACTTGTCATTCACAGGTATATCCAGATTGCCCACCACGGTGAGTTGCCTTTCTAATCTCCAAATACTTAAGCTAGAGCCATGTCCTGCGCTTAAACAGTTGCCGGAGCTTCCCCAAAGCTTGACTTGCCTGAGATGGGCCCCCAATTGTGGATGCGAATCCTTCGGAGGCTTGACGCGAGATGAGCTGAAAGACCTCCTGCTCTTCCCATTAGAGTTGGTATAATATCTCAGCTGGAAGCACTTGCCATTGCTCTTCCCACTAGCATCAGTACCCTATCTCACCTGGAAACACTAACATTGTCCTGCAAAAATGTGCAATGCCTTCCCCTGCTTCCCTCTAGTTTAAGAAAGTTACACCTTCGGTATCTGACGATCACACAATCCCCTGATTTTTCCAATTTGAAAAACTTGTCAATTTTGTCATTCTATGATTGTTCAATGCCAGAATTTTCTGGTATATTTGATGCGGAGCTAGAGGTCTTCCGTATTGACAACTGCACATTCGGAAAATTGGACGCACTGATTCAGTTGGAAATGGAAAGATTGATATCTTTAACCATGTTTTGGTCTGAGTTCCTCCCAAAATTACTTGATTTGTCGCACATGAAAAATCTGCAAGACGTAATTCTGTTTGATTGCAAATTGTTAGTTGAGATTCGTGGCCTTGAAGAGCTGGGATCCCTTTGCTCCCTATGGGTTGAAGATTGCAGTTCCCTGGAGAGGATGTCAGACCTATCGAAATTGAAAAAGCTAACGAAGCTTAGAGTAGGAAACTGTCCAAAGTTAAGAAGCGTGGAAGGTCTTGATCACTTGGAATCTTTAAAGAGGCTGACTATTATCAATGCTGGAGAGTTTGGGGGTGACACCTCAAATTTGAATTTAGAATATTCATGTATTAGGTGACACCTCTCAGCCTTTGTTGAAGTCATGATGGCACGTTTTACAAGTTCGGCGGATCCGCACCTTCTCAGCTTGTCCGGCAATTATGATGTTGTGTCTGCGAGGAATTCTGGACAGGAATTGATTGTTGGGTTTATTGTGCTCCTTTCTTTTTATACAAGAAGGATTTCCAACGGCCCCATTAAGATTGAGAGTTCCTTTGAAGATGAGGCATATAGGGAGTAGAACGTTGAAAAGCTCGGCATATGAACTCGACCAAGAATGACATCGTCCCCGAGACTTAATTCGCCCCTGGAACTCGAGCACAGAAACGGTGCGAGTTCCTCAGAGATGTGAGCAATGGAGAAAGAATTAATTAAGCACTATCTTGGAAATGTTGAAGAACGGACCAGAGACTGAGAGGAGCACTGCAAGGACGTAGAGGCGTAGCCAAATTGTTTGTCTTCTGCTGCGGATTACGCTTACAAAGACATAAAGTGGAGCCCAAGGCACGCTCAAATAATGCTAAAACTTGTGGTGCGTAACAGCAATATCCTCACTTTCTACGACTTCATCTACAACTTTATCAGCAGTGGAAAGTAATTATTTCCTACCTTGAATCCATTTTGCTAAAAAAAACTGCTGTTGTGTCGTTTTGGATTTTGGTCCTCGAATGGTTAGTGCTCTTATCTTAGTTGTGTTTTTCATGGTCTCTAGGGTTCCACTCCATAAGGTTCTTTCTCAGAGCTTTGATAATACGGTCAGGCCTCTTCAGAATAAAGAACGGGCAGGTATGGCTGGTTGAATCTATTCCTCTTTTTTTAGGCATGTAGAATTATGTATCAAGTTCAAAAGCAAAATCCAAAAAAAAAAAAAAAAAAAAAATGTTAGAAGATGGGAGTATGTAAGATGGCATTTGTGAAAGAATAGTGGTATGTTTTCTCTAATTCACTCATTTGCAATTAAAACGTGTACTAGGTTCTAACTCTGCTTTCGAAATTTCATGCCGACTGCTGAATTATTGGTGTTGTCGTTGTCATCATCATTATTGTAAGTATGTTTGCTTGAACAATTTGCTAAAAACTGGGGTGCTTCATAGTGGTGGCTGCATTTTCCATATCCATTTTAGTTAGTCATTTGTGTGTTAGGGCTTGGCATGTCATAGTTGCCAACTTATATTGTTTTACTGTCTATGGATATCATATATCTTGTTTACTAGTGAAATATGAGCCATTTGCTACTATTAAGTGTATATACTCCTTCCGGGAAGTAAAAATATTGCACAATTTAGTTCTTCCGGTAGTGAGCATTGCTAGCAATGCGCTAGTTCTTCAAGCTAGATTCTAATATTGTTAATTTTTGTAATGGAACAAGTAGAATATTCATCTTGGTAGTGAGAGCAAGGCCTTGTCTTTTTCCTTTATTTTTCAAGAATATTGTTAGGCAATTACTAACATTTGATATAACAATTTTTGAGATTAAAACTTAGTGATATGTTGAACCAATTCTATAAGAATGTTCTAGACTACTTCCTACAGCTGAAGTAATAGAGTTTTTACATATTCCCAAGGGTGTGAGACGGGTGCTATTTTGAACCCTTGATACTGCTAGGTAAATTTCTGTTCCTAAATTCCTTTTGTGGGTCATCGTTAGCTGAGCCAATGTGGGATTTTCAGATTGTTGGAGCACTCATATGAGTATCTTAATATATTGTGGTATTAGTAAGTGCTATGATTAGAAGGACAAATTTGATTTGTGCTCTTGTGACATCCCGATTTTCCGATTTTATTTTCAATAAATTGAGACGGCATTTCGTTGGCACGCATATAGTTCTTTTCCTTGAGTCGGCCACTCATGTGAAAACTAGTCTATCGGGTGAAGCCGTTAAGAGTTTCTAATGCATCGACTCGAGAATTTGACCGAAGCGACCTTTCGACCGAGCTAATCTGCAAGGGTCATTACGACACAAATAAAAATCGATTAAAGACCGGAGATAGGTCGACTCGGAAGAGGCATGTGATTGAGTGTGGGTGATTCCACCGGATTGCATAATTCTTGTCGATCGACACTGGACCGACTTTTCTATCGATTGGGTACCACGTGTTCGTATTTGAAACCTTGGGATTACCCCGAC
Source organism: Eucalyptus cladocalyx (assembly GCA_017140615.1). Taxonomy (NCBI): domain Eukaryota; kingdom Viridiplantae; phylum Streptophyta; class Magnoliopsida; order Myrtales; family Myrtaceae; genus Eucalyptus; species Eucalyptus cladocalyx. The sequence continues at coordinate 22,502,299 of CM029517.1, forward strand.
AACCGAAAGTCGCCAATGTTTCAAAGATGTACATTGTGGCTTGAGATGATCAACCACATGTCGAATGCATGAAAATTTCTAAAGGCTACCCGGTAGGTTGGGCCGCGCTAGTATCGTGCCAAAGTGAAATTAACCGTGGAATTGAGATCGAATTCAGAAATTGGAAGTCTGGATGTGTCACAAATCATTTTAGGAACATTGATTAATCTTCGGAAGATTTTTCATGCAAGCCGAGCTTTTCAGCAAAATAATCAAGAAATAGCTAAATTGGCTCGAGAAATCAGTAGGCCGCTTTTGGTCGCGCTTTTGGGACACGAGTTGATTTTATAGACAAGTGAAGATGTGAACTGAAGTGTGGTGGCATTGAATTTATTTTATGGACTTCAATTTGATTCAATTGGAAGAGAATCAAGTGGAATTGAAGAATTGGTTGTACAAGAATTGGACCCCGGCGGAAAAATAAAATGGACCCATTGGAAGAGGTTGTAGAGGATTGGGTGAGTGGAGTGTGATGTCACCCATGAGGTCATGTGGTCGGGCCAATTTGTTGAATTAAAGAAAAGGGAAAAAGGAAAAGAAAAGTGCCCATTCTTCTCTCTCCTCCCTCTCTTCTTCCTCCTCCCGTGCGATTCCTCCATGGGCGTTTTCTTCTTCTCCTTCGGACGTCACCGGAAGCCAGCAACCGTCGCAGCTGCAGCCGGACCCGTCACCGCCTCACGCCGCCGCACGCCGTCCTCGCCGGTCCGCTCGCGTCCCCGCTCCGCCCGCGCTCGCCCGCGCTTGGCCGGCATCCCGAGCTGCTGTTCAGCTCGTGCAAGAGCTACCGGAGCTCGTCCCCACCGCCGTGAACCGCCGTCGACCTCCGCCTTAGCCCGCCGGAGCTTCGCCTTGCCTCCGCCGCCCTTGGCCGCCCAAACCGGCGCCGGATTTGCTCCCTCTCGGCCCCGATCAGCAACCCAGAAAATGGGTATGGCAGCCCCTTCGTGGGCCGTTTTGGCCGCCTTCCCGAGCTCGGATGCTCGGCCCGCTTTGAGGAAAGTTGTTCTCCTCGGCGTCCCCGTCGTTTTGGTCCGCTCGGTTCGCTAATCCGGTGAGTTTACTCACTAAACCTCGCTTAGAGGGTTAATTACGCTTTAGGTGTGCTTAGTTTATGTTAATTGTGATTATGTGGTTAGTTTAATTGATTTAAGTGTGGATTATATTAATGTGTTTAATTAGCTTAAAGTGAGTTTAACTTAAGGCTAAATGAAGGTTTATATTAATATAAGCCTTGATGTGACATAAAGGAATTTACTTTTGATTTATTTAAATATTTCGAAATTATGTAATAATTTAATAATATATCATTATTCGAAATTATTAAAATATTATTATTTAATTATTTTCGGAATAAATTTAATTATTTATTAAATTCGAAAAATTTTGTCGGGACCCTAAATTCTCGAATTTCGTGCGGTCGCTTTTTGTGTATTCGGATTTTGAAATCGATGGTCGGATATTATAAACTGAATGTGGATTGCGAAAATACGAATATTATTATCTAATTAATTTTCGGAATAAATTTAATTATTTAATAAATTCTGAAAATTATTTGGGAACCTTATTCTCTCAGAATTTCGTGCTGATCGTTGCTGTGCTAGTAGAATTTGAAATTGATGATTGGTTGTGATGAATGGAGTGTGATTGCGATTTATAGGGATTCTTTATGAAATCCTAAGTGTAGAAATTGATGGGAGATTGGCGTGATTGACCACCTATTAGAGGTCGTGCCCGATGAGGCCGTGAAATACCACCTAGGAAAGGTCGTGCCCGATGAGGCCGTGAAAAACCACCTACAAGAGGTCGTGCCCGATGAGGCCGTGATAAACCACCTATTAGAGGTCGTGCCCGATGAGGCCGTGATAAACCACCTATGAGAGGTCGTGCCCAGTGGGCCGTGATAAACCACCTATGAGAGGTCGTGCCCAAGGTGGCCGTGATATGCCACCTATTAGAGGTCGCGCCCAATGGGGCCGTGAATTGCCACCTGTTAAAGGTCGCGCCGAGTGGGGCCGTGATGCCACGATTCAAATTTGCCGAGTAGGGCCGTAGTTGAGAGCAATGATTGATTTGCTAGAATGACATGTAATCGGCCGAGTCGATTGATCGCGAGACGATCCAAGTGGTTGAATTGTTCGATGGTGTGATTGTGCCATGGTTGTTTGGTTACCATAATTGTACGTGGTTGAATTATATAAACTGTGCTAACCTGCAGATGAAGACTATTGCGAGGTAAGTCTTATGTGTGATGTGACTAGGCCACCCGGGGCGTATTTTCTTTCTAATATGGGTTTAGGGGGTTGAACTTGCTGAGACGTTGTCTCAGTGGTTATTGAATAACCATTTCAGGTCCCTGGTGGACGGAGCGGCCAGATAGCTTCGGTTGGCCTTGAGGAGTTGGAGAGGTGAAGTCATAAGGATTGAAGATCGTGTCTGACTTGTGGGTCGTAGGACAGTTCTATTTTAAGAGCCGGTCTTTTGTAGATTGTTGGCCATAGACCTCTGTTTGTAATTCCCGAATTATGAAAGTGTTATGTTGTGATTTTGTTTCCGCTTTTCTATCCCGTATGTTATTGTCAGGGGTTTTATAATACGTTCCGCTTGCGCATTAATAAATGAATGGGGTCGGTGACACTACCTGGGAATGTCGCATTTGATCGACCGCAGTGGGATGTGCGCGTGCTCGGGGTTCGGGGCGTGACATCCCCGTTTAAGTGGTATCAGAGCATGGTCTGTGTATGGAGTGATAAGGTGCGATGAGTCATGGGATAGTTAGTAGGAAAGGCTTTTAATATGCTTATGCATGTGAATGATAGGCGATTGGTAGCTTGTTTGTGGGGTCACTCAAATTCTAACCTGGTGTTGGAATTGGAAGACAGGCATCTATATAGAGTCTGTAGCATGAGTGACCAGGAGTGGAGGACTCCTTGGAGAAGGTCGTTAGGACCTGTACCTCGGGGTAGGATGCTGACAAGAGTCGGTACCCGAGGTAGAGCGCAGGCTTAGACCAGCGCGAGTGTGAGAGTACCGCTGCAAGTCGGTACTTAGAGTGTAGTAGTACCGAATGATCCTAGGTTTGGTGGGATCGTTCAGGTGCTAGTGTTCCTTGGAAGCTTGTTGGGTCAGTAAGTTCAAGACCGAGCCGTTGATGTTGCTATTGTTTCTACCGCTGCCAGTGTTGTGATCGTTGTTGTTGCCGTGCCTGTTAAGGCCTAATCTGGAGTTGTGATTGAGGATCAAGCCGCTGTATTTGAGTCAAAGTTCAGTTTAGATAGATATGGAAATCGATTGGGGAGAAAGGCCGAGGCCAGAAGAAAGGTGCCCTGTTTCACCAATCGGAAAGGTAGAATTAAAAAGTCAATGCTCAACTTGATCGATGTGTGTCGTGTCTGTAAGAAAAGAAAGGAATCTGTTCCGTGCTGTAAGAGAGACAGGACTTGTTACAAGGGTCGCCAGTACAGTTACTTGATCAAAGATTGTCCGTATAGACAGATGGAATCACAGCTGTTTCTGTCACCGTCGTTGATAAGACAGAACAGAGGAAGCATGCTTCGGGATGTTCATGGGGTACTTGGAATGGACCCCAGTGCAAGAAAGGGTGCATGATGTTCCTTGATGGGAGGTAGAGGACTCTCTGATTGTGTGCCGAGCTTGTGGAAAGGAGGCTCAAGTCAGCCCAGTGTCAGAGTAAAAAGGGAATCATGCTTTGAATGTGGCCAGCACGGCCGTCAAGTTAAGAACTGTCCGTGTAAGTTCAGGAGAGTGTAAGCACTGTTACTGCAGATAGAACGCCACTAGGATGGCGAAAGGAATAATAATGGATCGACCATGCATCAATCAGAAGATGAATGTTTTTGAGATATTTTTATCAGAGTAGTGCAGCAGAATTTTCAGTGAAGGTTGTAGGATTTTTGGATTGGTAATAAAGTAATAGAAATGTGAATTTCCAACTATAGTTATACTCGAAGAGTTTGCTTAAGTATGACTTGGAAGTCATTCATGAAAAGGTTTGGCTCGAGGAGCTTTCTCTTTGTTATGAATCGTGGTAGTGATATAATTTAGTTTGTTCGGTTAGCGTATAAAATTTTTGAATCACTAAAAGTTAGAAAGGACCTTTCAATCCTTGTTATTCGTCACGAAGATGACTTGGTTCGGTTGTTGGTTATCGAATCTACATGGCAGCTGTAATGGATGCGTCAGTTGAGGAGCCGAATATGGAGAACGTAACCATGGTACATAGGTTTTCTGAAATATAATCTGAAGAATTGCCAGGTTTGTTGTCAGGAGGAGAAATAGAGTGGTGATTAAATTAGCATCCGAAACAGAGCCAGTCCCTAAGGCTCCTTACCGGATGGTGTTACCCGAGTTAAAAGAACTGAAGGTGTAGATGCAGGAAGTGTTGGATAGGGGATTCATACTTTCCAGTGCATAACCTTGGGGAGCACAAGTTCTGTACATGAAGGAGAAATATGGTTCGTTGTGGTTGTGTATCGATATTCCTCAAGATCGACTGGAGGTCAGGGTGTCATCAATTGAGGATCAGGAAGAAGGACACACCGAAGTTAGCATCTCGTACTCGATATGGCAGTTATGAGTTCGCTGTAATACCGTATGGTTTGATGGACACCTTAGTTGTTTGTTTGGGTTTAATGAGCAGAATGTTTAGGGGTACTTGAATCAGTCCTGATCGTGTTCATTGAAGTTATCCTAGTGTGTTCAAAGAGTGCTGAGGAGCACGAGAGACATTTGGGGATGGTACTTCAGACCTTGAGGACTCTTCAATTTTATGCTAAGTTTAGCAAGTGTGAGTTTTGGATGACTCGTGTTGTGCTTCTAGGTCACGTGATTTCAGGCGAAGAAATCTCTGTAGACCCCGTCGAAGATTGAAGCAGTGAACAGTTGACCGAGATTGACTACAATGATAAAGATTAGAAATTTCTGGGGATTAGCAGGATATTACAGAAGTTTTATGGAAGGGTTTTCAGCGTCAGCGTCGCAGTTGATTCGACCACTGAGAAAGTAAGAAAAGTTCGTGTGAACAGGTAAGTGCGAGCGTAGTCTTCGATGGCCTAAGAAGAGGGTGACTACCGCACTGTGCTGATTATTCCATCTAGTCCTGGAAGTTATGAGATCTACAGTGATGTGTCGTTTAAAGGATTTGATTGCTTATTGATGTAGCATGATAGAGTTATTGCATATGCGTCCCGTCTGTTGAGACCTTGGGAGTTGAATATGAGACAGCGTCGCTGAATGGAACTCATTAAGGACTATGACTATGATATTTTGTATCACTCTGGAAAGGTGAGCAAAGTCGCAGATGCACTGAGTCGAGAGTCCTTAGTTGCATAGTTGGTATTCAAGGATTTGATCCTAATTGAGAAAGTGCGAAATTCGGTTTTCAAATCCAAGGTAGGCCACCTTTGGAATTTTATTACTACCCTCGAATTGAACCGAGAGAGCAAATCGAATCAAATTGCTTCAAATGCGAATGATTTAGAAATTCAGGAGACTTTATAAGAGAATGCAGATGAGAGAGAGGTTGATTTTCAGATTTCTGAATATACAACGCTAAGGTTTTGAGGACGATTATGTGTAATTGTCGATACAGAGATTAAAGAAGAGATCTTATGGGAAGCTCATCATAGCAATTTCAGCGTTGTCCAGCGTACAAAGATGAGTTCGAATTTGCACCAACAAGATTAGTAGACCGTTGTGAAGATAGATATCACGGACAGACAGTCGCAAGTGTCGATGTGCTAGCAAGAGAAAGCACGGTTTTGCAATTCGAGAGGACCTTTGTAATCTTTCGATACCTCCGTGAGGAAGTGGGATCACGTCACGATAGATTTTTGTGACAGGTCTATCGAGGAGTCTGTGTGTTAATAATCTCATTTCGGGTAGTAAGTGGCAAAGACTGTTGAAATTAGCCACCTTGTGACTGTGCTGAAGGATCTTAATTTGATTAAGCATGCAGAGGTGTTGTGCATCAGATAATTCGTTTGCATAGTGTGTCAGTGTCAGAGTTATGTCAGATCTTGACTAGAGGTCCTCAATTTCAGCAGATCAGTCAGATAGTTCCTTTTTAGTCAGTGTCGAGCAGAGTATTCAGAACTTCAGTTAGTTGAGTTGAGGTAAGAGATCATAAAATTGCAGGTGCAGAGTTGGTTCAGAAATTAGTGATTCAGTTGCAGTTATCAATGACAGATTAAGGACCGCTCAGAGATGCCGGGAAAATTTACGCAGTAAAGTGTCGAAAATCTTTGAATTTTTAGATTGAGAATCCTGTTCATCCTTGGATGTCGCCTAGGATAGGGACATCTCGAATTGTTAAGAAAGGAGAGCCGAAACTGTTTAAATGGCGGAACATTTCGAGTTTGAGATCAAAGGAGAATTTTGGCTTTAAATGGAAAAAGAAAGCGGTTTGGGACACCGTCGGTGCCTCTAGCCGAGTTGGTATCCGGGATGAAGCTCGTCGGTCCGAAGTCGGGAGTTCGAATCCCCGACGCGGCAGTTAGCCGCTTTGTGGAAAAAAAAAAAAAAAGAACCAAAATGTTTGCAGCTTTCATTTTTGTAAATTTGGACAAGTGCTTAGCCTTTTTGGGAATCAAAAATTGGTTTGGCCAATTTGGAAATGTTTCGTCAAGCCGAAGATCTTGGATAGCGGTGCGAAGTAGAATGAAGGAGCATAATTGATGAGACGACAATACCCCACCATTTTGAAGAAGAATTTTAATGGTTTAAATTTCGAGGACGAAATTTTTATAAGAGGAAGAGTTGTGACATCCCGATTTTCCGATTTTATTTTCAATAAATTGAGACGGGCATTTCGTTGGCACGCATATAGTTCTTTTCCTTGAGTCGGCCACTCATGTGAAAACTAGTCTATCGGGTGAAGCCGTTAAGAGTTTCTAATGCATCTGACTCGAGAATTTGACCAGGAAGCGACCTTTCGACCGAGCTAATCTGCAAGGGTCATTACGACACAAATAAAAATCGATTAAAGACCGGAGATAGGTCGACTCGGAAGAGGCATGTGATTGAGTGTGGGTGATTCCACCGGATTGCATAATTCTTGTCGATCGACACTGGACCGACTTTTCTATCGATTGGGTACCCTGTGTTCGTATTTGAAACCTTGGGATTACCCCGACAACCGAAAGTCGCCAATGTTTCAAAGATGTACATTGTGGCTTGAGATGATCAACCACAGGTCGAATGCATGAAAATTTCTAAAGGCTACCCGGTAGGTTGGGCCGCGTTAGTATCGTGCCAAAGTGAAATTAACCGTGGAATTGAGATCGAATTCAGAAATTGGAAGTCTGGATGTGTCACAAATCATTTTAGGAACATTGATTAATCTTCGGAAGATTTTTCATGCAAGCCGAGCTTTTCAGCAAAATAATCAAGAAATAGCTAAATTGGCTCGAGAAATCAGTAGGCCGCTTTTGGTCGCGCTTTTGGGACACGAGTTGATTTTATAGACAAGTGAAGATGTGAATTGAAGTGTGGTGGCATTGAATTTATTTTATGGACTTCAATTTGATTCAATTGGAAGAGAATCAAGTGGAATTGAAGAATTGGTTGTACAAGAATTGGACCCCGGCGGAAAAATAAAATGGACCCATTGGAAGAGGTTGTAGAGGATTGGGTGAGTGGAGTGTGATGTCACCCATGAGGTCATGTGGTGGGCCAATTTGTTGAATTAAAGAAAAGGGAAAAAGGAAAAGAAAAGTGCCCATTCTTCTCTCTCCTCCCTCTCTTCTTCCTCCTCCCGTGCGATTCCTCCATGGGCGTTTTCTTCTTCTCCTTCGGACGTCACCGAAGCCAGCAACCGTCGCAGCTGCAGCCGGACCCGTCACCGCCTCACGCCGCCGCACGCCGTCCTCGCCGGTCCGCTCGCGTCCCCGCTCCGCCCGCGCTCGCCCGCGCTTGGCCGGCATCCCGAGCTGCTGTTCAGCTCGTGCAAGAGCTACCGGAGCTCGTCCCCCGCCGCCGTGAACCGCCGTCGACCTCCGCCTTAGCCCGCCGGAGCTTCGCCTTGCCTCCGCCGCCCTTGGCCGCCCAAACCGGCGCCGGATTTGCTCCCTCTCGGCCCCGATCAGCAACCCAGAAAATGGGTATGGCAGCCCCTTCGTGGGCCGTTTTGGCCGCCTTCCCGAGCTCGGATGCTCGGCCCGCTTTGAGGAAAGTTGTTCTCCTCGGCGTCCCCGTCGTTTTGGTCCGCTCGGTCGCTAATCCGGTGAGTTTACTCACTAAACCTCGCTTAGAGGGTTAATTACGCTTTAGGTGTGCTTAGTTTATGTTAATTGTGATTATGTGGTTAGTTTAATTGATTTAAGTGTGGATTATATTAATGTGTTTAATTAGCTTAAAGTGAGTTTAACTTAAAGGCTAAATGAAGGTTTATATTAATATAAGCCTTGATGTGACATAAAGGAATTTACTTTTGATTTATTTAAATATTTCGAAATTATGTAATAATTTAATAATATATCATTATTCGAAATTATTAAAATATTATTATTTAATTATTTTCGGAATAAATTTAATTATTTATTAAATTCCGAAAAATTTTGTCGGGACCCTAAATTCTCAGAATTTCGTGCCGGTCGCTGCTGTGTATTCGGATTTTGAAATCGATGGTCGGATATTATAAACTGAATGTGGATTGCGAAAAATACGAATATTATTATCTAATTAATTTTCGGAATAAATTTAATTATTTAATAAATTCTGAAAATTATTTGGGAACCTTATTCTCTCAGAATTTCGTGCTGATCGTTGCTGTGCTAGTAGAATTTGAAATTGATGATTGGTTGTGATGAATGGAGTGTGATTGCGATTTATAGGGATTCTTTATGAAATCCTAAGTGTAGAAATTGATGGGAGATTGGCTGTGATTGACCACCTATTAGAGGTCGTGCCCGATGAGGCCGTGAAATACCACCTAGGAAAGGTCGTGCCCGATGAGGCCGTGAAAAACCACCTACAAGAGGTCGTGCCCGATGAGGCCGTGATAAACCACCTATTAGAGGTCGTGCCCGATGAGGCCGTGAAATACCACCTATGAGAGGTCGTGCCCAGTGAGGCCGTGATAAACCACCTATGAGAGGTCGTGCCCGATGAGGCCGTGATAAACCACCTATGAGAGGTCGTGCCCAGTGAGGCCGTGATATGCCACCTATTAGAGGTCGCGCCCAATGGGGCCGTGAATTGCCACCTGTTAAAGGTCGCGCCGAGTGGGGCCGTGATGCCACCGATTCAAATTTGCCGAGTAGGGCCGTAGTTGAGAGCAATGATTGATTTGCTAGAATGACATGTAATCGGCCGAGTCGATTGATCGCCGAGACGATCCAAGTGGTTGAATTGTTCGATGGTGTGATTGTGCCATGGTTGTTTGGTTACCATAATTGTACGTGGTTGAATTATATAACCGTGCTAACCTGCAGATGAAGACTATTGCGAGGTAAGTATTTGTGTGATGTGGCTAGGTCACCCGGGGCGTATTTTCTTTCTAATAGGGGTTTAGGGGGTTGAACTTGCTGAGACATTGTCTCAGTGGTTATTGAATAACCATTTCAGGTCCCTGGAGGACGGAGCGGCCGGATAGCTTCGGTTGGCCTTGAGGAGTTGGAGAGGTGAAGTCATAAGAATTGAAGATCGTGTCTGACTTGTGGGTCGTAGGACAGTTCTATTTTAAGAGCCGGTCTTTTGTAGATTGTTGGCCATAGACCTCTGTTTGTAATTCTGTTGAATTATGAAAGTGTTATGTTGTGATTTTGTTTCCTGCTTTTCTATCCCGTATGTTATTGTCAGGGGTTTTATAATACGTTCCGCTTGCGCATTAATAAATGAATGGGGTCGGTGACACTACCTGGGAATGTCGCATTTGATCGACCGCAGTGGGATGTGCGCGTGCTCGGGGTTCGGGGCGTGACACATCTTATCTTCACCTTTTACCCAGACTCACTGATTTGTAGTATACTTGATGATGTTTCTCCATTGTTACCAAGAAACCATGCTAGGATATATTTTTCTATTAGGTAGCTACCTTTTCTATTATCACCGATTTTTACTTGCAACTTCACTACAAGCAAATGTTATTTTTCTTGGGCATGGCAAGAAATGCATACTTTCATCTTGTTTGAATTTCTCCCTAATGACACAAGAGTTGCGGTATAGTGCTGTTATAACTGTCAACATGAATACATGATAATCTGTTGGTCTCTAAAGACATGCGTGTGTAAGACAATGCTCTAGCATATGTTGCTATTAGGCTTTTGAGCACTACACAAGTTCATTTCTTTTTCTTCTAAACCTAACCTTGAGAAATAGTGCAACTTGATCATCTAATTTCTTTCTTGTTCTACAACTTTTAGATTGAGATGCAATCTTGCATGATGCTATCTATACTATTCAATGCCTAAATTGATTACCCGTCTATTGCTGCATATGATGATTTGATTCCATGCCATCTTGTCTTCCTTGAAAGCCGAGTAAGAAATTGATTTGATGTATGACAAATTTCCTCATCAAAGTTAAGAAGGAACATGTTTCATTGTCGAATTGCCATCTCATACTGAACTAGTGTTGGTGATTTTGCCCGGATTTCACATCGTTGCATTCTCTCATGAAGTCTAGGCTCAAGAAACTGACACCACAGTAAACTGTAGGTAATTATTTAAGGGCTTGAAACTTGAAGATGTACCTGCAGGAGTGTATACAGTCCACGTTTGAGATTGCTTGGTGCAGAAGGATCACCTATAAGATGCATGCTTATCAAATAACTTCTTCAAGTGAGTTTTGTTCCTTTTTAGGGGAATTAATTTGTTTTATCTACGATCATCATTATCATCATCACATGAGATCATTTTGTCCCTAATTGGTCACCATAGAGATGTCAAATGAAGATTCGTTTGTCATTTTGGTGACTTTGCATGTGATAATGTTAGGTGCTAACAATATTTCTTTTTTGTTCCAAGGGAGTAGAAGTTATCAAAAGGGCAAAGTGAGAAGGGCATTGCGCGCACATTCTCCTTAGAATTCAAATTTACTTCGACGGGATATGTTTTGCAGAGAATTGGGAACTTTAGCAATCATTTGAATATGCAATATTACTAGAGGCAAAGCAAAGGCTATGGTTATGTTTACATAAATAATATTACGCTTTCAAAATAACACTCAACTAGATTGTTTCTCATGTTTCTTCGTTTCCCTTACTAAAGAGTTGCTGGGGATTGAATTCATTCGAATATATACTTTACGAGGCCCACCAAAATTGGTTATAGGGACTCATGAATAGAAAGCCTGTCATGCAAATTCTCTCTTCCATGGTGTTGTAACTATCTTGGTAGTTATCTTTGGCTTCTGCTTAAAAATGTAAGATATGAACGTAATTTGAGAGATCAATTCCAGCAGAAACCGAGATGATCAATGCAAATGAACTGCAAAATATATTTTGATTTACATATGACTTAAAGATTTAGTAGTTTGCATTTGATCACTTGCAAAATATGCACAATGTAATTGTGCACCTATGGCTTATTGTTAAAGTGTGAGAGGGTTATTATGTTCATTAACACTAAGAGTTATTATGGTCATTAAGTATTATTTGATTAATAATAAAAGTGTGAGGAGGGACAAACCCTAATAAGTTTTTATGCTCTCCTCTTTTGTTCCACACACTCTCCTCTCCTCTTCTATATTAATTTCTACATGGTACAAGAGCCACCAAAAAAAAAAAAAAAAAAAAAAAAATCTAGTTGTTGTGAGTTTTGATCCGACATCAGCGAGTGTCATCCAACCCAATCCTATGTTGCCTAGCCCTATTGAGTTTAGATATGATGCTGATGAGCATTGTCAGCTTAGAACCGATGACGGACAGTCTCATGTGGTCTCGTTCATCCATCCAAGATCTGACGTTGGTCGAAGTTGCATTCCTTCGTGCGAGCCTCTATGGTTCATTTGTGTGTTGTTCTCTATGTTCTCAAAAAAAAAAAAAAAATCACAGCAATTTGCTTGATGGGGCTACCGATCCTGTTCACCTCGAAATTGATGTTGGATGAGGTGGTTTCTATTTGGGCATAATAAATGATTTTGGCGTATGTTTAGATGAAATCAATGAATTTGATTGAAGTGTTGTGGAGATTTGGACTAGTTGAAACAAATCATGGTAATTTGTTGAGTTGAATTTTGGTTGGTGGGATTTGAATTTAATTATTGTGCTATCTCGTGTTATATTGGTACGCATCTCATAATAATGGCGGAGAATAAAAGTGTAGTAGCTAAGGTTGTGTCTACATCCTTTGATCGTTTGACAGAGAAGAATTTAAAAGGTATCACCAATTTCCAGCAATGGAAGAAAATTGTGTTGTTAGTGTTAACTAGGAGAAAGCAACGGAATCATCCAACAAGTAACAAATCTACATTTGATACAAATTAGGATACTATGGATGCCAGAATTCTTGGTCTAATGTTGAACTCCATGGAATCCCAAATTGTGGATTTGGTTACACATATTAATACAGTGAAGGAGTTGTGTGACTACTTGAATGCCCTTTATTCTAGACAAAATATTCAAGGTTTTATGAAGTATCCTAAGAATTTTCTAAGGTTGATAGAAAGGGTCGGCTACTTACCTAGTATATGCTGGTTTTAAACGAATGTATGAGGAGCTTAATTCTCTACTACCCATTACCTCTAATGTTAGGGAAACACAAGAGCGACAAGAGCAATTAGCTGTTATGGCTTTTTTGGGAGGACTACGAGGAGTAGGGTGATTTCACTCACTAAGATGTTTGTGCATGTCCTAAGGGTCTCATGTAAAGCACCTAAGGATGCATTTTCTACAAGTGATAGCTCAACCTCGGCAACCAAAAGAAATCATGGTGGTGGTCGAGGTTGTAATAGCGGGTGAAGTGGTGACGGCGACCGTGGTTTTTGAATTCGGTTTCGGGAATCAAACATTTGAGCGCATTGCAATTCATTTATAGGATGTTGTCTCATCTTTCAAAGAAATTCCGTCGAGTCAGGAATTTTGCGGAAAAATCGGTTTTCAGACAAATTGGAAGACAAATAGAAATTCGGATGGCGATGAAGGAGTGCTTTCTTCTACACCAAAATGACCTTGTTGTGAGGAAATTACAAGGAAAATGGCTATTGGTGGACCATTGGACTTTAGGGGAATGTGATGATGAAACTAGATATTTTAGGCTTGACTTTCTCTCCCTCTCTCCCCCGCTCTTCGCACGTTCACCCCCTTGCTTCTACCGACCTCCCTCTTCTGCTCACCTTCTTCTTCTTTTTCTTATTCCCACGTTCTTCACCCCTCCCCTTGCTGCCCATCTTCTCTCATTCAGCCCACCATCTCCATTTTTCTTTTCACCGTGCACCGTCCAATGCCATCATCCATCATCCACAATCATGCCATCTTCTCCATTTCACGCCACCTAGCCACCACCCCTTCCACTTCACTAACCGCCAGCAGCCCCTTCTTCCTTTCATGGTTGCTGCCGCTACCCCATCCAGCCCTCATGCCGGCTCACCCCCCCTATCAAACAACCTACAGCCACAGCTCCTCTGTCCAGCGCAACTCGAGCAAACCATGGCTACCAAGACCAGCCCAAGCCGTGCCCGTCCAACCACCATTTTCACCTCCACAGAATTGAACATAACTGGATTTCCAGCTTTGACAGTGAGCCTTGAGGGCGGATTTCAACCTCATCCAGGCCTCTGTTGGTGGCGTCGTAGTCACAGGATCTCACTACCATTGCGCCGCCATCGCCTTGAACTCGTCGCCTCGCTAATTCAGTGTGTTAACTCGCTAATCGTTGATTAGGTTCTTAATTGCACTTAAGGGGTTTAGAGTAGTGCTAATTAGCTTAGTTAAATTAGTATTAAGTGAGATTAGTCTTAAGATGGATTAGGTTTAATCTAGGTTGGTTAGATTAGTCTTAAGATGGATTAGTATTGTCTAATTGGTTAGATTAGCACTATTGTGGGTGGCTTAGCCTAAATTAGTGGATTTCTCCCGGATCAGTTTTCTGGACGCTCGCCATTTGCCATTTTCGTGGATCAAAATGGGCTACGATTTTGAGGTTGATTCCTTCTTGAGAAATATTTTAGACATCTTCAGATATGACATATATTTTACTCAAGAGTTAATGGATTTAAAAGAATGAGATTTCGGCTTTGTTTCAATCATAACGGAACCTCTATTTGCACTGGAACTTGTGACCTTTTGGTGTTTAATGAATTTTTAGCAACTCTTGGGGTTCGATTTTCAAAATGGTTTCTTCACAAAAGTTGTTCATAACATCTTTTAGTTCAACATAGTCAAACTTTAGATCAAATAGACAAGTTTTGGACCTCGAACTAAATTAATTTTGGAAAACATAATTTCTGGTCACAGATGCAGTTTTGGTAATGGCTTGGGCGATTTACTGATCTTAATCTAGAAATATCTGGGTTAAGGTGTCTACATAAAAAATTTCATTTTATATGTCCTTTACAACATATTGAAATTTGAGAATTTTCTGAAATCTTTTAATTAGTTTTCCAGATTTAAACTTGGAAACGCGCGAGCGGACCGGTTTCTGCCGGTTAGGACCGATAGTGGTTTTGGGATTGTTCTTGATGTTGTGCTTGCTGGGCAATGCATATTTGGTGATGCGGTTGACTTTTGGCATGCTTAGATTTTATGCTTAATAATATGTGAAATTGATGGCATAATTGTGCAATTGAGTGCTTGATTATTGTTATGGACTATTATTGCAAAAATTGGATTTTGGTATTTAAAAAGAAAAATATCGGGTGTCGATTTTTGAAGCCAAAAATATTTTATGTTCTATATAAAATCGTGGGATTTGAAATAGGAGAGGACCATGTTTTATGGTTCAATTTGAATGTGCAACAACGCACAATTATTTTACCGAGTATTTTTAATACGAAGAAAAGAGACCGAGTCCATTATTTGAAATGGAAGTATTTTTACCTTTTGTTGTTTAATGATTTTTTAGCAACTCTTGAGGTTCGATTTTTGAAATTTTTTCTTAACAAAAGTTGTTCATCGCATCTTTTAGTTTAACATAGTCAAATTTTAGATCAAATAAACAAGTTTTGGACCTCGAACTAAACTGATTTTGGAAAACAGAATTTCTGGTCACGGATGCAGTTTTTGTAACGGCTTGGGCGATTTACTGATCTTAATATAGAAAGATCTAGGTTAAGGTGTCTGCATGAAAAATGTCCTTTTATATTTCTTTTACAACATATTCAAATTTGAGAATTTTCTGAACTCGTTTGATTAGGTTTTTGGATTTAAACTTGGAGACGCGCAAGTGGACCGGTTTCTGCCGGTTAGGACTGGTAGTGGTTTTAGGATTGTTCTTGATGTTGTGCTTGTTGGGCAATGCATATTTGGTGATGTGGTTGAATTTTGGTGTGCTTAGAGCTTATGCTTAATAATATGTGAAATTGATGGCATAATTGTGCAATTGAGTGCTTGATTGTTGTTATGGACTATTTTTGCAAAAATTAGATTTTGGTATTTAAAAAGAAAAATACAGAGTGTCGGTTTTTTCTGCCAAAAATATTTTATGTATTATATAAAATCGTGGGATTTTGAAATAGGAGAGTACCGTGTTTTATGGTTAAATTTGAATGTGCGACCACGCACAATTATTTTACCAGGTATTTTTTATACGAAGAAAAGAGGCCGAGTCCATTATTTGAAATGGAAGTATTTGAGTATAAAGTACGATGCTCTTGGCCAAGTCTGGGTGTGTGTGTGATTGCTATCAGAACCTGTCACCGGATAAAAGTCGAGGAGGCGATGCTCTTTCAGGAATATGCCCTTGACAATGGATGCCGGTCGCAATAGAGGCTAGATCGATGCTCCTTCGGGAATGCCCTTGACAAGGGATGTTGGTCGCAGTGGAGGCTGGGTCGATACTCCTTCAGGAATGCTGTCTAGATGTAGACGTTGCCGTGCCCGACAAAGTAGGACGATGCTCGGTTATGCCGGATGACCGCCGACTGATGAGTTGACCATGGCCGTTGGATCGTAAATAATTGGTACCCTTGAATGAGTGAGATAGCCACACCTAATTATGGGACAAAATTATGTCGCATGAAATGGGACGTGTGATAATAATTTGGCCTTATAATCGGAAACCTTTGTGAATATTTGATGATTGATGTGCAATGTTTCAGTTATTGAATATGTTTGGTGTATGCATATGTATATGAGATGTACTAATGTGTAGGGAGGTGCTGAGGCGAGGTAAGTCCTATATGTTGCATGTTTAGATTGTTTCTAGGAAAATTCTTGTCATAATCGGGGTTTAGGGTGTAGACTTGCTGAGATTTATTCCCACCCCGTTGTGATTTAAACATTTTCAGGTGCTTAGGATGGAGAATTCGAAGCCTGAGGCGAGAGGGTTCGAAGTGTAGGTTGTCTGGGAGTCTCCTTTTGGAGACAGACCTTTGTATATGACTTGTAGGGTTGACCCGGTATGTTAATAAAGCATGTTTTGTGAAAATTGATTGTCCTACTTTTACTATCCCATGTATTTGATTGTTGTTCGGGGTGTGTTTAATTCGCTTAGGCATGTGCATAAAATGAAAAGGGTTGGCGACGCATCCTGGAACATCGCAATTTTTTTTTAGTTGATCGTTGAGGGGTGTGCGCATGCCCGGGGTTCGGGGTGTGATAATTAGGGGTGAGTACGGTTCCTAATTCCCTTTTTCTGGGAACCGACAGTTCTCGGTTCTAGTTCTAATTCCTATGAGAACTGAAACCGGTTAGGACTCCAAAAAAAAATCCCCAAGTCAATTCACCCTTAGATGACACTTTCGTCTTTCACATCTTCTCCTCTGAGTTTCTCTTGTTCTTGGTCGACGCCACCGCCACTCTCCCTTGACGCCACCACCGCTCGCCTTTGACATCACCGCCGGACGTTGCTCACCCTTGATGCTGCCTCTGGATGCTGCTGCACGCCAGTTGCCTCATGTCGCCTTGCCCTTTCCTCCCTTGATGCTGTCACCCCTCACTCACCTCCCCACTCAGTCGCTGCCAGACGCCGATTGTCCCATCGCTAGACACCAGTTGGCCCACGCTTGCCTTGCCCTTGCCTCCCTCGACACCATCAGCCCTCGCTCGCCTCGCCACTCAGCCCTCGCCGTCAACGCCGCCGGTGGACGCCATTCGTCCCCTCAATGGAGGCCGCTCGCCGCTCCCCCAGCCGCCCCCGAAACAGCTGTTGTATAGGAAGTTGTGCATTTATACAAAGGTTTCTGCTAAGTTGACTTATTGCAATGTTTTCATATGATTTGCCTTTCTTCTACCCTCGTTGGACCTTAGCTATCACGTTCCTTTTTAAAAAAAAAAATTTACAATATCCAGGTTGCCTTGTGTCTGACATCTTTTCCTTTTAATGTACTTTACAGGGTTCATAAACCTTGTGTCATCTGAATCTAATGAAGTTTGTAATAGAGAGGAGAAAAGAACGATTGCTCCTGAGCATGTACTCAAGGCATTAGAGGTTCTCTTCTTGTTCTTGTTCTTCATTGAACACACTCCTAAGCATGTAATCGAGATTGAGTCATGATAGGCTGGAATTTTTCAATTTAGTAAACATCTGTCTTGAAGGTTTTAAATAGAATGCACTGCTTTCATATTTGGTGCCCCTTAGTTGTTATATATTGTCTAATGTGCAGGATAATGGCCTTGTTGCCATTTGTGAACCTGAGATTCTTCTTGATGGAGACCACCCTATTCAGAGGACTCATGAAGTGGCAGAGAAGGTTTGGTCTGAGGTATTTTTCTATTTGGCTGAGAAGAATGTTTTGTTTGAGGATATCCTGCTTAAACCCAACATGTTGAGCATAAGGAGAAGGCTTCTCCCGAGACAATTGCCAAGTACACTCTTACAATGTTGAGAAGGAGAGTTCCACCTGCTATTCCAGGAATCATGGTATGTTTATGTTGACATTTATACATCTTTGCAGCCTGTTGTAGTACATATAAGCCTAATGATTTGGCAGGCTGGTTGTGTGTTGTCATGAGGGTTCCCTGTTCTTTACTGCTGCAATGTGTCTAATTGTAATGTTTCTTTGCATGATAAAAACAAATAATCTTTCGGGCCTGTCTGCTTATTGTTATATTGTCTAGTCTTCTCATGCTTTTCTATGCTGCAGGCTTGAGCTTCGGCATCAATGCAATTGTAGCTTTGGATGGGACGCTGTTGTTAGAAGAACTAATCCAAGCAAAAGAGGTTATTAGTTTTCTGTATCATGTTCTCTGTATTGAAGGGAAATAGGAATCACATTCTCTGCTTTGACTTCCTTCTTTTTACCTTTTGATAGGGTTTGTGTTGATTCCTTAACAACTTTGCATTTTGCTTCTTTGAACTGTTTATGGTTTGATACTTGGCAACTTTTAGTTTACTAAAGAAAAAAAAAACTGATTTCCATCAATTTGGTGGTGAAGGAATTCTAAAGTGGAAGGAAAAAGAATATCCTTCTTGCGCTGGAAAAAGGTCTAGATAAAGCATCTATTGAGGAATCAACCTCTTCTTGCCCAACATCGCCCAAGAAAGCAAACAGACTTGAAATCGCTAATGAAAATTTGCTTATATATGTCTCTTTCCTTCTACTTCAGATATTAAATTGAGTTTATAAAGATAAATTTTAAGGCTTTCTATTTTGCAGCATTTGAGGAATCAATATGACGAACTTTTTCCTGCTTTGTGTGAAGATCACCTTGATATATTTCCTCCAGAGCTTTATATGTGGGAACAATTTTTATGGGCTTGCGAACTTTGGTATTCTAACAGCATGAAAATTCAGTTTGCTCATGGAGCACTCAAGACTTGCCTAATCCTCATTGCTGGATTTCTTAAGCATTCAGTATGTTGTTTGACTATTCTCATTTTATTTTCATGATTTCTCAGGTCTCGAGAGCATTTCTCGACATGTTTATTTACCATTTTGATGCGGCTATCTTCCAATGGGTATCAGTTTAGTCTGACTGAGACTCTTTTCTTGGATCTGACCTCATCGCAGTAGCAGAATTACCATTAAGTAAGTAGATGATGAACACCAACTTTATGATTTGCAGAAATTTCTTGAGAATGACTTTCTTCTTGAGAAACTATCTCGTGAAGCTCCAATATATGTCATCATGGAAGGAAGTGAACCACCTTTCTTCACGCGCTTCTTCTCATGGGACTCCACAAAATCTGCTGTAAGTAATTGTAATCATTATACATCTGAGTTTTTTCTATCCTAGAATTCTGATTGTTTTCTTTTTCCCTGGTGAAGATGCATGGGAACTCATTCCACAGGAAGCTTACAATTGTTAAGCATGGTGGTGCACCAACTATTGATGTAAGACTTACGTACTTTGAAGCTTCTAAACATGCCTGCTTGAATGATTCTTAGTTGTTTATGACTATCATGCATATCCACTTCTTATCAGCCTGTTTATGCCTGTATGTGGATATCTTGACTCTTTAAGGAACTCATGCTTGGTCCAAGTTTGTTGCTTGTATTAGTGATTTTCTTGTGTTTGTCACAACAAAAGTTGCTAAGTTACCATCCTTTTTCTGATCTTGGCTTGAGCTGATATAAAAGCTTTGGTTTGTCTCTTTCCTTCTTCATTATAGTTCAAATCTGGAAAAAAAAGAAAAGAGAACTGGTTGAAACCTAAAATCAACCCTGGAACCTGTGACAGGGTAGGTTCCAGGTTCTAAGTTCCAGGTTCTTGATTCTGACGGGTAGGTTCCATGTTCCAAAAAATGAGGAACCTGTATCCGATGGTAGGTTCCAGGTTCTAGACGGAACCGAATCGGAACCGGGAACCGCTCACCCTAGTGACAATTGTTGCCTTGACTTTCATTTTCTCCCTTTCTCTCTCCCATTTCCCTCCCCCATGCGCACATTCACACCCCCTCTCTGCCGTTCTCTTCTTCCCCTTTTCCCCCACAATTCTTCCTCATGTAAACTTTTTCTCTTCCCCCTGGTTCTGTGCTTCTCCATCCTGTTGCTGCTGCACGCCTCATCCATCATCATTTCCTCCCCACCAGCTCACCATCCCCACTATCCATCATTTTCCCCCATCACTCCATCATCATCCCATCTTCCACCATCACCGCCACGTTCATCATTCACCGACCAGCTTCAGCCCACCGCCTCACACGCCCTTAGCTTCACCACCACCATACACCACATCATCTTCTCCAACTCCACAGCCACCGAACAACTGCCGCCCCAGCATCAACGCCTAGCCCATCCCATGTCCAGCGGAGCTGCCATCCGCCCAAATCCTCCACCACAGCCCCGCGGCCACCGCACCAGCCCCAAGCCGAAGCCCCCTCTCCCTTGGCCAAAGGCTTGTAGGCCCACCGCCACCAATTGAGCCTCGTCCGAGCTGCGGTTGCTACGCCCTCGCTGTCGTCGCGTTACCATCGCCGTGAGCTCACCGCCGTCATAATCGTGTGAGTTAACTCCCTAATCTTTGATTAGACCGTTAATTGTGTTTAGGGGGTGTTTAGTTTAATGCTAATCATGGTTAGATTAGTGCTAAGATCTATTGGTGTTAATCAACCTTGGTTAGGCTAGTTAACCATGGTTAGGTTAGTTAACCATGGTTAGGTTAATTAAGTTGAATTAGCTTAATTAATCACAGTTTACTGGACACTCACTGTTTGCTATTTTAGTGGGTTAAAATGTACTACGATTTTGGAGTTTCTTCCTTCTTGAAAAATGTTCTAAACATCTTCATTTATGACATATATTTTACTCAAGATTTTCTGGATTTAAAAGAATAAGATTTTAGTTTCGTTGCATGCAAGGCAAAATCTCGTTTTGTGCTAAAACTAGTGACCTTTTGGTGTTTAAAGGATTTTTATTAACTCTTTGGGTTTGATTTGCGAAAGAGTTTCTCCACAAAAGTTTTTCATCACATCTTGAAGTTTAACATAGTGAAATTTCAGAATAAACGGACGAGTTTTGGAACTCAAAGCAAGCTGGTTTTGAAAAACATAATTTCTGGACACGGACACAATTTTGGTAATGGTTTGAGTGATTTACTGCTCTTATTATAGGAAGATCTAGGTCAAGGTGTATTCATAAAAAGTGTTCATTTAAGTTTCCTTTATAACATATTTAAATTTGAGAAATTTCTAAACTTTTTTATTTATAATTCTGGAATTAATCTTGGGGACGTGCGAGTGTACTCAATTTCTGTCGGTGAGGGCCGGTTGTGGTTTTATAGTTGTTCTTGGTGTCTTGCTTGCTGGAAAATATATATTTTGTAATGTGGTTGATGTTTGGCATGCTGAGAACTTATGTGTGAATTTGGTGACTTATATATATGCTATGATGTGCCATTGATTGCATGATGGTAGTTAGTGATTTTTAGTGTAAAACTCAGTTTTATGGGCTTTTAAATGGAAAAGTGCTAGGTGTCGGTTTTTGGATGCCAATTTTTATGTACTATATAAAATCGTGGAGTTTCAAAATAGGAGCGTACCAAGTTTTACGGTTCCCTTTTGAATACGTGACCACGCACGATTATTTTACCAGGATTTGTAATAAGAAGAAAAATTGGCCAAGTTCATTATTTGAAAGCAAGGTATTTGAACGCAAAGCATGGTGTTCTTGGCCAACTATGTGCTTGTATCCCGTCTTGATGCATTTACGTGGGACAATGCTCCTTTGTGGAATGCCCTCTAGGCGAAGGATGCTAGACGTTGCCATTTGCAGATGGATTTCGGAACGAAGCTCCTTTGTGAAATGCCATCTAGGTAGAGGATGCTAGACGTTTGCCGTGCCCAACGGGATAGGACGATGCCCGATTACGCCGGATGACCACCGACTATTGAGTTGGCCGTGGCCGATGGGTCGTAATAACCGAACACGCTTGAATGGTTGTGCTATTGCGCTTGATTATGGGGCAAAATGGTGTGGCATGTTATGGGACATGTCATAATGGTTTTACCTTATAATCGAGACCCATGTAAATGTTTGGAGGATGAGAATCCTGTGTTCTGGTTAATAAATTATGCTTGTTGTATTTATAATGGCATATGTGATGCCGCTAATATGCAGGGATGTGCCGAGGCGAGGTGAGTTTTGTATGATGCGTGTTTAGGAACGCCTTCGAGGCGAATTTGAGTCCTAATCGAGTTTTAGGGTTTTGACTCGCTGAGATCTTATCTCACTCCATCATGGTTAATATTTTTCAGGGCTATAGCGTTGAGATCTACTGAGTGCGGATTTGGTGGGCGCAAGATGTGACATATTTCTGGATGGCCTTGCCATTAGTTAAGTAGGTTGACCCTAATCCCTAAGGATTTTGAGAGGGTCGATAGAAAGTGGCCGTAAAAAGGCTTGTACTATTAAACTTCCTAGGGGTAATAGTGAATAAATGAATATGTGGTTTTCGGCAATGTTTGTTGCGTTTCTACTATCCCTATTGTTTGTTTGCTGACTGGGGGTTTATTTAATTCGCTTCCGTATGTGCTTAATCGAAAGATAAAAAGAATGGGTCAGCGACGCATCCTGGGACGTCACATTTTAATCAACCATCGAGGGATGTGCGCATACCCGGGGTTCGGGGCGTGACATCCTTGCCCAAAGTGGTATCAAAGCCTAGCAAGGTCTGGAGTGATAAGGTGCAATGGGTCATAGGATAGTTAGCTAGGAAAGACATTTTCCTTACGTTGATGCTTGTGATGGATTGACTGTTTTGTGCGGGTCACTCAGATTTCTAATTCCATGTTAAAATTGGAAAGCAGGTTTTTGTAAAGATTCTATAAGATGAGCGATCATGATCAGAGGACTCCTCGGAAGAGGGCAATTTCAACTGGTACTCAGGGAAGAATGCCGACTAGGATCGGTGCCCAAGATAGAGTGCCAGGTCAGGCTAGTGCGAGGGAAAGAGTACTGCCATAAGCTGGTATTGGGGGATGAGCACCAGGTGATCCGAGGATAGATGGGATCATTCAGGTGCTAAAGACTCTGGGGAATATGATCGGTCAACAAGCTCATAACCAAGCTGCTACTACTGCCGCCGCCACTACTGCCGCCAATGCCGTTGCTGTTGTTGCCGCCGCACCTGCTGAAGTCCCACTAGGAAATGGGAATGGTGAGCGGCTAATGCACAAATTGGTAAAGCAATTCCTAAAGCTGAAACTGTCGAGGTTCTTGCAAGTAGGTGATCCTAAGATTGCAACCCTTTGGATTCGAGAGCTAGAGAAGGTTTTCACGCTACGTAGGTGCTCTGTAGAGGACAAGGTAGTCCTGGTGGTCTACCAGCTGCAAGGTAACGCGAGCACTTGGTGGGAAACCACCAGGGGGAGAGTGTTTTCCGAAGGTACAATTCCGGAGTGGAATGCCTTCGTGAAGGTCTTTTACGGAAAGTACTTTTCGAATTGCGCCAGAGAGCAGAAGATGACCAAGTTCCAGCGCCTTCGTCAGAGTCAGATGTGGACACAGAGGACAAGCCAAAGTGGGAGAAGGGTATGTTGGAGGAGGATTGGCCGTTGGAGGATGGGGAAAATGTGGTGGCGGTGGGTACGTCACTTGATATGGTGGATACGATGGGTATGCAGGAGCTGTCGCAAGGTATGTTGTGGCGAGTGCACCGTAAGGAGGAGCTGATGCGGGAGGAGGTGCAGAGTACGAAGGCAGCTAAGGAGCCAAAGAAGCCACATATCGCGGTGCAGATGGTGCACAGCTTGCTCCTGGTTTCTACAACAGCACAAACACAATATTGTTCAGAATCCACTACAGAATTATCATGATAAATGGTGATAATTATATTCAATACCAAATGAAATTGGCACCTACCATTGCATTTGCATAATGTAATACCAAGCGTGCTTCTCTCGCATATCTGGAATAAGAGAAAAAATAGGCACTTTGATTTAGACAATCAAAACCTTTCTTTCTAGAGGATAGCAATACGTGTGATAAGTGACAGTTGTCCTACTTCACAATTTGATGCCGCAGAGATAGACTGGGGGTATCTGCTGGGTTGATACGCTATACACATATAAAGACATAACGGAGGAGAGGAGAATCTGCTAGAAAACCCATCATATGCATCACAACTCATATGGAAGAAAGACTGAGATAGAAGAACCCGGTAAGCTGTCATCGGACTATCTTCATCTTTTACCTAAGATGTCTTACGTTTATCGAGGGGAGGATGTTACTCAGATCAGCATTTTTTTTCATTTATGTACCAAGTCATACCATACTGCACATCTTCTGCCTAAGGGGGAGGCTACGTAATTGGTTGCCTATATAGTTCTATGAAACAAAACGCGTGAACAGTACTACCAAGCACTCACATTATATTGCTAGGAAACGAGTGAATTTGAGAAATTACACCACTAGTCTTACACAAAGGTCATATGATGTACTCCATCTTCTAACATTTTTTTCTTGTATGTTGCTTCTGAATCTGATACATAATTATCACGCATAAGAAAGGAGGAATAGATTTTACGGATCGTACCTGCCCGTTTTTTAGTCTGAAGAGTCCAGGCCGCATTATTGAAGCTCTGAGAAAGAACCTTATGGAGCCGAACCCCTGAGACCACAGAAAACACAGCTAAGACAAGAACTATAGCTACTCAACGACCAAAATCCAAAACAACTCAAAAACAGTTTTGTTAGCAAAACGGAGTCCTATAAGGAGGAGCTGATGCGGGAGGAGATGCAAAGTACGAAGGCACCTGAGGAGCCGAAGAAGCTACATATGGCGGTGCAAACAGTGCACAGTTTGCTCCCAGTTTCTACAACAGAACAAGCACAACATTGTTCAGAATCCACTACAGATTGATCATGGTAAACGGACATGATAATATTCTATATGGAGGCAGTGGCAACGTGCCAAAGAATGCAACGGATCTGAGCTTGCCGGACACAAACGACAAATTAGAGTTGCCGACAGGAACTCCTGGAGGGGAGAGAGAGAGAGCATCTTCTTCGTTCCTTACGAGAGGGAGACCCGACAATTCGAAGTATTAGAGAGAATTTTTAGATCTTTCCCAGTGGGACCAACCATTGATGTGGCTCCGCATGTCACTCAAGGACGTGGAGAGGGACGATGCTCACGTGGTGAAGCAGGACCGCCTAATAACTTCTCTATGAAGATAAGGTATACAGAGAGTAGTACATTGCAAAGTTCGGCGTATGACCTTAACCAAGAATGACTTCGTCCTGGAGAATATATAGCGAGTAGTACGTAGCTCGGCATATGACCTCAACCAAGAATGACTTCGTCCTGGAGACTTAATTGACCATGGGACTGAAGCTCAGAAACGGTTGCAGAGCGGTGGGAGTTTCTAGGAGACGCGAGCAATGGAGAAGGGAGTTGATTAAGCACCATCTTAGAAATGTTGAAGGACGGACGAGAGGCTGTGAGAAGCACTGCAAGGACGTGAAGGCGGAGCCGAATTATTTGTCTTCTGGTGCGGATCAGCCTTCCAAAGACCAGAAAAAAATGAAGCTGAAGGCACGCTCAAATAATGCCAAAACCCCAACTTAGGCTCTCACGAGGAGTAAGAGATCTCTAGACTTAGGCTACAAACACTGATACAGTATCCACAAATAATAAAAAATTAAAAAGGGCAACTAGACAATCACATCAATAAAGAAGGAATCAGGTATCGAAGCTTGCAATGTCAGTTTCACAGACATAACTTGTATTAATTCCTTCCTTGCATGAACTTCCGCTTGCATGAAAACATGGCAAGAACCGATGGTGAATATCTTATAAGGTCGTCGTGAAATGCGATTGTTATCTTGTGTTACTATTCCGTGACAAGACAATAAAAAATCTGCACAGCATCAGGCAGACAACTTAGCCGTGCCAAAACCACCTTGCCGTCATTCAAACAATTCAACTCCTCAAACACCAACTCAGCAACATCAAAGTAAACTACATAAACTGATGCAGCAACATCAAAGTAAACTACATAAACTGATGCAGTTTACTTTGATGTTGCTGAGTTGGTGTTTGAGGAGTTGATGTTTGATGTCACTGCCTTTGCTATGGTTTCTGATGTTGCTCGGTTGGTGTTTGATGGGTTGAATTGTTCAAATGACTTTGAGGTGGTCTTGGCACAGCTGAGTTGGTTGTATAATGCTATGCAGGTTGTTGATTGCATTCTCCGAAGAAACTCTTCATGGCATTACAATATGAGAATATTCAGGTTTCGCAACAACATTAGAAGCTCTTCTCTGCAGCTTTCTTGTCGACCCAGCCGATGCAGAGCTCATCGACTTCTATCTCAAGAGGAAGGCGATGGGAAGAGCACACAAACCTGAAGTCATACCGTAATAACATATGGAACCACCATTAGGAGAGAGAGAATGGCAAAATTGGGATGTGAAAATTAGAGGTTGGAAAGATGAAACAAGCTTAAAATGGATATGCATATGGAGGAATTTAGGAGTTTATGGGGTTTGAAAGAATGATAGGTGAACCCTGCATACCAACTCATTCGTATAGGTTCATATATGCTATTAACTTGTAATGTATATAAGTAAAGTGCAATCCTATCATTAATTAGGTCATTTGTTTTATTAGTATGTGCAATGTATAGAAGAAAATCAAATCCTATCATTTATTGGTTATGTTATATTATTTGTTTGCATGGTATATGTAAGTAAACTAGAATCCTATCATTAGTTAGGGATTTATTTTGTTTATATTTGTATGATGTATACAGGTAAATTGAAATCATATCATTGGCAAGGTTTCACATTGCCAGTTGACCTAACAAAAATCCTTGAAAATTTCCTTTCCTGTCAAGGTGAAACCCACACGGGTCCATCATCTATTATATTTATTATTTTTACTATTATAAATTTAAAATAAAGAAAAAATAAAGAGAATATATCTTGAGATACATTTGTAAATAACATTGCTTATTGATTTACATACAAGTACAATGAATGATCTAATTATATTTTGCTACTAAGAGATAGTATTCAGGTTTAGTTATATCAAACTAGCACATAAATATGTACAAATTAACTCTAAAAAGTCCGACTTTTAGGTTATATGGATATCTGTCTCAGAAATTTAAAACAATAAAATATCTTCAAACAAACAAATTTCTTCTATTGATTCATACAAAGGAATCAAAAGGTGGATTTTGTAGAGCATATATACCTTGCTAGTTAGAATAATAGAAATGGAAAAATTAGTAAATAAAAAAACTAAAATATTCACAAAGATACACATGACAAAATTACTTCAAATAAATTTGAAGTGCATAAGAGGAAAAGAGATAGATTTGAAAAGTATGTCCGTTACATCCCCATTGTGTTTTAGAAGTCAATGGTTTGCTGTTCCATGATCCATTACGTGCCGACTAAACTATTTTTCTTCTTACCACCACCAGCCCTGGAGTCAATATTCTTAGGGGTGTCCTGGTGCACAGATGACAATAATTTACAATTTGTATAAGTGATATATACGTATCACAAAATGTACGATGCAAGGAAGAAATGGAATCCTTAGGATAGCAGATACACACACTGTAAAAGGAACACTAATATGCACTCTGCCCGAAAAGAAGTATCCCTCTCGATCTAGCATGGAGGGCAAACTTCATCCTTCCAATTAAAATCTATACAACTCTCCGAAAATTACAGTACCATAAGACATGACCCATTTTTAAGGAAAGGAAAGCATCAACTTGCTTCCAACTACAGGCAAAAACAGCATCTACGGGTCAGGACTTGCTCAATGAATAGGGTTCTTACATTCACCATCATTTAGATCCATGTTGGGAGGCAGACAACTCTCAATGGTTGTTTGAAGTTCCTCAAACACAGGACCATGGTTGGTATTTTAAAGCTGTCATGGAACCTGGGCTGGGGATTTATAGACTCATGTAGAGAATCTCTAAGGCTTGAATACCAGATTGGGGGATTGAAGTGTGCACCTGCTTCCCTGTCATCCAGTGCAATTACAGTAGTTAATCAGGCCGAAACTCTTAACTGATCCGTATAAGCACGATGGTGCTTTTGTTTATCTAATTGACTTCATGAATAGGGTGACGCAACACCATTAGCACATCAGTAAAGTTATATTAGAGTAATCGGGCATAAGCAACAGGGGTATGTCAACATACTACCTTTGACTTACAACACTATCACCAAAAGTTTAAAAATGATCACAAACATCTGAAAATTTGTGCACTGTTAGGGCAATCAATGTCTTACGAAGTGAGTTATAGAGATTACTATTCATCCATCATAAGAAGCAGCTGAAGACATCTCGTGGCTTTGGCAATGTGTGATATTGCACCTTCGCATACATTAAAAGAAGGAAAATTCCGGGTGCTTGGTCCTCAAAGAAGTCAATTTCATTTGTTCAAGCTTTAGTCACTGGCCTTGTGATGACTCATCCTTAGTTGCCTTAACCTTCTCTATCACATGATACACGTGGTAAAACAACATTGAAAACATGCATGTTCTCTCCTTCAGAGGAAAAGAAGGAAATTCCTCCAGTAGGCAACTGACCAACACATTACTGAAGAAAAAAGCCATACCTTCGTCACTCTGTCAATGTTGAACCCATTCTCATTCACAAGAAAGGAAATTAAGCCCTTGAAAGGAAAATAACAATCAGTTAGGAAACGAGTCAAAAATTCAAAAAGTGAAATTTTGCAAGTAAATCCCAACATGAAAATGGCCCACCTCCTCATTTGCAGCAGTCCATTTTATCTCAGGTTGTTCTTCCATAGAAACTACTGGTTCCCTGAAAAGCAGTCGAGCTTCGCTGTAGGGCCAATTATCTGGTATCTCATACGTATTCAAAATTCAAGCAAATGTTTCCTTAAGAAGGATAACCAAACTGAATAAAGACTTCCAAGTAATGTAAAGAACCTCTGTCACGCCCCGATCCTCGGGCACGCACACATCCTTCTAACTTGGTCGATTTTATAATGCGATATCCCAGGACTATGTATCGCCGACCCTTTCATTTATTAAGCACATGCGGAAGCAGTTATAAATCCCCAGACAATAAAACGATGTGATAGAAAAGCAGGCTATATTTTTCATATTGAAATCTACAACCAAACCTTTATACATGGCATTAGATAGAGCACTTCACAAACTATTCACGGCTTCAAGGTCTCACTCTATCTACACATGTACCACAGGGTTCACAAAGAGATGGGATTTCAATCCTCGTCTAAGTCATACTCGGGATCATCCTGATCTTCCTCTGATTCCTCTTCACTCAAATCATTCTCTTCCTCAATTTCACCTCAGAGTTCTCCTTCACAAATTCCTCCTCCTCAGCTCCTCGTTGGGATCCTGAAATGTTTTTCCCAAACTGAGATGAGACTACGTCTCAGCGAGTTCTACCCCACTAAGCCCAAATCACCAAATTGAAGCCCATTAAGGGTCGGGAAAAATCCCGAGGCACTTCCAATAATTAGTAGACCACGTCTACTTGCTAATTGCGCAATCAATTTATCTAAATCGCATCACAATTGACTAATAATTGCTAATTTATTCTAATCTAACAACCTAAACATAATTAATTAAAACTAAACCAACCTTAAGCATAATTAGCCAACTAATCCGAGATTAGTGAGATTACTCACCAAATCGCGAGCAAATCAGATCAATCCGACGGGGGCGACGCAAGGAACAACAAACTCCAAAGCGGGCCTCGGGTTCGAGGCCTGGAAACAGCCCAAAACGGCCTTGAACAGGGCTGGAAACCCACTTTTCCAGCCACTGTTCTTGGCTGGACGAAGCTCGTCCAGCGCCTAGGGCGACAAGAGGAGGCCGGCGGAGAGCAAGGGGGACGCCGAGGAAGTTCGATGGGGTTGAACGGCGGCCGAAGGTGGCCGGACAGGGCTGGACGGAGGCTGGGCAGCGGCTAGGTCGCGCGGGGGAACGCCTGGCGCGAGGGACGGGGCTAGCGGCGCACGGTGGCAAGCGGCACGCGCACGGGCACGGGCCTGGGCGTGCAGTGCGGCGGCGGGACGAGCGGCGATGGAGCAGACGGCGAGCCACAGCTTCTGGTTCGGTTTGCTTCTTCGAACGCACGGGGAGGAAGAAGAAGAAAGAGAGAGAGAGAGAGAGAGAGAGAGAGAGAGAGGATAGGTATTGACCGGTCAAAGAGGGAAAAGAAAGAGAGAGAGAGAGAGGACAGGCGGTGGGGGGATTCGCATGAGGGGGAAAAAGAGAGGGGAGAGAATAGAAAGAGAGAGGAGAGAATAGAAAGAGAGGGAAGAGAAAAGAAAGAAAAAGAGAGAAAAGGGAGAGAGAGAGAGAGAAAAATGAAATACTTAATATCATTATTCATATTTTCCTTTTCTCTTCCCCTTTTCCTTTCTATTTTCTCTTGGTCTTCAATTAATCCTCCGGTAATTTCTTTATTGAAATTTCGGACTCATCAATAATTTGACGGGCGATGAGACGGTCCTAAAATTGAATTGTGACACGCTCGAATATTCGATTCCCAAAACCAAATTAAATTACATGATTAAAATCGACCGGACGCGATTTTAGTCCAATCCAACCAATTGAGTAGCTTTTAGGGATTTTACTGTAGATACATCCCTTAACGGCTTCACCCAACAAGTTAGTTAACTCGTGAGTGATCAGCTCAGAGAAAAAGGACCTTAAGCACGTCGACGAAATGCCAATTTCACTTTATCGAAAACGGGGTCGAATTTCAGGATGTCACAACTCTTCCCCTCTTATAAAAATTTCGTCCTCAAAATTTAAACCATTACACACTTTGCTCAAAAGGTGGGGGTACAATTGTCTCATCGACTCTTCAGTCTCCCAAGTCGCTCCTTTAGTGCCGTGGTGTTGTCAGACCACTTTGACCAACGGAATGGCCTTTGTACGCATAACTTGCTCTTTACGATTGACAATCTGAACCGGGCTTTCCACGTATGATATACGGTCATCCACGTCCAATTCCTCGAAATTGAGCACGTGAGTCAGGTCAGGCTCGTACTTCCTTAACATCGACACGTGAAAGACGTCATGCACTTACGCCAATCTTGGCGACAACGCAAGACGATACGCTAGGTTTCCGATTCTTTCTAGAATCTCGAATGAACCTACGTACCTCGAACTCAGCTTGCCTTTCTTACCAAAGCGCTAAGTTCCCCTCATTGGTGACACTTTTAGAAAAACGTGATCACCAACTTGGAATTCCGAAGATCTTCAACGCTCATCTGCATAACTTTTATGTCTGCTCTATGTGGTCTTTTATCTGCCTCTGATCACTGTCATGGTATCTACTGATTGCTGAACCAACTATGGACCTGTGATTTTCCTTTCCCCGACTTCATCCTAACATACTGGAGTTCTGCACGCTCTGCCATACAACGCTTCAAAAGGAGCCATCTTGATACTCTGCTGATAACTGTTGTTGTAGGCGAATTCCACCAGATGAAGCTGATCTTCCCAACTTCCTCTGAAGTCTATTATACACGCTCTTAGCATGTCTTCAAGAGTCTGAATTGTCCTTTCAGACTGGCCATTTATTTGAGGATAATATGCCGTACTGTACCAAAGCTTTGTACCTAAAGCACTCTGCAAGCTCTTCCAAAAAGCAGCAGTAAATCTCGGGTCTCTATTGAATGTTATAGTAATCGGCACTTCATGCATACGAAACATTTAACACACATACAGGTCCGCGTGTCTATCCAGACTCAGGTCCTTTCGAACTGCAATGAAGTGAGCCGATTTTGTCAGCCTGTCGACTACTACCTAAATCGAATCATTTCCCCTCTAACGCTTTGGTAGTCCAGTCACGAAATCCATCGTGATGTGTTCCCATTTCTACTCTGGGATCGCAAGAGGTTGCAGAAATCCTCCCGGCTTGCAATGCTGGGCTTTCACTTGCTAACAAGTCAATGATTGGCCACATGCTTGACAAGTCAACACCACCAGTAGTGTTGACGCAGATTCTGATACATTTTAGTGCTCCTAGGACGAATGCTGTAACTACTACGATGCAATTTAGACAAAACATCCTCTTTAGGCTCTACATCGTTAAGCACAACTAAACGTCCATGAAGCCTCAGTACTTCATCATCTAAAACTTGAAAATCAGTCTTTCTTTTATCGGTATCCTCTTAAAGAATTCTCTGTGCATCTGAATCTGTCGGTTGGAGTTCTTTAATTCTGACCTGGATATCCGGCTCAATTATGAGGGTGGCCATAAAACTTGAAAGGTGGCCCACCTCAAATTTGAATTCCGAATCCCGAGCTCTCTTGATTAAGTTCCACTTCTTAACCAAGATTTGCGCTATTGAAGATTTCCGACTCAATGCATCGGCGACCTTATTCACCTTTCCCGAGTGATATAGAATATCACAGTCGTAGTCTTTAAGCAATTCCATCCATCGGTGCTGTCTCATGTTCAACTCCTTTTGAGAGAACAAATACTTGAGACTCTGATGGTCTGTGAAGATCTGAAACTTTTCTTCACACAAGTAGTGCCTCCAAATCTTCAATGCAAATATGATGGCTGCGAGTTCTAAGTCATGCGTCGAATAATTCAATTCATAAGGTCTCAACTGCCGAGAAGCGTATGCAATAACTCTGCCATGTTGCATCAGCACGCAACCCAATCCTCTGAATGACGCATCACTATAGATCTCGAATCCTCCAGGACCAGATGGAATCGTCAGCATAGGTGCGGTAGTCAGCTTTTCCTTCAGCTCTTGGAAACTACGCTCGCACTTGTCTGACCATACAAATTTCTCTTCTTTCTTCAGGAGCTTTGTCAGAGGGGACGCTATCGATGAGAACCCTTCCACAAACCGTCTGTAATAACCTGCTAACCCCAGAAAACTTCTAATCTTTGTCACTGTCGATGGTCTCGGCCACTTGATCACGGCTTTTATCTTGCTCGGGTCGATGGAGATTCCTTCTCCGGAAATTACATGACCTAAGACTGCAACACGAGTCAATCAAAACTCGCATTTGCTAAACTTAACATACAGCTGATGAGTTCTTAAGGTCTGGATTACTGCTCTCAGATGATTCTCATGCTCTTCATCACTTCTCGAATAGACTAAGATGTCATGAATGAACACGATCACAAACTGATCCAGATATTTCTTGAACATTCTGTTTGTCAAATCCATGACATCAACTAGAGTGCTCACCAGGCCAAACGATCTTACAATACTCTCGTAATGACCATATCAAGTACGAACAACTGTCTTTCGTACAACCTCCTTCCTGGTTCACTAACGACTTCATAATCTCAAGTCGACCTTTAAAACATCGGTACTCGTTATAACTAGTCACACCATTCGTTGATCTTTGGCAAAGAACACTTGTCCTTGATCTTCACGTAATTAAGTTGACGATGGTCGATGCACGCTCGCAACAAACCATCTTTCTTTTTCTCACAAACAAAACTGATGTTTCCCCAAAGTGATGCACTGATATGCACGAATTCCTCATTCATCAATCTTCACATCTGCATCTTCAATTCTACCAGTTTAGACAACAACAGCTGGTAAGAAGCCTTTGAGAGTGGTTTTATCCTGGTGCTAGCTCGATCGCACTTTCTATCTTTTTCTCTGACGGTGGTCTGACAATTCTTGTGACAACACATCTAGAAGTTCTTAGACCACTGAGATGTCATTTATCTCTAGTTCTCCAATCTGTCTTACCCAAGACTATCACCAAGCAACCTTGGCAACCTCCGTCTACTAAACAAGTTGCCTCCAACCAACGAGATTAATGAAATCAAAGATTCTTTTCGCCTCCCAATAACCTCGACACTTTCACATGTTAATAGACTAAACTAGATTACTCCATGACCATGATTCATTATCACAAGATGCTCCATAAGCCCACACTATTCATGTGGCATCAAATTCACACCTCAGCAACTAGTCAAGCACAACTATTGCTAGTGATTCCCCTCTCTTTCACTTTTACTTCAACAATTTAAGTCCTACCAACTCAACACAAAGCTCTATTGCGCCGCTTTGATAAAATCACTTCCAACACATTCTTTCTCCGATCGGTGAAAAGTCCATTCTACTCCCATTCCTTTCGCCATCCTAGTGGCGTTCTGGCCGTAATAGCGATGTCCATGCTACCTTAGACTTCCACTGACAGTCCTTCACCTGGTAGCCATGCTGGTCATCATCACAACATGTTCTAGTCATACTCGGACGCTGGATTTATCCATGCTTCCTTCTACAATTCTGACACATATCAGGTGAGTCTTCTATCTCCTACCAAGTGACAGCACACACTCTTTCTGGTTGCCCCATCAGTATGCTAGGACCACTCCCGACTAGATATCCATGTTGGCTATACTCCAAACAATTTCACGTCTTAGGAAGGACATAAGACTGATCTCCATTATCACGTCTGGAACAACCTGATCTATTTGACTCGGTGCTGACTTAACTACCCCATCCTTTCTCGTGAGTGGAATAGAATACTTTTCTCTCGACATCGGTCTTTTCCCTGACCGATTTCCATTTATGCCTGAACTAGATCTATACCTAGGCTCGAATGCAATGACTCACTCTTGGATCACATCTCCACTCTGATCTCAGTAGGTGTGGCAACAAAGGCGGTTGCAACACTGACAGCGGTTCGATCATAAGCCTCTTGGCTCATCTAGCTCCCAAGGAACATTAGCATCAAAGCAATCCTATCGAATTTAGGATCATTTGACGCTGCTACACTAGTACCAACCTACAGTGGTACTCTTACGCTCGAGCTGACCAAAGTCGACACTCTGCCACAACCACCCCGAGTACTGACCTTTGTCAGTGCATTATCCCGAGTCACAGAGGACATTGTCCTCTTACTAGGAGTTCTCAGCTCTTGCTCGCTCATGGTTAAGTCTTGACACTGAAACCTATCTTCCAAACCCACACTGGATTAGAAGGTGAGCGATCCACACACAACAAACAATTCTAGCATTTAGCTAACACAGACATGCACCAGCATGAAATTAAAGGCATTTCCTACTAACTATCCCATAAACCATCGCTCCTTATCACTCCAATCTTGGACTTAGCTCTGATACCACAAAAAGGGGATGTCACGCCCCGATCCTCGGGCACGCACACATCCTTCTAACTTGGT
The DNA here is from genome assembly GCA_017140615.1 of Eucalyptus cladocalyx. NCBI lineage: Eukaryota > Viridiplantae > Streptophyta > Magnoliopsida > Myrtales > Myrtaceae > Eucalyptus > Eucalyptus cladocalyx. The sequence continues at coordinate 22,537,483 of CM029517.1, forward strand.
CGATTTTATAATGCGATATCCCATGACTATGTATCGCCGACCCTTTCATTTATTAAGCACATGCGGAAGCAGTTATAAATCCCCAGACAATAAAACGATGGGATAGAAAAGCAGGCTATATTTTTCATATTGAAATCTACAACCAAACCTTTATACATGACATTAGACAGAGCACTTCACAAACTATTCACGGCTTCAAGGTCTCACTCTATCTACACATATACCACAGGGTTCACAAAGAGATGGGATTTCAATCCTCGTCTAAGTCATACTCGGGATCATCCTGATCCTCCTCTGATTCCTCTTCACTCATATCATTCTCTTCCTCAATTTCACCTCAGAGTTCTCCTTCACAAATTCCTCCTCCTCAGCTCCTCGTCGGGATCGTGAAATGTTTTCCCCAAACTGGATGAGACTACGTCTTAGCAAGTTCTACCCCACTAAGCCCGAATCGCCAAATTGAAGCCCACTAAGGGTCGGGAAAAATCCCGAGGCACTTCCAATAATTAGTAGACCACGTCTAGTTGCTAATTGCGCAATCAATTTATCTAAATCGCATCACAATTGACTAATAATTGCTAATTTATTCTAATCTAACAACATAAACATAATTAATTAAAACTAAACCAACCTTAAGCATAATTAGCCAACTAATCTGGGATTAGTGAGATTACTCACCAAATCGCGAGCAAATTGGATCAATCGACAAGGGCGACGCGAGGAACAACAAACTCCAAAGCGGGCCTTGGGTTCGAGGCTCGGAACGGCCCAAAACAGCCTTGAACAGGGGCTGGAAACCCACTTTTCCAGCCACTTGTGTTCTTGGCTGGACGAAGCTCATCCGGTGACTAGGGCAGCGAGAGGAGGCCGGCGGAGAGCAAGGGGGGACACCGGGAAGTCCGGTGGGGTTGAACGGCGGTCGAAGGTGGCCGGACAGGGTGGACGGAGGCCGGCAGCGGGCCGGGTCGCATGGGGAACGCCCGGCGCGAGGGACGGGGTTGGCGGCGCACGGCGCGGCGGTGCGGGCGGGCGTGCGGTGTAGCGGCGGGATGAGCGGCTACGGAGCGGACGGCGAGCCACGGCTTGGTTCGGTTTGCTTCTTCGGACGCACGGGGAGGAAGAAGAAGAAAAAGAAAGAGAGAGAGAGAGGATAGGTATTGACCGATCAAAGAGGGAAAAGAAAGTGAGAGAGAGGGCAGGCGGTGGGGGTATTCGCACGAGGGGGAAAGGGAGAGGGAAGAGAAAAGAAAGGAAGAGAGAGAGAAAAAGGAAATGCTTAATATCATTATTCATATTTTCCTTTTCTCTTCCCCTTTTCCTTTCTATTTTCTCTTGGTCTTCAATTAATCCTCCGATAATTTCATTATTGAAATTTTCGACTCGTCAATAATTTGACAGGTGATGAGATGGTCCTAAAATTGAATTGTGACACGCTCGAATATTCGATTCCCAAAACCGAATTAAATTTCATGATTAAAATCGACCGGACGTGATTTTAGTCCAATCCAACCAATTGAGTAGCTTTTAGGGATTTTACTGTAGATACATCCCTTGACGGCTTCACCCAACATGTTAGTTAACTTGTGAGTGATCAGCTCAGAGAAAAAGGACCCTAAGCACGTCGACGAAATGCCCATTTCACTTTATCAAAAACGGGGTCGAATTTCAGAATGTCACAACCTCTGAGTCTCAAGGATAGAGAAATGATATGATTTTGTTCAAGTGAGATCAAGCAACAGACAAAGCAGACATCATAGTAGATAAAAGTATCATAGTAAATCAACACACAAAGTAGCATGGTCGATGCTCGATTGCCAGCCCAAATCTATTGGTGGCAAATGATCTTTCAGTTTCAAATTGTTGACCAAATATTTCCACGCCAGCTGAGTTTGAAAGACAATTCTTTTAAGTCAAGGAATTCAGCAGCCAAGCCTATTACAGTGAGAAACTTTGCTGCCTAATTTTGCTGGCAAGTCAGGGGACAACATAACAAGATAAGAGCATAAGAAGCACCTATGCTTGTTTATGTTCTCTACTATGTTTTCTATGGAACTGTGTCAATGGATAACCTTAAGAGCAGTCAGCCCTTCAATAACTGATAAATTCATTCCAAAATAAAGCCACTGAAATGATCAAGCCAAAAAAGAACGAGAGGGAAAAATGATATGCGATAGCTTAAAACAGTTAACAGAGCACTGCAACGATATCACGTCTACCTTGAATGCTTTCACAATAATCACATCCAGAGATAATGCACAGGTCAATGAATTGATCCATATCCAGATTCATCTCCTCCACGATCGTCAGGAAAGTGAGAAAAAAATTTAAGCAATCACAATGAATAAACTTTTCAAAGTACCTTGGAAATTTCAAATTCCATGACTGGAACTTTTCTTGAGCTGGGATCCATTAAATGGCGAAGAAATTTAGGAGCTCCAAAAGTAAGGGAATCCATGTCTTCAGAAGCAACTGCATAAACCGGAAAACAAATATTACAGCTAAAGCACCATTTATGGTAGATGAATTCTGGTTAGCACGCAACAATTAAGCAATGATAGGAATTCAAAATCAGTGAAAATTCCTTGGACAAAGGGCTTGGTTAAGAACATACCAAATGTACATGGAGAAGAAGACATTAGACAAGTGAACAAGCATATGTGTGAGCGAAAAAGGAAATTAAATCACATTTACATAGTGTTAAACGATTGGTTATCATGGGAAAACAATGAACGATTTTGAAGACAATCAAATGGGAAGATACATGCCTTTCCAGCTTTGCAAAGTGCAGCACATTGTGCCTCTGCTTTTGAAGGAGCCTAACATACAAAAATTGAACCTGGTATCTAAACTTTTTGTTACTTTTCAGACAGAATTGTAACCTCAACAACTGGGACACCCATAAGTCTTAATAGTCTTTTGCAGTCTTCATTGTCTTTGTTGTGTCACCCGCAAGAGTATCAAAGCCATGTACCACAAGTGCACACACGTCCGTTAGCTACGTAGATAGGCTTTTTTTTTTTTTTTTTTTCTGGAAAACAGAGACAAAATCAAACTTCATATCGATAAGACAAAAATATCACGCTGTAAGGAAACCAAAATGAGCCCAACCTTCACAGTTCTTTTACTGAATTTCTCGATGTCTTCCTTATTCTGAGACTGCAGGTAATAAATACAGAGCTCACTAAGCATTTTTGTACTCTGTGTTTCTGGGTGCTTATGTGTGCAAGAGAGAAAGAGAGAGAGAGAGAGAGAGAGAGAGAGAGAGAGAGAGAGAGAGATGATGCATATACTGCAATGGCTACTGCCAACTCCTCAGAGGCATCTGCCCTCTTCGAAAAACTGCTCAGAGACTCATCTAAGCTAACTAAACGTATCCATACGTAATTCCATAAACGAGAAAAGAGAAGGTTCATAATAAGAAAGTACCGTTTTGCAAGCTCTTGCTTCTTCAAATGAGGAGGTTTACTGTCAAATACATAGCTATCGTAACAAAAGTAAAGCATAATTCAAAGAAGGATGAGAGTCATTCTTCCAGTATTCTATCCCAATGAAAAGAAAGGAGGTAAAGAAAAAAGTTTACACTGGCTTTATCCCCACCTCCAGCAGCCTAATCGTCCGTTAAAACATCCCTTGCAGATGACTAAATGGGAAAACAAATGAAAAAGCAGCTCAAAGTCAACACTTTCCAAGCACAAAGATCACATCGCAAGTATAAAATAATGCAACAGGCATCGATCTCGTATACATAAACAAGAGTCCAAGAGATAACATCGAAGCATCAAAACGAAGGCTAGTCAATAACTCAGCCATAAACTATACGAAACTCGAGCAAAGTGGATTTCATTTCCACGGAGTATTACAATGCCAGTGTACCTGGTGACTTCACTAGGCTCGTTGGTGAGCATCTGAGTCTCCTTCCTCCCAACCACAACCTAATCCACCAATCAAAATGATGGATTTATGAGGTGGGCTTAAGGCCCATCTGCTTAAGTTGGGCCCAAAAAGGCCCGGCCCACGGGAATAGGGCCCGTGGATGGGGAAAGGTATAAAAGGGAGGAGAGAGAGAGAGAACACACCTCTTGGAAAATCAGAACGTACATACGTTCCTCTTCCTCTCTCCCTCCAAGAAAAAGAACAGAAAAATGCTCTCTTTTCTTCCAAACGCTCAAGGCGACGCCGTTTCCTTTTCAAGGCAAATTGACATCATCGAGACCAGAATTTCTTCCTCTTCTTCAGCGTTGGTGTTTAATCTGTGGCTAACAAGGTACGCTTGAATCCGTGGTGTGCTTTACGATCGGTGATGCGTGTTTTCCCGGGCTTCGTCTTCCGCATTGATTTAGGGGTTCGATTCGGTGTCGAATCCGTGTTTTCGGGGATCAGTCATTCCCAACATTGGTATCAGAGCACTAGTTCACGTTTTCCCGATCAATTTGATGTTTTTTGATTGATTTTTCGCAAAAAACTTTCGGCCGTACGGATCGGGGTGAGAAATCCCGACACCCGAGCATTGTTCGGCCATTTTTCTGAGTTTTCGTAAGTCGAAATCAAATTCTGAAAACACTGGGAGAAAGGCGACGTCAAGACGAGTCCGGCGACTGGTCGCACGCCGCCGTAAGACGCCGCACGCGCCCACATGCACGGCCAGAAGCCGCTGCGCGTGGGCGCGACGCGCCTGGAAGCGCTAGCTTCGCCAACATGTGCGCCACACGCGCCGGTGGCGAAAAAAAAAATGTATTTTGTTTTTTTTTCAGTCATGCCCATGTGGATTATAAGTAATCCATTTTTAATTCTGCATTTGTTGCATGAATTTTGGAAAATTATGTACTTTCTCTTATATTAATTATGGATTATAAGTGATCCATTTTTAATTCTACATTTGTTGCAGGAACTATGATGTGTTATGCAAGGATACTTGCAATCCCGAGAACAGACGAGGGAAATGCAAGACTTAAAAGGCTGATGTCAGAATTAGCTAATTATCAGTGGCATGATAGTGATTTAGTATCACATGTGGTCAAGGTCAATCAGATGATACAGGAAATCATTTGGAATGGTTATCTTATGCCGGATTTTGAGAAGGTGCCGGCTTTGATTAACACTCTTCCACCTGAATGGCAAGCAGTGTTGGATCGGCTATGGGAGGTCAACGTGGTCCCGGGTTATAGGAGGCTAGTGGAAGCTTTTGTAAAAGAGTACTATAGGATTGAGTTGGCCAAAACTTCAACCCTTAGATTGAGTGCCACATGGCGTCGAGTGAATGCGCCTTGGTGGCGACATGAATGATCTCCAAAAGTTTTTTCCATGATTGGCAAATGTGCCTTCAGTTTTCTCAGATGTTTTGACTGATAGATTAGTAGGAACATTCCCTATTTATTTCTTTGATTGATTATGTAATGATTACTACCTAATTGTGTTAATTGAAAGCATTATTTTTTTTAATTGTATGTCAATTATCTATTACTTTCTTTATTACTTGCGTTGCTGTGGGTAATTAGCTATGGGTAGTAATAGAAGTTTTTGTAACTTCATAGAATTTATTTGCATAAGATAATTATATTAATAATAATTTTAAGTTAGGATTTTTGGAGGATGATTGGAAACATAGTGACATTTTGATTCGAAGCCTTACTTGAAATTATTTATTAATATGATGGGTCTATGCAAATAGGGATGCATAAATGATAGGCATTAATTATTCGTGCATGTATGTCGATGTGTTCGAACGATGGTTCAAAGAACTAAGAATGTAATTGCTGATATGAACGGCAATAATTGTGAAATATTGAATATGAAGATTCAATATGTGCTGGAAAAGCAAGAAGCACTAGAAGCTCTTGACCACATTATGGAAGATATTGAGGGTGTTGTGCACCACCTTGAGCTAGTAAAGGACCGCCTAACGGTATTTGCGCCGTAAATAGACATTTGTTATGCTGGTTCTAGCTCAGAAAGGGCTTTGTGCTTTAAGCACAAGCGTATTGATTCGTTCAATATGTGGGAATGCAAAGGATCAAGTCCTTATTGCAAGAAATCAAGAGTTAACCAACACAAGAGAGGAAAACGTCCTCAAGTGAAGAAAATGTCAAGAGTGATATGTTACAATTGTGACAAGAGAGGTCACTATGCTCGCGACTGTCGTGAACCAAAGAAGCTATACACCTCTTGTACATTTGAGAACTTTGCTTATGTGTCAAGTTCTGAAATATAGGCTGAATCCAATCCTTTGTGGAATGTAGATTCAGGAGCGACAGACCATGTAGCAAAGGATAGAGGATCCTTCGTGGAATTCCGACGAGTACCAACTGGAACTAAATGGATCTATATTGGAAATAACTCCAGAGCTGAAGTTAAAGGGATTGACACCTACCAATTGAACATGCATGGTGGACGCATCTTGATGTTCTATATGTTCTGGAGATTTGTCGAAATTAAGTGTCTGTCTTAGTGTTGGTCAAGCTTGGTTTTGGTATAAACTTCCATAATAAAGGTGTAGATTTGTGTTTAGATACAAACTACTATGGTTGTGGTCACTTACTGAATGATTTTATTATATTAAATGTTGACTGTGATGATGTCAATATGTTATTCCCTTGTTTCACGTCTTCTACCTTATATGATAATGATGTGAATATGGTGGCATGCTAGACTTGGTCATATGGGCCAACAGATATGAATAGACTAGCCAAAGAGGGCTTGTTGGGCAATATTAAAAAAGTCGATTTGTCCATATGTGAGCATTGCCTAGTAGGGAAAATGACAAGGAAACCATTTGGAAAAGGTAAAAGAGCTGAATTTTCTCTGCATTTAATCCATTTACGCATCTGTGGTTCAATAAATGTGAGAGGAAGGCACTGGGCTGTTTATTTCATCACTTTTTTATAGATGATTATACTTGAGTCGGATATATCTATTTGATTTCTCATTAATCTAAAGCATAAGTTATTTCAGAAGGTTTATGAACCTGGTAGAAAATCAATTAGACAAGAAAATAAAGGTATTTAGATCCGATCGAGGTTGAGAATATTTATCTGATAAGTTCAGAAAATTATGTGATGAAAAAGGAATAGAAAGATAGTTGTCTATTCCATATACTCCTCAACAAAATGGTGTTGCGTAGAGAATAAAAGAACCCTACTGGAATGGTTAGGTCTAAGATGGCGCATGCTAACTTACCTATCACTTTTTGGAGTGATGCGTTGTTAATCCAATATACTTAACCGGATGACTTCCAAATCAGTTATTTCCACTTCATATGAGTTATGGACAGTTAGAAAACCGGACTTAAGTTTTCATAAGCCATGGGGTTGTGCTGCATATACTCATAAGTCCTCTCACAAGTTTGAGAAATTGGGTCCCGAAGGAAAGAAGAGTATTTTAATGAGATACTCCGAACACTCAAAAGGATATGTGTTCATAGGTGAGCAGGAAAGTGAGAGTATAACTGAATTTGAATCACGGGATGTCACATCCTTAATGGATGAATTTTCTAAGAGGGGCGAAATAAAGGAAAATAACTCCCTATTTGAAACCTTGGATCAAGATAATGATGTCAGTGGAGTTCGTCCAAGTGGGAGTAATATGAGATGTAATGAATTGAATTCAACTCATTCTCAATTGCAACAACATGATGAGATGACGTCATCATTATCTAATCCAAGTGGGAGCATGATGGGAATGATGTGCTAAGTGTACAATCTCCCATACGGTGAACAAGTCGCCAAACTATTCCCCGTCGATGTTTTGACATTGAATGAGAAACTTTTATGGTTGCTCCACAAGATGAGGATGAGCCAAGAAATATTAATGAGGCTCTGAATTGCCCTAATAAGGAAAAATGGATTCATGCAATGAAAGAGGAAATGGAGTTAATGAAATCAAATCAAAGTCTGGGAACTGGTTGATCTTCCAAAAGGACACAAAGCTATTGGAAACAAGTGGGTTCTCAAAATAAAGCGAAAGGCTGATGGCTCAATAGAAAGGCATAAGGCTCGCCTTGTGGCGAAAGGGGTATAATTAACAGGAATGAATTAATGATGAAGATACATTTTCTCCTGTAGAGGGATTTACCTCGATTCGCATTATTCTGGCAATAGTGACTAGTATGGATCTTGAGTTACATCAAATGGATGTAAAGACTGCTTTCCTCAATGGAGAATTAGAGGAAGGAACATATATGGAACAACCTACTAGTTTCATAGTGAAAGGCCAAGAAGAAAAGGTATGTCGACTTTGGGAGTCGATATATGGCCTTAAGCAGTCGTCAAGACAATGATATATACGTTTTCATAATACCATAATGGCATATGATTTTACAATGATAGACGAGGATCATTGTGTATATATCAATAGATCCAATGATCAATTTGTGATCATATCATTATATGTTGATGATATACTAATTGCCGGAAGCAATATGGAGTTGGTTAATACTGTCAAGAGATAGTTGTCTTCTAACTTTGAGATGAAGGATATGGGTGAGGCTGCATACATTATTGGAGTTAAAACTTCAAGAAATCGTTTTGAAGAAATCGTTGTCTCTTTCGCAAGAAACCTATATAAATAAGGTTCTTGAACGATTTCGTATGCAAGACTGTAAACCCATAGATACTCCTATTGCAAAAGGTGAATGATTGAGCCATAGACTGTGTCCAGGGACTCCACAAGAGAATGAACAAATGAAACATGTTCCTTATGCTAGTGCTGTTGGGAGCTTGATGTATGCTATGATGTGTACAACACCCGACATATGTTTTGCAGTTGGAATGGTGAGTAGTTACCAATCCAATCCAGGTCAAGCACATTGGAAAGCCGTTAAGAGAATACTGAGGTATCTAAAGGGGACTGCTGATTATACGTTGAGTTATTAAGAAAAAGGATTTGCAACTCAAAGGCTATTTTGATGCTGATTGAAGAGAAGATTTAGATGAAAGAAAATCTACCTCTGTGTTTGTTTTCTTACCGAATAATGGCACCATATGTTGGAACAGTAAGAAACAAAAGTGTATAGCCTTGTCCATGATGGAAACTGAGTTCGTGGCATTATCAGCAGCAGTATAAGAAGGTGTTTGGCTTAAGAGATTTTTTTTTTTGGATCATTTAGGTGTTATTGGAAGTGCTGCAAATTCATTATTGGTTCACTATGGTAGCCAAGCAGCAAAAGTACACCAAAGATCCAAAATATCATGGCAAGACCAAACCTATAAATACCAAGTATAAATTTGTTATGGAAATGGTTGCACGAAAAGATGTGAACTTAGAGTACATACTACACATGGAATGGTAGCAGATCCTATAACAAAGCCAATACCTAGAGATGTGTTTTCTGGCCATATGAAATCTCTAGGATTGCGTAAAGACTGATGTACTGAATATTATAATTTTCCTAAGTGTTCACATTTGATGAATTTGTGTTTTCATCATTAATGCCTATGAATCTTTGTTTGATCTTTATGCATCTTAATGCTTAGTGCATTACTTTAAGTTGAGAAGTATGTCGGACAGATATAAGATTAGCCCACTCACACGGGTAATCGCCTCTATTTACTGTGTGATAAATAGAGATAAGACTGTTTTAAAGCTTATTATCTAGGTGATAATCAAGAGCTCAAGCTTAAAACACGTATGTCACCTTAACTAGGTGTTAAGATGAGGACATAATACTTACTATGTCCGAAAGTAAAATACCCCACATATTTTACTTTATCTGTCTAAGATGCCAGATGTGAGTTCTGATGAATTTTGTGAATGAGTAGATACGTGAACTCAAGTTAGACATTGGGTATGTCTGAACTATCATCTGTACGGTATTGAAAGGTGTGGCAAAAGTTTGATCTCAACTTTCATGTCGTGTGAGACTCTTGAGGAAGAGAGTTCCTCAATTTCTTTGTCCCCTCATGACTCTTACTTATTCTCGAGATTTCTACTTAGTGTTTGCTATCTTAGGATGTTGCCAATGGTCATGAGTGATTCGATCTAATGGGGCATTTCTAGAAAAGCAAGCTGGACTAAAATTGAGAGTTTGAAGGAAAGAGGAAGATCGATTTTTGGAGAATCACATTGTAGTTTTGTATTCACCGATTAACCAATTATGACTGTCTTTGTGATCATCATAATTGTGAATACAATATATATATATATATATATATATATATATATATATATATATATCATTGTTTAAAAGAGATCAAGAGAGATATAAATGTAGATCAATTGATCTAGGGTACTGCATACTAAATCTACTCAGGATATGATGCCCATTATGAGCTGCTATATATTCCTAACAGATGTATGTCAACAAGCTTTCAAAGTATGATGGTCGCACGGATTATTCACCGGTATGAATGTTGAATAGAGGAAAAGAGGATTTTGTTCGGCCCACCATGTTAAATGAAAGTCTATGTTGGATTTTTCTCTGATAGGGATGAGCATGGCCTGTCCGCCCATGTTGGTTTTGGACCACCATGTGCGAGTGGGAGATGATGGATTTATGAGGTGGGCTTAAGGCCCATCCGCTCAAGTTGGGCCCAAAAAGGCCCGGCCCACGAGAATAGGGCCCGTGGATGGGGAAAGGTATAAAAGGTAGGAGAGAGAGAGAGAACACACCTCTTGGAAAAACAGAACGTACGTACGTTCCTCTCCCTCTCTCTCTCCAAGAAAAAGAAAAGAAAAACGCTCTCTTTTCTTCCAAACGCTCAAGGCGACGCTGTTTCCTTTTCAAGGCAAATTGACATCATCGGGACCATAATTTCTTCCTCTTTTTCAGCGTTGGTGTTTAATCTGTGGCTAACAAGGTACGCTCGAATCCGTGGTGTGCTTTACGATCGGTGATGCGTGTTTTCCTGGGCTTCGTCTTCCGCATTGATTTAGGGGTTCGATTCGGTGTCGAATCCGTGTTTTCGGGGATCAGTCATTCCCAACACAAAAGAACCCAAAAAACCCACAACACTCAAAATCCAAATCCCCACCGACAAACCGAAATGCGCAATCGCAGGCATCAATCCATAAAGAAGCAACTTAACGAGGAACTGATAGATGCTCATGTTGGCATCGACAGCGATCCTCCGGTCGAAGTAGCTCTCGAGCTTCTGCTCCTTCATGGCGTTCGGGGCATTGTCCGCCAGTAGCTTCGTCAGTCCCTATCGAAATCGGTGGACGAGACCCGATGAACAACATATGGAAAAATGATGGGATTGAAGGAGACGGAGGTCGAACTGAAACTACCTTGATGCCCATATCGGAGAGAGAGAGAGAGAATTGTTGCAGTGGAAATTGAGGGATGAAATGGAAGGTGCTTGGGAGGTATTGAATTCTAGGGTTTCGAGCTCTTCTGCTTCCCGCCTAATTTGGAGAGCATCACGTTTGCTTGGGGTTGAAGCGTGGGAGTCACGCGCAGGTGTCACGACTGGATTTCTTCAGTGGTAGTTGTAAGCTCTCGGCCCATTTGAATCAGCAGCTGCGAACCACTGGGATTCACCCCAGTGGCCACCCTTCCAATATGGAATGGGGAGGTGAGGGGTTCAAATCCCTACCTTCTCAGGGGGGATGGGGTGGGAACGCGTAAGTTTCAGGAGTGGGTTTCGACTTCCACGCCCTGCAAGAGGCAGGGCAAAAGTCTGAGAGTGAGTGTAGAATAGGCATAGAGTAGGACTGACAAAAAAAAAAAAAAAAAAAATCAGCAGCTGCGATGATACATACGTTTCCGGAGACTCCTGTGTATGCATATTCTTACTCCTATGATTTCTTGATATTTCCAAGATATCGAAATTAAATCTGCCATTTGATATTAACGACTTCTAGTAATTGAGTGGATGGGAGTGTTGAATTCACATGGAGGTCAAAATCGATTAATTGACTAATATAGATTGGAGTATTTGAAAGGCCTTTATGTACTTTATTAACTCAGTTAAGATACTATTCTACATGTATGTCTAAAGAGGAGAGAAAATGGACTACTATAGTAATTCTTCATGTCTTAGATGAGATATTCAAAGGGTTGACTCATGTCAAATTTGAGATATTTGATCGAAACAACCAATCTTGAATTCTTGATGACTGAGGAGATGGTGGTGGCGACAACAAATTCATTATTGTCACGACTTTTCTTGTAGTCAACTGTCATGGGAAAGCTAGTTGAATAGAAAAACTTGACTAACGTACACAATCATAATTTTTTTTCTTTTTTTTTTCCTAGGAACAAAGGAAAAAAAAAAAAAAAAAAAAATGTTACGAGATAAGCTTTAATTGCTAGCCACCATAAAGGCTTTTCGAGGCCTGTTGACCACTACGACTAGAGAGTAGAGAACCAAAATCGGTACCATTCTCTCTTTCTCTCGTTTTTATTTCTTCTACTTTTGGGGGTTTTCTTTTCTCTTTTATGCTTGATTTTTTTTTAATGTTTTAGATTTTACGTTTTACTTTTTTATAACATGGCTCAACATTATTGTCTTATTGGATAAACAAAATGTGAAAAAAGCACCACTTAGGATTCTCAGCGTGCCACATTGGCAAAACTGGGCAAATCATCACCAAAAGGACTAAATCATATCATATCAATACATTCAAGGTTTTAATTGTATCATTTCAATAAAATAATAATAGTGCCCAACTTGAACTTTGAATGAAACTTAGCCACTCGATATATATGATGTTACGAAATCTCACGTCGATTCCAGAAAAATAACGCTCGCAAACAATTCACCAGACAGAATATAGTAATAAAAGAGCATAATCAGATGAACATGCCAGAAAATTTGTTATCGAAGTTCACCCAAACTTGGGCTACGTCTCCACGCAGAGGCACTCTGCGAATCCACTAGACTTCAGAAAAAGTTGGAATATAACGACGATCTTCTCTCAAGATTAGGGCACAAAGAGATTGAAAACTCTTATCAAGAAAAAACTCGCTTTTTTCTTCTCTCTTTTTCTTGCCTCTCTATTTCCTTTTTCAGCGTCTTAACGGCTAGGGTTTTGCCATCGCTAATAGATAGGTACCACTTTTAACCTAAAAGTAAATCTAATAGAAAAGACAAAAAAGCCCATAAAAACAAATATTTGGCTTTATCTATAACAATCTCCCACTTGAAGACAAAATACCCAAGCATCAAGCAACTTTGCATCCATCTTCTTCAAAAAACTAGTTGTTGAAAAACTTGTGGAGTAATACCAATGGTAGTAGTACAGAAAATATGCTTCTCTCTGTTTACTACCTTGGTCAACATGTCAGTTGGATTCTTCAAGCCATCAATCTTCTGTAGCTTTAACTCATTATCTTTTAATACTGACCTGATAAAGTGATAATGCTTCTTGATATGTCTAGTTCTTAAGTGATAAGCTGCATTCTTTGCTAAGTGCACTGCACTTTGACTATCACTTCACAGTGTACTGACTGGCTGTTTTCGATATAACTCCTCCATATAATCTTGTAACCACATGATTTCCTTGGAGGCTTCTGTAATCGCTACATATTCTGCCTCTGTTGTTGATAAAGCAACTACTTTTTGTAGTTGAGATACCCAACTCACCTGCTGTACCGCAACTGTAAAGACATATCCAAAGTGGTACTCTTACCACTATCTCGATCACCCAAATGATTTGCATCTACATAACCCTGCAACTCTAGAGATGTACCACCATAACAAAGTGAGTTCTTGGAAGTACCTGCTAGATATCTCAATATCCATTTAACTGCATTCAAATGCTCTCTACCTGAGTTCTGCATATATCGACTCACAACTCTCACTGCTTGTGCAATGTCTGGTCTCGTGCTCACCATGGCATACATCAAACTCCCCACCGCTGATGCATATGGAACTACCGCCATCTCATCTTTCAAAGCCTGAGTGCTTGGACACATATCCTTGGAAAGTTTGAAGTGATTCGCTAGAGGAGTTGCAACTGGTTTTGCCTTGTCCATGTTAAATCTCTTTAACACCTTGTTCACTTAGTCTTCCTGCGACAATCATAATTTCTTATTTCTCCTGTCCCTGATTATTTTCATGCCTAAAATATTATTGGCCTCTCTCAAGTCTTTCATAGCAAACTGTGATGATAACATCTTTTTCACTTCTACGATTCTCTTTATATTGGAACTAGCCACCAGCATGTCATCCACATATAAAGATAGATACACAATGTCACCATCATCATATTTGCGAAAATAAACATAGTGATCAGACTCACAATGTGCAAATCCTTTTTCTTGCATGAAACCATCAAATTTTAAGTACCATTGTCGCGGAGCTTGTTTCAAGCCATACAAGCTTTTCTTCAAATGACATACTATGTGCTCCTTACCTTTGACTTCAAAACCCTTAGGTTGTGCCATGTATAATTCTTCATCTAAGTCACCATGTAAAAACGCTGTTTTTACGTCTAACTGCTCAAGATGAAGATCCTCCACTGCAACTATACTTAGCAGAACTCTAATTGATGTCATTTTCACTACAGGTGAAAATATCTCGGAGTAGTCAATCCCTTCTTTTTTAGAAAAGCCCTTGATTACAAGTCTCGCCTTGTATCTAATACTACCATCTGCTTCATTCTTAACCTTGTACACCCATTTGTTTAATAAAGCTTTTTTACATGTGGGCAACTTGGTCAACTCCCAAGTTTTGTTCTGAAGTAACGAGCTCATCTCGTCTTTCATAGCACACTCCCACTGCAAGTGAGACATGTCTGCCTTTGCATCATCGTAAGTCTCCGGTTCTCCCGAATTTGTATATAAGATATGGCTCAGAACAGTATTAGCTGATGGATCAAAATTTACCTTTGGCTTTCTCACACGTGTAGACCTTCTCAAGATAGGTACTTCAGGGTCATTCGTTTGCTTCGAATCACTGCGTTCTTCTTGAACTACCTCTTCACTGATAATAGGCTCATCTTGAACCTCTCTTTCGTGTGAACTTTGATCTACGGAAACATCTTCACGGGCATTATGTCTAATTCAACATACTCGGTTGTACTACCTTCTCAAGCTCTGTCTCTGTCTGACGATTCTTGTACATCTTTTCTTCATGGAATACCACATTGCGACTGCAGATGACTTTGTTATTCTCATAATCCCAAAGTCTATAGCCATACTCGTCGCCACCGTATCCGATAAAGACGCACTTCTGGGACTTAGCATCAAGCTTTTTCCTATCCTCCCTGTCAATCAAAGCATATGCAATACAACCAAACACCTTTAGATGTGAATAATTAATCTTCTTACCTAACCACCGCTCTTGTGGTATTTCTCCATCCAACGCACTAGATGGACTTCTGTTGATAAGATAAACAGCTGTATCAACTGTGGCAGCCCATAAGTGTAGCGGGAGACCCGCGTGTAGTCTCATGCATCTCGCACGTTCTAGAATAGTCCTATTCATCCTTTCAGCTACACCATTCTCTTGAGGAGTTTTAGGAACAGTCTTTAACCCATGTATGCCTTCTCGACTCGGATAATTTGCAAATTCTTTACTTGTGTATTCACCACCATTATCGATTTCAAAGCTTTAATCGATAACTTTGTTTCTTTTTCTACCATGGTCTTCCACATTCTGAAAATCCCGAATACTTCTAATTTTTCTTTAAGAGCATAAACCCAAGTCTTTCTTGTTGCATCATCAATGAATGTAACAAAATATCTCTTACCACCATAAGAGAGTTCCTGAGCGTGTCCCCATACATCAGTATGAACCAACTCTAGCTTTTGGCCTTTATTTTGTCGCCCATTCAATTGAAAACTAACAGCCTTCTGTTTTCCATAAATGCAACTCTCACAAAAATCTAACTCAACTTTTTGCCTCGAGTGTAACTGCTTTACACTTTTTTCACCAAGATGTCCCAAACGATAATGCCAAAGAGTAGATAAATTACCTGTAGCCATTGTAGTTGCAACTATATCACTGATATTGTCTCCTTGGAGAAGGTAAAGTGTACCTGTACGCTTTCCCTTTGCTACTACTATTACCCCTAAGGTTATCTTTCACTCTCCACAGCCAAAGGTTATTACCAAACCTTCTTGGTCAAATTTACTGGTTGAAATCAGATTTTTCTTTAATTCCGGAATATGCCTAGTTTCACGCAAAACTAGACGTCCTCCACCCGAGATGTTCACAGATCCACGGTTCATTTCCCAACAATTGGACACATGTGGCCGTTTCCCACAACCACTTGTCCAAAATCTCCACCGGCATAATCATCAAATATGTCTCTTTGCGAGGTGCAATGAAAAGAAGCGCCAGAATCAATAAACCATTTATCTGTTGTCAAGTCAAATCCTGCAGACAAACACAAGTTATCTAGCAAAGATTTAGCACATTGATTCTCATCTTGCTGCTTCTTTTTGTAGGCTTCACACTGAAACCTCCGGTGTCCGGTTTTGTGACAAAACCAACACTCATCTTTTGCAACCTGTCTCTTACCCCTTGATTGTGATCTCGCCACGACCGCTGAAATTTCCTCTACTTTTACTTCTTCCACGGTTCTCCACTTTGCAAGTGCCGTTGAAGATGTAGATGCAGAAAAATTATCTCCACGAGACTTTTCTTCGCATCTCTTCATCCATGATACTACTCACAGCATCATCAAGAGTTAAATCATCCTTCATGGTGCTCGAAATTTCCTGCACTGCAGTATTGCAGCTTTCTGGAAGAGAACATAAAAATAATAAAGCTTGAAGCTTCATATCTAAATTTATGCATACGGATTCCAATTGACCCGTGACCTGCGTGAAACTATTAATATGCTCTGCCACATAACCTCTATCAAATAACTTCATATTAACTAGTTTCTTCAGCAAAAATACCTGATTTGATGTGGATGGCTTCTCAAAAATATTCGTTAGAATATCCATGGCTTCTTTTGCAGTTTTTGCTTTCGCGATATGGTACCTTGTCTTTTTCGTCAACCCTAGACGAATCGCACTTAACGCCTTTCGATCAAGAATTTTCCATCCGGCTTCTACTGTTGGATCCACTTCCGCCATCTCGGGTTTCCAACCCTCAAGTGGTGCATAGAGATCTTTCTGATAAAGATAATCCTCTATTTGTAGTTTCCACCATCCGAAATCCTCTCCATTGAACTTATCGATTCTGATTTTATCTTCTGCCATCCTGTTTGCTTTCAATCAAACGTCACCGAAAACCCTCGATGTTCTCGATTAGCCAACTCAGGCTCTGATACCAGATGTTACAAAATCTCACGTCGATTCCAGAAAAATAATGCTCGCAAACAATTCACCAGACATAATATAGTAATAAAAGAGCAGAATCGGATGAACACGCCAAAAAATTTGTTATCGAAGTTCACCCAAACTTGGGCTACGTCTCCACGCAGAGGCACTCTGCGAATCCACTAGACTTCGGAAAAGTTGAAATACAACGACGATCTTCTCTCAAGATCATGGCACAAAGAGATTGAAAACTCTCATCAAGAAAAAACTCACTTTTTTCTTCTCTCTTTTTCTTGTCTCTCTATTTCCTTTTTCAGCGTCTTAACGGCTAGGGTTTTGCCATCGCTAATATATAGGTACCACTTTTAACTTAAAAGGAAATCTAATAGAAAAGACAAAAAAGCCCCTAAAAACAAATATTTGGTTTTATCAATAACAATATGATGGCATAAATTTGAAAAACTACCTTATTCTTCTTGCAAAAATTTTTTTTTTAGAAAGGTTTTAACTTTTACTTCAAATCTAAATCAACTTACCATTAGTTATTATAATTGGTTGATTTTTTTATTTTATTTTTTGCTTGTTGTTAGCGTAATTCTCTAATTGAGTTTTCACAACGGCCGAAGCTTTTGGCATGCAAAACGTCCGACCAATAATGAGCAAAGTCTAAATTGTGCTGTTCTTTGCAGTTCTCGAACCTAAAAAATAGACCCATCGAAATGAAACTAATTCAATTGCTCCTTTGGAAACCGCGAGAGCCCGTCAGCTTTTCTTGAATCACGGTTCTCGAGTGGGAAAACTGTCATGCACATTTCAAATCTACAGTTCAAATCTTGCAGCAGAAAGATATATAAAACAGAAGGGAAGATGTGGAGAGTAGAAAGCTGCTGCTCCAGAAGCTACGCAAGCCAGACGTGCGGCGAGGCTCGAAAGACCGAACTGACTGCGACTCCAAAGAAGGAAGAGGCCGTGAAGACAGAAGCGAACGTTGGTGCGAATACCAATGTGATGAAGCTTGCTGAGATCGAAGAGAAGGTCGCTGTTAAGGAAGAAGTCAAGGCCACAGTTGGACGTGATGGTGCTTACTTCGGAAAGTGACTAGCTATGTGGGATGGCATGTAGGAGGATTAGGGCAGATTTATATGTTCTTGTTGGGCTCGTTGGATTGGAGTTGGACTGATTTTATTGGGCCTTATTGTGATCTCATGGTTATTGTGATTTGATGATTGCCCCTTAAATAAATGAAGTACCTATTTATTTATTGCACTCAATTTTTTTAGATGATTTATGTGTTTTGCGACATAATCTTTAAAGAGGGAGATTTCTTTAACTTGATTATCCCAGAAATTTCATACATAATAATTTACGTTTCTTCATAAAATTATAAATCGTTTCATTTATGCCCCCTCTTTGAAACGTATAAAATTAATAAATGAAAGTTTATATATTCTTCTTACAATGCAGATAGTTGTTCAATTTATTACAAATATGCCAGAGTAATTTGAACAAAATTGTTTCTTTGAATAAGCTGTATCTCTTCTTGTTTGCTAGGTTAGCGAAACCCCAGGAGCCGGAAAACCGGGATCAACCCGGTCTGACTTTCAGTCCCAAATAGGCTCAGCTGGGAATTCAGTCTGGTTTCAAAATAGAAGTATTTTAATAATATAAAGAATAGAAAACACATTATATTCGCCAAACACTTTAATAAAGTCATAAATAAGTTAGTAGTAAAATCAAATAAGCGAAAAATGATGCGTCCCCAATGGTTGGATTAGAAAAAGTGGCAGCAAAGATAGAAAGAAGGTGAACTTATTTAGGCTTAAAACAGCCTCAAACGCCTTTGTTTTAAATGGAATGTGAGCAGGTTTTGAGTAGCAACTTACTAAAGCCCCAACCTGATTATATGTTAATTACGAAAATGACATTTCATTTTTAATCTCAATGTTATCTATAACGGATACGCAATTATTTCAACCTTATTTGACAGATAATTAGCTCAAAACTTGAACTCGATAAATTGTTTGCGAAATTACATTTTCTTTACTAAGAATCTCAAGGTTATTTTATAATTTTTAAAGTCCAAAAAAAAAAATTAATTTTCAGCAAAAAGACATTATTTCAAGCCCGACTTCCTCATTTTATATGATTGCTAGATTTTGAATTTTTACTATAATTGATCCTAAATATATTTCAATTTAATGTTGCAATTCTGTACATTTTCTAGTTGAAGATCTGCAATGCACAAGGACGGTTGTTCCCAAACTCATCCCAGTTGCTGGAAGTCCTCTCTCTCATTTTGAAGAGCTCTCCTCTACTCGTGGTGGTAGGTATCACAAAACCCTCATCTCTGTTGTCACGTTTCTTTTTAGCCCCTTGTGAATCACACGAAAACGAACACACATCTCTGCACTAGTGGCTCCTTCTCAACAAAGGAAGTGGAAATTCCGTTAAACCCCAACAACCCGTAAACCCTAATCGACCTTAAACCCGAATCCTTGTCTTGATGCCTCACCCTTTCTGCTGACTCTAGCCTTTCGAGAGCAACTACTGGGAGTCTGGTAAAGGGGTTTTTATGGTAGGTGACTTATCCAACAAAGTCCCAAGCTGAAGTCAATATCGGAAATCAAAAGGGTCTTTAGATTGCACTTAATGGGTCTTCAAGCATTTGACCCAAGGACAACTCTATCTTCAAGTAAGTCATCTCGAATGCTCTGTCTTGTTTTGGCAATTGATTATGATGGGAGAGGAGGAATCATAAATGCAAATAGCAGTTCTCAGCAAACGCTTAGGCAAACTTTGGTCAAGAATAGAAATAATTGCAATGGATGAGGTGGTTCCTACAAAGAAAATTAGAGAAGGCGGGCTCACCCTCGTTGGCAAGCATTTTCAAAACCCAAAGATAAACTTTCAAGCTTTCCAAAACACTATGAGGAGAGCATGGAGACTTGAGAATGTAATCTTCTCCCCTTTGGAATCTAGAATTTATGCCATTACATTTATGACGAAGGCAAATCTACTGCAGGTGTATGAGATTGGTCCTTGGTCCTTTTTAAGCCATCTACTACTACTCAAAAAATGGGAGCCAGATATGCCTCCACGCCATTATAAGTTTAATACGTGTACTTTTCAGGTGCAGATCCATGGACTTCCTTTTGAACGGCTTATAGAAGAAGTGGTTGTTAGGGCTGTTAAAAGTCTTGGTATGGTTATGAATGTGAAGGTTGAAGCAAAGGGTGGCGCTGCTCACAAAATTGGGAAGGCGAGAGTCCTCTTAGATGTGACGACCCCCTTAAAATCTTGATTTATTACCAGTAATGGATGGAAAAAGCTTTCGTTGGATTATAGATTTGAGAGGCTTCCTAACTTCTATTACTCTTATGGTAAATTGGGGCATTAAGCCAATTATTGTGAAGAAGTGGAATTTAATGAGAAAAACTTTGAAACTGAGGAAAAGTGTCTCTATGGCCAATGGCTAAAGGTCAAAGCACAAGATCACAGTCCTTTTATGAAGCTGTTTTATGGGAAGTTAAAGGAAGAAGACAAATAGGAAGATTATATCTTCGAGACTCTAGTACATTCCCTCCAAATTGTGCCCTTTACAAGAGACATCTAGCACCCTGAATTTTAGCCCACTCATTTTCAGGTAGAAAAGGGAAAAGGTGTAGTTTAAGGGGACATAGTTATGCAGGCGCAGGCCAAGCAAGGTGAGGACTTTTCTCCTTCCAATTTGCCTAATCTAGGTAAAAGTAGTGACTCTCCCTCCCTTGATTTGCAAATGCTTCCAGAAGTTGCTCAAAATAATAAGTTTAAAGAGACCGAGAAATATGCTAGTAAGAAGAAATTAGGGTATAGCCCCAACGAAACACAAATGGCAAACTTGTAGTTATTAGATGAGATTCAATTGCTAGATACACCTGTTCATGAGGTGTCATGAACAATGGAATGGGCTTGGGTGGCTAGTTCCAATAAGCCACCAGGTTACAAATGAAGTTGATATGCTAGAATTGTCAAGGGTTGGGCAATCCCTTGAAAATTCAAGCAATCAAAGTCCTTGTGGCTCAAGAAAAGCCTAGTATTCTATTTATGATGGAGACCAAAAATTGAGAATCAGTAGTGCTTCGTTTAAGGAGGCAATTACGACTCCAGAATAGTTTTTTTTTGGTGAATCCAAGAGGCATTGTAAGGGGTAAGCTATTTTTTGGGATGAGAAAGTATCTATGACAGTGGAGTCGAACTTTGAAATCTATATAGATTTGGTGTGCGTATTAGAGGAAACAAAACAGAGAATGTGACTAACCTTTATACATGCACCAAATGAATTCCAGATAATACTAGTTCTTTGGGAAGATATGGTCAACATTAGCCTCTTGAATGATCTACCATGAGCTTGCATATGAGATTTCAATGAAATCATTTATCATTGGGAAAAAGTAGGGAAGCGCATGGCAGAACACTATTGACTCAATGCTTTCTGGGACTTTCTAAATGCTTGTTCCTTGATGGACTTGGAAAGAAAGGGATATGCTTTCACTTGGGCAAATAATAGGGATGGAGATAATTATGTCAAGGAAAGATTGGATAAAGTTTTATGCACTATGGACTGGCGAGTTTGCTTTCCAAATGCTGAGGCATACATATTACTAGCCATAGGGTTAGACCATAGTCCTATTTTATTATCTCTTTTTCCCAAGCCAATACAAAGGAAAAAAGAGTTCAAATTTGAAGCTTTTTGGCTTGAAGATGAGGAATGTGGAGAAATCATAAAAAAAAAAGTTTGGCACTCGGTGGAATTGGAGCATGAAGACTTGTTGAAAAGGCTAAAAGGAGCAAAACAAAGTTCTCTAATGGAAAGAAGAAAATAGACCTTTTAAAGAGAGAACTTCAAGAGATCTCCAACAACCAACACTTACATTGTAATAGAGAGAGGGTGCAGATTCTGAAGAATGAAATTGAGAGGTTACGGCAATAGGAGGAGATGTATTGGGGCATGAGATCGAGAGTAACGCAACAAACATTTGATTTTTTTCGAAATCTCTTCGAATTAGTTGGCCCTCGAAATTTCTAGCTAGTACTAGAAGAATACCCATGTGTAGTAGCGGAGGACATGAACAATATGTTGACAAAGCCAGTGATAGTAGAAGAAGGCGGTTCACCAGTTGGGATCTAAAAAAACTCCATCATGGCTTAAATAGTTAGTTTTTTCAACATAACTAGGAAGATCTACAACAAGCAATATTTAGGGAGGTACAAAAAATTTTCCGCTCGGGGTATCTCAACCCAAAGTTGAACAAAACACATATTTCCCTCATCCCAAAGAACCCAAACCTAGAAAATCTAGAACAATTTCGTCTCATCAGCTTGTGTAACTTTGTGTATAAGATTATATCAAAAGTCTTGGCTAATTGATTGAAAATATGCTTGCCAAACTTGATTTCTATAGAGCAAATACCTTTGTGAGTGGAAGACAAATTCAAGATAACATCTTAATTGTCCAGGAAGTGCTACATCAGCTGAGAATAAGAAAAAGAAAGAGAAAGTTCTAGGCAGTGCTTAAACTTAATATGTAAAAGACTCATGACTAAGTTGAATGAGATTTTTTGGAAGCTTGCACGCTGAAAATGGGTTTTTGCTATCAATGGGTGAAGTGGATTATGCAATGTGTCACAACGGTATCTAACGGAGAACCTCTACCCTATTTTCGACCATCAAGAAGAATCTGATAAGGTGACCCCCTTTTCCCCTACTTGTTCATCCTAGTTGAAATGTGTTACCTTATTTGATTGAAAAGGTAATGGAGGATGGAAGTATAAAGGGGATTAAGCTGAATAGTTCTTGCCCCACATTGTTTCACCTTTTGTTTGTAGATGACTCAATCTTTTTCGTTGATGGAACGACTAAGGAATGCCAAAATGTTGCAACTATTTTGAATCAGTATTGCTTTGCTTAGGGGCAATCAATTAATTTAAACAAGTCATGGGTATATTTCAAATAGGGATTGTCCACAAAGTTTTAGGCAAAAAATGGCCTACGAGCTTAAAGTTCTTAAACTAGAGAATATAGGGAAGTACTTGGGGATTCCTTTACAGGGGGGGGGGGGGGCATCAAAGAAACAAAGTTTACTTGAATACTAGCCAAAGTAAACATGAAACTGGAAGGTTGGAAGGAAAATTTGATGTCAAAAGTTGAGAAAGAAATACTTATTAAAGCAATGGTGCAAGCATTACTGCAATATGCTATGTCTATTTTTAAAATCGCCGTCTCCATCTACAGGGCAATTTAAAAGAAAATTCCATCCTTTTGGTGGAAAAATTTTAAAAAAAAAAAACAACCAAGCTACATTGAAGGAAGTGGGATGAGCTAAAACGGAGGAAGGATAGCGAAGGACTTGGTTTCAGGGATCTAATGACTTTTAATGGGGCTAAATTAGGAAAACAAGCACGACAAATTACTTAAAACCCATCCTCATTATGGACTCGAGTATTAAAAAGGCTTTACTTCCTGAATTGTGACTTCTAGCATGCTAGGAAAGGAAATTGACCATCATAAGAGTGGCAAAGTGTACTAATGGAGAGAGCATCTATTCATCCTTCCATTATGTGGTCTATGGCTAATGTAGAAAATATAAATATTAGAAAAGACAAATTGCTACATAGGGGAACTATTGGTGGTCTAGCTAACATTAGAGAGCCTAAGAGGGTAGTTGAGTTTATTGTCCGGGAGGAGTCAAAGTGGAGTGAACAGATATTGAAGCAATTATTTGATGAACATATTGTCAATGAAAATCTTGCCATCCCATTGAGGTTACACGACACTAAAGACAAATTGATTTGGTTAAATGCCAAATCTGAGTCCTACATAGTAAAGAGTGGCTATAATCGGAATAGAGATCTTTTAGAGAAACCAAACCCAAATCAGGCCTCCTCCTCATATCAAACCCCTAGAGCTCTGTGGAATAAAATTTGGAAGACTAACGCATTACCAAACATCCGATTTTTCCTTTGGGCAATATGTCAAAATGCTTTACCAACAAAGAAAAATCTATTTAGGATGAGTATTATACCAGACCCTCAATGTGATTTATGTCAGCAACATCTCGAGACAGTAGAGCCTATCTTTCTCCTTTGCCCATGGACGAAACAAGTCTGGTCCAATCCTTCGCTACAAATCAAAATTCCCACTCAAGGTCTTCCAAGAATTGAAGAATGGCTCTTGAACTTTAGTGTCACATTTGTACCATTCAAGCAACTTGCAACTATCCTTTGGCTTATTTGGAAATCAAGGAACAATTTTATATTTCGAAGACTAAAACCAAATCCACAATAGTTGGTGAACTCAACTTTGGTGGCGCATAATGAAGCAAGAGGAATAAAATCTGGAAAAGGGAAAGCCATTGAAGGTCAAAACTTACCTCAAATTTGGTGAAACCCGAAACATGGAGTGTTGAAGATCAATATCAATGCTTCCTTTACTGAAGGTTCAACGCCTGGAGCGGTTGCTGGTGTGCTGCAAGATAGCCTCAGAAGAATTATAGATGGATTTGCGAAAACAGTAAGGGTCAGCTTCGCAGCTCAAGCCGAGGTAAGTGCTTTTGTAGAAACCTTTTAGTTTTCTTCTCTGATCGTGCTATGGATTGTCTTCAACTAGAGTCGGACTGTTTAGACATGGTAAGAG
Organism: Eucalyptus cladocalyx; assembly: GCA_017140615.1. Lineage (NCBI taxonomy): Eukaryota > Viridiplantae > Streptophyta > Magnoliopsida > Myrtales > Myrtaceae > Eucalyptus > Eucalyptus cladocalyx. The sequence goes on from CM029517.1 coordinate 22,562,306, forward strand.
CTCTCACAAGTGCCGATCTTTTCAAGTGGGATATACGTATGCATATCTTGAAAGCTCAAGACCTTTTGAAAAACTTTTCCAATATTAAGCTAGAGAGTCCAACAATGTGGCAAATTGGATAGCAAAGGCTGAAAGAAAAAATTCCTTGCCTCGTAATTGGACCCTTTACCCCCTCCCGATCTTTGGAGTCTACTTTTCTTTGATGCTGTGTCGTTGTACTCACAAGATAAAACTTAAGGAATGAATGTATATTGTTATTCTGACCAAAAAAAGAAAAAAGAAAAATCCCATCCCAGTTCCACCCCACCGTCAGTGCTTTCTTATATCTGTTACAAAATTGGAGTTAACCAAGAAATCTTTAAGTTACGGTGGGATTAGCCCCTTGAATTCGAAAAATGAACACCACAAAAATCTAAATTTGGTTCCATTCTTGAAAATGAAGGTGTCACAACCCTTCTGAAATGATTATAAGGGAGTTTGACGGATTGTTAAGAATAACCCTTTTTTGAGGTGGCACTTGTGCTTGGCACTGGCTCTTTCAAGTTGCACCGATCGCAATTTGGTTTCTCGTTTATTATTCATTAGGTTTCAACTTGGGAGTTGCTAGTTACATATTATGGGTCAGTGTGGTTTAATACAAAGTCTTATTATTAGAAAGATATATTCCATGAGAGTTTGTATAAATTGTAATATTAAGAAAAAATGCGATATTCGATTGAGTTCAATTAATCAAACCAAACTGGAATAAAAAATGATTATTTTTTCATTATTCAAATTGAAATACAAATTGAATCGAAAATACACGAAATTTCGATTCAGTTCGATTTTGATTTTGGTTCAGTCTTCTGGTTTGGTTTTGACACCCCAAGTGGTGAGTGGTCCTCGGTTGAAACGGCCTTCGCAGCTTCTGTAGCAACCAAGTGGTGAATCGTAACAAGGCAGTACATACCATTAAATGTTCGTGAGGTTCGTGAATTTCAGCTTCCTCCCATCTTTTTTTTTTTTTCTTTCTGAATTAAAAGAAATTCCTAAAGCGAAGGTTTGATGTAAAATAATGAGAATGCAAGCCCGTGCGATATTAGTTTTTTGTTTAGGGGTCGAATTCGTCATCATCAACGGATTCTATCCTTAGTTTCCATGAAATGCGAGAGAGATTCTTAGTGAAAATTTAGGTATCTACGGGAGAGAATCCATCTGCTTCAACCTGTTTCCTGTGCTTGGAAACTTGGAAAAGGCGTGGACAGAAAGGTGGTGAAAAGCACTGGAAGATAAATAGAGAAAATAAAGGGGCAGAACGGCAGGGGTGAAATTTAGGCTGCGCATGGTAACCTTCCCCAGCCCAATAATTTTTATTCTTTTCTTCCCCAAAACAAAAAAAAGAATAGAAACCCGTTTGATAACGGCAAGTTAATTTTTTGTTCCCGGGAACAAAAAGTTAGCTCGGGAATGGTTTTGGAATAGAAATGAGAAGTAAAAAAAGTTGCTTCTTATTCCCGAATAAGTTTCGAAATAAGTGAATTTTTTTTTCTTTTATTCATCTCTTGTTGCCGCTTCCCACGCTTTCCCCACACGGTCGCCGCTTCTGACCCGGTCGCTGGCATCGCCGCCCACCGCCGCCGCCAAGCAGTTGCCATCGCCTCCGTCTGCTTGCCGCCCATTGTCATTAACGCTGCCGGCGGACGTCGATGTGCGGCGGCGGCGGACGGATTTGAGTATGGCAAATGACCGATGGCGGCGGCGATCCGTTGGTAAGAATAAAAAACGAATAAATACAAAAGAGAAATTGTTGCATTACCAAACGCATTTCTATTCTTTTTTCTATTCCAATAGTAGAAATTTTGTGTAGTTATCAAACGGGTTTTTTTATACGAGAAATTGTTCCCAAAATAGAAATAAAAAAGAACTATTTCTGAAAAAAAAAAAAAAAAAAAAAAAAAAAAAAGCTCTTCTCCTGCCAAGAAGTGTTTTACCATTCGCACCTTATCGTCTGAAAATCCATCTCAGCGAACCAACCTGAATATTTATAGCTTGAAAGAGACCAGGTGCGTTTTCGAGCTTTATTGTGCATATTTCAGGGGGACCAGGCTTTTGGCCTGCACACTGCGTAGCCTGAAAATAGCTCAGCTCCACTGCTGCCGCTGTTTTTAGTATTATTATTATTAGTACTATTATTATTAATTTTACTTTTCATTTTTTAATTTAAAGAATTCACTACCCTTCTGGCCTAGCCCTACCCGAACATTGAAAGCCCGACATAAAATGTTGATGGGCTAGATAGTCCATTTTGCCTGGGTCCAATCTTTTCTTCGGGCTCGAAAATTTCAGGCCTGAAAGTTCGGGCCAAGGTAAAATTTGGCTACAAGCCCGACCAGGCCCGCCATTCTTTGGGCCCCACTTCCCTTCTTTTACGTGATATTTCCATTTTTTTTTCATTTTTCTTTTAATGGACAATAATGTTTTTTTACTCATTCACACTTTCTTCACCTTCATTTTCCCACTCTTTCCGAACAGAATATATAGTCATTTATCATATTTTCTTCACTTTCATTTTCCGAACAACTTTATTTGCTTCACCCATATTGTTTCACCTCCCAAATTCTTTTTTTACTGAACATAGTGTTGGTAGATTTGATTTAGGTTGCGCTAGTAGACATGCACTTTATTTTCTTCACCGCATTTTTTTTCATTCCATAGAAAATTTAAGCAGAATGGATTTCAAACAACTGAAATAAATAATTATAATAATGGAAAGCTGCAACCAATTTCATTGTAATAGGAGACATTAGCGAAAAATATTCATTTATTGAATAAGTTATACTTCTAGTTATCAACAATTATGAATAAGATCCATTATATCTTTTTTCTACTTTCTTGTTTGCTTCAATTCACATTAAATATGTCTCATAAATTTTACTATCATAATTTGATTGCAAATAGGCCATATTATTAAAAATACATCTGATAATACTTTTTTATCCATTTTTTTCAGTTTAAACTCAATAAAAGATAGAATTTTAGAGATCATAAATTAATGATTTAAAATTCGTCGATCAAATATGGGCCACATGGCTAACCATGCCATATCTTTTGTGACGATTGTTATCATATACACTGCTATACAAGTTAGGAGTTAGCACTTAGTTCTTTAAAAATTGAGATATTTTAAAAAAAAACGTTTAAAGATACTTTTATTGCGTTATGATACTTTACTACTACCAAGCTTGGTACTAGTGGCCCTAGATTTTATGCCAATTAGGGAAACAAAAGGAAGGTAACAAAAATATCATAACGCAAGTCAGGAGTTGGTACTTAAATCTTTAAAAATTGAGATTGTGGTACCTAAAGTTATTCACATATGTGATTTGGGTTCTTCATCATCGGGTTTGTCAAACATTGGCCATGGTTTTTGCACATAAGGAAGTTACCCATGAGATAGTTTTGTACCCCTGTCTAAAAGAGTTCAAAAGTGATCCCATGATATTTTTAAAATTGGATCCCGCGTGTAAGTATGTTGATTCAAATTAAATGCAAATAACTATTAGGTGAAAGAAAAAAACAAGTCAGTACTTATGGCTAAACTACATGACAAGATAATTACGGAGTCTTGTCATTATTAATTCGAAGTGACAAAAATGAATAACTTTGAAACTTAGGTTATGTGGAAGAATGATGATCCTACTTTATTACAAATTAGAGACTATAATAAAAAAAAAAAGTAATTTTAGAGACAATGAAATCAAAGTCATAAGCTCTGAAAATATTCATAGATATTCCTAAAAGTATCTAAAAGTTGAATGGAGTCGATTGACTTCCAATGTGGCAAAAGTTTCCGTTCTTTTTGTCGAACCTCGGCCCACCATTTCTCGGCCGTTGAAAATGGAAGGCCCAAGGCTTTTTTTTTTTTTTTTGGGGGGGGGAGGTCCATGCGGCCCACCTGGTGAACTGGTGACCCTCCCAGTGGCCAGCAGACATCGCTGGCCCCACTGGACCACCGAAGTAAAAATGGAAAAATAAAAGAAAAGAAAAGAAATTAATAAAAAGGTTGATTTTTTTTTTTAATTAGAATATAATTCATGCCAGCGCTATCTGCGCCACATAGGACGGCGAGCGCTGCTTGAATTGTCATGTCAGTTATTTCTGATCAAAATTAAATAAAATGACTACATTGACAATTTCTTAAAATATTTAGGACTACATTGGGAAATTCTAGAATTTTTTAGAACTAAATTAGTACAATTGAAAATAAGTGAATTGATCATCGTACAATAGGTTTAGGACTTTCTAGACCATTTTCACCATGACCTTACGTTCAATAGTTACATAACAATAACCATTACCATGTACATTATCAGTTCAATTAAGAGTAATTTAAAGTCAATAGACAAAATGAAGAGTTCAATATATCTCAAATATACGTAGTGTTGTCCGACTTTTAAAATTTCTAAATTGCCTAAGAAACATTGTGAGAATCATATACTGAGTCTCACAAGAAAAAACAAGTTTCCATATTTTCAATGGAAATTTCCAAACTGTATTTAGTTTTATCCATCGCGTCACTTATAAATTAAATCCATACAACATCTGATGATAAATGCAGGTCTCCCGTCACACCTTAATCACAATCCAAGTGCTTGTAAGCCCAATAACCTCTAGAGATAGATAGGTATGCCATCACGTGTGTTGACCTCGCGGGTTGGTGATAAACTTTCATTCACGCACCATCGAGGAAAATCAGGGGAAGAACTAGAAGCACTCCAAGGTTGAACGTCGACCAGAGTCCTTTTTAAAATTTTTGAGGAGGCTTTGTATCCCCTTTTTTGGTTGGCAAGAAGGAATTTGTAAAATGCATCTAAGCAAGTAAGATGGTGAAAGACTTTGACTTGAATAGGCATAAGTGGTATTGGTTGGGGGAGTGGTGGCATCCAGAATGGAGATCAGCAGTATGGCGGGGAGAGAGAAAAATAAAAGATGACGTAGTGGACGGGAATCTATTTTATGTGAATACTTTCAACATTTAAGTGCCAATTAAGATGACATACATTTCACACGAATAATGTGGATTGATCGATTATACCGCGTCAATCATGTGATAGGCACATGAAATTTATGTCCATTTTACAGGGGCAGTTTAAACTTTTACTTTGGGATTTTTGTCTAAAAGTGAACATTGCTGCAAATGTCACAGCTTAATAACCGTTTTTCAATATAGATAAAAAGTTTTTTTGAATTTTTTTCCTAATGTGATCAAATCCAAGAAAAGCTAAAAAGAAAATGCCTTCGTGTTCTATCCAGATTTTTGTGCCGTCACTTTTTGTAGCTTTGTTATCAAATGAATGGGAAAAGGAAACTTCTACGATGGCAGGCGACTGATTGAATAATGACATTGTGAAAATTGCATGAATCAAGGTGATCGATTCGTCTTTAGAGGAAACTCACTTTTCAATTGCTCCGAAGAAAACTCACATATTTGATGAAGTTTTTTAATATAACTTAGAAGAAGATGGACAGTATTCATTTGGCTATTCCGGGAATTAGCATCTGCTTCTCTTTTTCTTCCCAAGACCAACGTCAAAAGTTAATGTAGTCAACCATAAATTATATCCGAGACGTTAAATATTTAGTTATTCTTCTCATTTGCCATTTCTGTCACAATTCCAAGAAGTTTCCATGATCTTTCGAGTGTTGGCTGCATTCAAAAGACACACATGAAGCGTAGAGAAACATTGAACCGGTGCAACAAGATTGTAACTAATAATAATAATAATCTGATGATGGTAATGCATAAGTACATCCATACACTAAAGTTGTCTTCCTACCTAATTATGATTGTTAAATTGCAATAATAGCGTAGTAGTTGAGCTTTTATGATAAGTTAGTTAATCTAATTAAATAGTCAACTATTGATTCTTAACCGGCAAAAGATTGCTTTAAGTGCCATAACTTGGTACAAAATGACAACTAAGTGCCATAACTTATGAAAGTGACACTTAAGTACCACATTTTAAGAAAAGTGGGATACCCGAGTGCCAGCTCCGACGAAACCAGTTGGAAATCATACATGGCAATTAAATATTAATATTACTCGCGAGATGCCTCGTCGGTGAGCTAACTCGTTCTAATTCACCCAAAATGACGTCGTTTCTATAATTGGCAAAAATAGTGTCCTTAAATCGGCCAAAATAATATTGTTTTGGCATAATTTGAATTTTAATATAATATAAAATTTAATTTAATTTAATTTAAAACAAAATAATAATAATTTATATTAAAAAAAATGAGGAGGAAGGCGGTCGGCGACTAAGAGCCGAGCTCTCGCCGCTGCCACCTCCTTGCCGTCGCCGAAAGGTGGGGGAGGGTCGGCGGGGTCGCCAAGCCTTGGCCGAGGGTCGGTTGCCCCGGCCCGATCGACGGCGAGGCTGTGTGCCCTCGCCCAAGCTCTCGGCTATGGCTCGGCGGCCTTGGCTGATCCTCCTCCACCTCCCCGGGCGAGGGCACGCAGCCCTCACCGTCGGTCGGCCGGGGCCGTCGGCCCTCGGCCAAGGCTTGGCGGCCTAGGCTAATCCTTCCCCACCTCCCCGGCGACAGAGGGGAGCTAGCAGCGGCGATGACGAAGGCTGAGCCCTTAGCTACCGGCGCCTCCCTCCTCCTCCTTCCCCCTCTCCCAATTTTTTCCTCCTCCTTAGTCGCCGGTTGCCTCCCCTCCTCCTCCTTCGCCCCTCACCTAGCCAGCCCAAGGGTCGTCGACCCTCGTCGGATCTGGGCGAGGGCTCGCGGGCCCTCACCACCGATTGGCTAGGGTCGCCGGCCCTTGCCCGTGGGGCGGGGCTCGGGCTCGGCCCTTAGCCGCTTCCCTTTTTTATTATTATTATTTTTAAAATATTTTTAATATTTGTATATTTTTATAAATGTTTTAAATAAATTTAATTTTAAATTAAATTAATTTTATTTTTTACCATGTCAACACCAAAACGATGCCGTTTTGCACTTGCTTCGCCGGAAAATTGACATGTTAGCATTTTGGCCGAGATTGGCACTTAAGTGATCCATTTTGCTCCGATTTTGGCACTTATGTGTCACTTTCATAAGTTATGGCACTTAAGTGTCATTTTGTGCCAAGTCATAGCACTTTAGGGGTCCATGCGTCATTCTTAATCTGCTGGTGAATGTCACTATCCTACATGTTACCTTGCTAGAAGATATGACAATGATCAACAATTACACGATAATAAAGGACCAAATAATGAAAGATCAAGAAAAATCGCCGTCAGTTTTATTGACGGAAAATGCTGAATTTTTATTTTCTAGCTGGCTTTTTAAAATAATTTTTTATTCAAATTTTTTAAAAAATTATATTTAAAAACTAAATTTCAATTTTTAAAAAATTGTTAAAAAAAAAAAAAAAAAAGTGGGCAAGAGTCGCCGACCACCCATCGCCGGAGGGGCCGACGACGGTTTGCCGGCCACCACGACCGGGCGGGGTCCGCGACCCTCGCCCGATGCAAGGAGGGCATCCAAATGCGGGCACGCCGGCCCTCGCTTGGGGGCCGGCTGCTTGAATCTGGGTGAGCCCTGCCGGCCCCAGGCGAGGGCTGGCATGCCCAGATCTAGGCACCTTGGGCAAGGGCCGCCAAGGCCTTGCCTAAGGCTAGCAACGGTCGCCGGCCCCCAGGTGAGGGCCCATCGACCCCACGTGAGGGCCGACGTGCCTAGATTTGGGCACCCTCCCCCGCGTCAAGTGAGGGCTGCCAGCCCCCAGGCGAGGGCCACCGGCCCCCAAGCTCAACCCCGACTAGCAACTTCCTCAAATTTGGATCGAGCCCAACAATTTTACTGTGGGCCTACAAGGTGTTTTCAACCTGGCCCAAGCTACCCTCGGTGTCGCCATTGGCCCGAGTTTCGGCTGCTGTCACGGTGAACCAGTTTTCATGCTAAACTAGTGAGTTTATACACTAAACTCTACTTAGGATGCTAATGATGTTTAAATGGTGTTTAGTTTAAGTTAATTAGGGATCATGTGGTTAGTTATATTAGCTTAGTGATTTAATTATTCAATTATGCATGTTAGGTGGTTAGATTAGATTAGTTATGGACTAAATAATCTGTATTATTTATCTAGATAGGTTCGGAAATTTCCGGGCCCAATTCAATATTTAATTAGGTATTTCTGGCCTAAATTAGCATTTTTGGTATTTAAATTGATCTATTTAATTAATTTTGATAATTATTTAATTATTTAATATTTTCTAAAAATTAGACCGGGATAGTGGTGATCGAATTTTGTGTTGATTACAATGGTTTGGTTAATTTCTGCAATTGAGTGTTAATTTGTGCAAATTGAGTGCTTATTGGAATTTTGGTTATTTATTCCAAAATTTGTAAATTTTGATATTTATTTAGAAAATCCCTAATGTCGGATTTTAACACCGAAAAATGTTTTATATACTATATAAAATAATGGGATTTTAAATTGGAGAATATACTTTTTCTGGGTCGAGTTGATCATGTACCCACACACGGCTATTTTACCATGTATTTCTAATACGAGGAAAATAGGCCGGGCTCACCATTTTAATTGAGACATTTGAGTGCAATACACGGTGTCCTTGGCCGTAATTGAGTGTTCGTGTGCTGGTTAAGAAAACTCGTCTCAGGCTATTAAGCTAGATGTTACCCCTATACGGGATGCCCCTAAACAACAGAAGCCGGTCGCACTAGATTCTGGACCTATGCTCTTTTGGGAAAGCCATCTAGGAAAGATGTAGCCGTACTCAATGGGAGTGAAACGATGCCTGGCTATGCCAAAAGACCGCCGAACAAAGAGTGGGTCGCGCTATAAGTTAAGATCAAAACTAGGAATACATAACTGATTGAGTTAGATGCGTCGGATTATGGGAGAAAATTGAGTAGCACGGTATGGGACGTGTCATAATGATTTGGCCCTATAATTAGGACCCTTGTAATCGTTTGAGATTGAGTGTGACGTTCCAATTGATTTGAACTTGTTTACTGCTCATGTTTCAATATGAATTGTACTAACCTGCAGGGTGGATCTGAGACGAGGTAAGTCTCTATGATTGTGTGGTTGTATGGTTAGAACGTCTTTAGGCGTATTACCCTCATAATCGGGGTTTAGTGCGTGAACTCACTGAGATTTATATCTCATCTCGCCGTGGGCTCAATTCTTTTTAGGGCTGTAAAGTGGAAGACCTGAAGCCGAGCTGAGGTGATATGAGGTGTAGGTCAATTAAGACAGCTTCTTTTTTAGAACTAGCCTTTTGAAGTCTTTTGTTTACAGACTTTTGTACATGACTTAATGTGTGTATAAAAGTATGTTTTGTTTGTGAATCTGTTGTCCTGCTTTTACTGTCAGGGGATTTGTTTATTTGCTTCCACATGTGTAATAAAATAAAAAGGGTCGGCGACTCATTCTGAGAAGTCGCAATTTTTATCGACCACCAAGGGATGGGCACGCACTTGAGGATCGGGGCGTGAAAAAATTAGAGTTAGCATCTAGGTGATTGTTCTGTTTAAAGTTGCACTTAAGTCTTTCTACCTAAAGTTTTGGCATCAAAATAAAAGTCTTATAAAAATTATGTCGCTTCTAATGTCTTTTCCCCAATAATCTAATGATGGTATTGCGCAAGCACGTAAATAAACAGAAGTTATCTTCCTACCCAATTCTGTTTTTTAAGTTGAAATGATATTACAGGGGTTGTGCTTTCAAGATAGATCAATTAATTTATTTAATAGTCAAATTGTCGTCATTATCCATAACCAATATTTAAAAGGCAATTATTGATTCTTAATCATAGAGAGAATGTCACTGTATCCATTTTACCTAGTTGGAAGATATAACAACGACCAAGGCTTATACCATAATAATAGACCAAAAGAAATAATTATAATTAGTGACTTGTGACAATGACATTAATTTGTCTTTTCTCCTGCAAATCATACTTGTAAGTTATCGTCGGCATGGATCGATATGAAATGAAAGTAAGACAAATTCTTATCATGATCGGCCGGCAAAAAAAAAAAAAACTCCATCTATGGTTCTTTAGAATTTATTAACGAAATAATCTAGTTGGCATAAAGAAGCCTAGTTGCAATGTATTAGCAATCTTTGATGATGTGTTTTTAATTGAACAGTTACACCAAATCTTTTAATAGCGGATCGTAACCTTGTTCTATTATTTAGCATTTCTTTTAACAATCAACCAGAATTTTTTGAACAATTTAAGGGTTGCATGATAAAAATCATTTCTGTTCCAGAAATGATTTTTCTGTTCTAGACCAATTTCTGGAACAGAAACTTGTTTGATAACACTTATCAAATTTTCTATTTCTGGAATAGATTTCTATTCCAGAAATAGAAATGGAGGAGAAATCAATTTCTGATTTCTCCTAACCTAATTTCACTCTTCTCCCTCGTACGCCTCTTCTCTGCCTCCTCCTCCGCCTCTTCTCTACCTCCTCCTCCTCCTCCGCCTCTGCACCGACGCCCTCCGCCTCTCCTCCGCCTCTGCACCGACGCCCTCCGCCTCTTCTCTGCACCCCCGCCGCTCGTTCCCCTGCGAAGCCAGAAGCCCTCAACAGATCCGAGCACCGATGCCCTCCACCTCTTCTCTGCACCCCCGCCGCTCGTTCCCCGCGGGCCGAAGCCCTCGCAGCGATCCGAGCACCGACACCCTCCGCCTCTTCTCTGCACCCCCGCCGCTCGTTCCCCTGTGAAGCCAGAAGCCCTCAACAGATTCGAGCACCGACGCCCTCCGCCTCTTCTCTGCACCCCCGCCGCTTGTTCCCCTGCGAAGCCGAAGCCCTCTGCAACAGATTCGAGCACTGACGCCCCAAGCCGCTCCTGCTCTGCTCCGTCTCACCAAAAGCCACCATCGCCCCGCGACCTCAGCCGCACGCCCTCTCCTCATCCAGCGACGAGTTGCTCGTGAATCCGCTCCTTCGCCTCATCTAGAAGCCCTCTGCAGCAGACACCGGAGCCGCTCGTGTTCGTCCGACGAGGCCCACGACCGTGAAGTGCGCAAAGAAGCAGAACTACCCTTCTCCTCCCTTCTCTGGTTCATGCCGATTCCTCTTCTTTTTTCTCTCTCTGTTGAGTGCTCTACTGCATTGCACTTTGGTCGCGTCGAGTTTGAGGCGGGAGCGATGGGCCGAGACGGGATTCTTCTTTTTCTCTCTTTGTTGTGTGCTCTGCTGCATTGCGCTTTGGTCGCGTCGAGTTTGAGGCGGGAGCGATGCTGCATTGCAGTTCATAATCGATTTGTCGATCCCTATTGTTTGTGCATTGTAATTGATCGTTTTGATGGCTCTAACAGTTTTGCGGTGAGTGTTGATTTCATAGCGCATGCTGTTCGTGTCCTCCTCTGCAACTATTTTCTTAGCATTACTTGGATCGAGCAATTGGACGTGTGCTCTGTAGTTTATGCAGATGCAACCTATCGGCTATTTTCATCGGATGAGGACCAGTTTATTTTTTGCTTGTGGTAGAGCTAGATGAGAATTGGACACTGTTGAGATGACATTCGATCTGCAAAGCCATCCTGATTTTTCTATGCTCCTGCTTTAGGTCAGGAGTATTTGTAAATGTTCCGACAATGAGAGGCTGTTGATTGCAATAATTTAAGTTGCTGTAAGAATTTGTAAGAATGTACATTTCATTATCTCCAAAAAAAGAAATTTTTTTTTTAAGAAATAGAAATTTTATTCAGTTATCAAACAAATTTCTATTTTTGAAACAGAAATTTTGTATCGTTATCAAACAGATTTTTTTTCCTCAGAAACTCGTCCAGAAATAGAAATAGAAATGTTGTCATGCGCCCCCTTAGCAAACCGCGTATCATCTTTATTCAAATAATTATTTCTCGATTTTTCTTTGTGATAGAGGATAATAATTATATGTATGTTTCCACGTGCAATTACCAAATACAATTACCCAGCAATACGTAGAAGAGGAAGACCATGTTTTCTCATTTTCACCCGTGCAACAACAAAAAATATTTACTGATAAATGGATAGGCACAAGAATTAAGAAGGAGACGATTTGCTTGTTATAGGGGAAACCTTTTTCTTTTTTTGGTGAAGGACATGTGGAATGTGTTGCAGTAACGGAAAACAATTATGCAGTAACATTTATCCTCTATCAAGTAAGGAGATAGAAGAGACGCAAAATAGATTTAAAGTGGTTTGGTCTTTTACTTGACTTACTCCACTCTCCAAGCTCTAATGGCCACAACAAGGTTGGAATCCACTATGTAATCATCTAGACATTGTTTCTATAGGATACTTGATTAGATGATTCTATAAACTCACTCTTGCAACACAAACTCTCTCCCCTTATTATAGGTTATACAGACGTATCCAGAGAAATATTATCAGAATTATACAGCTTCTACACACAAGAATAACATGAAGATGAATTCTTGGAGAATAAATTAATTTTTGCTCGTTTTCCCCCAACTCTACTACTTTCCTTAGGTTGAGTTGGGAGAAGAAATGGAAAGTGTAACTAAACAATCAAGATGGTGGAAACCTTTGATTTACCAACAACTAATTGACGTGGTGGGGACACGTGACACGATAAGCCAATGAAAAGTGAGTATTTCTAACATTCAATTGTCAATTAGGATGGCAAACATATTGCATGGGCAATGTGGATTGATTAATTACACCACATCAATTGTATGACCGGCAATAAAATACATATCCGTAGTAGAGGTGAAGTTTAATCTTTTAATTAACGATCATCCTCTAAAGTGAACATTACGAAAAGTGAGAAGCGCAATTGATATAGATAGAGAGTTTGAGAGGGTTTTTAAAATTTTCTTTAATCATTGCTCCAATTTTCTTTATCGACTATCTTTATTTCAGTTTATATCCTCTCTATTTTCAAAACTAGGAATTTATGTTTTTGTGCTGTCACTTTTGTAACGTTGTTATCAACCTTCAGATTTTAGTTTGTTATTGTTGGGATATAATACGCGGAAACAACAGGATCTTACAATTTACCTCAACGCAAAATCACTAGAGAAATAAACGAGAAAAATAAGAACACCAAAAATTTATGTAGTTTAGTCCGAGTATCGGTACCTACATCTACAGGAAGAGCCAGCAGCAAATAATCCACTATAATCGGAGAATTAAAGTTTACAATTACTTATATGCTCAAGTATTTCCCACACCTAGATTTAACCACAGACCCAAAGTGTTTATAAATAAATAACTCGGGTATAAACTCACGGCACAAAATTACCGTGTGTTTAAGCTCAAAATAGAAATGCTCTATATACGCCGAAAAATAAGAACTCTAGCGTCCTTTTCTTTTCTTTACGTATGTATGGCTTCGCTTCTCTTCAAAGGCTTCGAACGGCTTCTCTTTCTCTCGTATGGGTGCAGCAGCCGCGCGCCTCCTTGGACGTTTTCTTTATATATGTGTGTTGACCTGGGCCCACCTCCCTTTTGGCTCTACGTGCGGGGTCCTTTCCTTTCTTATCATCAGCCAAAAGAAACACAAATATCGTGTGTGTGTGCGCGCCCAAGGTCAAACTTTTGACCTTGGGCCCCACCACTTCTTCGTAGGCTTCTCGTGCAGGCTTCCTACGTGTCTCTCTCTCTCCTCAACGTGGAACAGAAGAAACTTGCACGAATTCAAGTCCTCTGTACAAAGGAAGAAACTTGCTCCTTTTATTTAATTTTCCTCCTTTGTACAGCTATAAGGAGTCCAAGAGAAATAAGGGCTTCTTCATCCAATTTAAAATCTATTTAGAAAATCTTTATCGACAAATTCGATTTAACAAATCGTTATCCGAATTTAAATTTGAGATATTAATTTAACAATTCTCCACATTGGCTCGATGTTTGAAGTCAAGTTATAATACTCATCATTCATGCTACTCTCCTAACGCCCCAACAGGCACTCACTCTCCACAAACACCAATAGAGCTCAAGCATAGCTTGACCTTCGCCAAAGGAATAGACTTAGTCATCATGTTTGCTGGGTTATCTGCTGTAGCAATCATTTTAACAATAACATTACCTTTAACTAAGACATCTCGGATGAAGTGATATCTGATATTGATATACTTCGTTCGCTCGTGATAAACCGGATTATATGTCAAATATATCGCACATTAGTTATCACAGTGTATATCCATACTTTTCTGTTCTAACCCAAAGTCTAAGAGCAAATTTTTTAACCATATCGCCTCATTCGCTACAAATATTAGTGTCATATATTTTGCCTTAGTCGAAGATAAGGCAATGTGATCATGTAATGACGCTTTCCAACTAACTACACCACCCACTAGCGTAAACATGTACCCTACTAAAGATCTGCAATCATCCAAGTTACCGGCGTGATCTAAATTCACAAAACCAGTGGTCTCATTACTATTGCTATCTTTTCGATACATTATACCCACGTCTGTTGTCCCCTTTAAATATATGAGAATATATCTACATCTGTTGTTAAATATCTTTTTAACAATAACATTATCCTTAGCTAAGACATCTCGGATGAAGTGGTACATGATATTGATATACTTTGTTCGCTCGTGATAAACTGGATTATATGTCAAATATATCGCACCTTAGTTATCACAGTGTATATCCATACTTTTCTGTTCTAACCCAAAGTTCGAAAGCAAATTTTGTAACCATATTGCCTCATTCGCTACAAATATTAGTGCCATGTATTCTGCCTTAGTAAAAAACAAGGTAATGTGATCCTATAAGGACGCTTTCCAACTAACTACACCACCCGCTAGCGTAAACACGTACCCTACTAAAGATCTGCAATCATCCAAGTCACGGGCGTGATCTAAATCCACAAAACCAGTGGTCTCACTACCATTGTTATCCCTTCGGTACATTATACCCACGTCTGTTGTCCCCTTCAAATATTTGATGATCCACTTCACAACTTCCCAACGAGCTTTACCAAGATGCTTCATATAGCGACTAACCACGCTCACAGCTTGTGAAATATCAAGCCCAGTGCACACTATAGCATACATAATACTATCCACGACACTAGAATAAGAAACACGGGACATATGCTCCTCCTCCTCCTTAGTCTATGATAATAAATTATCTAAAGGTTTAAAGTGCTTCGTTAAAGGTGTACTTACAAATTTTGCCGACTGCATATTAAAACGTGCCACGATATTCTCAATATATTTCTTCTAAGATAGATGTAAAACTCCTGTAGTCTTGTCATGCAAAATCTCCATACCCAAAATTTTCTTTACAACACCTAAATCTTTCACCTCAAATTCATCATTTAATTGCCTCTTCAATACATTAATATTAGACATATTCTTAGTTGCTATCAGCATATCATCAACATATAATAGAAGATAAATCAAAGAACCATTATCCAATCTCCTAAAATAAACGCAACTATCCATTTGACTTTTTGAATAGTTTTGACTAGCCATAAAGTATCAAAATGTTTATACCACTGCCTAAGATATTGTTTCAACCCATACAAAGATTTCTTCAACAATCAAACATGATCTTCATTATCTAGAATAGCAAATCCCTCTAGTTGCTTCATGTAAATCTGTTCCTCCAACTCACTGTGAAGAAATGCAGTTTTCACATCTAGCTGCTCTAACTCGAGATCCTGCGAAGCAACTAAGGCAACTAAAACACGAATTGAAGTATTTCTTACCACATGAGAGAACACCTCATTGTAGTCAATGCTCTCACGCTATGTATATCCCTTCGCCACAAGTCTTGTCTTATACCTCGCTGCCTCGACACCGAGAATGCCCTCTTTTCATTTGAAGACTCATTTACTTTCGACAATCTTTTGGCTCTTGGGTACTTTGACCAACTCCTATGTTCGATTTTGATTGATTGATTCCATCTCTTTACTCATAGCTCCTAGCCACTGTGATGACTCCGAACTAGCCATCGCCTCAGAGTAAGATGAAGGCTCATCTGTCTCCATCTCATCACTTATAGTCAATGCATAAGCAATATTTGTATAACCATAACATACCGGCGATTTAATTTGCCTTATCTATCTATCTGAGGCTATAGTGTGATGCGACTTTGCTGGTTGTTCACTATCACCGACTTCAGGAACTGCGGCTTCATTTAGAATCTCAACTTCAGTTCCCTTTGAGGTCTCTGGAGTCTTTACCCGAAGCTCCACCTCACTAATGACACCATGATTTGTCTTCTCTACTGGTTGTGTCTTAGAAATCCTCTGTTGAAATATTGCAATCTCGTCAAAAATCACATATCTACCGATTAGAAAATCGGATGATTTGGGATCAGTGCACCACACCTGGTAACCTTTCACTCCATGTGCATAACCCAAAAATATGTACTCTTTGCTCTCGGCTCAAGCTTATCATCACTCGCATGAGCATATGCAGGACATCCGAATATAGGTAATTCGGAGTAATCAACGGGTTTCCCTGACCATACTTCCTTAGGAGTCTTCCATTCGATAGCAGATGATGGAGATCTATTAACCAGGTAACATGCCATGTTTATTGCTTCGGCCCAAAATTCTTTGCCAAGTTTTGCATACGAAAGCATGTATCGAGCTCGCTCAAGCAAAATTCTACTTTTCCGTTCTGCCACGCTATTTTGTTGTGGTGTCCTAGGTATCGTGCGGTGTCTCACAATACATTTTTTCTCATAGATTTCGGTAAAATCTTTATCATAGAACTCAATGCCATTATCGGTTCTCAAGCACTTGATTTGTTTATCTGACTGCTTCTCAATTAATGCCTTAAATTTCTTGAATTGATCAAACACATCATATTTGTGTTTCAGAAAGTATATCCATACCTTCATCGAATAATCATCGATAAAAGTTAGCATATATCGGGCACCTCTTTTCGAAGGAACCGAAGACGGGCCCCAAACGTCTGAATGAATATATTCAACTAGTTGTTTGGTCGAATGAATAGCTGTAGTAAACTTAACTCGGTGTTGCTTCCCAAAGATGCAGTACTCACATAAGTCCAGCTTTCATGTGCTCTAAACGCATATACTATAATTGAGTCAAGTTAGAATCTGACTCACATGATGAAATTGCAGTGGTTCTGGTCACGGTCTCTCCTAATATATGATAGAGAATATTCACTTTATTCCCCTTCATCACTGTCATGGCATCTCAAGAGATCTTTTGTACTCCATCTTCAGCGGTGTACCTACACCCAATGTCATCGAGTGTCCCCAGAGAAATAAGGTTTTTCATGAGCTTTGGTACATGCCTCACATTTGTCAATGTGTGCATTACCTCATCGTGCATCCGAATCCGAATTGTTCCTATCCCCACAACCTTACATACTGCATTATTTCCCAAAAGAACTTTACCAATATCTACAGTTTGGTAAGTAGTAAACCAATTCTTATGAGGCGTCATATGATAAGAACACCTCGAATTTAGCACCCATTCGTCTCCTAATGAAGTAGTAGTCACACATAAAAAAACTTCCACATCACTAGTGCTCCCCTCGGCAACATTTGCCACATTGCTTGTGGTATTCTGCCTATCAGCTTTATTCCTCAACTTTGGACAATCTCTCGTGATGTGCCCATCCTCGTGACACTCAAAGCACTTCACGCGTCCCTTGGACTTTCTATGGCGTGACTTTGATATGTTTTTAGCTCTGCTGCTACTAGGCCCTCAACGTTGTTCTCTACCTCGAATCGTTAGTGCTTGCACTACTCCTTACGCCAGACTGTCATCTCGCAACTTTCTCTGCCACTCTTAGAGAATAAGGTAGACTTTATCTCTTCTGAGGAAATAGTAGTATGCCCCTACAACAGTGAATCAGTAAAGTATTCTCATGACTCTAGTAAATAAGCTAATAACATCATGCTATGTTCTTTATCATCAAGTATCTTACCGACGTTCTTCAGATCTATTATGAGTTTATTAAATTCATCTAGGTGGGTTCTGATAGACGTCAGTGCTTGAAATTTTGCTCATAATGCTACGGCATCATTCTCCTTAGCAACCTTTATTAAGACCTCATCCAACAAATTTAACATGATTATGCTATTTGCTTTTTCCATTAGCTCTACCCTCTTAGAGGTTTTCATTATAATAGGCAACTCATCTTCACCATTTAGTGCATTGGCCAAACCTTAAGTTGTTAATAATGCCCGCATCTTGATGCTCCATAACATAAAATTGTCGCTTTCATTAAACTTCTCAATTTCAGATTTCCTCTAAGACATAATTGCAAGAACAGAATTTTCAAATAATAATTAGACAAGCAAAAGCTCTAAATCACAATTAAGAAATCCAACCCCAAGCTCTTATACCAATTGTTGTGATATAATACGCTGAAACGACTGGATTTTGCAATTTACGTCAACGCAAAATCACTAGAGAAATAAACGAGAAAAATAAGGATACCAGAAATTTACGTGGTTCAGTCTGTTAATCGGTACCTACGTCCATGGGGAGAGCCAGCAACAAATAATCCACTATAATTGGAGAATCATAATTTACAATTACTCACACGTTTAAGTATTTCCCATACCTAAATTTAACTTCAAACCCAAAGTATTTATAAATAAATATTTCACTTGAACATAAACTCACGACACAAAATTACCGCGTATTTAAACTCAAAACAGAAATACTCTACGTACATCAAAAAATAAGAACTCCAGCGTCTTTTTCTTTTCTTTACGTATGTATGGCTTCGCTTCTCTTCAAAGGCTTCGAGCGGCTTCTCTTTCTCTCGTATGGGTGCAGCAGCCGCGCGCCTCCTTGGACGTTTTCTTTATATATATGTGTGTTGACCTGGGCCCACCGCCCTTTTGGCTCTACGCGCGGGGTTCTTTCCTTTCTTATCATCAGCCAAAAGAAACACAAATATCGTGTGTGCGCCCAAGGTCAAACTTTTGACCTTGGGCCCCACCACTTCTTCGTAGGCTTCTCGTGCAGGCTTCCTACGTGTGTGTGTCTCTCCTCAACGTGAAAAAGAAGAAACTTGCACAAATTCGAGTCCTCTGTACAAAGGAGGAAACTTGCTCCTTTTATTTAATTTTCCTCCTTTGTACAGCTACAAGAAGTCCAAGAGAAATGAGGATTTCTTTATCCAATTTAAAATCTACTTGGAAAATCTTTATCGACAAATTTGATTTAACAAATCGTTATCTGAATTCAAACTCGAAACATCAACTTAATAATAATTAAAATAAATAACTTGATTAAAGCGTAATGATCATACGTCGAGTTAAGAAAATTTCTGGGATGACAACCCATATTGCAAGAATTAGGGGTATCGATTCGTCTTCAGAGAAACTCACCTTACAACTGGTCTGAAGATTACTCATACATCTAATGAGTTCTTTTTTTCCTTTTCTTTTTTTAATTTAACGCAAAAGAAGATGGACAAAAATCAATTGACTATTTTAGGGATTAGCATCTAATTTTGTCGTTTCTGAAATTGAATATCAAGTTTATCGGATATTTAGAGACTCGTGAATTGTTTTTTTTTTTTTCTTTTTGGGCATTATTTCCGTGTTCTCACATTCAACCATTGAATCCTATCACCTAGCAATACAACAGAAGATGAGACAATATTTCTCATATTCACACTTACAACAACCAAATATATTTATAATTAAATTTTCTTGCTATAACCAAATAAAAATGCGAAGCTTTGCATTTCTCTCTCCTAATTTTAAAAGTTTGAGATGTTTGACCTTACATTGAACATTATTTCGTAAAAAAGAGAAAAGTGCGGCGTCTAGGTCATTCTTTATGTTTCTTCAATTGACTATTTTAGGGATTAGCATCTACCTTTGTCGTTTCCTGAAATTGAATATCAAGTTTATCGGATATTTAGAGACTCGTGAATTGTTTTTTTTTATTTTTGGGCATTATTTCCGTGTTCTCACATTCAACCATTGAATCCTATCACCTAGCAATACAACAGAAGATGAGACAATATTTCTCATATTCACACTTACAACAACCAAAGATATTTATAATTAAATTTTCTTGCTATAACCAAATAAAAATGCGAAGCTTTGCATTTCTCTCTCCTAATTTTAAAAGTTTGAGATGTCTGACCTTACATTGAACATTATTTCGTAAAAAAGAGAAACGTGCGGCGTCTAGGTCATTCTTTATGTTTCTTTAATAGTGCATTCTGCGTCCATGTGACTCCAAATGGCTCTCACATGCCAGTCAGTCATGCTTAGTTGCGTCTCTACCTAGTTTGTTCTCATCTTGATGCACGCTTGATTTCTCAGATTTGCTCTCCCTACAGAATCTGCTTGTATATGGATCTCACTACTTCCGACGTTGAACCTTATATGCAGCACTCTAATATGCAGCACTCTAATAGGATTACTTTCGATAAGTCTTCTTGATTATTATTGTTGTTGTTACTTTACTACTCTTTATGAAATCTCAATCCAATTGAGAGGCTCTTCCGACACTCACTGGCAGAAGCTAATACTTGAGGAACTGCGAGCTTTAGAAAGTCCAGCGTAGGATTTAGTTGATCTTTCACCCGGAAAAATTACCAGAGCTTAGCAAGTGGGTTCAATTATGTTAAGGCACACTTTGATGATTCCATAGAGCAGTATTAGGCTCGCTTAGTAGCTAAAAGTTTTAAGTAGGAGTATGACATTAATTATTAGTACAATTTTGTACCAATTGCTCAGCTTACATTTGCTAACTCTATTGGTTGGTTACATTGATGTTTTTCATTGTAATTTTTTAAGTGTTAATTAGGATGACATGCGGAGTACACAGGCCATGCGGGTTGACCGATTGCATCACATCAGTTGCGTG
Organism: Eucalyptus cladocalyx; assembly: GCA_017140615.1. Classification (NCBI taxonomy): domain Eukaryota; kingdom Viridiplantae; phylum Streptophyta; class Magnoliopsida; order Myrtales; family Myrtaceae; genus Eucalyptus; species Eucalyptus cladocalyx. The sequence goes on from CM029517.1 coordinate 22,583,109, forward strand.
TAGTAGAGGGGTAGTTTGATCTTTTACTGTAAGGATTTTCGTCTAAAGACAAACATTGATGCGAATGTCAAAAACTGAGAAGTGTATTCGATACAAATACAAAGTTTGAGGAGACTTTTGAAATTTTCTCTAATATGATTAAATTAAGAAAAGCTCAAAAACCATCTTGGTGTTCTATCCGATTTCACTTTAAATCCTCAGCTTTTAAAGCTATGAATTGTTTATTTTGTGCCGTGACTTTCGTAGTTTTGTTGTTAGGCTTCAGACTTTAAATTTGTTATTAAATGAATGGGACGAGGAAATATTTAGAACCAAACAAGTGACTTGATTTGAAGAAGAGATTGTGACCCATAAAAAAATTGATGTTGCCAAACTGAATATACACTAGTACACGTTCAATTCATATATTGATATGAATTGTAGGTTCTTATTATATTGAGATTATTGCTTTAATGAAAAATAACGACGATATATATTTTATATGTGCAACTATTTTGTTTTTACTTCAATCATAAACTTTATGATGTCTTCTGCCCGAGGGCCAGGGGGGACTAAAAAGTATAAAGAACACACCTATTATTTTTCTCCCAAGAAATCAGTTGATGACATATTTTCAAGAATTTGTTGATAAAGAAGACAAATTGAGGGATAGCTACCTCGATTGAATCATGGATGACGACCTTAAGACTTGAGAAACTCATATCACTACGAAAATAAAAACAGGGTAATAACTTTAACATAATTTAGAATCAAATTTTGCTCAATCAATTGACTCAATTGACTTAATCTAAAACCGTGACGCACCATTATCTTTTTATATATAGGCAAACATGTTATATCTCAAGGAGGTAAACAGAATCAATTCATATTTCCTAAATATCTACTCCAAAAATGTCTAGCGTGTTATATGCCAATAATGTAATGAGTTTATTTATCCATGGTGATGTTCCGAAGAGAAAGGCTCACTTATGAAGCTTTTGATATGCATCATACATTTCATTTCAATTGGAAGATCGATGTAACATCACTAATTACTTTAGTAAGAAATGTATTGCCGTATTGTTATGTGAAGTATCTCGGGGTTCTTGTTTCGTGTTACTTGGCACATATGTTAGTGTCAAAACAACAAAGCCAAAATCAATATATAAATAAATAGATAGATGAGAGGCCCGCCATTAACCCAACCTCGGTTATGGGAATTTGAAATTCCTTGTCCTACTTTAAAAATTCGAGATGTTTGACAATAAATCAAAACCTCATTTCAGACTAAGGAAAAAGAGAAAAGTGTCGACCGGATTGGTCAATCTATTGCCTTTTCTGTTCCTCTAGGTCATTCTTTATGGTTCTTTAGTACTGCATTCTGCGTCCGTGCGACTCCAAATGTCTCTCACATGCAAGTCAGTCGTGTTTGATTGCGCCTATATTTCTAGTTTGTCTCTTCTTCATGTACACTTCCGATGTGGAACCCTATATTCAGCACTCTGACAAGCATGTCCTTTAAATGTGACTAATGGACAATAGTTTATTGAACAGTTTTGTAAACCGCGTCTGAGGAAGACTCTTCATTAAGGGTCCCACCTCTGGTGCTAGATGGAGAAGACTTTAGCTTGCTTCTCCTCACCACTCTTTTCTTTTGAGTAGTTTTGTCAGCTTTTGCTTTTATCACTTTCTCTACTAAGCAAGGGAGATGGTGGAAGACTTTTGGCTTCTGGTCTTTGGCCGAGAAGAGGAAAATGGAACGAAGCGAGCAAAATTACTATTAGAAAACTTTGGCTTGCTTTCCTGTGTTGCACGCTGTGAAGTAGATTATCCAATACCAATGATTTGGAATTTGTGTGACTTCCAGACAAATTAACCAATCAGGGTTAATCTAAATTTGATAATTCATTGTCCCGCTCTTTACATTCTTTTAAAATATAAATTTAAAATTTAAGATATGCATATTGTAACTTTAAAATTTGGAATAAAATATATCAAGCTACTCATGATTGGATCATAATTTATAAAATAATTCGAATTGTGAAGTTTGCAAATCAATCCAATTTATAAATAAAAAAACATATTGCTTTCGTTGCACTCCACATTTACTTCATTGATAAATTTGATTATCTAGGCTATTTCACAACTCAATTTCCAAAGTCAAGCTGATTTCACTACAATCATCTTATATTTAATGGGATGATAGATATATTTGAGTTTGGTTTTGTGTAATCTTCATTGATATGATCCGCAATTTGTAGCTGTCTTTATGTTTAATTTGTGGTACCATATATCTTTCCATATTGGTTCGGGATCTAAATCTATATACTATAAATGATATTTTGAAAAGGTAGGGCATAGTCTAGCATTCATAATTTGCCATATTATAATAATTTTGAATTCTATTAAATATATACTAATTTTATTTTAAGTAAATGAATTAATTCCAAGCAAGGTTAAGATTTTGATACATATAAAATAATTTTGGTTTTGTAATTATGTCAATTCCAACGATGGATAAGTTTTTTTCAGTTAAAACCTATTCACGTGTTTGTCTTAATAGAAATGGTGTTTTAAATAGAATTTGCATCTTAACTATTGCAACTTTTGTCACGCCCCGAACCTCGAGCACATGCCCATCCCTTGGTAGTCAATAAAATTGCGACGTTCCAGGACGCGTCGCCGACCCATTCATTTTAATGCACATACGGAAGCGAACGATTACCCAAAATAGCAACTAATACGGGATAAAAAAGTAGGAAACAAATTCACAACCAAAACATTCTTTTATAAACACTCCGGTTTATATACAGAACTACTTTAGCCAAAAGCCTGCACAAACAGAAAAGCCTACAAGTCCTCTAGGCACACGAATCCCCAACTGAAAACTCCGAGGTCTCCTAGGGATTTGGGTCCACCACTACAGGGTCAATTGTACCCTCGCCATGTGTGACGTCTATTACCGCAACTGAGACCTCAAAATCCTGTAGGGGACCCACCCTTTGTCCATTGAACCCGCGGCGAAACCACACCTTGAATCGATGGAGTACCCTTTAAGGTAGGCCATCATCGACCTAGACGGTGGTTACCACGAGTTCATAAATCCAGACTCCGTGGCCCCTAGAAATAGGGAAATCAATAATTAGCTCGGTAACCCTCATGAGCTAACCAAAACGTTCCAGAGGAACCGCTATCTAAGGACCTGAAAAGTTAAAGTCCATGATGGGGTGAGACAAAGTCTCAACAAATTCACCCCCTAAACTCTAACTAGGAAGGAAATACACTTAAAGACAGTCTATGCACCCAAGACAGATGACTTACTTCGCCTTAGTTCCATCTTGCAAGTTAGTACAATTCATATACTCAATGGATCAATTCAATTCAATCTATTCAATCAATCATACGATCCACTTCAATTATTGCTCGCACAAGCATGAACTACCGATGCACAATGGTCCTCTGGCGTAACTAGGGGTTATTGCTTACACAAACTGATATGAAATACTGCTTGCACAAGCTGATATGAATTTCTCACACAAGTTGACATGAATTGCTCACACAAGCTAACATGAATTACTGCTCACACAAGCTGCCACAGACTATTACTCGCACAAGCTGAAACATTGACTCACATCGGGAATGGGTTCACTTAACCATCACACGATCACTCAATACCGGCCAAGGACATTGTGCTTTGTACACAAATTGCTCAATTAAAATAATAAACTTGGCCTAATTTTTGTGTGTTAAAAACACCCAATAAAAATAATTATGTGTGGGTACACGATCAGTTTAAGTAAAAAATGCGATATTCTCCTTTTCAAAAATCTCACTATTTAATATAGTACATAAAGACATTTTTTGCGTTAAAAACCAATGCCCGGTATTTTCTCACTAAAATACCAAAATTTCACAAATTTGGAATAAATACCCAAAATTCCAATCACCACTCAATTTGCACAATTTAACACTCAATTGCATAAATTGAGCACACCATTGCAATCAGCACGAAATTCTAGTCATTAGCTGTCTCAAGATAATTTTCGAAAAATAATAAATAATTAAATAAATAAAAATAATAATTAAATACATGCAATTAAATACCAAAAATACCAACTTAGGCCAGAAATGCTAAATTAACCAACCAAATGGGCCTAGAAGAATTCCAGACATATCTAGATAAATAACACGGTCTATCTAGTCCTTAATTAAACCGTTCTAACAATCTAACATGCACAATTGAATAATTAAATCGCTAATCTATTCTAACTAACCACCTAATCCCTAATTAGCCTAAACTAATCACCCCTTAAGCATCATAAACTCCCTACGCAGAGTTTAGTAAGTAAACTCACCAATTTAGCGATCTGGTGAGTCCACGACAATGGTGATGCGGAGACGGGCAACAAACAACTCTGCAGCGACACCAATCAAGGCTCGGAAGAGACCTAAAATGGGCCTTGAAGCCCAAAGACCCTTGATGGCCTTCGGCTTATGCTTTGGGTCGAGCAATCTGCAACAGGTGGCTGGTTCGAGCTAAAATGGTGAGGACAGGCGAACAAGGTTGTTGTAGGCAATGACGGGTGACGTCGATTGCTAGACGGTGATGATGGAGCTCTGATTGAGCTTCAACTGCGACTAGGTGGCTCAGGGGACGGTAGCTGGGCGCAAAATGAGCAGGGCGAGTGGACGGTGCGCATGGGGGACGCGCGGCTCATGGGCGACGTGTGGCGGAGCTAGACAATGCGACAAGGGGGTGGTCAACGATGAGGGGTTGCTAGCCAGCTTCTTCTAGTTTTCTAAGCTCAAGAACTCATCAACAATGGATAAAGGTGGCCCCAAAGAAGAAGAAGAAGCTGCTGAAGAGAGGGGGACCCATTTTGCCTCAAAAGTCCATACATCTATCCATTCCACTCAAGTTCATGCCCCAACCACTTTGGCTATCATCCAAGGCCAATTTGCAGCCAAAGACTTCCCCTAGAAGCTTCATTTGATGCCTCAAATGTTGCACACCCCTTGGCCTACGAATTTTGGGCCAATTTCCCCTAAATTGAATCAATTCCTCTCTAATTGAGTTCAATTTGATGTCCATAAATTCAACCAAGGTATCCACACTTGAATTTACATTTTCCTCATCAATTGAACCAACTTGACAGCCAAAATTGCGATAAAAAATGGTATTCTGATTTTCCGGTCAAAAACAGCCTTACTTTGAAATTTTACCAAAAATTTCAATTTGCAGAAAAATCTTCAAAGGATGAGTTGATGCTCCTAAAATAAATCGTGACATGACAGAACTCAAAAATCGAGTTCAAATTCGCGATTAATTTCAATCTGGCGCGATTTTAATGTGACCTAACCTACCAAGTAGCTTTTAGGAATTTTTAGTGTAATTGACCCATGGTTGATTATTTTCAAGCCACACTGTACCTCTTCAATACATTGGTGACTCTCGGTTATCGTAAAAATCTCGAGATTTCAAATATAGACACAAGATATGGAAATAACATAAAAATCGGTCTAGTGTCGTTCGACGAGAATTTTGCAATTAGGTGGAATCACCCACACACTAATCACATACCTCAGTCGAATCGACCTATCTCTAATCTCTGATCGATTTTGATAGTGCTGTAATGATTCTTGTAGATTAGTACGGTCGAGTTGTCGATTTCTGATCGAATTCTCAAGTCTATTGCACTATAATCCCTTAACGGCTTTACTAGACAAACTAGTTATTCCGTGAGTGATCAGTTTAGGGAAAAGAACTATAGGCTCGTCGATGAAAAGCTCGACTCATTCAATTGAAAACAGAACCTAAAATTCAAGATGTCACAACTATTTCTCTCTTATAAAAATTTCGTCCTTGAAGTTTAAACAATTATAAATATTTAAACAAAAAGGTAGGAGTCAAATCGTCTCATCAAATCTTCATTTTCCCAAGTTGCTCCCTTTGTGCCGTGGTGTTGCCAAACTATTTTAACCAACAGGATTGTCTTGGTGCACAGAATCTATTTTTTTCCGATCCATAATCTGAACCGGTCTTTCCACGTACGACACTCTGTCGTTCACGTCTAATTCCTCAAAATTTAGCACGTGGGTTGGGTCAGGCTCATACTTCATCAACATCGACTTGCACCAATCTCGGTAGCAACGCAAGACAATACGCTAGAGTCCCTACCCTTTCCAGAATCTCAAAGGGACCTACATATCTCGGACTCAACTTTCCTTTTCTTGCCGAAGCGTAAAGTACCTCTCATTGGTGACACCTTAAAAAAGATGTGCTCACCAACTTGAAATTCCAAAGGTCTTCAAAGCTTCTCTGTGTAGCTTTTTCGTCATGTCATGACTAGTTTTATCTAGTACATCATCATAAATGTTGGTCTCATCTCCTAATGCAACTAAGCTAGCAAGATCGGTGGAAGACTCTTGACTTGCTTTCTCTGGTCATTGAGGGGTCCTTGATGAGAAACATTCGTTTTTTTTTTTTGGTCGAAGTGACACACTCGTTTCATCATGCCTTTTCTTCTTGGTTTCCTTTTCTGGGCCCCGCTGATGGTGCAACGAGGTTTGACTTGGAAGCAAGTATTCGGATCGGACGGCTGAGGATGATTCCATCAGGAGCGAGAGCAATAAGAGTGGGCCATGGGGGAAGATCAAGGCCCGGATTGACGCATACTTAGATGCTAACACATGTAAAAAATAATTGGGAAGAGGTACTTCAATTTTTTTTTCCGTCAAAACGACATGCATATTACACGGACAATTCGAATTGACTGATTACACCATGCCAATTATGTGATCACTGCATAAAATACACTTCAATAATGAAAGGGTAATTTAGCATCTACTTAAGGGTTTTTGTCTCTAGATGAACAATGCCGCAAATATGAAGAATTCAAAGTAGTATATGATGTAGATACAAAGTTTGATTGGATTTTTAAAATTTTTCTAATATAATTAAAATAAAGAAAAATTTAAAAAGTAATCTTCATTTTGCATCCCAATTTCACTTTATATCCTCTATTTTCAAGACTGTAAATCTCTGATCTTGAATTTGTTATCAAAGGCATAAGGTACATGGAAACTCCTAGGATTACAACCCATCGATTGGCTAATGGAAACCTCTATAAATCTTTTGGGATGACTCGTCAAATGTGTTCTATTTTTTGACACATCTTTTAAATGAGACTTATGGACAAGAATTTCCTAAACAATGTTGTATGCCACATACCATTTCTTTATTCAAACCTTCATTTCCACTCGGACAAATGCCAAAAATATTGACAATTAATTCTTCTTGCCATAAACCAAATTTTTCTTGCTATATAACAAATGGCACCACTATGATATCATGATATTTTAAAACCAAGCAGAGCCATATACTAAATATTTTTTGATAATCTATAGTCAAGATCTTGGATCCGCCATATTAGCTAATTAAGTTAAACTTATATAGTATAATGACAATACTTACTTCTATCTTGTTTGTCTATATATTAAGAACCACAATAGCATAGCTAGGATTCTAAGATTGCATAGTCGACAGTCGACTTGTGCATAAACCAGTTAATACTTAGTAGGCCTTTCACATTACTAGGGGTTTATCCAATATACGTGTGTGTGTATATACATATATAATCCATTTCACATTTTTTGGGGTTTATATGTACACACACATAATACTAGTTGCATTTTTATTATTGAATGGATGGGTTTGAAATCTAATGGGTTCCTTAATTAATTTTAGAATGTGTGTCGGCATGATTTAGAATAAATAAGGTAAATCAATATCTTTCTCTCCAAAAAAATTCCATGGTTTAAAATCTCACAATTGCACGGTCCATCTCTCAAAGAAAAATGAAGCAAAATATATTTCATAAAGAATTATGATTGTTTTGCTATACATGTTCTAAAAAAACTGTGGTTGGCTGAAATTTATTAAAATGCGTTTAGGGAATATTTATATTCTCTATGGTGCTTTTAGTATCTCTAAAATGGATTTGTTTTCTTCCTATTTTTATTTCTAAAAAAATTTCCCTCTACCATAGATTCCTTAACTTTGACACAATCCACTTATTAGTCGACCAATTCAATTAACGAATCTACTCTGTCAAAGACCAAACTTTCTGATGACATACAATCTCATCCCAAAAACCATATAATACAATGTGAATCTCACCTTCTCCTTATCTCCTCTTAGTTCAGCCAATTAAGGCTCAAAACAAGCAGACTCCTCCCCATTCGCCCGCACGGCTATCTCGACATGTCAAAAATGCCATCAACAACACCAATTATTAATTTATCACCACCATCCATACAACAGAAACAAAAGTCGCTCATCCAACAAAATGGCACTTTCGTAATAAAATTGCTAGATGAGACTTTTGACAATGACATGGCAGATTTTTAACTCTCTCTTTCCTTTTCCTTTGTATCCATTATAAGGTCCTGTACTGCTCTCTCTGTCTCTCTCTGCGCAGAGCTCTCATTCTTCAATTCTCACTCATTCACGTACTCCCTTAGCCTTTTCCACTCTCTCGCTCCTCTGCTAGAAACATGGCAGTTTATGGCGAACATCGATCTCTTGACGGCTCTCTCCCTCATGAGCTCACCTCCAAGACTCCCTTCCTCAGCCTCAAGCTCTACGTCCTCATCGGAATCCTCAGCTTCTTTGTGCTCTCCATTGGTCTCGTCATATACCTCTGCATCCGTGCCAGTGGGACCTTAGAGAAGCGCGAAATGCTAACAAAAGAGACGAACTCACAGGCATCATCAGGGCCTTCCCCTGAGGTTTTCCTAAGTTTTCGAGGAGCAGACACCCGTTATGGATTCACCGATTTTCTTTACTATGGCATGGTTGAGGCCGGGATCCTTGTCTTTAGGGACAATGAATCCCTCCATGTCGGTAAAAGAATTGGCCATGAACTTCTACAAGCAATCGAGAACTCCAAGATTTACATTCCCATTTTTTTCAAGAATTATGCTTCGAGTCACTGGTGCCTCCGAGAGCTCGCATATATGGTCAAGTGTACCTCCAAATCGAATGAGAATAAAGAGATTTTACCCATTTTCTTGGATGTGGAGCCTAACGATGTCATGCTCAAAACAAACTTATACCGCAAAGCTCTATCGAAGTATCAAAAAAAGTTTTGCACTGAAGTTGAATCATGGAAAAAGGCTCTTATTGAGGTGGACGAGATAACGGGATGGAACTTGAAGAAAGATGGAAGGTAAAATGTCTTAAACATTTCAACTATCATCTATAGATTTTCTTTTCCTCCCTAGTCATTTTAATTGCGGTATAATTGGTAAAATTATTCATCTTGCCGATCCTCGATAGTGTAAATTGTGGTTGTGGCCATTACCGTTATTACCATCGACCATAGTGGCTGATCGACTCTATTGCCGCGATAGCTTTGATTGATGGTGCTACTACACTGGTAGCACACCTACTCATCCTGATTTTGTTTCTCCTATCACACTATCTCTGACACAGTAGCCACAAACATTAAGGGCCTGTTTGGTAACCATTATGTTCTTGGTAATAATTTATACTCAAAAATTATTATTTTTTTATTCCGTTCCCTAAACGAGTATTTGAGTATTTGAAGACATTTGATAACTATCCAAAATTTATATTCCCGGAATAGAAACCATTTTGGTACAACCCTCAAATTCTTTTGTGACTTAGAATTTCTTTAATGTTTTAATAATTTTATTACATTTTTTTTTTTCGCTTCTTCTTCCTTTAGTCGGTCATTTGTCTCGACCATAGCTAACAACTGGCTAGACGAGGGCTAATGACCTTGTTGAAGTGCCATTGGCCCCCAACGAGGTTGGCCTCGTAATAACCAGGCGACACTAACCTCATGGTGGCCCAGTTAGGTTGAGCCTCGCCTAGATTTGCAAAGCCAAGTTCACTTAGCCACAAGAAATGCCGGGCCACCACAAGATCAGCCTCGCCTTGGGCGAGTGACACCGGCCTCGTAGTGGTCCGACGAGTTCGACCCTCGTTGGTGGCTGGGTGAGCTCGGCTTCGCTAGATTTGGGCGAGGCTGACCTCGCCTAGCTAAGCAACCAAAAGCCACAATTGAGCCATTTGGCACCCACCATTTCTCCCTTCCACTCATTGTCTTGAGTTTGAGTCGGATATGGGCTCGGGACGCCAATTCTGACGTGATCAAGCCAATATCTAGCATCGCCGACCTTGGGTGACCCCAAATCTGGAGTTGCCCAAGGCCGGTGATACCATCCCTGGCAATTACAAGGCCAGGACCCACATGATGTGGAGGATCGAGACAAGGCCGAGATGGGTGGGTCAATGGGGGCGTGACGGGTGACGACAATAGAACGCCACGGTGACGGCTTGGGTTGGGGAGGTGAGTGATGTTAATGGCGGCATGCCAGGGGCGGGGGCCAATGGTGTGGTAACTAATATTGGGGGAGCAGAGATAGATTGGGAAAAATCTGGATTATTTTGGCGTCTGAATTATTTTGCGTAATTTCTGCAAATTGTAAGGGGAATTGAGTCACTTAAGGAGTAGTTTGCAATATAAAATTTATCCCTAACATGGTTGTTATGTTGTGGCAGCCAAGTAGATTTGATACAATCTGTAATTCAAATTGTGTTGACTAAGCTGAACATCGGACATAAAAAAAATGTGACCGAACATCTAATTGGAGTTGAAGATCGTGTGGAAGCCATGATCAAAATGTTGCATGTGGAAACTGATAGCGTACAATTCCTTGGAATCCACGGAATGGGCGGGATTGGTAAAACAACACTTGCCAAGATCATCTTCAACCAACTGTCTTCTCACTCCGAGGCTGCAATTTCCTTTCGGATGTCGGAGAGTCATCACGACGCCATGGTCTGGTACATTTGCAAAAACAATTATTATCCAAGTTCCTCGATTCTCGTTCTATCCTCGACCAAATTAATGACGTGGATGATGGGGTCAACATGATAAAGAGAGTACTTTGCAATAAAAAAGTTCTCATTATATTTGATGACGTAGATGAGAAAGAGCAACTTAGAAGTCTAGCAGAAAAAGGTAATTGGTTTGGTTCCGGTAGTAGGATTATCATAACTACTAGGGATCACAGTGTCCTAATGATTGATGGAGAAGTGACAGGTGAAGGCCTTATAAAAAAGTCTACAAATGCTTCAACTTACGAAGTATGTGCAATGGAATTTGATCACGCTCTTAAGCTTTTTAGCAGGCATGCCTTTAGAAGAGACTCTCCACCGGATCATTATATCTCCCTTTCAAAAAAAGTAGTCTCTACTTTGGGAAAGCTTCCTTTAGCTCTTGAGATTACAGGTTCATCTCTTAATGGTAAATCCAAAGCAATATGGGAAGACACATTGAAGAAGCTAAAAGAAGCCCCTTCCATGGGAGTCCAAAGAAAATTGATGATATCTTATGAAAGGTTAGATCATGCACAAAAGCAAGTATTTCTGGATATAGCTTGCTTTTTTGTTGATCAGGACAAAACATACCCTTTGTACATGTGGGATGACTGTGGATACCACCCACACGATGCCCTTGAAGTCCTCTTTCTCATGTCCTTGATAAAAACCAAGGACAACAATACTTTCTGGATGCATGAGCAAGTGCGGGACCTTGGAAGGGAAATCGTCCGTCAAGAGAATTTCAAACATCCCAGCGAACGTAGCAGAGTGTGGAACTGTGAGGAAGCGCTGGACATTCTAAAGTTGAAAGAGGTAAAAAAGGGAACGGCAATTTACTTTACTGTAAATTGTGGTAGACTATTCTTATAAAAGGAAAAATAATCGTTTGGCGCTTGAAATTGTTTGCTTTTTACTTACACATGTGGACTTTTTGGTCTTACCATTGTCAGGAAAGTAGGAAAATAGAAGCACTGTCAATGGGACCTCAATATCCTTTCTTTCGTCAAGACATTCTGACGCATGATGGATTTGCTGATTTACGATACCTGAGGTTCTTTCAAGGGGAAGAGGTGTCCCTTGTTGGAGACTTCAATAATCTTCTCTCCAATTTAAGATGGCTTTCTTTACATCACGGCAATTCCAAGTTTGAGACAATGAACTTTCATCCGGCTAATTTAATTGTTCTTAACCTTTCACTCAGCTGTATTTCAGAGGAATGGATTGGTTGGGACCAAATCAGAGTATGATACGAGTCCTGCTCCTAGCATAAGCATATCATTTCTTTTGTCTTGTTTTTTTTCCCCCTACAGGTTGTTTCTTAATATATATTTTATCAAATTGTTTTGCAGGAGGCTAGGAAACTAAAAGTACTAGATCTCAGCTATTGTGCATACCTAAAGAGAACACCTGATTTATCTACATAGGTGTACCTAGAGAGATTGGTTCTTAAAGGTTGTAGCAATTTAATTGAAATTGACCATTCCATTGTTAAATTAAAGGTCCTAACTATTTTGAACTTGGATGGATGTGAATCTCTTCGAGAGTTGCCTGAAGAAATAGGATGTCTACAAGCTTTGACAGATTTTATTATATCTCCCCTAAAAGAAAATTTCAAAAGGTTAGTAATCAGCAAACAACCATCCTTAAAATTGCCATACTCGATTGGAGGGCTGGCAAAACTTACGCGGTTGAATTTATCTAGGTGTATATACATAGAGGAACTTCCACATTCGGTTGGCAAATTACAATCTTTAGTCGAGTTGGATTTGTCATTGACAAGTATTGGTCACCTACCTGATTCAATCGGCAATCTCAAGCAATTGAAAATACTAAGGATAAGCGGCATAAGAGAGATAACAAGATTACCAAGTGCAATTGGGTTGGTGGAGAAGCTTGAAGAGTTAGATGCTCGAGGATGTTACAACTTGACTGGTAAAATTCTTGAAGAAATTGGGAGATTGTCCCGTTTGAGGATCCTAGATTTATCGAACACATGTATATCTGGATTACCCGCCACAATGAGTCACCTCTCTAATCTCTAAACACTTAAGCTAGAAAAAAGTCCCAAACTTAAACAATTGCCGGAGCTTCCCCCAAATTTGACTTGTCTTAGATGGGGCCCTAAAAATTGTTGGTGTTCTTCTGCGGAGGAGCATAGATATGAGCCGGAGGAATATTGGCAGGAGCAAAACCGTGCTCGTGAGGAATATGAGCAAGAAATAGAGCGTCATGCTCTTAAAGAATACGGGATAGCTCTCCCTCTTCCCACTAGAATTGGTGCCTTATCTCAATAGGCAACACCCATCACCACTCTACCCACTAGCATCGGTACCCTATCTCAGCTTAAAACACTAAAATTGTGCTGCAAAAATGTGCAATGCCTCCCCCAGCTCCCATCTAGTTTAAGAGAGTTACAACTTCGAGATCTGGCGACCACACGATCACTGGATTTTTCCAATTTGAAAAACTTATCAATCTTGACATTTTATGGATGTTCGCTAGAATTCTCTAGTCTATTTAATGCGGAGTCGGAGGAACTCCGTATGGAGCTCTGTGAGCTTAGAAAACTGGACACACCGTTGCAGCTAGTAATGAAAAGATTGAGATTATTAGAGATGGCTTATTGTGAGTTCCTTCCGGAAGTACTTGATCTATCATGCATGAAGAATCTATGCAAGGTAAGCCTGGGATTTTGCCTTTCATTAGTCGAGATTCGTGGCTTTGAAGAATTGGGATCCCTTTTCTCCTTATCAGTCGACTATTGCCCTTCCTTGGAGAGGATGTCAGACCTATCAAAATTGAAAAAGCTATGGGAGCTCGAAGTAAAGTATTGTCGTAAGCTAAAAAGCATGCAAGGTCTCAACCACTTGGAATCTTTAAAGAAGCGGGAAATTTTTGGTAATGGAGAGTTTTGGGGTGACACCTCAAATGCTGCCTCCACTCCACCATAGTGTCTAGGAGTCTCGTTGGCAGCTCTAAATCTTCATCTGCATCTGGCGAGCTTAGATCCGTTGCATTATTCGATGTGTTGTTGCTGCCTCCGCCTTTGCCATCGCCTTTAGAGCCCCATCGGTGGCTGGAATATGGCAGCACCAAGTTCCGCACCAGAACACTTATTGGTAATTCTAAATTGCACACCATATGTTTGCACAATTACCTCTCCTTGTTCAGATCTGGATATAGAGTTTTGTTACAGGGGTTTGATAGGGGAAGTTTCTGCTATTGAGGTACTTAGGAAAACTATACAGATAGACATCTTATTTTTGATTTGATTTGGTGTGCAGACGGTGGTAAAAACCTCCCAACACTTCAAGAGAATTTCGTGTTCACACTCGTTGGAGGGCTTGGGGAATCTTGCGGTTTCGAACATTAATATCCTCATTTTCGACAACTTCGTCTATAGTGGAAAGTAATTACTTCCTACCTTGAATCCATTTTGCTAACAAAACTGTTGTTGAGTTGTCTTGGATTTTGGTCCTTGAGTGGCAAGTGTTCTTATCTTGTCCTTTATAGTCTCAACCTACGTTTGGTGGTGAGGATAAAATTTAAGATAAGATAAAATATATCCCATCCTGCATTTGTTGCCTACTTATGATAGGATAAAATTGGATATAAAAGAAATATAGATTGAATAAAATTATTCTAAGGGGGAGGTAGAATAAAGGCGGATAGGATTTCTAATATCCATAATAGAAATTTTTTTTTTCTCAAATAACATTAATTAAAAAATTAAAATTATATTTCAATATAAATAATATTTGGATTCTAATATAAGAAATTCAAAATAACAAAAAAAAATTAGTTTTTCTAGAAATTATACCGAGATAGCTGGTCACCGGAATTTCGTGTTGATTGCAATGGTAAGTTTGGTTTATTTAATTGAGTGGAAAGTGTAGTTTTTGGTATTTATTCCAAATTGTGTGATTTTGGTATTTTAATTAGAAAATACCAAGCATCAGTTTATGACGCCAAAAATGTGTTTATAGACTATATTAAATAGTGAGATTTTTGAAAAGAAAGATATTGCGTTTTTGGCTTAGACTGACTGTGTACCAACACACGATTATTTTTATTTAGTATTTTTAACACGATGAATTATCAGTTTGTGAGAGCATATATTATCAGCTTGTGCGAGCATATTTATCGTCAACTTGTGAGAGCCCCTTTACACGTCAGCTTGTGAGAGCAGTATACTATATTAGCCTATGAGCTTGATATGTCAGCTTGTGAGAACAATATACATTATCAGCTTGTGTGCACTATGATTGTTTTATCAACTTGTGGGAGCACAATCTATATATACATATTTCAGCTTGTGTAAGCTATGATCGTTTTATCAGCTTATGAGAGCACGATATATATATATATATATATATATATATATTAGCTTGAGCGAGCTACTATCTATCTATATCAGCTTGTGAGAGCTATGACCATATATTGCAGCTTGTGAGAGCAAATACTATCTATGTTAGTTGATGTAAGCAGTGGTCATATCGAATTGATAGATAGTACTAATGGTATTGATTTGAGTGGATCGATTGATCGATGGGTTGGTTTGAATTGAATTGAGTTGATTGGTTGAGTATATGAACTGTACTGACTTGTAGGAATGAATTAAGGCAAGGTAAGTCATCTGTCTTGTGTGTACATAGACAGCCTTTAGGTGTATTTCCTTCCTAGTCGGGGTTTAGGAGGTGAACTTGCTGAGACATTGTCTCACCCCATCGTGGGCTTCACTTTTCAAGTCCCTAGTATAAAGAACACAGAGCTTGAGGCGGAAGGGTCAGGAGCATGGGTGGCTTAGAAGTTCTTTTTAGGGATAGACCTCATGTACTTAGACCCTAGAGTTGGCCTCTATTTGTAAACCAGATTATTTATAAAAGCTGTGTTGATTGATTTAAAATTTGTTGTCATGCTTTTCTATCCCGTATTAGTTGTTGTTAGGGGTAATAGTTCGCTTCCACATGCATATTAAAATGAATGAGTCGACGACGCGTCATAGGACGTTGCAATTTAATCGACCACCGAGGAATGGGCACGTGCTCGAGAATCGAGACATGACAGTATCAGGCTTTTGAGCACTACACAGGTTCATTTTTTTTTAAACCTACCCTTGAGAAATAGTGCAACTTGATCATCTAATTTCTTTCTTGTTCTACAACTTGTAGATTGAGATGCAATCTTGCATGACACAGTCTGTGCTATTCAATGCATAAATTGATTACTTGTATGTTGTTGCATATGATGATTTGATACCATCCGACCTTATCTTCCTTGCTAGCTAGGTAAGAAATTGATTTGATGAATGACAAATTTCCTCATCAAAGTTAAGGATAAACATGTTTCATTGTTGAATTGTCATCTCGGACTTAACTAGTGTTGGTGAGTTTTCCCAAATTTCACATCATTGCATTCTCATAGGAAGTCTAGGCTCAAGGAACCGACACTATAGTAAAGCTATAGGAAATTGTTATTGTTGAGGGCTTGAAACTCGAAGATGTACCTATAAGATTGTATAAAGTCTATTTTTGCCTTTGAGATTGCCTAGTGCAGAAGGATCACCTATAAGATGCATGTTTATCAAATAACTTCTCCAAGTGAGTTTTGTTCTTTTTTTAGGGGAATTGATTTGATGACGACTGTTTTATCTACAATCATCATATCGTTGTCATTGGAGATCGACTTGTCCCTAATTAATTACCATAGAGATGTCAATTGAAGATTCATTTGTCGTTTTCGTGATTTTGCATATGATAATGCCTGGTGCTAACAATATTTCCTTTTTGTTCCAGGGGAGTAGAAGTTATCACAAGGTCCGAGTGAGAAAGGCATTTGCATGCACATTCTCCTTAGAATTCAAATTTACTTTGATGGGACACGTCTTGCGGAGAATTGGGAACTTTAGCAATCATTTGAATATGTAATATTACTATAGGCAAAGCAGAGGCTATGGCTATGTTTATATAAATAATATTACGCTTTCAAAATAAGACTCATCTAGATTGTTTCTCACGTTTCTTCTTTTCTCTTATTAAAGAGCTGCTGGGGATTGAGTTCATTCCTTCCTCTTAGGAGGTATAGATATTCTTAGCTGGCTTAAAGAAGGATTCTATTCTGTACGAGTAAACGAAAGGAATCATCGGATAAGAAAAAGTGCATTTTGGAAGTCACTTTCATTTGTTCAAGCTTAAGTTACTGGCCTTGTGATGACTCATCCTTAGCTGCCTTAATCTTCTCTATTGCCCGATACACATGGTAAAACAACATTGAAAACATGTATGCTCTCTCCTTCAGAGGAAAAGAAGCAACTTCCTCCAGTAGACAACTGGCCAACACATTACTGAATATAAAAGCCATACCTTCGTCACTCTGTCAATGTTGAACCCATTCTCATTCATGAGAAAGGAAATTGATGCGGGAGCATCCAACGTAGCTCCATCCACCAACTCGGAACCATCAATGTTTATCCAAGCCAAGAGAGAAATTGGACATTATATGCTTCGATGGATCATTTTCAATGAATAATGTCAATTATTTATCGGTACTTCATGGTATATCGATAACTATCAATGGGAGGCCATTCTAAATGTCTTGAATGACCAGTTTATGAAGTTTCAGAAGGATTATTTTCTGGTCAAGGGAGGAGCTCGAATTTGAAGGTTCAAGAATGCGGAAGGCCGAAGATTAAAGGCTTTTAATTCCTGTGTTAATAAGGTTTTTATTATGTTATTATGTGTCTTTATTGTTATGCAGTCCAAGAGTCGACGGTTTCGGTTTCTAGGCTACTAAGGTCTGTTTTTAATATGTATTAAGGTGTCAGTTTCTAGGCTATTAAGGTCTGTTTTTAATATGTATTAAGGTGTCGGTTTCTAGGCTATTAAAGTCCGTTTTTAATATGTATTAACACTAAAACCCTCCTATAAAGAGGGGAAACTATCCAATGTAAGAGATACGAATTTTATGAATGAGAATTGTGAGATTTCCTCTGCTTGAGTGAATTCCTTTTGAGAGTGGATAACTCCTTTCGGTTTCTTTATCCTTGGAGCGTAGATCACTCCTTGGTGGTGAACCAAGAAGCCCTTTCTCCTTGGCTGGTGGAATCTTTAGGCCTCGGTGGTGAGCTTCTCCTATCCCGAAGTCCTTTATCCTTGGCTGGTGGAAGCTTTAGGCCTCGGTGGTGAACTTCGTAGATCTCGATCCTCATCCTTGGTTGGTGGCGCTGCCTTTATACCTTGGAAGGAGATTGTTTTTATCTGTTCTTATTCCTTTCCATTTCTTCCCCGTATACACTTCTCCATACACTTAACCACTAAAATCCCCTCAAAAAATCTCTGTTCTTGAATCACTCAACCCATCACGCATCAAAATATTGGTATCGAGCTCAAGGTTCAACTCATTTGAGTGATTCCTTTCTTTCTTTTGTAACAAATTCCTTATGGATGAACAAGTTCCTAGAGGCTTGACCTTGGAGTAAGCGCACAACGAAAGGCGAGATCGTGCAATCCAAAATCTTCAACAACAAATGGAGCGAGTCCTCAATCTTCTAGAGAATCCGGTGAGACAAGGACAACCAGCAAGGCGTCCCAATGAACGGCATCGGCGTGACGATCCCGAATCTCGTCAAAATTCTGATGTCGATTCCGAGTCCACCGGAGACAACCGAACGATTCTGCACTCTAGTGATTCTGAATCTCCTATTCGAAGACGAAGACGGAGAGGGAGGCATAAGGAGGATGAAAGAGACATTAAAGTGGAGGTCCCCGAGTTTGACGGTAATCTTAATCCTGATGACTTTGTAGATTGGCTACACAAAACCGAACGAATTTTTGAATTCAAATCCTATTCGGATGAGAAGAAATGTAAGGTTGCTATCCTAAGGTTGACCAAATATGCTTCTCTATGGTGGGAGAATCTAAAGCATCAACGAGCAAGGGAAGGAAAAGGCCGAATCAAGTCTTGGGAAAAACTCAAGAGGTTGATGAAGAAGAGGTTCTTGCCCGACAACTATAAGCAAGATCTCTTCCTCAAACTGAACTCCCTAAGACAACATGGGATGAGCGTTGAAGAATACATTCGTGAGTTTGAACAACTCAAAATGAGGAGTGAAGTTCCAGAAGTTCCCGAGCAAACCATCGCTCGTTTTCTTGGCGGCATGAATCGAGAAATTGCCGATATGGTTGAACTTCAACCGTATTGGTCCTTTGAAGACGTATGCAAGTTAGCCATAAAAGTGGAAAAACAATTGAAGAGCAAGAGGTTTTCCTCCGAACCTCAACAAAGGCGACATCCTATTTTAAGGGTGCTTCCTCAAGCAAGGGCGAGAGTTCGTCGACAAAAGACAGAGGCAAGGAAAGAATGCGAGAGCCTTCCAAAGAAGTCCAAAAGAAGTTTGAAGGTGATGCAAGGAAATGCTTTAAGTGCCATGGCTTTGGGCATTTACAAGCAAATTGTCCAAATCGGAGAGTTATGACTCTTCAAGAAATTGAGGAGATCAATTCGGCGCTTCAAGAGGTGATGACAATGAAGACCAAGATATTTCCGAATCTGACCGTGAAGAAGAAGTTGTGGAGAAAGCTGATGATGGTGAGCTGTTGATCATCCGAAGAGCATTGCATGTTGAAGTTTCTCCTAATAATGAGCAAAGGGAGAATATATTTCACACGCGTTGCACTATTAATGGAAAGGTGTGTTCGGTGATCATTGATGGTGGGAGCTGCACCAATGTTGCTTCGACAACTCTTGTCGACAAATTGAAGCTTCCAACAACGAAACATCCTCAACCATACAAGCTCCAATGGCTCAATCAAGGGAATGAACTCAAGGTAACCAAACGTGTTCTTATATCATTTTCGATTGGGAAGAACTATCGAGATGAGGTTGTATGTGATGTGATTCCTATGGAGGCATGCCACTTGTTATTGGGTAGACCGTGGCAATTTGATATAAATGCTATGCATGATGGTCGGAAAAACACATACTCCTTTCGAAGGAACAAAAATGCATCACTCTTTTACCATTGAGTCCTTATTCAATACATAATAATCAACCCGGGGAGGGAAACACTTGTAAGGAAAATCTGTTCTTGAGTGAGACACGGGTTGAGAGAGCCATTAGCAAACAAAAGAATGTTTTTGCTTTGCTTGTGGTAGAGAAAAAGAGTGAGATGGAGCGACCTATACATCCAAAAATGCATTGCTTGTTGAAAGAATTTGCAGATGTGTTTCCGGAGGATTTGCCACTTGGATTACCTCCCATAAGAGGTATTGAGCATCAAATTGATTTGATCCCCGGTGCTCCGCTACCAAACAAGCCAGCTTATCGATGCAATCCGGAGGATACAAAGGAGTTGCAAAGACAAGTCAATGAACTTATTCTCAAAGGATACGTTCGAGAAAGCATGAGTCCTCGCTCTGTGCCGGCTCTACTTGTGCCTAAGAAGGATGGTACATATCGGATGTGTGTTGATAGCCGGGCCATCAACAATATCACCATTAAGTATAGGTACCCTATACCTAGACTTGATGATATGCTAGATGAATTATATGGTTCTTCTGTATTTTCAAAGATAGATTTGCGGAGTGGTTATCATCAAATCGAATGCGAGAAGGTGATGAATGGAAGACAGCTTTCAAGACCAAGGGAGGCCTTTATGAGTGGTTGGTTATGCCATTCGGATTATCTAATGCTCCGAGTACCTTCATGAGACTTATGAACGAGGTTCTTCGTTCCTTTATTGGTCAATTTGTCGTTGTTTATTTCGACGATATTCTTGTTTATAGTAGGAATGAGGAGGAGCATATCTCTCATCTAACACAGTCTTTAATGTCTTGAGAGAACGAAAACTATATGCTAAAATGGAGAAATGTGAGTTCTTCTCTCCAAGCATTGTGTTTCTTGGTTATGTGGTTTCCAAAGATGGAATCTCTCATTGATCAAGCCAAGGTAGAAGCTATGAAGACTTGGCCCGTTCCGAAGTCTATTTCGATGTAAGAAGTTTTCATGGACTTGTTTCTTTTTATCGACGGTTTGTCAAAAATTTTAGTACCGTCATGGCTCCTATAACTGAATGCATGAAGAATGGTGCTTTTGAATGGACAAAGACTGCTCAAAACGCCTTTGAGGTAATCAAGCAGAAACTTTGTGAGTCTCCTATTCTTGCACTTCCTGATTTTGATAAAGTATTTGAAGTTGAGTGTGATGCAAGCGGAGTTGGTATTGGTGCTGTTCTCGCTGCAAGCACAAAAACCGTTGGCATATTTCAGCGAGAAGTTATCTGATTCCAAGAGGAATTATTCAACTTATGACAAAGAGTTCTATGCCATTGTCCGAGCTCTTGATAATTGGAGTCATTATTTGAGGCCAAAGCAATTTGTCCTTCATTCGATCATGAGGCACTTAAGTTTATTAGTGGCCAACGCAAGCTTAATTCGAGACATGCAAAATGGGTAGAGTTTCTTCAATCCTTTTCTTTTGTCTCGAAATATAAACCCGGGCACACTAATGTTGTAGCAGATGCTTTATCAAGAAGATATTCTATGCTTGCGGTTCTGACTCAAGGATTCTCGGATTTCAATCAATGAAAGCACTTTATTCTGAAGATGCGGAGTTCTCATCCATCATCAACAATTGCAAGCGAGGAGTTCAAGGTATATATTCTTTGCAAGATGGGTTTCTTTTTAAAGGAAATCAATTATGCGTGCCGAAGAGTTCTTTTCGCGAATTGCTGATTCGAGAAGCGCATGGTGGAGGATTGGCTGGTCATTTTGGTATTAACAAAACTCTTGAGGTTCTTCAAGAGCATTTCTATTGGCCAAAGATGAGTGGAGATGTGCATGCTATCATCTCGAGGTGTGCAACTTGTCATAGATCAAAAAGTCATTTCCATCAAGGTTTGTATACTCCACTTCCGGTACCATTGCAGCCTTGGGAAGATGTTAGCATGGATTTCATCGTGGCTCTACCAAGAACTCAAAGAGGAAAAGATGCTATCATGGTGGTCGTTGATCGATTCTCTAAAATGGCTCATTTCGTGCCATGTCACAAGACCAATGATGCATCTCATATTGCTGAATTATATTTCAAAGAGATTATCCGCATTCATGGAGTACCAAAGACCATTGTGTCGGATCGTGATTCCAAGTTCTTAAGCCACTTTTGGAGGACTCTATGGAGAATGCTTGGTACAAGACTCTTATTTAGCACGGCTTGTCATCCCCAAACTGATGGCCAAACGGAGGTAACAAATCGTACTCTAACCACTCTTCTTCGTGGTATGGTGAGTAAATCGTTGAAAGATTGGGATTTAAAGCTTGCGCATGCTGAATTTGCTTACAATCGATCACCAAGTTATACTACTCGGTCGATCGCCATTTGAAGTTGTGTATGGAATTAATCCTCTCACACCCATTGATTTAATTCCAATTCCATCTAACTCTCAAGTGAGCTTTGATGGCAAGAAAAGGGCTGAGTCAATGAAGAAGCTCCATGAGCAGATTCGATCCAACATTGAAAAGGCCAACGAATCTTACAAGAAGAAAGCCAATCAACATCGCAAGAAGGCTCAATTTCAACCAGGCGACCTTGTATGGCTTCACTTGAGAAAGGAGAGATTTCCATTTCGTCGAAAGAACAAGCTCATGCCCAGAGCTGATGGTCCGTTTAAAGTTTTGGAGCGAATTGGTGACAATGCTTACAAGATTGACCTTCCGGGAGAGTTTGGAGTTTCAGCAACATTCAACGTGGGAGACCTTTCTCCTTACTTGGAGGATGAAAACCTTCTAGATTTGAGGACAAATCTCAAACAAACTGGGAGGATGATGCGGGAGCATCCAACGTAGCTCCATCCACCAACTCGGAACCATCAATGTTTATCCAAGCCAAGAGAGAAATTGGACATTATATGCTTCGATGGATCATTTTCAATGAATAATGTCAATTATTTATCGGTACTTCATGGTATATCGATAACTATCAATGGGAGGCCATTCTAAATGTCTTGAATGACCAGTTTATGAAGTTTCAGAAGGATTATTTTCTGGTCAAGGGAGGAGCTCGAATTTGAAGGTTCAAGAATGCGGAAGGCCGAAGATTAAAGGCTTTTAATTCCTGTGTTAATAAGGTTTTTATTATGTTATTATGTGTCTTTATTGTTATGCAGTCCAAGAGTCGACGGTTTCGGCTTCTAGGCTACTAAGGTCTGTTTTTAATATGTATTAAGGTGTCGGTTCTAGGCTATTAAGGTCTGTTTTTAATATGTATTAAGGTGTCAGTTTCTAGGCTATTAAAGTCCGTTTTTAATATGTATTAACACTAAAACCCTCCTATAAAGAGGGGAAACTATCCAATGTAAGAGATACGAATTTTATGAATGAGAATTGTGAGATTTCCTCTGCTTGAGTGAATTCCTTTTGAGAGTGGATAACTCCTTTCGGTTTCTTTATCCTTGGAGCGTAGATCACTCCTTGGTGGTGAACCAAGAAGCCCTTTCTCCTTGGCTGGTGGAATCTTTAGGCCTCGGTGGTGAGCTTCTCCTATCCCGAAGTCCTTTATCCTTGGCTGGTGGAAGCTTTAGGCCTCGGTGGTGAACTTCGTAGATCTCGATCCTCATCCTTGGTTGGTGGCGCTGCCTTTATACCTTGGAAGGAGATTGTTTTTATCTGTTCTTATTCCTTTCCATTTCTTCCCCGTATACACTTCTCCATACACTTAACCACTAAAATCCCCTCAAAAAAATCTCTGTTCTTGAATCACTCAACCCATCACGCATCAGAAATTAAGCCCTTGAAAGGGAAATAACAATCAGTTAGGAAACGAGTCAAAAATTCAAAAAGTGAAACGTTGCAAGTAAATCTCAACATGAAAATGGCCCACCTCCTCGTTTGGAGCAGTCCATTTTATCTCAAGTTGTTCTTCCGTAGAAACTATTGGTTCCTTGAAAAGCAGTCGAGCTTCGCTGTAGGGCCAATTATCTGGTATCTGATGCCTATTCATAAAACAAGCAAACATTTCCCTAAGAAGGATAACCGAACTGAATTAAGACTTCAAGTAATGCAAAGAACCTCTGGGTCTTAAGGATACAGAAACCATATGAATTTGCTCAAGTGACATGAAGGAACAGACAAAGCAGACATCCGAATAGATAAAAGTATTATAGTAAATCAACACACGAAGTAGCATGGCCAATGCACTGATTGCCAGCCCAAATCTATTGGTGGCAAATGATCTTTCAGTTTCAAACTGTTGACGAAATTTTTCCACAACGGCTGAGTTTGAGAGATAATTCTTTGAAGTCAAGGAATTCAGCAGCCAAGACTATTATAGTGAGAAACTTTGCTGCCTAATTTTGCTTACAAGTCAGGGGACGAGATAAGAGCACAAGAAGCACCTCTTCTTATTTATGTTCTCTAGTATGTTTTCTATGGAACCATGTTGACATATAAGCTTAAGAGCACTCAGCCCTCCAATACCTGATAAATTCATTCCAAAGTAAAACCACTGAAATCATCAAGCTAAAAAATACAAGAGGGACAAATGATATGCAATAGCATAAAACAGTTAACAGAGCACTGCAACAATATCACGTCTACCTCGAATGCTTTCACAATAATCACATCCAGAGAGGATGCACAGGTCAATGAATTGATCCATATCCAGATTCATCTCCTCCAAGATCTAAAAGTCATGAAAGTGAGAAAAAAAATTTAAGCGAACACAATGAATAAACTTTTCTAAGTACCTTGGAAATTTCAAATTCCATGACTTAAACTTTTCTTGAGCTGGGATCCATTGAATGGCGAAGAAATATAGGAGCTCCAAAAGTAAGGGAATCCACATCTTCAGAAGCAACTGCATAAACCTGAAAAACAAAAATTACAGCTAAAGCACCATTCATTATAAAAGAGTTCTGGTTAACACACAAAAATTGAGCAATGATATTGAACAAGCATATGCGTGAGTTAAACGATTGGTAACCATGGAAAAACAATGAACTATCCTAAATCAGAAGATGATCAAACAGGAGGATACTTGCCTTTCCAGCTTTGCAAAGTGCAGCACACTGTGCCTCTGCTCCTGAAGGAGCCTAACATACAAAAACAGAATCTGGTATCTAAACTTTTTGTTAGAAATAATAATGAAAAAACTTTCTAGACAGACTTGTAACCTCAACTACTGGGACACCCATAAGTCTTAATAGTTTTTTGCAGCCTTCATTATGCTGTTGTGTCACCTGCAAGGGTATCAAAGCCATGTAGCACAAGCACACACATCCAGTTAGCTATGCAGACAGGTTTTTCTGGAAAACAGAGACAAAATCAAACTTCAGATCAAATAGGACAAAAATATTGCACCGTAAGGAAACCAAAACGGGACCAATCTTCACAGTTCTTTTACTGAATTTCTTGATGTCTTCCTTGTTCTGAGACTGCAGGTAACAAATACAGAGCTCACGAAGCCTTCTTGCACTCTGTGTTTCTGCTTGCTTATGTGTGTGTGTGTGAGAGAGAGAGAAAGAGAGAGAGATGCATATACCGCAAGGCTACTGCCAACTCCTCGAAGGCATCTTCCCTCTTTGAAAAACTGCTCAGAGACTCATTTAGGTAAGTAAACATATTCATAGACAATTGCAAAAAAGGAAAAAAGAAAAAATGGAAAATGGAAGGCTGCTTAATAATAAAGTACCCTTTTGCAAGCTCTTGCTTCTTCAAATCAGGAGGTCGACCGTCAAATACATAGCTATCATAACAACAGTAAAACATAATTTAGAGAAGCGCAAGCATCATTCTTCTAGCATCCCATCCCAATGAAAACACAGGAGGTAAAGAAAAAAAGTTTACACCGGCTTTATCCCCGCTTCCAACAGCCTAATCGTCCGGTAAAACATGCCTTGCAGATGACTACGTGGGAAAACAAATCAAAAAGCAGCTCAAACTCGACACTTTCCAAGCACAGAGATCACATCGCATTACAATAACATCTTAAGCATCAAAATGGAAGGCTAGTTGACAGTTCATTCATAAACTGTACAAAACTCGAGTAAATTTGATTTTCATTTCCATGGAGTATTACGACCTAATCCACCAGCCTCATTGGTGAGCATCTGAGTCCCCTTCCTCCCACCCACAACCTAATCCACTAATCAAAAGAACCAAAAAGCCCCACCGAGAAACGCGCAATCACAGGCATGAATTCATAAAAAGCAACTTAACGAGGAGCTGACAGATGCTCATGCTGGCATCGACGGCGATCGTCCGGCCGAAGTAGCTCTCCAGCCTCTGCTCCTTCATCGCCTTCGGGGCATCATCCGCCAGCAGCTTTGCCAGTCCCTGTCGAAATCAATGGAAATGATGGGATTGAAGAAGACGGAGGTCGAACTGAACTACCTTGATGCCCATAACGGGGAGAGAGAGAGAGAGAATTGTTGAAGTGGAAACTGAGGGATGAAAGGGAAGCTGCTTGGGATAGGAATTGGAGTATTTGAAAGGCCTTCATTTACTTTATAATTCGATCAAGGTACCATCTTCCCATGTGTCAATGGGGAAGAGAAAATGGACAATAGTAATTCTTCATGGTTTAGATGAGATATTCAAAGAGTTGGCCCATGTTGAATTCGAGATATTCGATCAGAACAATCGATCTTGAATTCTCGATGGCCGAGAGGGCGGTGGTGACAACAAATTCTTTAGTGTCCCAACTTTCCTGGTGGTAAACTACCATGTGAAAGCTAATGGAATAGAAAAATTAATTAATATACACAAACATATTTCTATTTTTTTCTTTAAAAAGAGAGAGAACCAGAAATATTATCAAACAAGCCTTAACTGCTAGCCACCATCACGCTTTGCAAGGGTCGTTGACCACCACCACTAAAGAATCCAAATCGGTACCACTCTCTCTCTTTCTCTTTCTTATTTCTTTAACTTTCGGGTATTTTCTTTTTCTGTTTTGTGTTTGAATTTTCTTTCGATTTTAAATTTTACCTTTTACTTTTTTCTAACATGGCTCTATGTAACCGTCTTATTCGATAAAAGAAAATGTGAAGAAAGCACCACATAGGATTCTCGGCATGCGACATCAGCAAAATTGGGCAAATCATCATCGAAAGGACTCAATCATATCAGACCAAAATAATCAAGATTTTAATTATATTGTTTCAGTGAAACAGTAACAGTGCCCAACTTATACTTCAGTGACATAATTTGAAAAACTACCTTATTCTTCTCACAAATTTTTTTTTTTTTGAGAAATGTTGTAACTTATACTTCAAATCCATATCAACTTGCCATTAATTATTATAGTTGGTTGATTTTTTTTCTTTTCTGCATGTTGCTGGCGTAATTCTCGAAGTGAGTTCTCAAGGCGGCCAAAGCTTTCGGCATGCAAAACGTCCGAATGATAGTGAGCAAAGTCTAAATTGTGCTGTTCTTTGCCGTTCTCGAACGTCAAAAATAGACCCATCGGAATGAAACTAATTCAATTGCCCCTTTGGAAACCGCAAGAGCCCGTCAGCTTTTCTTGAATCACGGTTCTCGAGAGGGAAAGCCGTCATGCACATTTCAAATCTACAGTTCAAATCTTGCAGCAGAAAGATATATAAAACAGAGGGGAAGATGTGGAGAGTAGAAAGCTGCTGCTCCAGAAGCTACGAGAGCCCGACGTGCGGCGAGGCTCGAAAGACCGAACTGACTGCGACTCCAAAGAAGGAAGAGACTGTGAAGACAGAAGCAAACGTTGGTGCGAAAACGAATGCGATGAAGCTTGCTGAGATCGAAGAGAAGGTCGCTGTTAAGGAAGAAGGCGAGGCAACGGTTGGACGTGATGCTGCTTGCTTCAGCAAGTGACGAGTTAAATGGGATGGCATGTTGGCGGATTAGGGCAGATTTCTATGTTCTTGTTGGGCTTATTGGATTGGAGTTGGACTGATTTTGTTGGGCCTTAGTTTGATTTCATGGTGATTGTGATTTGATGATTGCCCCTTAAATAAATGAAGTACCTATTTATTTATTGCTCTCAATTGTTATTAGATGATTTATGTGTTTTGGGACATAATCTTTGAAGAGGAAGATTTCTTTGACTCGATTAATCCAGAAATATCTATACTAATATTTTTCATGCCGTCATAAAATTAGAAATACTTTCATTTACACCCCCCATCTTCGAAACATATGAAAAAAATAAATGAAAGTCTATAGTCTATACGTTAACTTCTTACAAAGCAGAGAGTTGTTCAAGTTATTATAGGTCTTCAAGTACGCCGAACTTCTTCTCGTCGTCGCTGGGGGTAAGCTAAAACCCCAGAAGCCCGAAAACCCAGATTTATCCGGTTCAACTTTCGGGCCCAAAAAGGCTCGGGCTGGGATCTTGGTCCTGGTTACATAGCAGAAGTATTTTAATAATATAAATATAAAAGTATAAATAATAGAAAAGGCACCAAACACCTTAATAAAGTCATAAATAAGTTGAAAAGATAGTATTAAAATCAAATGAGCGAAAAAAGATGCGTCCACAATGGTTGGACTAGAAAAAGTTGCAACAAAGATAGAAAGAAAAAAGGTGAACTTTTTTAAGGCTAAAAACAGCCTCAAACGCCTTCATTTTAAATGGAATGCAAGCAGGTATTGAGTAGCAACTTACTAAGAAACATTATGTAGGGTTGCTGAAGGATCGGAGATTTTAATTGGGAAAATCAAAGCCCCAACCTGATTATATGTTAATTAAGAAAATGTCTTTATTTCATTTTCACTCCCAACGTTATCTATTAAAGATACATCATTATTTCAACCTTATTAGCAACTGACACACAATGTCTTTCAACCGAGAGTACCAGATCAAGAAGTTGTTTGAATCAAGAAGTTGTTTGAAAGACACTATGCGTAGCATAGATTGATATAGCAGGATCCCTTGCGGGTTCCACCATCTCACTTACGTGCGAGAGGCCACTATACCTATATGGAGATAATTAGTTCCGAAGAAGTGATGGGGAGTCTACCTTCCCTCCGACAGCCCCCAAGTTCCTAGGTGAAAGTTTTTCTTCTTCGCCTAGGAGGGGATACCCTCGATGTTTTTACGTCCTAGAGTTAAGAGGAAGTAGTTTAAGGACATGCTCAGGTCCATCCAACCTAATTATATGTTAATTACGAAAAATGCCTTTATTTCATTTTAATCCCAATGTTATCTATTAAAGATACATAATTATTTCAACTTATTTGACAGATAATTAGCTCGAAACTTGAACTCGATAAATTGTTTGTGAAATTACCTTTGCTTTATTATGAATATGAAGGTTACTTATATAATTTTGAAGTCCATGACAAATTTAATTATAACCGAACATTTGTATACATTTGCAACATACAATATTTCAAGCATAACTTTCTCATTTTATATGATTGCTAGATTTTAAATTCTTATTTATAATTGATCTTAAATATATTTCAATCTAATGTACCAATTCTATACGCTAGTTAAAGATCTGCAGTACATAAGCTTTGGATCAATTGTGGAAAAGCAGAGAAAATCACTGAATATGAAGGTGCAGATTGGTTGGGGTGAAATTTGAAGTCCAAAAATTTGGCTCGGCCAACCATCCAGAATATTTTTAGCCCAGATAGGCCAAGGAGGATTTTCGAGCTTTATTGTGTATATTTTAGGGTAACCGGGCTTTTGGCCTTCGCACTTTGTAGCCTGAAAGTGGCTAATCTCAATTGTTCTTTCGTGTTCTTATATTTGTAGAATTTCAATAGAGATTTGTTAATCGTATATGAAAAGAATGAAATTTTACAATTGAACAAATTAATTTCAATTTTATAAAAATTCACTACCTTTTGGGCCTAGCCCAACCCGAAGCCCAAAAGCCTGACGTAAATGTGATGGGCTAGTTAGTCCATTTTGGGTCCAAGCTTTTCTTCGGGCTCGAAAATTCCTGGCCTGTGAGCTCGTGCCACGCCTAAAATTGGCTACAAGCCTGACCAGGCCCGCCATTCTCTGGGGCCCACTACCCTTCTTTTATGTGATATTTCCATTTTCTTTTTCATTTTTCTTCTAATGGATTATAATGTCTTTTTACTCATTCACACTTTTTTCATGTTCTTTTTCCCACTCTTGTCAAACAAAAATAGTCATTTATCTTCACTTTCATTTTCCAAACATTTCCAAATAACTTTATTTTCTTCACCCTATATTTTTCTTCACCTCCCAATTTTTGTTTACCAAACATAGTGTTGGTAGATTTGATTTAGGGTGCGTTAGTAGACACTCGCTTTATTTTCTTCACCTCATATGTTCATTCTATGGGAAATTTAAGTATAGAAGATTGCAAAAGCACAAAATAAATAATTATAATAATAGATAACTCACATTATAAATAACCATATGTCTGATTTTTTTTTAAAATTATTGAGTCTTAATGTTAACTGAAGTGATAGGATTTATTAATACCAAAAAAAGTAATAGGATTCATTTATCTTAACTGTCAATATTATAAGTCGATGTTTGAGACATCTATACTTTTTCAATTTCATTTGATTCGAAAATTGAATTATTAAAATAGATTATAAACTGTCATCTTGCAAATGGACTAAGGTATACTTTAATACCATTGTTTTCTCTTAAAAATTAAGTGAATGTCTTTATTAAGTGAATTTTATTTAAGTAATAAAATAAGCTATATATAAATAATATTCTTTTAGTAATATATAATCAACACTCACGTTAGGTGCTTTGACCTAGCAGTGTTGGTTAGTAAGTTGTGTAATCAAACACAAGTATTTCTATTATTGATTTTTTGTGCATCCCCTATAATAAAGCGAATTGCGCTTTTTTCTTTTTCTTTTTGGTGGAGGGCCTAGAAAGTGGATGGCCCAAGGAATGGAATGCCATTGAGAGAGAGAGAGAAGGCCCAACCAAAGATATTACGGCCAACGTTGTGAACCTCAAGCTAAAAGCGTGGTTTGGCTTGGCTAAGATGTGTTAAAACAAAGATGATACAATCCACAAAGGTTTGTAATTGAATTGGTGAATTAGTAAATTGTTAAAAAAATTATAATTAAATTGACATAATTGAAAGACTTAGTATTGAATTGGCGTACCGCACAATATATTTATGACTTGTTGGACTATTTTTCTCATAATGTTGCATTCAATAGTTACATGATAGTAACCATTACCATGTACGCTATCAATTCAATAAGAGATTTAGAATCAATAGACAAATTGAAGAGTTCGATGTATACCAAATATACGTAGTGTTGTCCGACATTTAAAATATCTAAATCGGGGAAAATAGTGAGAATCATGTACCGAGTCTTACTAGAAAACACAAGTTTCCATTTTTTTTTTTTTTGGGAATTCTCAAACTGTGATTAGTTTTACCCATTGCATCACTTATAAATTAAGTCTTTAAACATAAAATGATAAATGCCGGGCTCTGGTCACGTCTTAATTATAATTGAAGCGTTTCACTTGCAGAGTTAGGTATACCATCAAGTGTGACCTATGAGTACGCGATCACCTCTCATTCACGCACCTTCGAGGAAAACCAGGGGAAGAACTAGAAGCACTCCAAGGTTGAACGTTGACCAGAGTCTTTTTTTAAATTTAAGGCTTCGTATCTCTTTCTTTCATTGGAAAGAAGGAATTTCTAAAATGCATCTAAGCAAGCAAGATGGTGGAAGATTTTGACTTGAACACGCATTAGTGGTGGTGGGGGTGGGGTGGCGGCAACATCTGGGATGGCGATCGGCAGTAAGGTGGGGAGAGAGAGAAGAGAAAAATGACGTAGTAAACAAGAATGTATTTTATGAGAATATTTCCAACATTTAAGTGCCAATTAAGATTACATACATTTTATACAAGTAATGCAGACTGATAGGTTATATACTGTGTCAATGGGGGGGGGGCAACATCTGGGATGGCGATCGGCAGTAAGGTGGGGAGAGAGAGAAGAGAAAAATGACGTAGTAAACAAGAATGTATTTTATGAGAATATTTCCAACATTTAAGTGCCAATTAAGATTACATACATTTTATACAAGTAATGCAGACTGATAGGTTATATACTGTGTCAATGGGGGGGGGGGGGGCAACATCTGGGATGGCGATCGGCAGTAAGGTGGGGAGAGAGAGAAGAGAAAATGACGTAGTAAACAAGAATGTATTTTATGAGAATATTTCCAACATTTAAGTGCCAATTAAGATTACATACATTTTATACAAGTAATGCAGACTGATAGGTTATATACTGTGTCAATTGTGTGATAGGTACATGAAATTTATATTCGTGGTTTAAACTTTTAGTTTAGGATTTTTGTCTAAAAATGAACATTGCTGCAAATGTCAAAGCAGTTGATATAAATAAAGAGTTCGAGATGATTTTTGAATTTTTTCTCTTAGTGATTAAATCCAAGAAAAGCTCAAAAATATCTTCGTGTTCTATCCAGATTTTTGCGCTTTCACTTTTGTAGCTTTGTTATCAGGTTTAAGATTTTAAATTTGTTATCAAATGAATGGGAAAAGAAAACTTCGACCATGGCAACAGATTGATTGACCAATGACATCGAGAAAACTGCATGAATTAAGACGATCGATTCGTCTTTAGAGAAAACTCACTTTTCAACTGCTCCGAAGAAAACTCGCATTTTTGATGAAGTTTTTTAATATAACTTAGAAGAAGATGGACAAGAATCATTTGGCTATTCCAGAGATTAGCATCTACTTCTCTTTTTCTTCCCAGGACCAACGTGAAAAGTAATGTCGTCAACCATGAAACGTTTCCGAGATGGCAAATATTTACTTATTCTTCTCGTTTTCGTTTTCTGTCACAATTGCAAGAATTTTCCATGCTCTTTTGAGTGTTGACTACATCCCGGAAGAAACACGTAAAACGTCAAAAAACATTGAATTGGCTCAGCAAGATTATAGCTAATAATAATCTAATGATGGCAATACGTAAGTACATTAACGCACTAAATTGTCTTCCTACCTAATTCCGTTTTTTAAATCTCTGTGGTATGGTTGTGCTGCTTTTACGATAAGTTAATTAATCAAATTAAATAGCTTATCTATCTTTCTTCACCCACAACCCGTTTTTAAAAGGCAAGTATTGATTCTTAACCTGAGGGTGAATGTCACTATCCTAAGGTTCCATCATGTTACCTTGCTAGATGATGTACCAATGACCAACACTTAAACCATAATAAAAGGCCAAGATAAATTAGTGACTAGTGAGGCGAACTTCTTAATTTTTCTTTTTCTGTCTTTCTATTATCTGGCTGCATTTCGGAAGAAACATATGAAACATTGGAAAACATTAAATCGGCTTAGTGAGATTACAACTCGTAATAATTTTTTAAGAGAAAATGACACTAAAAGTTATGGCGCTTCCAATGGCTTCTTCCTAATAATCTAATGATCGTATTGTGCAAGCACATTCATAAATAAAAGTTATCTTCCTACCCAATTCTGTTTTGAATATGAAATGATGTTGTAGTGGTTGTGATAGATCAATCAATTTAATTAATAGCCAATTGCTCTATCATTACCTACAATAAATTTTTAAACGGCAATTATTGATTGTCACTGTCCTAAGGTTGCATCCCTGTCACCCAGCTGGAAGATATAAACAACGACCAAGACTTTAACCATAATAATAGACCAAAACAAATAATTAGTGGCTAGTGACAATGACTTCTTAATTTTCTTTTCTCGTGCAAATCAGACTTGCCAGTTGTTCGGCCTAAATTGATATGAATGAAAGTGGGACAAAATCTAATTATGATCGACCGGCAAAAAAATAAACCCCATTCATAATTCTTTAGAATTTATTAAATGAATAACTTAGTTGGCTCTAATAATTCTTCCCGCAACTATCTTAAAAGTTCAACGGTTGTCGACTAATAAAGCAATTCCTAGGCGCAGGCACTTGATTATTCTCATGTTTGCCCTTCTGTCACAATTTCATGGCTATTTAGAAATCCTTTATGCAATTGTTTTTTTTCCCGGGCAGTGGCCTTTCGTTTTTAAAACCTTTTATCACCCAGCTGGAAGATATAAACAACGGCCAAGACTTTAACCATAATAATAGACCAAAACAAATAATTAGTGGCTAGTGACAATGACTTCTTAATTTTTCTTTTCTCATGCAAATCAGACTTGCCAGTTGTTCGGCCTAAATTGATATGAATGAAAGTGGGACAAAATCTAATTATGATCGACCGGCAAAAAAATAAACCCCATTAGTTGGCTCTAGTAATTCTTCCCGCAACTATCTTAAAAGTTCAATGGTTGTCGACTAATAAAGCAATTCCAAGACGCAGGTACTTGATTATTCTCATGTTTGCCCTTCTGTCACAATTTCATGGCTATTTAGAAATCCTTTATGTAATTGTTTTTTTCCCGGGCAGTGGCCTTTCGTTTTTAAAACCTTTTATGACGACGTACTGTATATTAAAAAAAAAAGATAATAATAAGTCTAGTTGTAATTGATTATCAAGCCTTGATGACGTGTACAATTACACCGTATCTTTTAATAGTGGACGGTAAACCTCATTCTCTTATTTAGCATTTCTTTTAATAATGGATCAGAATTCCCCGAACAATTACACCGTATCTTTTAATAGGCGAATCTCAAGCTCGCGCTTTGCACTCTTATGTATCCTTTTATTTATTTATTATACTCTGCAATTATACATTACTCAAGTAAATGGCTCTATATGCTTTGCTTCTTTTTTCTTTTCAAAAGACGCAAGGAGAGACCACCCCATGTGGTGGCGGCGTTGGTTCGGGCTTTGTCCTCCTTACGACGGGGACAAGTTCGAATCCCAGCATCGTCATTTGTGGACTTACCCATGGCATTAGGGTGGTGGTTTCCTTGGTGTCACCCTAGGGTTTTACTTGCTCTTAGGTTGTACGGGGTTCCCTGGGTCATAAAAAAAAAAAGACGCAAGGGGAGAACAAGTCACTCAATTAGAAGATTCTCATTAGGGTTGTACATGCTTTGCTTCTTTTCTCTTTTGCTTCTTTTCAAAATCCATACGAACATTTTTTTAGAGTAGATGAGTGTTTGACGATAATGAGAGAACAAAGATATGAAGTAAGTTTATTTGGATTTAAATGCAAGTTCATATTTGATGGATTTATAGGTCGGTAAATGATGCATGCCTAAGTGGTGAAGTCTTAGAAAATATTTTCCTTACCGAACACCGGAAAATATTTTCCGAAATATTTTCATGTTTTAGCCGAACACCAGAAAATATTGTCATTTT
Organism: Eucalyptus cladocalyx; assembly: GCA_017140615.1. Taxonomy (NCBI): domain Eukaryota; kingdom Viridiplantae; phylum Streptophyta; class Magnoliopsida; order Myrtales; family Myrtaceae; genus Eucalyptus; species Eucalyptus cladocalyx. The sequence goes on from CM029517.1 coordinate 22,618,263, forward strand.
CCTGGAAAATTACTTCTGGAAAAATATTTTCCGAAATGACTCATTTTCAGCGAAACGAACGGATCCTTAGAGACTCGTAAATTGTTTTGTATTTCTTTTTTAGCATTATTTCTGTGTTCTCACATTCAACCACTGAATCCTGTCACCTCACCGACCAAAAAAAAAAAAAAAAGAAGATTTTATCACCTAGCAATACAACAGAAGATGAGACTATATTTCTCATATTCACACTCACAACAACCAAAGATATTTATAATTAAATTTTCTTGCTATAACCAAATAAAAATGCGAAGCTTTGCAATTCTCTCTCCTAATTTTAAAAGTTTGAGATGTCTGACCTTACATTGAACATTATTCCGTAAAAAAGAGAAAAGTGTGGCGTCTAGGTCATTCTTTATGTTTCTTTAATAGTGCATTCTGCGTCCATGTGACTCCAAATGGCTCTCACATGCCAGTCAGTCATGTTTGGTTGCGTCTCTACCTAGTTTGTCTCATCTTGATGCACGCTTGATTTCTCAGATTTGCTCTCCCTACAGAATCTGCTTGTATATGGATCTCACTACTTCCGATGTTGAACCTTATATGCAGCACTCTAATAGAATTACTTTCGATACGTCTTCTTGATTATTATTATTATTGTTGTTGTTTCTTTACTACTCTTTATGAAATCTCAATCCAATTGAGAGGCTGTTCCGACACTCACTGGCAGAAGCTAATACTTGAGGAACTGCGAGCTTTAGAAAGTCCAGCGTAGGATTTGGTTGATCTTTCATCCGGAAAAATTACCAGAGCTTAGCAAGTGGGTTTAAGTATGTTAAGGCTCACTTTGATGATTCCAGAACAATATTTCGGAAAAATTTTAATATTGATTTGGGAAAATTTGGTAGCCAAACCGATGCAGAGTAGACCAGATATATATGAGCATGAAACAAATTAATCAAAAGATGAAGTTGTATCAGGGGAACATTAAAAAAAAAAAAAAAAAACAGAGAAAGGCGTTGACTATGTTGACGGGAAAAGTACCAATTTAGTTATAAACCTATTGCATCGGTACAAATTCGTTCTAAACTTTTCAATTGGACGAATTCAATCATAAATCTTTTAATATTAGCACAAATTCAGTCCATCTAACTAATTTTAACCGGCCGCCGCCGACGTGGCAATTTTAATGATTTTTTTTTCTAATTTTTTTATTAATTTTTTCTTTTCTTTTTCCTTTTCTTTTATCCCTTCTTCTTCTTTGGACCGTCCTTGCGGCAACTGGTGAGCCTTGCCAGAGGCTCGTCAGCCACTGGACGAGGATCACGAAGCCCTCGCAGGCGCTAGCGAGGGTCGCAGCCCTCACTCGACCTCGCCCAAGGCGTTGCGTGAGGCTAGCCTCGCCGGATTCGGTGAGGGGAGCCTCACTAGAGCTACCCTTGCCCGGGCTTAGGCCAAATTCGGCGAGGCTGGCCCTCGCCGGGGCTCAACCTCCCCTTGGCCTAGCAATGCTAGCCCGCTAGGACATGACCACTGGCCAGCCGTTGCCTACTGGTGGGTCACCACCAAGAGGAAGAAGAAAGGGAGGAGAGAGAAAAAAAGAAAGAAAGAAAAAAATTAAAAAAAAAAAATTAAAAAATCAGAAAAATTATTAAAATATTATTAAAAATTGTCAACGTCAGTGCCGGTGATGCCACATTAGCGGGCTAGTGTCCACATCAGCAAAATTTGACAAAATTAATGGAAATAACCAAATTAACACCAAACTAAAAGGTTTAGGACTAAATTGACACTAGCTCAAAAAGGTTTAGAACTGAATTAACAAAAAATTTAAGATTTTTCTAACACTTTTCCCCAAAAATCACCTTCACTTTGTATCCTTATTTCACTTTATATTCTCTATTATTAAAGCTATGAATCTTTGATTTAAAATTTGTTATTAAATGGAAGGGACATGGAGACTCATAGTACGATAACCCATTGATTGATCAATGAAACCTCTGGGAAATTTCCAGGATGACTTGCAAACCGCATTCTACTTTTTGGCATTTCTTTTATATGTGAGTAAAGGACAAGAATTTATTGAACAATTTCGTAAACCGCACCTGAGATAGACTCTTCAATAAGGGTCCATCGTTTGGCAATGCCAAATGGAGGAAGACTTTGACTTGCTTCCCCTTGCTAGTCTTTTCTTTTTGAGTAGGTTTCATCAGCTTTTGCCTTGCCACTTTCTCTGCAACAAAGGAAGTGAGATGGTGGAAGACTTTTGACTTCTTTTGTCAAAAGAAAAGGACGAAAGTGCAACAAAGTGAGCAAAGATATTAGAAGATTTTGGCTTGCTTTCTCGTGTTGCACGTCGTGAAGTAGATTATCCAACAATGATGATTTGGGACTTGTGTGCTTTCCTAATAAATTAACCAATCAATGTTAATTTAAATTTGATAATTCATTGGCACCTCTCAATGCCTTCTTTTAAAGTTTAAATTTAAAATTTAAGATAAGCAAGTTGCAACATTAAAATTTGAAATAAAATATATCAAGCTGCTCATGGTTGGATCATAATCTATCAAATACTTCATATTGAGATTTTTTGCAAATCAATCCATTTTATAAATAAAAAAACATGTTCGTGGCACTCCACATTCACTCCATTGCTAAATATGATTATCTAGGCTATTTCATAGCTTAATTTCCAAAATCAATCTTAATTTTAGTGGGATGCTAAATATATTTGAGTTTGATTTTGTGTAATCTTCATTGATAAGATCCAAGATTGATCAAAATCTCAAGAATATTCGAGAAATTGTCAAAGTCTTTTATGTAGCCATCTTTATGTTTACTATGTGGTATCATATATCTTTCCAAATTGGTTTGGGATCTAAACCTATACGCTATAAATGATCATTTGAAAAGGTAGAGCATAGTCAAGCATTCAAAATTTGTTATGTTATTTTGTAACTAAGTAATAATGTGAATTATGACCAAAAAAAAGTAATAGTGTGAATAACTATTTTTAATCTCTTATATTATCGTAATTGTTTTTATTGGTAATACCAGCCTCGTGTACTTCATAAAAGGAGGTTAAGATCATGATACATATATAATAACTTTAATTTAGGTAAATAAAATAGTTCCAAGTAAGGTTAAGATTCCGATATGATAATTATGATTTAGTAATTACATTAATTCCAATCACAAATAAGTCTCTTGACTTAAAAGTTGTTTTTCTTAATAGTAATGGTGTTTTCATGGAATTCGCATCTTAATATTTAATTTGGGAAATTCAGCGGCCAAACCAATGCAAAACAGACGAGATATACATGAACATGAAACAGATTAATCAAATAATGAAGGAGTAAGCCAAACCAATTTAATAATTTATCGCCTCCTCTCATCACCTTGTTCTTAAATTTTAATTTAAAATTTAAAATAAGCAAGTTGCAATTTTAAAATTTAGAATAAAATATATCAAGTTATTCATGGTTGGATCTTTATTGATAATATAGTTCGGATTGAGAATTTTGGAAATCAATCCATTTTATAAACAAAAAATATATTGGTGTTCATGGATCCTCTTGTTTTAGCATCCTTCCCTGGCTATTCGGGAAAGTGTTCTTTCAGTGTGCCCCTCTTTTTGTTTGGTTTGTTCTTTTCCTTATTATATGGTCAACTGTGTTTTGACCATATAATAGACATGTGCAATTGTTTTGCGTTTGCATAACTCGTCCACCTGATCATGTCATCTGCCTGAGGGCGAGGGAGGGGAGGGACTAATAAAAAGTGTAAAGAACATGTCTATCCCAATTTTTGTCACAATAAATCATTTGATGACATATTTTAAAGAACTTGTTAATAAAGAAGACAAATTGATGGCTTGCTGCCTCGATTGAATCATGGATCTCAACCTTAAGATTGGAGAATCTCATATCACCATGAAAATAATAACTGGGTAATCAGTTTAATAGAATTTAGAATAGAAATTTGCTCAACTAATTAATTTGATTTACTTAATTGAAAGCCATGATGCCCCATTATCTTTTTATGTATATAGGTAACATGTCGCATCTCGAGAAGGTAAATGGAATCAATTTGTCTTTACTAAATATCTATTCAAATAAAGTCTAGCATGCTAAATCCCAATTATGTAATGAGTTTTCTTATGCATGGTAATGTTTCAAAGAGAAAGGCTCATCTATGAAGTCTTTGATAAACAAGATGCATCATCAAGTCAATTTCAAATGCAGTATCGATGTAATGTCACTAATTACTTTTTTTAGAAATGTAGTAATCTTAGGTTTCTTGCTTTGTCTTAACTTAATACTTAGTCATGGGATAACCATACAAATGGTTTCTAGACTGAACTTTGGTCCAATGTGCAATGTGATCCACAAATTTTTAATTTGTTCAATATGATCTCTAAAATTTTGGTAAATGTTCAACCTACCCAAAACTATATGAAGATAACTAACGTTATGTTTTCATTAATTCAAATTCAAGGACAACATCAAACATTTTTAAATAATCCATAGACTAAATTTAACACGTACCAAAAGTTTAGAGACCACATCGAACATATTAAAAATTTAGGGACGACAATGCACATTAGGCTAAAGTTCAAGAATAGTCAATCATGTAATTGATGCTAACATAAATTTCCTTGGTAGTGGGATAGTTTTATCTTCTAACGATTGGCATATTCTAAATTATAGTGGATCCTCTAAATGATATGTAATATTACTTATTAATCTTCTAGGATCGAGTGGTGAGTAGATCGGGTACTTTAGAACTAAAGCTTTTATATACTGAGCTAAGGCTCACCCAAAATACCTTTAAGATTGTTCGAGTTCAGAGTTTAAGGGCATTTCAATTTGCACTACCAAAGATCTCTTTTTAGGACTTGATTAGTGCACACAACAAGAGTAGGGGAATATATTTTGTCTTGAGAGTTTTGATTATGTATAGTTGTGTACATCACTTGAGATTAAATTATTTATTAATTTGAGGTCAAAATTGTATGTGAAATTCAGATCGTGACACTAACTTCCAAGTTGCCTCCGTTACCTCTGAACACATTATCTTAACTTCACAACGCTACATTTTAGGAATATTTAAATTTTAGTTCATATATATCAATTAAAAAATCGTAAGGTGTGAAAATAAAAGATTTCTTACAACCAATACCTGCCATTCAATTGAGAAATTTGCATTTTCAAGAGAACAACAAAATATGTCAACGTAAAAGGATATTAAAATAAACACTAGCAACTTGATATTTGGTATTTCATCTTTTCTTCCCACACGCAGGGCATGTACATAATTTTCCGTGGCCACTAGCTAAGCCCATGAATTTAAGAGAAAAGTTGTCAATTATAGAAAGGGAAGAACATGAATAACCGCTACGACTGGATGTCAGTAGTTCTTAATTGAATGAATGGTACGGTCACAGTCGGTTGATATTGAAAAAGTTGATGACTAATGTTACTTTCCAAGAAATATTACACATTATGTGGACAAAATTGCTAAAAAAGATTTTTAATTTATTGTATGGATACCAATTCATAGCCTTAACTTTTCAATTTGATCAATTCAGTATTACACATTTTGACGATTTATCAATTTAGTAATTTTGATTAATTTTAATTGGAAATCGCTGAACTGGACCTTAGCCATCATACGTGGTACAACATACATTGAATTTGACGGTTTTGCAATTTTTCAAATTGCCTAGGCAAGGGCTAAAGTGGACCTTGGCATGGGCTAAAGGCTGTGACCATCGCCAACTACCAGCAAGAGCTTGCCAGTGACCCTCTCCAGCCACAATGAAAAAGAAAATGAAAGCGAAAAAAGATACAAACAAGCATTATTGCACCTTTGAGCAAGACGCCTCAAATTTCGAGTTAGGCCATGGCAAAGAAGAGAGAGAGATGCAGGCAAAGGTGGGGCTAAGTTGTGGAGGGCATTGCTGGTTTTGATCGGGGAGTGGCGGTAACCGTAGGGGACAAGGATGGTAACGTTGATCGGCCATATGGTGGGGGGAGAGAGAAATAGAGAGAAATGGTGTGTTAGACCAATCAAAGTGAGTGTTCATCTGGTATAATAAACCAATGCAAAGTGAGTATTTTAACATTTCAGCACCCATTAGAATGACTTGCACATTGCATGGGTAACATGAAATGACGGATTACGTCACATCAATCATATGATCAGGCCATAATATAAATTTCCTTAGTATAGGGATAGTTTAATCTTCTAATTAAGAATTTTTGTTTGAAGATGGCTGTTGTCACAAATGTTAATAACTCAGAGTCATTTATAATATAGATACAAAGTTTGATTGGATGTTTTAAATTTTCTCTAATGTGGTTAAAATAAAGAAAAGTTCACAAATCACCTTCACTTTGCATCCTAATTTCACTTTATATGCTCTATTTTTAAAGCTATGAATTTCTGATTTAAAATTTGTCATTAAATGAATGGGACATGGAAACTCATCGTACGATAACCCATTGATTGATCAATGAAACTCTACGAAACTTCCAAGATGGCTCGTAAACTGCGTTCTACTTTTTGACTTGTCCTTTAAATGTGACCAGTGGACAAGAATTTATTTAACAATTTTGTTAACCGCGTTTGAGGAAGACTCCTCAATAAGGGTCATTGCCTGGCAATGTAGGATGGAGGAAGACTTTGACTTGCTTCTCCTCACGAATCTTTTCTTTTGAGTAGGTTTTATCCGCTTTTGCCTTTTCACTTTATCTGCAACTAAGCATGTGAAATGGTGGAAGACTTTTGACTTTTTTGGTCGGAAGAAAAGAAGAGGAAAGAGTGAAGATATTGGAAGACTTGGGCTTGCTTTCCCGTGTTACACGCTCTGAAGTAGATTATCCAACAACGATGATTATTTGGGACCTGGGTGCTTTCCAGACAAATTAACCAATCAAGATTAATTTGAATTTGTTAATTCATTGCCCCCTCTCATTACCTTCTTTTAAAATTAAAATTTAAAATTTAAGATAAGTGGGTTGCAACTTTAAAATTTGGAATAAAATATATCGAGCTCCTCATGATTGGATCATAATCTATAAATAGTTTGTATTGATAATTTTGCAAAATCAATCCATGTTAAATAAAAAAACATATTTTTCATGGCACTCTACATTCACTCCATTATTAAATATGATTATCGAGGCTATTTCACAGCTTAATTTCCAAATCAAGCTGATTTCACTGCAATCGTCTTATTTTTAGTGGGATCCTAGATATATTTAAGTTTGATTTTATGTAATCTTCATTGATATGATCCACAATTTATTGAATCTCATAAATATTCAAAATATTGACATAGTCTTTTATGCAGCAGTCTTTATGTTTAATCTATGGTGTCACATATCTTTCCATACTGGTTTGGGATCTAAATCTATATACTATGAATGATCATTTGAAAAGGTAGGGCGTAGTCAAGCATTCCAAATTCGTCACATTATTTTGTACATAAGTAATAATGTGAATAATTCTTTTCAATCTATTATATTATTTTAACTGCTTTTATTGGTAAAACCGGCCACGTAATACTTCATAAAGTGAGGTTAAGACTATGACACATATATGATAATTTTAATTTAAGTACATAAATTAAGTTAAAATAAGGTTAATATTCGGATACATATATCATTATTTTGATTTAGCAGTTACGTTAGAATAACGGATAAGTGTCTTCACTTAAAAGCTATTCATGTGTTTTTCTTAATAGTAATGGTGTTTTTAAATAGAATTCGCATCTTAATATTTAATTTGGGAAATTCGGTGGCCAAACCGATGCAAAACAGCAATATATTGACTGAAGTAATGTCCAAAGTCCAGCGCCTTTTTCCCTACCCCCTTGACCCCAGAGACTGAGAGCTCATCGTATTGACAGCCCTCGCTCAGATCCAAGCACATCCAAAGCAAACTTCCCTGAGAGATAGAAAGGTTTTGATATATGTGTTGTTTAGAGATCCTACAATGGAGAAAGGGACGAGTTCACATGCAACATCCCAATCTTCGTATGAGGTTTTTCTAAGCTTTCGAGGAACAGACACTCGTTATGAATTTACCGATTGTCTTTACCATGCTATGGTTGAGGCCGGGGTCATCGTCTTTAGGGACAATGAATCCCTCCAAATCGGTAGGGAAATCGGTGGTGAACTTCTACAGGCAATTGAGAACTCCAAGATCTACATTCCCATTTTCTCCGAAAATTATGCTTCCAGTCACTGGTGCCTTCGTGAGCTTGCATACATGGTTGAGTGCACCTCGAAATCGAATGGGAACAAAGAGATTCTACCGATTTTCTTGAACGTGGAACCTGCCGATGTCAAGCTCAAAACAAATTTGTACAGACAAACTCTTTCAAAGCGCCAGAAGACGTCGTGCATCGAAGTGGAGTCTTGGGAAAAGGCTCTCATCGAGGTGGGCAAGATAAAGGGATGGAACTGGAAGAAAGATCAAGGGTAAATGTCTTAAACTTTTCAACTGTCGATTGTACGTTTTCTTTTCCTAGTGAAAATATAGTTTATCCATCTAGTCCATTTTATATATAGTTTAGTAGTGGTCGGCGGCCACTGCCACTACTGCTATCGGCCAGTATAGCGGTGAGAACGCAATTCTCTTTGGCAGGGCCAAAAGCGGCCACTATCGGTAGTATTGCTGCACTAGCTCCAGTTAATGGCACGATTGTGGTGGTAGCGTACCCTACTCGTCTTGATTCTCTCTCTCTCTCTCTCTCTCTCCGTTCAAGACCGATGACACCATCCCCGGAAGTTGCAAGGCCAAGACCCACGTGATGTGGAGAATTGAGGCAAGGTCGAGATGGCGGAACGAGCGACGACACCAGAACCTGTTATTGACGGTGTAGGAAGGTGAGCGATGTCAACGGTGGCGTGGCAGGACAGGGGCCGACGGTGGTGGTGACTGACGTTGGGGAGCGGAGAGAGATTGGAAAAAATCAGAATCTTATTGGTGTATAGATTTTTTTTGTGTAATTTCCTCAACATGTGAGGGCAATTTAGTCACTTTGGGAGTAGTTTTACAAAAGCAAGAAGTTATACTAACGCGGTTGTTACCTTGTGGCAGCCAAGGGGATCTGATACAATCGGTAATTCGAACGGTTTTGGTTAAGCTGAAGGTTGCAAAGGAAAATGTGACTGAACATCTAGTTGGAGTTGATGGTCGTGTAAAGGGTATAATCAAAATGTTGGATGTGGGATCTAATAGCGTACAATTTCTCGGAATCCACGGAATGGGCGGTGTTGGCAAAACAACCCTTGCTAAGGTTGTCTTCAACAAACTTTTTTCTAGCTTTGACCAATGGTGTTTCCTTGCAGATGTTCAGGAATCATCAAAAGGTAATAATGGTCTGGTAAATTTGCAAAAACAATTGTTATCCAAGCTCACTACTTGTTCTATCGACCAAATTTTCCACGTGAATGATGGGATCAAAATATTTAAGAAAGGATTACTAAGAAATCAAAAAGTATTCATTGTTCTTGATGACGTGGATGAGAAAGAGCAACTAGAAAGTCTAGTAGGAAAAGGTAATTGGTTCGGTTCTGGTAGTAGGATTATCATAACTACTAGGGACCAAAGTGTCCTAATGATTGACGAAGAAGCAACAAGTGAAGGCCCTGTGAAAAATTCGGCAAGTGTTTTGACTTACGAAGCATGTGAAATGGAATCTTACCATGCTCTTCAGCTTTTTAGCAAGCATGCCTTTAGAAGAGACTCTCCACCAAATCATTATGTCTCCCTTTCAAAAGAAGTTGTCTCCACTTTGGGAAATCTTCCTTTAGCTCTTGAAATTACAGGTTCATCCCTTTATGGTAAATCCATAGCACTATGGGAAGATACATTGAAGAAGCTAAAAAAAGCTCCTCCCATGAAAGTCCAAAGAAAACTAATGATAACTTATGAAAGGTTAGATTATGAACAGAGGCAAGTATTTCTAGATATAGCTTGTTTATTTGTTAATGAGGATAAAACATGCCCTTTCTACATGTGGGATGACTGTGGATATCACCCACACAATGCCCTTGAAGTCCTCTTTCTCATGTCATTGATAAAAATCAAAGATGACAATACTTTCTGGATGCATGACCAAGTACGGGATCTTGGAAGAGAAATTGTCCGTCAAGAGAATTTCAACGATCCCTCCAAGCGTAGTAGAGTGTGGAATTGTGAGGAAGCCCTGAGCATTATGAAGGGAAAAGAGGTATGAAAAGGAACCACAATTTATTTTTCTATGAATTGTTGGAGAGTAGTCTTGCAAAAAGAAAATTAACGGCTAATATATCTTGCAATTTTTTGGTTTTGACCTTCACATGTAGACTTCTTGGTGTTTCCATTGTCAGGGAAGTAAGAAAATACAAGCATTGTCAGTATTTGACGGAGGCATTCTAACACATGATGGATTTACTAATTTACGAAACTTGAGGTACTTTAAAGGGGATGGGGTGTCCTTTGTTGGAAACTTCAACAATCTTCTCTCCAATTTAAGATGGCTTTCTTGGGTGCATTGCTCTGGCAAGTTTGAGGTGACAAACTTTTGTTTGACTAATTTAGTTGTTCTTGACCTTTCAAGGACTACTATTTCAGAGGAATGGAATGGCTGGAACCAAATAAGAGTATGATACGAATCTCAATCCTTGCATACGCATACCATTTCTTTTGTCATTTTTTTCGTTGCATGTCATTTCTTAATATATATTTTATCAAATTGTTTTGCAGGAGACAAGTAAACTAAAAATGCTGGATCTTAGCAACTGTATGTCCTTAAAGAGAACACCCGAATTATCTACGTGGGTGTCTTTGGAGAGATTGATTCTTGCAAGTTGTAACAACTTAATTGAAATTGACCCATCCATTGGTAAACTAAAGCTCCTAACTATTTTGAACTTGTCTGGATGTGAGTCTCTTCGAGAGGTGCCTGAAGAAATTGGATGTCTACCAGCTTCGACAGAGATTGTCATGCCTTATTCGCTAAATGGTCTTCCGAAGACGTTGGGTGATATACAGTCATTGTTGACCGTTGAAGTATTGGATCGATTAAATCTGCCATTATTGATTAGTGTGCTGATGAAGGTTAGGTGGTTGGATTTATCCGGGTGTATGAACGTAGAGGTACTTCCAAACTCAATTGGAAAACTACAATCGTTAATTGAGTTGGATTTGTCATTGACAAGTATTGATCACCTACCTGATTCAATCGGCAATCTAAAGCATTTGAAAGTACTTAGGATGAGAAGTATAAGTGGGATAACAAATTTACCAAGTGCGATCGGGCTAGTGGAGAAGCTTGAAGAGTTAGATGCTAGTGCATGTCACAACTTGAGCGGTGAAATCCCTGAAGAAATTGGGAGATTGTCTTGTTTGAGGATCCTAAACTTATCAGACACATGTATATCTGGATTACCAGAGTCAATTGGCAATTTAAAGCAGCTAAAAGTACTTAGGATGAGCCGCATAAGTGGGATAATAAGATTACCAAGTGCCATCGGGCTGGTGGAGAAGCTTGAAGAGTTAGATGCTAGCGGATGTCGTGACTTGATTGGTGAAATCCCCGAAGAAATTGGAAGGCTGTCATGTTTGAGGATCCTAAACTTGTCAAATACACGTATATCCAGATTACCCACCACGGTGAGTTGGCTTTCTAGTCTCCAAACACTTCATCTAGAACCATGTCTTGAGCTTAAACAGTTGCCAAAGCTTCCCCCAAGATTGACTTGTTTGAGATGGGACACTAATGAGAGGCGAGGTTCCATCATCGGCTTGACGGTACATGGGCAGGAGACAGTCCCTGCTATTCCCACAAGCATTGGTGCCGTATCTCAGCAAGAAACACCTGCTGTTCCCACCAGCATCTTTACCCTGTCTCAGCTGAAAACACTAACATTGTTCTGCGAAAACATGGAATTCCTCCCCCAGCTCCCGTCTAGTTTAAGAGTGTTAGTACTTCGATATCTAGCGACCACACAATCGCCGAATTTTTCCAATTTGAAAAACTTGTCAATCTTGACATTCTATGGTTGTTCGATGCCGGAATTCTCTGGTATATTTGATGCAGAGTTGGAGGTTCTCCGGATGGAGCTCTGCAAGTTCAGAAAACTGGACGCACTGTTTCAGTTAGAAATGAGAAGATTGAAATCTTTAACATTGTTGAGGTGTGAGTTTCTGCCAGAAGTACTTGATCTGTCGCGCATGAACAATCTGGAAGACATATCTCTATCAAATTGCAAATTGTTGGTCGAGATTCGCGGCCTTGAAGAATTGGGATCCCTTGGCTTCCTAGAGGTCGTGCATTGCAGTTCCATAGAGAGGATGTCAGGCTTATCGAAATTGAGAGAGCTAAGCGAGCTCAAAGTAGAAAACTGTCCAAAGCTGAGAAGCGTGGAAGGTCTAAACCACTTGGAATCTTTAAGGGGGTTGAGGATTATCAATGCTGGAGAATTTAGGAGTGACACCTCAAATTTGAATTTAGAATACTCTTTTATTGGGTGACACCTCTGAGGCTTTGTTGATGTCATGATGACACGTTTCATTTAAGTTCACCGGCTCCGCACACTCTGGAAGGGATCGTCCGGCAATTATGATGCTGTGTCTGTGAGGAAGTCTGGACAAGACTCGATTGTCGGGTTTATTGTGGTCCTTTTTTTTTTATTTAAATAAGAAGGTGCTCCCATGAAAAATATTGATAACAAATACGGGCCATTATGATTGAGAGGCCATTTGAAGATAAGGTATATAGAGATTAAGCACGTTGCAAAGCTCGGTGCTTGAACTCAGACCGAGAATGACTTCGTCCTGGGAACTTAATTAGAGCTCAGGAATTGTGCGAGTTTCTCGGCGACGCGAGCAATGCAGAAGGGAGTTAATTGAGCACGATCTCGGAAATGTCGAAGAGCGTACGAGAGACTACGAGGAGCACTGCGAGGACGTGGAGGGGGAGCCAAATTATTTGTCCTCTGGTGCGGATTAGGCTTACGAAGACAAAAAATGAAGCTGAAGGCACGCTCAAATAATGCCAAAACTTGCTTTGTGGAACGGCAATATCCTCACTTTCGACGACTCCATCATCAGTGGAAAGTAATTACTTTCTAACTTGAATCCATTTGGCTAACAAGACTGCTGTTGAGTGTTTTGGATTTTGGTCCTTGAGTGGCTAGTGTTCTCTTCTTAGTTTGTGTTTTCCATGGTCTCAAGGGTTCGGCTCCATAAGGTTCTTTCTCAAAACTTCGATAATATGGCATGGCCTCTTCAGACTAAAAAAAAAATTGCAGGTACGATCCGTTCAACATATTCTTCTTTTCTTATGCTTGTAGAGTTATGCATCAAGTTCAAAAGCCAAATACAAATACAAATACAAATACAAATACAAAAATTGTGAGAAGATGGAGTGCATGAGATGAACTTTGTGTAAGAATAGTGGCGTGACTTCTTTAATCCATTCATATGCAATAATAATTCGTTCTAGGTTCTGAATTTGCTTTTGAAATTACATGTTGACTGCCGAATTGTTGGCGTTGGTGTCGTCGTGGTCGTCATCATTGTCATTATTATTGTTAAGTAGGTTTGATTGCTAAAACAATTTGCTGAAAATTTGGGTGCTTCATAGTGGTGGCTGCATTTTCCATATCCATTTTAATTAGTCATTTGTGTGTTGAGCTTGGCATGTCATATTTGCCACCTTATATTGTTTTATTGTCTATGAATATCATATATTTTGTTTACTGGCGAAATATGAGCTATTACTATTGTGAGTATGCATTCCTTCTAGAAGTAAAAATCTTGCACAATTTAGTTCTCCCCGTAGTGACCATTGCTGGCAATACACTAGTTCTTCTAGCTAGATTCTAATATTGTTAATTTTGCAATGGACCAAGTAGAATACTCATCTTGGTAGTGAGAACAAGGCCTTGGCTTTTTCTTTTATATTTTCAAGAATATTGTTAGGCACTTACTAACATTTGATACGACAGCTTTTGAGGTTAAAACATAGTGATCTGTCCAACCAATTCTGTGAGAATGACAGACTACTTCCTGCAGCTGAAGTAATGGAGTATTTACAAATTGCCAAGGATGTGAGATGGTTGTTGTTTAGAACCCCAAATACCATTAGGTAAACTTCTGTTCATAAGCATCCTTTTGTGGGTCATGGTCAGTTGAACTAATGTGGGATTTCTAGTTGGAAATCACAAGCATCCTTTTGTGGGTCATGGTCAATTGAACTATTGGAAATCATGTCGCCCATGCACGTGTTACTGGAGCACTCATCTGAATATCTTAATATGCTATGATCAGAAGGACAAATTTGATGTGTGCTCTGTTTCATTCTTAGATGGCATATGTACAAAAAAGAGTTCAACACGAGCTATGTGGGATTCATGAGAGAGGGAGCAAAGTGGTTGGTAGAGAGCACGAACGTAGAACTTGTTGATAGGATTCATTCCTCTTTACTATACTGATGCAATCTCAATGAGAAAGTCCTTTTTTTTTTGGGTGTATGGTGGCTTGCTTCATTGTAATGTTGTCTTCACCTTTTACTACGACTCATTAATTTGTAGTGTACTTCATGATGTTTCCTACTCGTTACCCCAAAACCATGTTAGGATATATTTTTTTTATTAGGTAGCTACCTTTTCTATTACCGCCAATTTTCACTTGCAGCTTCAGTACAAGCAAATGTTATTTTCTTAGGCATGGCAAGAAATGCAAACTTTCATCTCATTTGATTTTCTTCCTGATGACACTAGAGTTGCAGTATGGTGCTGTAATAACTGTCAACATGAACACGTGATATTCAGTTGATCTCTAAATCCATGCGTGTGTGAGAAAATGCTCATGCATATGTTACTATCAGGCTTAATACGCAGGTTCGGTTTTTTCTAAACCTCCCTCTTGAGATATGGCGAAACATGATCTAATTTCTTTCTTGTTTTGCAACTTGGAGATCATTATATGTCTCAGATTGAGATACAATCTTGCATGACGCAGTCTGTGCTATTCAATGCATGAATTGATTACCTATCCGTTTGCTGCATATGAGATTTGATTTCATCCCATCTTATCTTCCTTGAAAGCCGAGTAAGAAATTGATTTGACGTATGACAAATTTCCCCTTCAAAGTTGAGAATGACCATGTTCCATTGCTGAATTGCCATCTCAGGCCCAAACTAGTGTTGGTGATTTTGCCCATATTTCACATCATTGCATTCTAATATGTAGTCTAGGCTAAAGAAACTTATGCTATGGTAAAGTTGTAGGAAATAATTCTTGGTGAGGGCTTGAAACTCGAAGATGTACCAGCAGGAGTGTATACAATCCATTTTTACCTTTAAAATTGCTTGGTGCATAAGGATCACCTGTAAGATGCATCCTTATCAAAATAACTTCTCCAAGTGAGTTTTGTTCTTTTGGAAGGGAATTATTTTGACAACGATTTTTTAATTTATGATCATCATCGTTGTCACATGAGATCAAATGTCTTTGATTGGTTACCATAGAGGTGTCAATTGAAGATTCGTATGTTGTTTTCGTCATTTTGCATGTGATAATGCAGGTGCTAACAATATCTCTTTTGTACCAGGGGAGTAGAAATTATCAAAAATGCCAAGTGAGAAAGGCATTGCACGCATGTCGTCCTCAAGTTTCAGACTTACTTTGATGGGATACGTTGCGATCATTTGAATATGTGATATTACTATAGGCAAAGCAGAGGCTAGGGTTATGTTCACATAAATAATCTTGCGCTTTCAAAATAAGACTTGTCTAGATTGTTTCTCATGTTTCTTCTTTTCTATTACTAAAGAGTTTCCAGGGATTGAGTTCATTTGTTATAGTGACTCATGAATAGAAAGCCTGTCCATGCAAATTCTCTCTTCCATGGTGTTGCAACCATCTTTGCGCTTACCTTTAGCTTCTGCTTAAAAATATAAGATATGACATGCTGATTTAAGAGATCAAACCAGGCAGAAACCGAGGTGGTCAATGCAAATGAACAGCAAAATTGTTTTTCATTTACATATGACCTAAAGATTTTCATGGGACTGAAGCTCAGAAACGGTTGCAGAGCAGTGCGAGTTTCTCGGAGGCGTAGGCAATGGAGAAGGGAGTTAATTAAGCACCATCTTAGAAATGTTGAAGAACGGATGAAAGACTCTTGAGGAGCACCGCAAGGACGTGGAGGCGGAGCCAAATTATTTGTGTTCCGGTGCGGATTAGACTTACAAAGAATAGACAATCAGCCACTAGACAATCAGCCCCACTAATAAAGAATGAATCAGGGATGGAAGCTTGCAATGTCAGTCTCATACAGACATAAGTTGTATTCATTCCCTCCTTGCATGAACTGTCTGCGAGAATGAAAATATGGCAAGAAACCGGTAGTAAAGAGCATCTAATGTCATTGCAAAATCCGGTGTTGCCTTGTGTTGTTATCCCTTGAATAGTTTCTTCATAGACAATGGTAAAAAAATCTGCACAGCATCATGCAGACAACTCAGCCATGCCAAAACCACCTCAGCCTCATTCAAACAACTCAACCCCTTAAAACACCAACTCAGCAACATCAAAGTAAACCTGAGGTTTGCTGCCTTTGCTGCGGTTTACTTTGATGTTGCTCGGTTGGTTTTTGAGGAGTTGAATTATTTGAATGATGCTGAGGTGGTCTTGGCGCAGCTGAGCTGTTTGCATGATACCGTGCAGGTTGTTGTAGTCTCTGAAGAAACTCTTCGCCGGAGTACAACATGAGAATATTCGGATTTCGTGATGACATTAGAAGCTCTTTCTCCGCAGCTTTCTCTTTGACCCAACCGATGCAAAGCTCATCGACTTCTATCTCAAGAGAAAGGCGATGGGAAGAGCGCCCCAACCTGAAGTCGTACCATTATAACCTATGGAACCACAATTAGGGGAGAGAGAGTGGCAAAATTAGGATATGAAAATTAGAGATTGGAAAGATGCAACAAGCTTAAAATGGATATGCATATGGAGGAGTTTAGGAGCTTATGGGAAATGAAAGAATGATATGTGAACCTACATACGAATTCATTCGTATAGGTTCATATATACTATTAAGTAGGATTAGAAATAGACTTGAAAAGTGCGTCTGTTACATCCTTATTGTGTTTTAAAAGTCCATGGTTTTGCTGTTCCCCGATCTGTTATGTTCCGACTAAACTACTTTTTCTTCTTACCACCACCGGCCCTGGAATTCCTGTTAATTGCTTCCTTGGCAATTTTCCCAGGTGCTTCCTGTTGCATGGATGACAATAATATAAAATTTGTGTAAGTGATAGATACGTATCGTAAAATGTACAATACATGGAATAAATGGAATCCTTAGGACAGCAAAAACAATCATTGTAAAAGGAACACCAATATGCACTCTGCCTGACGAGAAGTACTCCTCTTGTTCTAGCATAGAGGGCAATCTTATCCTTCCAATAAAAATTTATACAACTCTCTTCCACAATTGAAGTATTATAAGACATGACCCTTTTTTTAAGGAAAGGAAAGCATCAACTTGCTTCCAACTAGGGGCAAAAACGGCATCTACCAGTCAGGACTTGCTCAATGAATAGGGTTCTTACATTCACAATTATTTAGATCCATGTCGGGATGCAGAAAACTCTCAACGGCTGTTTGAAGTTCCTCAAATTCAGGAACATGTTTGGCATTTTAAAGCTAACAAGGAACCTGGGCTGGAGATTTTGATGCGTGACGGGGTGAGTGATTTCAAAACGGAAATTTTTCAGAGGGGATTTTTGTGGTTAAGTGTATGGAGTAGTGTATACGAGAAAGAAATGAAAAGGAATAAGAAAAGATAAAACGATCTCCTCCTAAGGTATAAAGGCCACGCCACCAACCGAAGAAGAGGATTGAGATCTACGAAGTTCACCACCAAGGCCTAAAGCTTCCACCAGCCAAGGATAAAGGACTTCGGGATAGGAGAAGCTCACCACCAAGGCCTAAATATTCCACCAGCCAAGGATAAAGGGCTTTTTGGCTCACCACCAAGGAGTGATCTATGCTCCAAGGATAAAGAGACCGAAAGGAGTTATCCACTCTCCGAAGGAGTTCACTCAAGTAGAGGAAATCTCACAATTTTCATGGATCAAATTCGTATCCCCCATACATTGAATAGTTTTCCCCTATTTATAGGAGGATTTTAGCCTTAGGAAATATTAAAAACAGACTTTAATGACCTAGGAACTTAAACCTTCGACTCTTGAGCTACATAAAAATAAAAACACCTAGAAACTTAAGAAAAGCCTTTATTAATATAGGAACTGTTAGAAGTAAGAAGGGTAAATGGGTCTTTATCACTTTTAGGGTTTATTTTAATGTATATATATATTAAACTTTATTGAATAATGCGAAGCATGTTTTCCTCACATGGTATCAGAGCCTAGGGCTTAACCCCAGACGACGGAGTAGCCACTCGCCGCCGTCGACTCGCTGAACCGCCGTCGATTCGCCAGAATAGTTGGCTGTCACTGCCGCTCACCGGAATAGGGTTTCTCTCACTTCTTCATGCGGCTCATGTTGCTTGCACAGCTCGCTTGCACTGCCCGCACGGCTTGATTGCGCTGCTCGCGCGGCTCGCTCGCGCTCGCATGACTTTGGGTCTCTTCTTCATGGTCCGGTACACTAGCTTCCTACCAGGGGTTTTGACGACCCTGTGCTGGTTGGACTTGGTGGCATAGCTGTGCCGCTTCCTCAGAGAGAGAGAAGCGGGGAGAGATTTCTGGGCTCACTGGGGAACAGAGAGCAACAGCGCTCGTCAGGATGATTTTATGGGTTAGAATTTTCTTTTAAGTCACTGATTTTCGGTCGTTGAGATGCTGGGTCATTGATTTTTGGGTCGCTGGTTTTTCAGTCGCTGGTTTTTCGGTCGCTAATTTTAGTTATCTTCAGCGTTGATTATTGGTATTTGGTTGCTGACTTTTGGGCAGAGGTTTGCTGATTTCTAGGTTGCTATTTCTTGGTGATATATTAACAATTTTGTTGAGTTATTAATTTATTGAGGCTGAGTTGTTTGGCGGAAGCTGAGGTCGAGTTTGCTTATTATTATTTGGAAAATGGACAATCACTCAAAGAGTACAATTGAAGTAGATCCTGAGAAGAATAATACTGTGATGATTGAGGTGATTTCCTCTTCGTCTAATCGAATTACTGTCACGCCCCGACTCTCGATTGTCATGACCATCCTTCAAGCTTGGTTGACATTAAAATGCGATATCCCCAGAACTACATATCGCCGACCCTTCCCTTTTCAATAGTACATGCGGAAGCAATTATAAAATCCCCAGACAATAAAACAATGAGATATACAAGTAGAACTAGGAAATTGAACCTGAAAACCAACACCCTTATGATCATATACAAGCCATACTAAAACAATTGATTTCTACTCAAATTGATTCTATAGCAAACATCATCAAGATCCTACTCTGGATCATCCTCAGGGTTCTCCTTCAGATACTCCTCTTCTTTCTTTCTCCTCAGTTTCTTCATCAGGGTCCTGAAATGTTTTCCCCAAACTGGGATGAAACTATGTCTCAGCAAGTTCTACCACACTAAGACCCGATTAGTAAACTAATACACCTTAGGGCTGCCTATGCACAACATGAGTCAAAGGACTTACCCGGGCCTCAGATTCCACATGCATATTAGCACAAATCAAATAGGCACCAAAGCAATCACATCACAGATCGAAGCATCGATCTAATCGACTTAGTCGATTACACACCAATAAGACCACTCACGATCATTTCCATTCAATCAATCAATCTACAACATCAAATCAAGACAATGATCAATTGACCTAGTCGATTACATACCAACAAGATCACTCACGGTCATTTCAATTATTCCAACTCAATTTCCAAATATAAATCGCGGTCCCACCAAACAACTTTTTTAGATTTAGTGGCTTTACGGTCCCACCTGACCTTTTTTCAAGATACAATGGTTTTACGGTCCCACCCGACTTTTCCAAGATTTAGTGGCTTTATGGTCCCACCTGACCTTTCCAAGATTTAGTGGCTTTATGGTCCCACCCGACCTTTTCTAAGATTTAGTGGCTTTACGGTCCCACCCGACCCTTTCATAATCTAGTGGCTTTATGGTCCCACCCGACCCTCTTTACGATGCCATACTCTGTCACCGAGCCACATGCATTCTCTAAGGCTACATTTTCGCCAAGGGGACATATCCAATCACCGAGCCACGTGTCCTTCCCAGGTGACACTCCAATTCACCGGGTCACGGGCATTCTCCAGGTGATTTACCAACGCACTTTCGATATCGACAACTGATACTCGACCAATCCTCAATCACATAACCAAAAATCGCATTATTTAAGAACATAACTTAAAAATGCACCATTAAATCAATTCGACACGAATTAAAGCTCAATTAAATAAATAGACCACTCCACGACAATCAACATGAAATTCCGATCACCGACCATCCCGGTTGAATTTCCGAAAAATAAATAATTAAATAATTAATTTCGAAAGTTAAATAAATAAACACAATAAATTTAATTTAGCACAATATAAAGCTCAATTAAATAAATATACTGCGCCATGATCATTAGCATAAAATCCTGTCATCAAAATCTCGGATGAATTTTCAGAAAATAAATAATTATTTAATTTAATTCCGAAAATTAATATTTAAATACTAAAAATTCCACCTAGGCCCGATTTGCTTAATTAACACTCGATAAGGGACGGGAAAAATCCCAAGAAGCATCCAATAAATACTACAGGCAATTTTCTACCTAATTACACTAATCACACAACTAATATGCAAAGCAATTAACTAATAATCACTAATCAATTCTAATCTAACCACCTAATTACACTTAATTAATACTAATCAACCTTTAAGTATAATTAGCACGCTAAGAAGGCATTAGTGAGTAAAACTCACACAAAACGACGAGCTCGACGCGAGGATCGACTTTCCTCAAAGCGGGCTAAGCATCCAAGCTCGGGAAGACGGCTAAAACGGGCCAAAACCCCACTGTCATACCCATTTCTACAACCCTCGATCGTTGCTGGTCGGGGCAGATTCGAGGCCGGTTAAGGCGGCCAAGGGTGGTGAGGGCGAGGCGGAGCTCCGGCAGGGTCAACGATGGCCGGAGGTGGTCGGGTAACGGCCTGAGGTGGCCGAACGAGACCGACCAGAGGTGAAACAAAGGTTGGACAGAGGCGGTAGCTCGACTGGACAAGGCGAACGGCATTTGAGAGAGCGAGAGGGAGACGAACGGCGGCGAGGCGGTGTGCGGCGGCTCCCGGCAATGACGGCTGCTGTTCTGAACCCAGGCAAGATGCTTCCGTTCTGATCTTCAACTTGCAGGCTTCGAATAGTAGAAAGGGGATGGGGAAGAAAGAAGGGCGAAGGGCGGTCGCTGAGCAGCGGCGACGACTCCGGCGCAACGACGGTGGCAGCCCTGGTCCGAGCGACGATGGTTGCTGCTTCCTCTGGCCTTCGGCTTCCATGAAGTCGCACAACCGAAGAAGAAGATGGGAAAGAGAGAGACAACGACGGGAGAGAGAAGGGGGGAGGAAAGAACCGGTTTCTCTCCCTCTCTCATGGCCCACCACCAGCTGCATTCCACTTTTCATTTCCAAGCCCCAAAATGCCCCTTCTAGAAGCCTTTAGACAATTCAAAATGTTGGGTCTATGGGCATACGAATTTTGCTAAGTTTTCTTCTTCAGTCTTACTCAATTTTGTTCAATTCTCAAACAAATAATTTCAATTGAAGCCTAAATAAATCCATCAAGATATCCTTGTCCATTTCATGACTTTTCCCGTCATATAATCCAACTTGCATCCCAATTTCCCAATCCCTGGCTTCAACTGAACAAAACTGACCCTATATATCCAGTCGAAATTAGAACCCGAAAATCTGGATGTCACAACTCTTCCCCTCTTATAAAAATTTCGCCCTCGAAATTTAAACTTTTACCAATCCTTATACAAAGGGTGGGGGTATTGTCGTTTCATTTAGTCTCACTATTCCATGCTAATCCTTCGGTTTTGTGGTGTTGTCCGACCACTTTAACCAAGGAGACCATTTTGGTATACAAAATCTGCTCTTTCTGAACCAACAATTGAACTGAGCTTCTCACATATAACACTCTGTCGTTCACATCTGATCTCTTTTTCTCGACTCCCTAAAGAACCTTCGAAGCTCAACGATTCAAAATTTCTGACAGTTCTGTGCAGTCTTTACTCTGACACTGATCTGACCACTACAAACACTGATTACTGAGCTGACTCTGTCCTGTAATCTTTCTTCACTTTCTTTTTACCACTAAAATTCTATACCCTCTGTTATACACTACTTAAGAAAGAACTCTCTAAAAACTCTGCCAAACCTGTAATCTCTTATCTATATTCAAAATATAATTCATCCCCGGCACTCCATGCCAGCGAATTATCTAATGCGCACACACTTCGGTATACCCACTCTATGACAAGATAGAATCTTCAATTTCTGAAATCGAACTTAGATTGGCAGTTAATTTCACTCCGACACACTTTTAATGTGACCTAGGCTACTGGATAGTTTTTAGAGCTTTTTAGAATAAATGACCCCTGGTCGATTTTCTTCGAGCCACAATGAACCCACTCGACCCATTAGTGACTCTCGATTGTCGTAAAAATCTCAAGGATTCAAATACGGACACAGGGTACCAAAACGATAGAAACATCAAATTAGTGCCGGACCTGCCGGTCGATGAGAATTTTCCAATTTAGTAGAGTCACCCATGATCAGTCATTCATCTCAGTCGAACCGATCTATCTCTGATTTCAAATCGATTTTATACTATGCCGCAATGATCTCTAAAGATGAGCACGGTCGAGAAGCCGATCCATGGTCGAATTCTCAAGTCTATTTGCCTTAAGGTCCTTAATAACTCACCCAGCTAGTCTAGTTATCTCATGAGTGGCCAACTCAGAGAAAAGCACTGTAGTCGCGTTGATGAAATGCTCAATTTATCTAATTGAAATCAGAGCCCTAAAGGTGGATGTCCTACACTCAAAACAAGATCTATTCGTGTTGCACCAAGGTGGACCAACTCCGTCTATCGATCGACTATTATCCTCAAATGGTATCAGTAATCCCCTGAATCCTTAGTAAGCTTATCACAATGTTCCATTGTGATATATTTCCATTCCCACTTGGGACTCTTGAGTGATGGTAAAATCTTCCGAGTTTGCATTACTGAACTTCCACTTACTGACACCTCTGACACTTGCAACCTGATTGGCGATATCTATCTTCATATCGGTCTATCAATCTAGCTGACGCCGATTCTCATCTACTTGCACCGTCTGGTCAAAAACTGCAATACTATAGCGAATTTCTAGCAATTTTTTCTTACTTGAGTGCTATAATATCAAGTACACTCATTCACTCTCGGAACTTGAGTGTTCCATCCTCAGAAGTCTAAAAGTTAGTCTCTTTCTTAATCGTATCCCTTTTCAGGATCTCCTGAACATCTCTGTTTGTCAATTAGGCGCCAATTCTAACTTAAACGTATGGTTCAATTTTGAGGGCGGCTATAAAATTCAAAAGGTAGCCTACCTCAAATTTGAAAACCAAATTTCGAATCCTTTTCAAGTAAAGTCTATACTTTAGCTAGTCTATGCACCATTAAAGACTCTCGGCTCAACACATTAATGACTCATCCCGTTTCCCCCAAGGTGATATCTGATATCACTATTATAGTCCTGCCAAAATTCTAATTCATGACACAGTTTCATATCCCCCTTGTTGGGTCTCAACTGGTGGGACGGTTATACAACAATCTTCTCATGTTATATCAATATATACCTAGTCTTTGGCAAGACACACCACTAAAGATTTCATGCTTTTCATAACCAAAAGAAAATTTTAGCACAAGTACGATAGTCAATTCTTACTTACGCTCTGGAAACTATCCTCGTACTTGTCTATGCTGATGAATTTCTCTTCTTTCTTAAGAGGTCAAGCCCGCGATGATACTGATGCTGAAAATTCTTTCACGAACCTTCTGTAGTAATCTGTCCAATCCCCACGGCTCCTAATCTCTAACATTGTTGTCGGCTTCAGTCCATTAACAACTGATTTAATCTTGGCTGAGTCCATGAAGATTCCTTTATTTGTAATCACATGACCATTCTTAGGGGCTCTTGTGATCCTCGGCACTTAATGAACACCCTAGAATGTCGTTACACCACACGATCACCATTGATCTAGATATTCTTTGAACACTCGGTTTGTCAAATCTATGACAAATTTGGGAGCGTTTGTCAAATCAAATGGCTTTACATTATTCTCACAAGGGCAAAATCAAGTGCGAAATGTTGTCTTCGCATAACCTCCTTCCTGGTTCTCGATCGACGATAACCTCGTCCTCAAGTCGATCCTTGAAGACATCAACTCTCTTTATAACAAGTCACCCAATTAAGTTGACAATGGTTGATGCATGATTGCAACAAACCATCTTTCTTTCTTTCTCACTATGAGACTAATGTTTCCCCTAGGTGATGCACCAATATGCATGAATTCTTCATTCATCAATCCTCACATCTGCACCATTGGTTCTATCAATTCAGACAACAACAACCGGTAAGAACTTTTAGAGAATGGTTATGTTCCGGATGTTAGCTTGATTGTAATTTTATCTCTTTCTCTGGCAACGGTCTGACCATCCTTCTGGCAACACTTCCAAGAATCCTTGGACTACTAAGGAGTCCTCAATTTTCAATTCTTCAATCTATCTTATTTTTGACATTCTTCAAGTAACCTAGGCAACCTCCGTCTAACAAACAGATCGCCACCAATGACGAGATTAAAGAAGTCAAGTACCCTTCTCGACTCTCAGTAAAATTCGGCACTTCTACCTACTCCTAGAATAAACTGGATTACTCCACTATAACAATTCATCACCACAAGATGCTCCAAAGCCAATTCTTTCCACACTTGACGATAGAGTTGTACACCAACAGCCAATCGAGTACAACTCTAGTCAATGGTTCTTCTCCTGCCACCTTAACACACATATTAAAATTCCATAACTTAATCCCTAAAACTCTGAGGCACTACTCTGATAAAATTACTTCAAGACATTATTCCATTGGATAAAGCATGGTTGATTATGTTCTTGTTCCTTTTGCCATCCTAATGGTGTCTTATCTGCGGTATCGGTATCAATGCTTCCTTGGACTCACACTGATAGACTTTCACCCGACAGCCGTGCTGACTACCATTATAGCACGTTTTACCCATTCTCAAACACATGATTAATCCATGCCTTTCTTCCATACTTTTGGCACTTACCTGGTGAGTCTTTTACCTCTTGTCAAGTGCCAGCATGCACTATTTCTTGTACTGGAGACCTATCCCAAAAATTCCACAGTGCATTCTATGGCGCACTTCTTCTGACCTGTACTATCGTCGGTGACAGCAGTAACCGTTATCGAGATTCCATCTACTTATGCGGATACACCATAAATCATTATCCGTACTGGCGACATTTTACACAAACTCCTGTCCTCATAATACTCGAGACTGATCCATATCGTCTTCCATGGAACAACATGTTCCATTTGTCTGAATGCTGACCTGACTATTCCACCATTCCTATTGAGTGGAACAAAATACTCTTCCCTCAACATCAGTCTTTTCCCCTGACCGAATTCCAAATCTGCTTCGTTGAATCTGGACTCAAATATCGAATTCTATTCTCTGATTATCCTTCCAGGTTGGACCTCAACAAAGGTAGCAACAACAACTTGATCCTGATTTTACTGGCTCATCCAGATCCCAAGAAACACTTGCATCAAATCAATCTTATCGGGCTTAAGATCAATCAATGATGTTACACTAGTACCAACCTGCGGTGGCACTCTTCCGCTCAAGCTGGCCAGAGTCAACACTCTGCCTTCCAAATCCACAATAATTAAAAGCAAGCAATTCACATCCAACAAATAATTCTACTAATCAGCTATCAAAGACATGCACCAGTCATGAATTTAAAGGTCTTTCCTACTACTATCCCATAGGTCATCGCACATTATCACTCTAATACCTAACCATTGCTCTGATACCACAAAAGGGAATGTCATGCCCCGACTCTCGATTGTCGTGACCATCCTTCAAGCTTGGTCGATGTTAAAATGCGATATCCCTAGAACTACATATCGCCGACCCTTTCCTTTTCAATAGTACATGCGAAAGCAGTTAAAAAATCCTCAGACAATAAAACAATGGGATATACAAGTAGGATTAGGAAATTGAACCTGAAAACCAACACCCTTATGATCATATACAAGCCATACTAAAATGATTGATTTCTACTCAAATTGATTCTATAGCAAACATCATCAGGATCCTACTTTGCATCATCCTTAGGGTTCTCTTTCAGATACTCATCTTCTTTCTTTCTCCTCAGGTTCTTCATTAGGGTCCTGAAATGTTTTCCCCAAACTAGGATGAGACTATGTCTCAGCAAGTTCTACCACACTAAGACCCGATTAGTAAACTAATACACCTTAGGGCTGCCTATGCACAACATGAGTCAGAGGACTTACCTAGGCCTCATATTCCACCTGCATATTAGCGCAAATCAAATAGGCACAAAAGCAATCACACCACAGATCGAAGCATCAATCTAATTGACTTAGTCGATTACACGCCAACAAGACCAGTCACGGTCATTTCCATTCAATCAATCAATCCACAACATCAAATCAAGACAATGATCAATCGACCTAGTCGATTACATACCAACAAGACCACTCACGGTCATTTCAATTATTCCAACTCAATTTCCAAATATAAATTGCGGTCCCACCAAACAACTTTCTTAAATTTAGTGGCTTTACGGTCCCACCCGACCTTTTTCCAAGATTCAGTGGTTTTACGGTCCCACCCAACCTTTCCAAGATCTAGTGGCTTTATGGTCCCACCCAACCTTTCCAAGATCTAGTGGCTTTATGGTCCCACCCAACCTTTTCTAAGATTTAGTGGCTTTACGGTTCCACCCGACCCTTTCACAATATAGTGGTATTATGGTCCCACCCGACCCTCTTTACGATGCCATACTCTGTCACCGAGCCACGTGCATTCTCCAAGAAGACATACCGAGTCTCCGAGCCACGTGCATTCTCTAAGGCTACCTTTTCGCCAAGGTGACATATCCAATCACCGAGCCACATGTCCTTCCCACGTGACACTCCAATTCACCGAGTCACGGGCATTCTCCAGGTGATTTACCAACGCACTTTTGATACTGACAACCGATACTCGACCAATCCTCAATCACATAACAAAAAATCGCATTATTTAAGAACATAACTTAAAAATGCACCATTAAATCAATTCGACACGAATTAAAGCTCAATTAAATAAACAGACCACTCCACGACAATCAGTATTTCTGATCACCGCCATCCCGATTGAATTTCCAGAAAATAAATAATTAAATAATTAATTTCAAAAGTTAAATAAATAAATACAATAAATTTAATTTAGCACAATATAAAGCTCAATTAAATAAACGGACTACGCCATGATCATTAGCATAAAATCCCGATCATTGGCCATCTCATATGAATTTTTGGAAAATAAATAATTATTTAATTTAATTCCGAAAATTAATATTTAAATACTAAAAATTCCACCTAGGCCCGATTTGCTTAATTAACACCCGATAAGGGATGGGAAAAATCCCAAGAAGCATCCAATAAATACTATAGGCAATTTTCTACTTAATTACACTAATCACACAACTAATATGTAAAGCAATTAACTAATAATCACTAATCAATTCTAATCTAACCACATAATTACACTTAATTAACACTAATCAACCTTTAAGTATAATTAGCACACTAAGAAGGCATTAGTGAGTAAAACTCACATAAAACAACGAGCTCGACGCGAGAATCGACTTTCCTCAAAACGGGCCGAGCATCCGGGCTCGGGAAGACAGCCAAAACGGGCCAAAACCCCACTGTCATACCCATTTATGCAACCCTATGATCGTTGCTGGTCGGGGCAAATTCGGGGCCGGTTGAGGCGGCCAAGGGTGGCTGAGGGCGAGGCGGAGCTCCGATGGGGTCGGCGATGGCTGGAGGTGGTCGGGCGGCGGCCTGAGGTGGCTGAACGAGACCGACCAGAGGTTAAATAGAGGTTGGACAGAGGCAGTAGCTCGACTGGACGAGGCGAACGGTGTTCGAGCGGGCGAGAGGGAGACGAACGGCGATGAGGCAGTGTGCGGCGGCTCCCGGTGATGACGGCTGCTATTCCGAACCCAGGCGAGCTGCTTCCGTTCTGATCTTCAACTTGCAGGCTTCGAATAGCGAAAGGGGATGGGGAAGAAAGAAGGGCGAAGGGCGCGCAGCGATCGGCGAAAGGCCGGCGGCGACTCCGGCGCGATGGCGGTGGCAGCCCTGGTCCAAGCGACGATGGTTGCTGCTTCCTCTGGCCTTCGGCTTCCATGGAGTCCCACAACCAAAGAAGAAGATGGGAAAGAGAGAGACAGCGACGAGAGAGAGAAGGGGGGAGGAAAGAATCGGTTTCTCTCCCTCTCTCATGGCCCACCACCAGCTACCTTCCACTTTTCATTTCCAAGCCCCAAAATGCCCTTTCTAGAAGCCTTTAGACAATTCAAAATGTTGGGTCTATGGGCATACGAATTTTGCTAAGTTTTCTTCTTCAGTCTTACTCAAATTTGTTCAATTCTCAAACAAATAATTTCAATTGAAGCCTAAATAAATCCATCAAGATATCCTTGTCCATTTCATGACTTTTCCCGTCATATAATCCAACTCGCATCCTAATTTCCCAATCCCTGGCTTCAATTGAACAAAAATGGCCCTATTTATCCAGTCGAAATTAGAACCCGAAAAACTGGATGTCACAATTATTGATAAGAAGCTCACAGGTAGTGCTAACTTCCACCAATTGAAGAAAATTGTGAAGCTTACTTTGATAGGCAGGAATCAACATAGACATTTAACTGAGTTTAAGCCCAGAGATGATGTAACTTGGGATGGTGTTGATGCACGTATTCTTGGTCAAATACCGAATTCTATGAAGAGTAATGTAGTTGACATGGTAACTCATATTGATACAGTTAGAAAACTATGGGAGTATTTGAATGTGTTGTATTCTGGCCAAGATAATTTGTCATGGATTTATGAGTTATTGCAGGATTTTTATCGATTTGAAAGGAAGGGACGCTCTATTACCCAGTGCTTTGCAAACTTTAAGAGATTGTATGAGGAGTTGAATGCCATTCTCCCTATTTCAGCTTATGTTTAACAAATGCAACGTCAGAGAGAACAATTGGTTGTAATGGGATTCTTAGGAAGTCTTGGTTATGAATACGAAACTGTTAGGTCTCAGATTCTTGGAGGAGAGAATATAGCGTCACTCACAGATACATTTGCTTGAGTTCTTCGAGTATCTTGTGAGTCTTCTCAAGATACTACATCTACGGTGGGGACTTCAGCTCTTGTGTCCTAGACTCGAACTGGTAGTGGTAATAGGAGTGATGGAGGAACCCGTGGTGGATATAGTGGGGGTGTCTGAGGAGGAGGCCGAGGCATAGGAATATGAAGAGGTCAAAGACAATAGCATCCTTTTGGACAATTCCCCATATCTACTGATAATTCGGGGACACACGAGTTTGTCATTATTGTGGCAAACCTGGTCATATTCAAAAATTTTGTTACCTAAGGCAGCAGCACCAGTTTGCTAATAAGTCATCTAATATTGACTACTCCACAATCATCTGAAGACAAGGTGGTGGTTATGTTTGGTGAGGAATATGCTCAGTATAAACAGTCTCAAATCTCACAGCCTATTTCTTCCACTGCGACTTTCGCACAGATAGGTAATGCTACTGCATGCCTTTCAGCTACTTCTCGTCCTTGGATCATTGATTCAAGGGCTTCCGATCACATGTCAGGTCTTTCAGGTATATTTTCCTCTCTTTCTCCGTCTTCGTCCATAGTTACTCTAGCCAATGGATCACCTACACATGTTAAGGGAATTGGCACAGTTAACCCAACTCCTTCATTGCCATTGTCCTCAGTGCTTTATCTTCCACAATTTCCATGTAACCTCATGTCTGTTAGTAAGTTAACTAAAAACTTTTAGTATTCAATAACTTTTTATCTTGATTCTTGTATTTTCCATGATCTGGCTACGAAGAAGACGATTGGTAGAGGACGTGAGGAAGGGGGGTTGTATGTACTTGAAGATGCTTCTTCAATTGCTTGCTCAAGTGTTGTGTCCCCACATCAAATCCATTGTCATCTTAGTCATCCTTCTCTACGTAGTCTTCAAAAGTTGAATTCTAGTTTTCAATCTCTTTCTAGTCTAAGTGCGAGTTATGCCATCTTGGCAAATTACATCGTGTTAGTTACACACCTCGAGTCATTAAACGAGCAGCATCTCCTTTTTTATTAGTTCATTCAAATATTTGGGGTCCATCTCATGTGGTTTCTAATTCAGGTTTCAGATATTTTGTTACTTTTGTCGATAACTATTCCAGAGTTACTTAGTTATATTTAATGAAAGATCGTCCGGAATTATTTTCTATTTTTCATGCATTTATATCTGAAATTTATACTCAATTTGGCATGCATGTTAAAGTTCTACATTTTGATAATGCTAAGGAGTACTTCTTCACATCTTTTTCTAATTTTTGACTCAACATGGTATGATTCATGAATCTTCCTGTCCTGATACTCCACAACAGAATGGTGTTGCTGAAAGGAAGAATAGGCATTTATTGAAAGTTACTAGATCCATGGTATTTGAGATGAAGGTCCCCAAAACATTTTGGTCTGATGCTGTTCTAACTGCATGTTATTTCATTAATCGCATGCCTTCTTCTGTTCTACAAGGTGGTATTCCTTTTTCCACTTTGTTTCCTAATGAACCACTATTTGTCCTACCACCCCGTATCTTTGGTTGAGTCTATTTTGTTCGTGATCATCGACCTGAAGTATCAAAACTTGATCCCAAGGCAATCAAGTGTATGTTTATGGGTTATTCCGGCACTCAAAAGTAATATCGCTGTTATTCTCCATTACCGAGAAAATATTTTATAACGGCTAATGTTTCATTTTTTGAATCCACTCCTTATCATAATGTTCCAATTGATGTGTTTGAATTGGATGAAGACTTGTATGTGACCACCATTCGGTCTACTATTCCAGCTGTATCACCAGTATATACAGAGAAAGCACCTCCTCTCTAGGTTTATACTCGACGTCCTTGTGTCGCTGCTGCTCCCCCGCTCCTTCCTCACTACTATGTCATCTTCTGCTCTAGATCCGCCATTAGCTAACCCTCCTCTTGTATCTGATCTTGATCTTCCTATTGCTCATCGCAAAGGTACACGTACTTGTACTCAACATTCTATTGCAAATTTTATTTCACACTCTTCTGTGTCTCCTACTTTTCGTGTAACTACTGTTGAACAATATCCTGTCCCCAAGTCTGTCACTGAGGCATTAGAAAATTCTAGCTGGAGGACAGCAATGGAAGAAGAATTAAAGGCTCTCGAGATTAATCAAACTTGGGACTTAGTACCACTTCCTCTAGGCAAAATTGCTATTGGTTGTTGATGGGTGTATGCTATAAAAGTCAACCTCGATGGTTCTCTTGCTCATTTAAAAGCCAGACTTGTTGCCAAAGGGTATGCTTAGGTGTATGGGGTTGACTATCTAGACACATTTTCTCATGTTGCCAAGCTTACTTATGTTCGTATTTTGATCTCTTTTGCTGCAACATATAACTGGCCTTTATTTTAGCTTGATGTTAAGAATGCTTTCTTGCATGGCACTCTTCATGAATAAGTTTATATGGAGCAACCTCCGGGTTTGTTGCTCGGGGGAGTCTGGACTAGTTTGTAAATTAAAAAAATCTTTATATGGTTTGAAACAATCTCAACGGGCATGGTTTGGAAGATTTTCTGAGGTTATACTATCTTTTGGGCTATCAAGATGTAAAAATGATCGTTCTTTCTTTTATAAACAATTATGGGAAGACAAACTATTCTTGATTGTGTATGTTGATGATATAGCTTCCAACCTTGTGTTTCATGAGAGAACAAAATACATTGAGGTTGATCGTCATTTTATCCGAGAAAAGTTGCAAAGTGGAGTAATTCTTCCCAGTCATATTCGAACCAGCGAACAACTTACAAACATCTTCACTAAATCCTTGGTTAATGGAAGGATAGAATATATTTGTAACAAGCTGGGCATGATTAATATTTATGCTCTAGCTTGAGGGAGAGTGTTAGAAGTAAGAAGGGTAAATGGGTCTTTATAACTTTTAGGATTTATTTTGATGTATATATATTAAAATTTATTGAATAATACGAAGCACGTTTTCCTCATAGGAACTAAATGCCTTTAATCTTCGGCCTTCCGTATTCTTGAACCTTTAGCTTTCCGTATTCTTAAACTATATTCTTGAACCTTTGGCTTTCCATATTCTTGAACCGTATTCGTGAACCTTTAGCCTTCCCAAAATTCGTGCTCCTCCCTTGGCCAGAAAATAATTCTCCTGAAACTTCATCAATTGGTCATACAAGACATCTAAAATGACCTCCCAATGATAGTTATCGATATACCACCAAGTACCAATAAGTAATTAACATTATTCATTCAAAATGATCTATCGAAACACATAATGCCCAATTTCTTTCTTGGCTTGGATAAGTATCGATGGTTCTGAGTTGGTCGATGGAGCTATGTTGGATGCTCCCGCATCATCCTCCCTAGGTTGTTTGAGATTTGTCCTCAAATCTAGAAAGTTTTCATCCTTCAAATAAGAAGAAAGGTCTCCCACGTTGAATGTTGCCGAAACTCCAAACTCTCCAGGAAGGTCAATCTTGTAAGCATTGTCACCAATTCGGTCAATAACTTTAAAGGGACCATCAGCTCTAGGCATGAGCTTGTTCTTTCGTCGAAATGGAAATCTCTCTTTTCTCAAGTGAAGCCATACAAGATCACCCGGTTGAAATTGAGTCTTCTTGCAATATTGATTAGCTTTCTTCTTGTAAGATTCGCTGGCTTTTTTAATCTCGGATCGAATTTGCTCATGGAGCTTCTTCATTGATTTAGCTATTTTCTTGCCATCAAAGCTTACTTGAGAGTTAGATGGAATTGGAATCAAATCAATGGGTGTGAGAGAATTAATTCCATACACAACTTCAAATGGCGATCGACCAATAGTATATCTTAGCGATTGTAAGCAAATTCAGCATACACGAGCTTTAAATCCCAATTTTTTAACGATTTACTCACCATACCACGAAGAAGAGTGGTTAGAGTACGATTTGTTACCTCCGTTTGGCCATCAGTTTGGAGATGACAAACTGTGCTGAATAAGAGTCTTGTACCAAGCATTCTCCATAGAGTCCTCTAGAAATAGCTTAAGAACTTGAAATCATGATCCGACATAATGGTCTTTGGTACTCCATGAATGCGAATAATCTCTTTGAAATATAATTTAGCAATATGAGATGTATTGTCACAAGGCACGAAATGAGCCATTTTAGAGAATCGATCGACAACCACCATGATAGCATCTTTTCCTCTTTGAGTTCTTGGTAGAGCCACAATAAAATCCATGCTAACATCTTCCAGGGCTGCAATGGTACCGGAAGTGGAATATACAAACCTTGATGGAAATGGCTTTTTGATCTTTGACAAGTTGCATACCTTGAGATGATAGTATGCACATCTCCACTTATCTTTGGCCAATAGAAATGCTCTTGAAGAACCTCAAGAGTTTTGTTAATACCTAAATGACCAGCCAATCCTCCACCATGCACCTCTCAAATCAGCAATTCGCGAAAAGAACTCTTCGGCACACATAATCGATTTCCTTTAAAAAGAAACTCATCTTGCAAAGAATATGTACCTTGAACTCCCCGCTTGCAGTTGTTGATGATGGATGAGAACTCCGCATCTTCAAAACAAAGTTCTTTCATTGATTGAAATCTGAGAATCCTAGAGTCCAGAACAGCAAGCATAGAATATCTTCTCGATAAAGCATCTGCTACAACATTAGTGTGTCCGGGTTTATATTTTGAGATAAAAGAAAATGATTGAAGAAATTCTACCCAGTTTACATATCTCGAATTAAGCTCGCGTTGGCCACTAATAAACTTAAGCACCTCATGATTAGAATGAATGACAAATTGCTTTGGCCTCAAATAATGACTCCAATGATCAAGAGCTTGGACAATGGCATAGAACTCTTTGTCATAAGTTGAATAATCCCTCTTGGAATCAGATAACTTCTCGCTGAAATATGCCAATGGTTTTTATGCTTGTACCAGAACAGCACTAGTACCAACTCTGCTTGCATCATACTCAACTTCAAATACTTGATCAAAATTAAGAAGTGCAAGAATAGGAGACTCACAAAGTTTTTGCTTGATTACCTCAAAGCATTTTGAGCAGCCTTTGTCCATTCAAAAGCACCATTCTTCATGCATTCAGTTATAGGAGCCATGACGGTACTAAAGTTTTTAACAAAACATCAATAGAAAGAAACAAGTCCATGAAAACTTCTTACATCAGAAATGGACTTCGGAACCGGCCAAGTCTTTATAGCTTCCACCTTGGTTTGATTAATAGAGATTCCATCTTTGGAAACCACATAACCAAGAAACACAATGCTTGGAGAGAAGAACTCACATTTCTCTATTTTAGCATATAGTTTTTGATCTCTCAAGACATTGAAGACCTGTCTTAAATGAGAGATATGCTCCTCCTTGTTCCTGCTATAAACAAGAATATCGTCGAAATAAACAACGACAAATCAATCAATAAAGGAACGAAGAACCTTGTTCATAAGTCTCATGAAGGTACTTGGGGCATTAGATAATCCGAATGGCATAACCAACCACTCATAAAGTCCTCCCTTGGTCTTGAAAGCCGTCTTCCATTCATCACCTTCTCGCATTCTGATTTGATAATAACCACTCCGCAAATCTATCTTTGAAAACATAGAAGAACCATATAATTCGTTAAGCATATCACCAAGTCTAGGTATAGGGTACCTACACTTAATGGTGATGTTGTTGATGGCCCAGCGATCAACACACATTCGGTATGTACCATCCTTCTTAGGTACAAGTAGAGCCGAAATAGAACAGGGACTCATACTTTGTCGGACGTATCCTTTGACGATAAATTCATTGACTTATCTTTGCAACTCCTTTGTTTCCTCTTGATTGTATCAATAAGCTGGCTTGTTTGATAGTGGAGCACCAGGATAAAATCAATTTGATGCTCAATACCTCTTACGAGAGGTAATCCAGGTGGCAAATCCTCCGGGAACACATCTACAAATTCTTTCAACAAGCAACGTATTTTTATATGTATGGGTCGCTCTATCTCACTCTTTTTCTCGACCACAAGTAAAGCAAATGCATTCTTTTGTTTGCTAATGGCTCTCTCAACCCGTATCTCACTCAAGAGTCAAGCCTCTTGGAACTTGATCATCCATAAGAAATTTGTAATAGAAGAAAGAAAGGAATCACTCAAATGTGTTGAACCTTGAGCTCTGATACCAATCTTTTGATGCGTGATGAGGTGAGTGATTTCAGAACAGAAATTTTTCAAATGAGATTTTTGTGGTTAAGTGTATGGAGTAGTGTATACAAGGAAGAAACAAAAAGAAATAAGAAAAGATAGAACGATCTCCTGCCAAGGTATAAAAGCTACGCCACCAACCAAAGAAGAGGATCAAGATCTACGAAGTTCACCACCAAAGCCTAAAGCTTCCACCAACCAAGAATAAATGATTTTAGGATAGGAGAAGCTCACCACCAAGGCTTAAAGATTCCACCAGTCAAGGATAAAGGGTTTCTTGGCTCACCACCAAGGAGTGATCTATGCTATAAGGATAAAGAGACCAAAAGGAATTATCCACTCTCCAAAGGAGTTCACTCAAGCAGAGAAAATCTCATAATTATCATTGATTAAATTCGTATCCCCCATACATTGAATAATTTTCCCCTATTTATAGGAGGATTTTAGCCTTAGGAAATATTAAAAACAGACTTTAATGACCTAGGAATTTAAACCTTCGACTCTTGAGCTACATAAAAATAAAAACATTTAGGAACTTAAGAAAATCCTTTATTAACACGGAAACTAAATGCCTTTAATCTTTGACCTTCTGCATTCTTGAACCTTTAGCTTTCCAAATTCTTGAATCGTATTCTTGAACATTTGGCTTTCCATATTCTTGAACCACATTCGTAAACCTTTAGCCTTCCCAAAATTCGTGCTCCTCCCTTGACCATAAAATAATCCTCCTGAAACTTTATCAATTGGTCATAAAAGACATTTAAAATGGCCTCCTAATGATAGTTGTCGATATACCACCAAGTACCAATAAGTAATTAACATTATTCATTCAAAATGATCCATCGAAGCACATAATGCCCAATTTTTTTCTTGGCTTGGATAAGCATCGATGGTTCTGAGTTGGTAGATGGAGCTACGTTGGATGCTCCTGCATCAGATTTACAGAGACTTGTGTAGAGAATGTCTTAGGCTTGAATGCCAAATTGGGCGATTGAAGTGTGCATTTGCTTCCCTGTCATCCAAGGCAATAAGGAAAGTTAATTAGGCCGAAACTCTTAACAAATCTGTATAAGTACTCTGGTGCTTTAATTTATCTAGTTGATTTCATAAAGAGGGCGATGCAACACCATTAGCACATCAATAAAGTTATAAGAGAGTAATCAGGCATAAGCAGCAGGGGCATGGCAACAAACTATTGTTGATTTACAACACTATCACCAATAAGTTTAAAAAATGATCAAAAAGATTGTGTGTCGCTAGGGCAATCAATGGCTTAAGAAGCGAGTTAAAGGGAATACTATTCATCCATGAAAAGTAGCTCTCTTCGCTAGAGCAAAACGTGACATTACACCTTTGCATACATCAAAAGAAGGAAAATTCCAAGTGCTCGGTCCTCAAAGATATCAAGATAACATACCTTCCTCTTAGCACGTACAGATAGACTCTTAGCTGGCTTAAAGAAGGATTATAATCTGTGGATAATCAATTGAAAGGAATCACCAGATAAAGGAAAGTGCATTTTTAAAGTCACTTTCATTTATTCAAGCTTTAGCTACTGGCCTTGTGATGACTGATCGTTAGCTGCCTTAATCTTCTCTGTCACCTGATACACATGGTAAACAACATTGAAAACATGTATGCTCTCTCCTTCAGAGGAAAAGAAGCAACTTCCTCAAGGAGGCAACTGACCAACACTTTACTGAAGATAGAAGCCATACTTTCGTCATTCTGTCAATGTTGAACCCATTCTCATTCACAAGAAAGGAAATTAAGCCCTTGAAAGGGAAAAACAATCAGTTAGGAAATGAGACAAGAATTCAAAAACTGAAATGTTGCAAGTAACTCCCAACATGAAAATGGCCCACCTCCTCATTTGGAGCAGTCCATTTTATCTCAGGTTGTTCTTCCATAGAAACTATCGGTTCCAAGAAAAGCAGTCGAGCTTTGCTATAAGGCCAATTATCTGGTACCTGATACCTATTCAAAAAACAACCAAACTCCTTAAGAAGGATAACCGAACTGAATTAAGACTTCCAAGTAATGCAAAGAACCTCTGGGTCTTAAGGATTGAGAAACTATACGATTTTGTTCAAGTGCGATGAAATAAGAGAAAGCGGAAATCAGAATTGATAAAAGTATTACAGTAAATCAACACATGAAGTAGCATAGCTGATGCACTGATTGCCAGCCCAAACCTATTGGTGATAAATGATCTTTCAGTTTCAAATTTTTGATCAAATATTTCCACACCAGCTGAGTTTTGAGAGATAATTCTTTTAAGTCAAGGAATCCAGCAGCCAAGACTATTACAGTGAGAAACTTTGCTGCCTAATTTTGCTTACAAGTCAAGGGACAAGATAAGAGAATAAGAAGCATCTCTGCTTGTTTATGTTCTCTAGTATGTTTTCTATGGAACCATGTTGACGGATGAGCTTAAGAGCAGTCAGCCCTCCTATACCTGATAAATTCATTCCAAAGTAAAGCCACTGAAATCATCAAGCTAAAACATACAAGAGGGCAGAATGATATAAGATAGGATCAAACAGATAAACAGTTAACAAAGCACTGCAATAATATCATGTCTACCTCGAATGCTTACACAATAATCACATCCAGACAGAATGCACAGGTCAATGAATTGATCCATATCCAGATTCATCTGCTTCAAGATCTAAAAGTCATGAAAGTGAGTCAAAAATTTAAGCAATGACAATGAATAAACTTTTCTAAGTACCTTGGAAATTTAAATTCCATGACTGGAACTTTTCTTGAGATGGGATCCATCAAATGGCGAAGAAATATAGGAGCTCCAAAAGTAAGGGAGACCATATCTTTAGAAGCAACTGCATACACCTGAAAAACAAATATTACAGCTAAAGCACCATTCATGATAGATGAATTCTGGTTACCACAAAATAATTAAGCAATGAAGGAATTCAAAGTCAGCGAAAATTCCATGGAAAAAGATAGCTTAGTAAAGAACATACATAAATGACTACGCACAAGAAGACATTAGACGAGTAAACAAGCATATGTGTGAGTGAAAAGGGGAATTAAATCATGGAAATAAAATGGTAATTTACAAAGAGTTAAATGATTGGTTATCATGGGAAAACAATGAACAATTCTGAAGACAATCAAATGGGAAGATACTTGCCCTTCCGACCTTGCAAAGTGAAGCACATTGTGCCTCTGCTTCTGAAGGAGCCTAACATACAAAAGCAGAATCTGGTATCTAAACTTTTTGTTAGAAATAATAACGAATAAACTTTTCAGACAGAATGGAAACCTCAACTAGTGGGACACCCATAAGTCTTGATAGTTTTTTGCAGTCTTCATTGTGCTGCTGTGTCGCCTACAAGGGTTTCAAAGCCATGTCCCACAAGCACACACATATCCTGTAGCTATGTAGATAGGTTTTTCTGCGAAGCAGAGACAAAAATCAAACTTCTTGCTGAATAACACATAAGAATCACATTGCAG
Organism: Eucalyptus cladocalyx; assembly: GCA_017140615.1. Classification (NCBI taxonomy): domain Eukaryota; kingdom Viridiplantae; phylum Streptophyta; class Magnoliopsida; order Myrtales; family Myrtaceae; genus Eucalyptus; species Eucalyptus cladocalyx. The sequence goes on from CM029517.1 coordinate 22,657,402, forward strand.
GTAAGTGACCAGAACCAAGATCAACTTTCACAGTTCTTTTACTGAATTTCTCTATGTTTTTCTTGTTCTGAGACTGCATGTAAAAAATACAGAGTTCAGTAAGCCTTTTTGTACTCCGTATTTCCTCGTGCTTATGTGTGTTCATAAGAGAGATAGAAATGCATATACCCCAATGGCTACTGCCAACTCCTCAGAGGCATCTGCCCTCTCCAAAAAACTGCTCAGAGACCCATTTAAGGTAACTAAACGTATTCATAGATAATTCCGAGAAAAAAGAAAAGAAAAGGCTGCATAATAAAAATTACCGTTTTGCCAGCTCTTGCTTCTTCAAATCAGGAGGTTGACCATCAAATACGTAGCTATCATAACAACAGCAAAGCATAATTCAGAGAAGCACAAGCTTCATTCTTCCAGTATTCTATCCCAATGAAAACAAAGGAGGTAAAGAAAAAAGTTTACACTGGCTTTATCCCTGCCTCCAACAGCCTAATTGTCTGGTAAAACATGCCTTGCAGATGACTACATGGGAAAACAAATCAAAAAGCAGCTCAAACTCAAAACACTTTCCAAGCACAAAGATCACATCGCAACTACTGAACAATGCAACTCGCATCGATTTCATATACATGAACCCGAGTCCAAGCAATAACATCTGAAGCATCAAAACAGAAGGCTAGTCAACAATTCAGCCATAAACTATATGAAACTAGAGCAAAGTGGATTTTCATTTCCATGGAGTATCACAATGCCAGTGTACCCGGGGACTTCACCAGCCTCGTTGGTGAGCATCTGAGTCCCCTTCCTCCCAACCACAACCTAATCCACCAATCAAAAGAACCAAAAAAACCCCAACACTCAAAATCCAAATCCCCACCGACAAACCGAAACGCGCAATCGCAGGCATCAATCCATAAAGAAGCAACTTAACGAGGAACTGATAGATGCTCATGCTGGCATCGACGGCGATCCTCCGGCCGAAGTAGCTCTCGAGCTTCTGCTCCTTCATGGCGTTCGGGGCATTGTCCGCCAGTAGCTTCATCAGTCCCTATCGAAATCAGTGGACGAGACTCGATGAACAACATATGGAAAATGATCGGATTGGAGGAAACGGAGGTCGAACTGAACTACCTTGATGCCCATATCGGAGAGAGAGAGAGAGAATTGTTGCAGTGGAAATTGAGGGATGAAAGGGAAGGTGCTTGGGATGAATTGAATTCTAGGGTTTCGACCTCTTCCGCTTCCCGCCTAATTTCGGAGACTATCGCGTTTGGGGTGGAGCGTGTGAGTCACGCGCGGGTGTCGCGACTGGTTTTCTTCAGTATTTGTTATAAGCTCTCGGCCCATTTGAATTAGCAACTGTTATGATATGTAGGTATCGGAAGTTTTGCTCGTGTGATGTGCACATCCGTACTCCCATGATTTTTTCAGATTTCCAAAATATCGAATTTAAATCTGCAAACTGATACTAATAACTTCTCGTTTCTAGTGATTGGGGTGGATGGAAATGTTGAATTCACATAGAGGTCGAAATCTATCAATTGATCAATACTTTACTAATTCAACCAAGGTATTATTCTACTTGTATGTCTATAGAGAAGAGAAAATGGACTACTATAGTTTCTTCATGTTTTAGATAGAGATATTCGAAGGGTCGACCTATGTCGAATTCGAGACATTTGATTAGAACAATCAATCTTGTATTCTCAATGGCCGAGATTACAAAGGTGGCAACAAATTCATTGGTTTCACATTCCTTTTTTAGAGTAATTATCGAGAGAAATCTAATGAATTATTAAGCGGGACAATCGATTATCTCATGAAAGATATGTTCCATCACTCAGCATGAATAGTGACTTTTGGAGTTTTATTTAAATGATTTCATATGCAAATCAATTCATTTATGAGCACCACTAATCTATTATAAGTCGATAAAAACCCAAGCAAAATATGGTAAAACATTTTATGTAAATGTGTAAAAGGAAATCTGGTTGTGCATAGCAAATTATAGTCCTTTTCAAATGAATGAATTTGGTGGTGAGAATTGACTTTCTCACAAGTCACGATGAACTTCAAGGTCAACTATTTAATTTGCTTTTGAAATTCATAAACGAAAGAAAAGAGCAAGAAGTGGCTTTTTAATATTGACTAAATATTTAATATTAATGCAAAAAGATTAATTTCTAGTACCTAACAGCGCCAACTAACTTAATTGAACTAAAAAAAAAAGAATTCATTTTTTACTTTTTCCTATTCATCATCCAATCATTTTAGTAAATATAGATTCGGGCGAGTACAAGGAAATTTACTTTTTACATTTTATATGAAAACAAGTTAAGTTGTTGTCAAGATTTATCTATTAATGAAACGGCTTTTCCTTGAACTTTTGTGTAAATATGTCCATTTTATACCTAATCAAACAATTGATTCAATTAAATCCCTAAAGTTGTCTAACGTATGTCATGGTTCCTTATCATATAATTGATTGTGTTCCTATACTATTTTGAAATGTGCAATATAATCTCCATTGTAGTTATTACATGGATGGAATCCGTGTAATGTCACTTTCTTGTCTTTTGCTCATTAAGAACAATCGGTTGTTCTTTACTCTCTCCAGGCTTATGCTAACTAATCTTGATATGATTCGTGTTACCTAAATTTTCATTTGAAGACTTCTCAATCATTGAACAAGAAAACTAGGCTAGAATTCGATAGAGTTTGATCCTAAACAAAAACATCAGTCTTGCCTAGTCTTGCATTTGCACCTGTGGCTATATTACTTCACATTTAGATATTAGAGACATTTAAATTTTGGAAACAGGACATTCGCATTGAGCAAAGCATGGATCTGGCCATTATGCGTTTCCTTGGGATTGGCCCGATAGATGGCCCAAAATGCGAAATGAGTCGTGAACTCACTTGAGGCTCCAAAACCGAGCCTGCTCAAGCCCGGCCCTAAGCTAATCAAACTCGGCCTAGTGGAGGGAGAGGAAACACGGCCATTCAAGAACAATAAGGGAAATTGCAATCGATCAACGCCCATTTTAGAAGCCAATTGCAGTCTGAACACAGAAGATGGAAGGTCCTGCTCAGCTGTACGTCGAAATTGGGAAAATTTCAAATAGGGACCCAAAGTGACTCCCATTTTACAAAAGAGGGCCGGTGAAATGCTTGTTTGAGTAAAGTGAAAGTAGTCATTTAGTATCAAAAAGGACGACATGCCGTACGGCGAACTGATGCATTTTCAATGCGTATTCCGGCGACCTGGTCTGGGGTATTTTTGTCCAAAAAATATTATCTTTTTGTTTTCCTTCTTTTGTTCATCTTCTTCCTGATCTACCCCATGGTGTTGTCCCTGTTCATCGTCTTCTTCGTCGAAGATAGGCATTGCCCAAATCAAGGACATCGGAAGTGGGGAAGGGCCGGCGAAGGTCGTGGGACCGGCATGGGTCGGCCTCACCTTGCTGGCCTCGCCGAACTCACTGAGGACGAAACCGCCCTGCAATGGAGTCTTCTTCTTCTTCCTCCTCTTCATCTCCGCTTCCCCTGCACGGAGCGACCTGGACGTGCTCTCGAAAAACCGCCATGGTCGGGCCTCCCTCCGCCACCATCGGCGACTGGGTCGACTCCTCCTCCTCCTTCTCGCCACCGCCCTTTCCACATTGCTCCTTCACCGAAGTCACGTGCGACGCCGGCTCGTGGGTCGTCTCTCTCAACATCACATCCGTCGGCCTCTCGGGCTACATCCCACCCAAAATCGGCCTTCTCCGCAACCTCACGCTCACCACCGACAACCTCACCGGACCCTCCCGCCGAGCTCGCGACCCCACCTCCCTCCGATTCCTCAACCTCTCCGGGATCTTCCCCAGCAAAGTCCTGCGGGCGATAACCCAGCTCAAGAACTCCACTTGGGCAATGACACAAGTTAACGGGGCCGCTACCGCTGGAGATGGCGGGGCTCAAGAAGTGAAGTGGCTCGATCTCGCGGCAATTACTTCACCGGCGAGATACTGGAGGTCTGCTCGCAGATGGAGAAGATGAACTGGGAAAAGGAAAATGAAAAGTAAATATTTTTTTGGACGAAAATACCTGATTAGGTCGCCGGAATCTACATCAGAAATGCATCAGTTCACCGGCCGGCGAGTCAGGTCCTCTTTTTGAGACTAAATAAATAGGATCCTTATTTGGCATGCTCTACTTCTTGGTCGCTTTTTGAGAAAATGAAGTCATTTCGGATTCTTATTTGAGATTTTCCCTAAAAAAAAAGGCAAAAGAGAATTAAAGAAGGAAAGGAGCGTGCAGTTTCATCTTGACTAAGGGAACGATCTCGGCATTCGGGACCCGGAATTTACGGCCAAAAGAAAACAAGAAAATCTGGACATAAAGAAGCAGAGGATTCTCAGTCACGTGGCGTGGCGATTTCTCAGCATACAGTTTCATCTTGACTAAGGGAACGATCTCGGCATGCGGGGACCGGAATTTACGGCCAAAAGAAAACAACAAAATCTGGACATAAAGAAGCAGGGGATTCTCAGTCACGTGGCGTGGCGATTTTTCAGCATATAATCATTACAAAAGATAGCTCGAAAAAGAAAAGATGAAAGTTTTTTTTTCACGCCAAGAAAGATGAATACAGAGAGAGTTATGGTCGGCAAAAGAGAGAAGACTAAAAGGACAAAAAAAAAACAGAGAAGCGGCGGACAAAAGAAAAGAAAGGAAAAGAAGAACAGATGGGGCAAATTCTCGTGCAGGAGGTGAAAAGAAAAAAACGAAGAGAGAGAAAGCTAGCAGGCCACCTTGCACATGGAAAAAGCCAAAAACAAAGTCAAGTTCAAGTAGGTTTCTTTCTATCTTTCTCTGGAGTAGGTTTTGTAGGCTTCTTATCCCCTTCTTTGGCCGGAGGAAAAGCATAGGAAAATGCAAGGAAGTAAAGTTAAGATAATAGAAGACTTTGACTTGGGACTTATGTGCTTTCCAGATGATTAACCGCCGGCTTAATTTAAATTTGATAATTCATTGCCTACTGTCATTACCTTCTTTTAAAATTTTAATTTAAAATTTAAGATAAATGCATTGCAATTTTAAAACTCGAAATAAAAATATATCAAGCTACTCATGGTTAAATTCTAATTAATAAAATAGTTCGTATGGAGAATTTTGCAAATCAATCAATTTTGTTAATAAAAAGATACTGCTCGCGGCGCTCTTCATTCACTCCATTATTGAATGAAGTAATATTTGAACGCCATCCTCTTTCCACTCTTATTTTGACTAAAACACTCCTCAACACAGTGATTTGTGCGTTTATTATTTTGAGGATCCCACGTTTCTAGTATCCTTCCCTTATTATATGCCAAGGTGTTCTTTTAGGGTGCCCCTACTTTTGTTTGGTTTCTTCTTTTCCTTATTATATGGTCAACACTATGTTTTGACAATATAATAAATATGTATTATAAGTGCAATTGTTTTGCGTTTGCGTAAATCGTCAACTTAATCATGTCGTCTGCCTGAGCGCGAGGGAGGGGAGGGACTAATAAAAAGCATAAGGAACAGGTCTATCCCAACATTTTTCTCCCCCAAAAAATCATCTGACGACTTATTTTCAAAAATTTATTGATAAAGAAAACAAATCAATAACTAGCTACCTCGATTGAATTACGGATCTCAACCTTAGCACTGGAGAATCTCATAAATAACAACAGGGCAATCAATTTAGTGAAATTAAAAATTGCTTGACTAATTGACTCAAATTGCTTAATCGAAAGTCGCGATGCCCCATTATCTTCCTTTTTTTTTTTTTTTTTGCTTTTCATATTGTGGCTAATGACCCTTGCCTATATCATAGCTGTGGGTGAGAGCCTCACCCAGGTCAAGTGAGGGCCTTCGTGCCCTCCCTTGCCACCGGCGAGGGCCTAGGCAAGGGCTGCGATCATTGCCAACTACCAGCAAGAGCTTGTTGGCGACCTCTCAAGCCACACTGAAAATAAAAATAAAAGCAAAAAAAGATGCAAACAAGCATTAGTGCACCTTTGAGCGAGACGCCTTGAATTTCAAGTTAGGCCATGGCAAAGAAGAGAGATAAAGAGAGGGAGAGCGAGATGCGGACAAAGGTGGGGCTAAGTCGTGGAGGATTGGGGAGTGGTAGTGTCAGTCGAGAACAAGGATGATAACATTGATTGGCAATATGGTTGGGGAAGAGAGAAATGGTGTAGTACAACAAACGATATTTAGTGTGACAATCATATCACATGGTATGATAAATCAATACAAAGTGAGTATGTTTAACATTTTAGCACATTAGAATGATTTGCACATTGCATGGACAACATGAATCGACCGATTACACCACGTCAATCATGTGATTGGTGAATAATATAAATTTTCTTAGTGGAGGGATAGTTTAATCTTCTAATTAAGGATATTCGTTTAAAGATGAACATTATTGCAATTGTCAATAACTAAAAAATCGCATATAATATATCTTTACCAAAAAAGAAAAATCGCATATAATATAAGTACAAAGTTTGATTGGATTTTTTAAATTTTCTCTTATGTGGTTAAAATTAATAAAAGCTCAAAAATCACCTTCACTTTGTATCCTGATTTCACTTTATATTCTCTATTTTTTAAGCTATGCATCTTTGATTTAAAATTTGTTATTAAATGAATGGGACATGGAGACTCCTGGTACGATAACCCATTGATTGATCAATGAAACTTCTAGGAAATTTCCGGGATAACATGCAAACCGCGTTCTAGTTTCTGGCATGTCCTTTATATGTGAGTAATGACAAGAATTTATTGAACAATTTCGTAAACCGCGTCTGAGGAAAGACTCTTCAATAAGGGTCCCTCGTCTGGTAATGCCAGAAGAAGGAAGACGTTGACTTGCTTCCCCTTGCTAGTCTTTTCTTTTGAGTAGGTTTCGTCGGCTTTTGTATTGTCATTTGTCACTTTCTCTGCAGCTTAAGGAAGTGAGATGGTGGAAGAACTTTTGACTTACTTTTGTCAGAAGAAAAGAAGACGAAAATGCAACAGGGTGAGCAAAGATATCTGAAGATTTTGGCTTGCTTTACCGTGTTGCACGTCATGAAGTAGATTATCCGACAACGATGATTTGGGACTCTTGTGCTTTCCTAATAAATTAACCAATTAGGGTTAATTTAAATTTGATAATTCATTGCCACCTCTCAATGCCTTCTTTTAAAGTTTAATTTTAAAATTTAAGATAAGAGGGTTGCAACATTAAAATTTGAAATAATATATCAAGCTGCTTGGTTGGATCATAATCTATTAAATAATTCATATTGAGATCTTTTGCAAATCAATCTATTTTACATATAAAAAATATGTTCGTGGCACTCCACATTCACTCCATTGCTAAATTTGATTATCTAGGCTATTTCATAGCCTAATTTCCAAAATCAGGCTGATTTCACTGCAACATCTGATTTGTAGTGGGATGCTAGATATATTTGAGTTTGATTTTGTGTAATCTTCATTGATAAGATCCATGATTTATCAAATCTCAGAAATATTCGAAATATTGTCAAAGACTTTTATGTAGCCATCTTTATGTTTAATATGTGGTGTCATATATCTTTCCATATCGGTGTGCGATATAAATCTATAAACTATAAATGACCATTTGAAAAGGTAGTGCATAGTCAAGCATTCAAAATTTATTATGTTATTTTGTAACTAAGTTATAATTTGAATTATGACAAAAAGAAAAAGTAATAGTGCGAGTAACTCTTTTAATCTCTTATATTATCGTAATTGCTTTTATTGGTAATACCAGCCACGTGATACTTCATAAAAGGAGGTTAAGATCATGATACATAAATAATAACTTCAATTTAAGTAAATAAATTAATTCCGAGTAAGGTTAAGATTCTGATATAATAATTATGATTTAGTAATTAAATTAATTCCAATCACAAATAAGTCTCTTATCTTAAAAGCTGTTTTCTTCATAGTAATGGTGTTTTCATGGAATTCTCGTCTTAATATTTAATTTGGGAAATTCAGCGGCCAAACCAGTGCAAAATAGACGAGGTATACATGAACAGAAACAGATTAATCAAAAGATGGAGTAAGCCAAACCAATTTGATAATTTGTCGCCTCCTCTCATCACCTTGTTCTCAAATTTTAATTTAAAATTTAAAATAAGCAAGTTGCAATTTTAAAATTTAGAATAAAATATATCAAGCTACTCACGCTTGAATTTTTATTAATAATATAGTTCGGATCAAGAATTTTGTAAATCAATCAATTTTATAAATAAAAAATGTATTGGTGTTCATAGATCTTCCTGCTTTAGCATCCTTCCCTGCCTATCTGGGAAAGTGTTCTTTCAGTGTGCCCCTCTTTTTGTTTGGTTTGTTCTTTTCCTTATTATATGGTCAACAGTGTTTTGACCATGTAATAGATATGTGCAATTGTTTTGCGTTTGCATAACTCGTCAACTTGATCATGTCATCTGCCTAAGGGCGAGGGAGGGGGAGGGACTAACAAAAAGTATAAAGAACATGTCTATACCAATTTTTCTCATAATAAATTATTTGACGACATATTTTAAAGAACTTGTTAATAAAGAAGATAAATTAATGGCTTGCTGCTTAGTTGAATCATGGACCTCAACCTTAAGACTGGAGAATCTCATATCACAATGAAAATAACAACATGGTAATTAGTTTAATAGAATTTAGAATTGAAATTTGCTCAACTAATTGATTTGATTTACTTAATCAAAAGCCAGGACGCCTCATTATCTTTTTATATATAGGTAACGTGTCACATCTCAAGAAGGTAAATGGAATTGATTTTTCTTTACTAAATATCTATTCAAATAATGTCTAGCGTGTTATATCCCAATAATGTAATGAGTATTCTTATGCATGGTAATGTTCCAAAGAGAGGCTAATTTGTGAAGTTTTGATAAACAAGATGCATCATCAAGTCAATTTCAAAAGGAGTATCGATGTAATGTCACTAACTACTTTATTAAGAAATGTGTTACCGTATTGTCATGTGAAGTAATCTTAGGGTTCTCACTCCGTCTTAACTTAATACTTAGTCATGGGGATAACTATACAAATAGTCTATGAACTAAACTTTGGTCCAATGTGCAATATTGTCCACGGACTTTTAATTTGTTCAATATAGTCTATAAAAATTTGGTAAATGTTCAATATAATCTAAACTATGTGAAAATATCTAATGTTATCTTTTCATTAATTCAAATTCAAAGACAACATTGAACATTTTTATATAATCCATAGACTAAATTGAACTTGTACCAAAAGTTCATGGATCACATTAAACAAATTAAAAGTTCAAGAACGATATTGCACATTGGGCTAAACTTCAAAGATAGCCAATCATGTAATCGATGCATAACATAAATTTCCTTAATAGAGGGATAGTTTAATCTTCTAATGATTAGCATATTCTAAATTATAATGGATCTTCTAAATGATATGTAATATTATTTATTAATCTTCTAGGATCGAGTGGTGAGTGGATCGTGTACTTTAGAACTGGAGCTGTCATATAATGAGCTGAGGCTCACCCAATATACCTTATAGAATGGTCGAGTTCAGAGTTTAAGGGCATTTTAATTTGCGCTTCCAAATATCTTTTTTGGACTTGATTAGTGTACACAACAAGAGTAGGGGAATATATTTTATCTTGAGAGTTTTGATTATATATAGTTGTGTACATCACCTGAGATTAAATTATTTATTAATTTGAGGTTAAAATTGTATGTGAAATTCAGATCGTGACACGAACTTCCAAGTTGCCTCTGTTACCTCTGAACACATTATCTTAACTTCACAAACAATGCAAAGTCACTACATTTTAGGATATTTAAATTTTAGTTCATATATCAATCAAAAAATCGTAAGGTATACAAATTAAAGATCTTTTACGACCAATATTTGCCATTCATTTCAGAAATTTGCATTTTCAAGAGAACAAAAAAAATGTCAGCATAGAAGAATATTAAAATAAACACTAGCAATTTGATATTTGGTATTTCATATTTTCTCCCACACACAGGGCATGTACACAATTTTCCGTGGCCACTAGATTAGCCCATGAATTTAAGAGCAAAGTTGTCAATTATAGAAGGGAAGAACATGAATGACCGCTACAACTAGATGCCAGTAGTTCTTAATTGAATGAACAGTACTGTCACAGTCAATAGGGATTAATCAAGTCTTTAAAGAGTCTCGGACATTCAATTGATATTGAAAAGGTCGATGACTAATGTTACTTTCCTGGAAATATTACACATTATGTGGACAAAATTATTTTAAAAAAATATCAAATTTATTATATAGATACCAATTCATAGCCTAAACTTTTCAATATGACAAATTTAATTATATATTTTTTGATGATTTATCAATTTAGTCATTTCAATTAATTTTGATTAGAAATCGTTGAAATGAATTTTAATTGTCTTACATTATGACATGGACGGAAGTTAACGATTTTAGCAATTTTTCAAATTGCCCGGGCAAGGGCTAAGTGGACCTTGGCATGGGCTGAGGGCTGTGATCATCGCCAGCTGTCAAACAAGAGCTTGTCGGCAATCCTCTCCAGCCACAATGAAAAAGAAAATAGAAGTGAAAAAAAGATACAGACAAACATCATTGCACCTTTGAGCAAGACGCCTTGAATTTCGAGTTAGGCCATGCCGAGAGGAGAGAGAGAGAGAGAGAGATGTGAAGGCAAAGGTGGGGCTAAGTTGTGGAGGGCGTTGTTGGTTTTGATCGGTGAGTGGCGGTATTGGTAGGGTACAAGGATGGTGACCTTGACTGGCAGTATGGTGAGGGGAGAGAGAGAAATGGTGTGGTAGAACAAAAAGTACTTTATATGGTGTAATAAACCGGTGCAAAGTGAGTATGTTTTAACATATCAACACCCAATAGAATGACTTGCACATTGCATGAGTAACATGGATTGACAAATTACACCGCGTCAATTATATGATCAGTGCATAATATAAATTTCCTTAGTAGAGGGATAGTTTAATCTTCTAATTAAGGATATTCATTTAAAGATGAACATTGTCACAAATGTCAATAACTCAGAATCGCAAATAATATAAGTACAAAGTTTGATTGGATTTTTAAAATTCTCTAAAATAAAGAACAGCTCAAAAATCACATTCATTGTGTATCCTGATTTCATTTTATATTCTCTACCTTTTTAAGTTATGAATATTTGATTTAAAATTACCACCGCCCATAGTGGCGTAGCTGGCTTGGCTTTCTCCCTCTTACAAAGAGGAGGAGTTCACATTCCAGAGACATCGTTACAGATTCTTACCTAAACTACTGTGGTGGTGGGTCTTGCAATTGCGCTTACAGGATTCCCTAAATCACAAAAAAAAAAATGATTTAAAATTTGTTATTAAATGAATGGGACATGGAGACTCCTAGTACGATAACCCATTGATTTTTATTTTATTTTATTCATTGATTGATCAATGAAACTTCTAGGAAATTTCCGGGATAACATGCAAGCCGCGTTACTTTTTGGCATGTCCTTTATATGTGAGTAATGGACAAGAATTTATTGAACAATTTCGTAAACCGTATCTGAGGAGGAGTCTTCAATAAGGGTCCCTCGTCTGGCAATGCCAGATGGAGGAAGACTTTTGACTTGCTTCCCCTCTCTAGTCTTTTCTTTCGAGTAGGTTTCGCCAGCTTTTCTCTTATCACTTTTTCTGCAGCTAAGGAATTGAGATGGTGGAAGGCTTTTGCTTGCTTTTGTCAGAAGAAAAGAAGACGAAAATGCAACGAAGCGAGCAACGATATCCGAAGACTTTGGCTTGCTTTCCCGTGTTGCACGTCGTGGAGTAGATTATCCAACAACGCTGATTTGGGACTTGTGTGCTTTTTTAATAAACTAACCAATTAGGGTTAATTTAAATTTGATAATTCATTGCCACCTCTCAGTGCCTTCTTTTAAAGTTTAAATTTAAAATTTAAGATAAGCAAGTTGCAACATTAAAATTTCAAATAAAATATATCAAGTTGCTCATAATTGGATCATAATCTATTAAGTAGCTTGTTTGAGATCTTTTGCAAATCAATCCATTTTATAAATAAAAAACATGTTCGTGGCACTCCACATTAATTCCATTTTATAAATCTAATTATCTAGGCTATTTCATAGCTTAATTTCCAAAATCAAACTAATTTCACTGCAATATCTTATTTTTAGTGGAATGCTAGATATATTTGAGTTTATTCATTGATAAGATCCATGATTTATCAAATCTCAAATATATTTAAAGTATTGTCAAAGTCTTTTATGTAGACATCTTTATGTTTAATATGTGGCAATCATATATCTTTCCATATTGGTTTGGGATCTAAATTTGTACACTATAAATGATCATTTGAAAAGGTAGTCAAGCATTCAAAATTTGTTATGTTTTTTGTAACTAAGTAATAATGTGAATTATGACAAAAAAAGTAAGTGTGAATAACTCTTTTCAATTTCTTATATTATCGTAATTGCTTTTATTGGTGACACCAGTCCCTTAATACTTCATAAAAGGATGTTAAGATCACCTATGAAGCACGGACACGTTGTCCATGCTTCCGTGTCGTGTCCGACACGTGTCGGACACGTCGACACGCTCGGACACGCCGGGACACGCCCGGACACGCGGTCAACGCGTGTCGAGTTTTCCGACACGCAGTCAACTTTTTTCGACTCGTCTCGACACGCGTGTCGGATGGAAGCGAGGGCGAGGGAGGAGAGACAAGGCCGCGAGCAACGGCGAGCCCGCGACGGCAAGAAACCGCTAGAGAAAGAGTAGAGACTGATGCGCCAGAGAAAGAGTAGAGACCGAGGTCCGAGGCAAGGGCGGCCGTAGAGACTGAGGTGAGGGCGGCCACAGTGATGCTGCGGGATCGGCGACGAGGCTGCAACTGCAAGTGAGGAAGGGCCGAAGGCGAGGCGGAGGACGAGGAGAAGGATCGAGAGGAAGAGGAGAGGAAGGGGGTCGTATGGAGGTCGTCCGGCGAGGAGATGGAGATGGATCGAGAGGAAGACCGTGCGGCGAGGGGAAAAAAGTGAGGAGAGGAAGGGATTGCGAGGTCGTGCGGCGAGGAAGAAAATGTGATCCGGTAGCTAGGGTTTTGAAACTCAATGGGGGTGAAAGTGACAGTCTGTCACGTGGGTAGAGGGGAAGTCTGTCACGTGGGTAGGGGGGAAAGTGAAATAAATTTGGGGTGGGGGGAAATAGTCTGACGTGGGAAGGTAGGGAAAAAAATTGAAATAAATTTAGGAGGGGGGAATAATCTCTCGTGGGGAGGGAGGGAAAAAATTGAAATAAAATTGGGAGTGGTGGGAAACTTTGTTTTAATCGGAAAAAAATAAATAATAATTTTAAAAAATAAAAATACTGAATTTTAAATGATAATAAATTTTGATCATTGTAAAAAATCATAGATTTATTTAAATAAGTTGATTCTAATTTCCAAACATGGATATGTATTAATTATGAATGTCTTTCGAATTTCCAATGAATTAATTTATTAATATTATTAGTGTAAATTCATTGTAGGCTCTTTTTTTTTAATTAATATGAATTTAAATCAAATTAATTAAAAATAAAAATATTTATTTAATATTTAACGTGTCGGAACACGTCGAAATTCTCTATTTTTTAGAAATGACGTGTCGCGCGTGTGTCGTGTCGTGTCGTGTCGCGTGTCGCGTGTCGCGTGTCGGTCTTCACGTTACATAAGATCACAATACATATATGATAACTTTAATTTAAATAAATAAATTAATTCCAAGTAAGGTTAAGATTCCGACATAATAATCACGATTTAGTAATCACATTAATTCCAATCACAATTAAGTCTCTTCACATACGCTGAAGTTGATGATTTTTGCAATTTTTCAGATTGCCCGGGCAAGGGCTAAGTGGACCTTGGCATGGGCTGAGGGCTGTGATCATCGCCAGCTGTCAAACAAGAGCTTGTCCGCAATCCTCTCCAGCCACAATGAAAAAGAAAATAAAAGTGAAAAAAAGATACAGACAAGCATCATTACACCTTCGAGCAAGACGCCTCAAATTTCGAGTTAGGCCATGGCGAGAGAGAGAGAGAGAGAGAGATGTGCAGGCAAAGGCGGGGCTAAGCTGTGGAGGGCGTTGCTGGTTTTGATCGGGGAGTGGCGGTATTCGTAGGGGACAAGGATGGTAACCTTGACTGGCAGTACGGTGAGGGGAGAGAGAGAGAGAGAAATGGTGTGGTAGAACAAAAAGTATTTCATATGGTGTAATAAACCAGTGTGAAGTGAGTATGTTTTAACGTATCAGCATCCAATAGAATGACTTGCACATTGCATGAGTGACATGGATTGACAGATTACACTACATCAATCATATGATCAGTGTGTAATATAAATATCCTTAGTAGATGGATAGTTTAATATTCTAATAAAGAATTTCTGTTTGAAGATGAACGTTGTCGCAAATGTCAATAACTCAGAGTCATATATGATATAAATACAAAGTTTGATTGAATGTTTTAAATTTTCTTTAATGTGGTTAAAATAAAGAAAAAGCTTAAAAATCACCTTCACTTTGCATCCTCATTTCACTTTATATGCTCTATTTTTAAAGCTATGAATTTCTGATTTAAAATTTGTCTTTAAATGAATGGGACATGGAAACTCATTGTACGATAACCCATTGATTGATCAATGCAACTTCTAGGAAACTTCGAGGATGGCTTGTAAAACGAGTTCTACTTTTTGGCATGTCCTTTAAATGTGACTAGTGGACAAGAATTTATTGAATAGTTTTGTAAACCGCGTCTAAGGATATTGACAGTTTTGTGGACAAGAATTTATTGACAGTTTTGTAAACCGCGTCTGAGGATATTGACAGTTTTGTAAACCGCGTCTGAGGAACTCTTCAATAGGGGTCCCTTGTCTGGCACATTGCCAGAGGAAGACTTGACTTGCTTCCCTTTGCCAGTCTTTTCTTTTGAGTAGGTTTTGTAGCTCTTGCCTTATCACTTTCTCGGCAACTAAGGGCGCGTTTGTTTGCACCGTGTTTCTGTTCTCAGGAACAAAAATTTCTTTTTTTGTTCTTGGGAACAAAAACGCGTTTGTTTGCGTTTTTGTTCCAAAACTATTTTTTGTTAAAACACATTTAGAACAAACAAGAAATAAGAAAAAAAATTTTTGTTTTTAAACAAAATCTAGAAACACTTCTCTTTCTTTTCTTCTTTTTTTCTTTCTTTTTTCTTTGGCGGCGGCCTCGCCCCACCACGGCGAGGCTCGCCGGATCTGGGTGAGATCGAGCTCGCCCAATCAAGCGTATGAGGTCGGGTGAGCTCGATCTCGCCCGATCCGGCGAGGTCGAGCTCGCCAGCTACTGGCGAGGCTCGGCCTCGCCCGGCCACCGCTCGGCGTCGCTTAGCGCTGGCAGGGCCCGACGAGGTCGCCGGCCCTCGTCGGCCGGTCGCCAGCCATGGCTGAGGCTGGGCAACCGGCCAAAAGAAGAAAAAAGGAAAAAAAAGGAAAAATAAGAAAGAAAATAGAAAAATAAAATAAAAATATTAAAAAATTAAAAGAAATAAAAAATTATATAATTTTACCAAATGTATTTCTATTCTTTTTATATTTCTGGAACAGATTTACCAAACATACTTTTTTGTTCAAAAAACATTTTTTTCTATTTATGTTCCCATAAACAATTTTTAAACGAAACGTTACCAAACGCACCATAAGCATGATAAATAGTGGAAGACTATTGACTTCTTTGGTCGGAAGAAAAGTAGAGGAAAATGGAACGAAGCGAGCAAAGATATTAGAAGACTTTAGCTTGCTTTCCTGTGTTACATGCTGTGAAGTAGATTATCCAACACCAACGATTTAGGACTTGTGTGATGTCTAGACAAATTATCCAATCAAGATTGATTTAAATTTGATAATTCATCGTCCTTCTCATTACTTTCTTTTAAAGTATGAATTTAAAATTTAGGATATGCAAGTTGTAGCTTTAAAATTTGAAATAAAATATATCAAACTACTCATGGTTGGATCATAATCTATAAAATAGTTCGCATTGAGAATTTTCCAAATCAATCCAGTTTATAAATAAAAAAAACATATTGTTCGTGGCACTCTATATTCAATCCATTGCTAAATCTGATTATCTAGGCCATTTCACAGCTTAATTTCCAAAATAAAGCTGTGTTGCAATCATCTTACTTTTAGTGTGATGATACATTTATTTGAGTTTGATTTTATGTAATCTACATAAATATGATCTGCAATTTATGGAATCTCACAAATATTCAAAATATTGTCAGAGTCTTTTACGTAGCTATCTTTATGTTTAATCTATGGTATCATATATCTTTCCATATTGGTTTGGGATCTAAATCTATATACTATAAATGATCTTTTGAAAAGGTAGAGCATAGTCGAGCATTCAAAATTGGTCATATTATAATAATTTTTGACTCGAATCATTATAAAGTAAATGAATTAATTCTAAGTAAGGTTAAGATTCTGATACATATATAATAATTTTGATTTACTAATTACATTGATTCCAACGACAAATAAGTCACTTTAGTTAAGACCTATTTATGTGTTAATCTTAATTATTATAGCTTTACTATTAGATCAATAAGAATTATTTAAAGCCAGCGGACAAATTGAAGAGTTTGACGTATATTGAGTATATGTTGCGTTGTTGAGCATATAGATTTCTTAGAACAAGTAAGAATAATATAAAAATTGCATACCATGTGTCACAAAAAAAATACAAAGTTCCATATTGTCATTATATTATGACTGGTTTTATCCATTCATCACTATTAAATTAAGTCTATTTAATATTATCACGATAAATGCTGGTCTTGTCTCCTAATGCAACGAAGCAAGCAAGCAAGATGGTGGAATGCCCTTGACTTGCTTTCCCTCGTCGTTGAGAAGTCCTCAATGATGGTGACGCACTCATTTCTTACGTCTTTTCCTCTCGTTTTCCTTTTTTGGGCCACACTGATTTTGCGACGAGGTTTGACTTGGAAGTAGGTATTCGGATCGGACGGCTGAGGATGATTCCGTTGGGAGCGGGAACAATGCCATCGGGGAATTAAGGCCCGAATCAACGCATGCTTAGATGCTAACACGTGTAATAATTAAATCAGGCAGAAGCACCTCAGATTTTTTCTGTTAAAATGACATGCACATTGCATGAAATGACGGATCACACCACACCAATCATGCGATCGCCCCATACAACACATTTCGATTATAGAAGAATAATTTAGTATTTAGCTAAGGATTTTTGTCTATAGATGAACAATGCCGCAAATTTCAAGAACTCAGAGTAGTATTCGATGTAGATACAAAGTCTGATTGGGATTTTCAATTTTTTCCTAATATAATTACAATAAAAAAAAGCTCAAAAATCATATTCATTTTGTATTCCGATTTCAATTTATATACTCCATTTTAAGGCTACGAATCTCTAATTTTATTAAACGTATGGGATATGGGAACTCCTAAGATGACAACTCATTGATTGACCAGTAGAAACTTCTACAAAGCTTCTAGGATGACTCGTAAAATCCATTCTATTTTTTCGACACATCTTTTAAATGAAACTTATGGACAAAAATATTCTGAATATTATCGTACACTGCCTGCCATTTTTTCATTCAGACCTTTATTTTTACTTGTAAAAACCAAAGATATTGACAATCAATTCTACTTGTTTTACAAATTTTTCTTGCTATATAACAAATGGCACCACTATGATATCATGACATTTTAGAATCAACCAGAATCATATACTAAATATTTCTTGATAATCCATAGTTAGGATCTCCAATCTACCTCATCAGCTAATTGAGTTAGTCTTGCATAGTATTATGACAATACTAACTTCTATCTTGCTTGTATATGTATTAAGAAAATTAAAATAGGAGTATTGCTTGGATTCTAAAATTGCACTGTCGACTCATGCATGAACCGGTTAATACTTAGTAGGCCTTCCACATTATTAGGTTCTAGAGTTTATCCAATAATATAATGCTAGTTGCATCTTTTATTGTTGAATTGATGGGGTTGAAATATAATGGGTTCCTTCATTAATACTAGAATGGGTATTAGGTTGATTCGGAATATGTGAAGCAAAGTAATTTTTTTTTTTCCGATGGTTTAAAATCTCATAATTTTGCGATCCATCTCTCGATGAAAAATGAAGCAAAATATATTTTATAAAGAGATATGATTGTTTTGCTTTTCTTATTCTAAAAAAATTGTGGTTCGTTGAATCTTTTAAAATGCGTTTAGGGAAGGATTATATTCTCTATTGCGCTTTTATCATCTCAAAGGTGGGTTTTTCTCTGCCTATTTTTATTTCTCAAAAATTTCCCCTCTACCATAGATTCCTTAGCTTTTGACACAGATTAACCGACCAATTCAATTATCGAACCTACTCTCTCAAAGACGAAACTTTCTGATGATATACAATTTCATCCCAAAAACTATATAATAAAAAAGTGCCCATTCACCCACACATCCATCTCCAAATGTCAAAAATGCCCCCAACAACACCAATTATCAATTTACCACCGCCATCCGTGCAACAGAAGCAAAAGTCGCTCATCCAAGAAAATGGCACTTTCGTCAAAAAATTGCTGGACGAGACTTTTAACAATGGCATCGAAGATCCTTTACTCTCTCGCTCTCTTTCCTCTTCCTTTGTATCCATTATAAGGTCCTGTACTCGCTTTCCCTCTCTCTGCGCAGAGTTCTCATTCTTCAATTCTCAAGCATTCACCTACTCCCTCAGCCTTTTCAACTCTCTCACTCTTCGCTCAGCTGGAAACATGGCGGGTTCCGGTAAACGTAGATCTCTTGACTGCTCTCCCCCTCACGAGCTCACCTCCAATACTCCCTTTTCCAGCCAGACCTCGAAGAAGCGCAAAATGCTAGCGAATGAGACGAATTCGCAGGCATCATCTGGACCTTCCTACGGGGTTTTTCTAAGTTTTCGAGGATCAGACACTCGTCATGAATTCACCGATTGTCTTTACCATGCCATGAAGGATGCTGGAATCCTTGTCTTTAGGGATGCTGAATCCCTCCATGTCGGTGAGAAAATTAGTGATGAACTTCTACAAGCAATTGAGAACTCAAAGCTTTACATTCCCATATTCTCCAAGAATTATGCCGCGAGTCACTGGTGCCTTGAAGAGCTCGCGCACATGGTAGATTGCACCTCCAAATCTGAGAATAAAAAGATTTTGCCCATTTTCCTGGACGTGGAACCTGATGATGTCAAGCTCAAAACAAAACTATACAGCGAAGCTCTTTCAGAGCACCGGAAAAAGTTTTGCACTGAAGCAGTAGAATCATGGAAAAAGGCTCTTATTGAGGTGGGCAAGATAAAGGGATGGAACTTGAAGAAAGGCGATGGGTAAATGTCTTAACTTTTCAACTGTCATACGTAGATTTCCTTTTTCCTCCCTAGTCCTTTTAATTGTGGTATTATCGTTGAAAATATAATTTATTCATCTCCTTGATTTTACGTAGTTTAATTAGTAGTCGCGGCCACTGCCGCTATTTGCTATTGGCCACTGTAGCGGAGAGAAGAGAATTCTCACTGGCAGTGGTCAATGGTGGTTGCTCTTGGTATTATCGCGGTGATAGCTTCGGTCAATGGCACTATTGCGGTGGTAGCGCACCCTACTCATCCTGATTTTCTCTCTCCTCTCACTCTTCGTCTCTATCACAATAGCCACGAATAGTAATAGATCTCCGAGCAGATGCACGAAGCTGCTGGCTAGCCACCGCAGCAGCTCGTCCGTCAGTCGCCACCACTTCTTCGTCACCATCCCAACACCAAGCCACCAGAAGGCTCCAAGTCATCCGCCCTCAACACCTTCTTTGTCTCACTCACTGTGGCGAGCCGAATCCGGGATCTGGACATCCGGTCTGATGCCACCGAGCCCATATCCGGCGTAGCTGACCGTGGGTGACCCCAAATCTGGTGTCACCCAAGGCCAATGACGCCATTCCCGGCGGTCGCAAGGCCATGACCCCAGTGACGTGGAGAATTGAGGCAAGGCCGAGGTGGGGGATCAACGTGGCGCAACGGGCAATGGCACCGCAAGGCGATGGTGACAGTGCAGGGAGGCGAGCAACAGCAACGGCGGCATGGCAGTGGCAGGGGCCGACGGTGATGGTGACTGAAGTTGTGTTGGGGTGGAGAGAGATCGGCAAAAATCAGATTCGCATATATGTCTAGATTTTTTTCGCGTTATTTCCTCAACATGTGAAGGCAATTTTGTCACTTTGGGAGTAGTTTTGCAACATTAAAGTTATCCCTAACATGGTCGTTCCTTTATGGCAGCCAAGGAGAACTGATTCATTCGGTAATTCGAACGGTTTCGGCTGAGCTGAAGGTTGCATATCAAAATGTGACCGAACATTTAGTCGGAGTTGATGATCGTGTAGAAGCTATAATCCAAAAGTTGGATAAGGGATCTGATGGTGTACGGTTTCTTATAATCCATGGAATGGGCGGTGTTGGCAAAACAACCCTCGCTCAGGTCGTCTTCAACAAACTATCTTCAAGCTTTGACCAATGTTGTTTCCTTGCAAATGTTCGGGAATCATCAAAAGGCAAAAATGGTTTGGTAAATTTGCAAAAAACACTGTTATCCAAGCTCTTTGGTCATCATTCTATCGACCGAATTTTTGATGTGAATGACGGGATCAACAAGATTAGAGAAGCACTTGGAAATAAAAATGTTTTCATTATTCTTGATGATGTGGATGAGAAAGAGCAACTAGAAAGTCTTGTCGGAAATGGTAGTTGGTTTGGTTCATGCAGTAGGATTATCTTAACTACTAGGGACAAAAGTGTCCTACCTAAATACCCAAATGTTTCCACTTATGAAGTATGTGAAATGGAATTTGATCATGCTCTCAAGCTTTTCAGTAGGTGTGCCTTCAATAGTGACTCTCCACCAAATCATCGTGTCCCCCTTTCCAAAAATATTGTCGATACTTTAGGAAGACTTCCTTTAGCTCTTGAGATTACAGGTTCATCTCTACTCGGTGAACCCGAAGAATTATGGATAGACACATTGAAGAAGCTACAAAAAGCTCCTCACAAGGATGTCCAAAAGAAATTGATGATAACTTACGAAAAGTTAGGGGATGGAGAAAAGGAAATATTTTTGGATATAGCTTGTTTTTTTGTTAATGAGGATAAAACGTACCCCTTCTATATGTGGGATGACTATGGATACCATCCACACAGTGCCATTAGAGCCCTCCTTCACATGTCCTTGATAAAAATCAAAGATGACAAAACTTTCTGCATGCATGATCAAGTGCGGGACCTTGACAAAACTTTTTGGATGCATGACCAAGTGCGGGACCTTGGAAGGGAAATCGTTCGTCAAGAGAATTCCAAACATCCTAGTGAGCGTAGCAGAGTGTGGAAACAAGACGAAGGATTGAGTATTCTGCGGCAAAAAGAGGTAAAAAAGGGAACGACAATTTATTTTCCTGTGAATTGGTGTAGACTTGCAAGAACAATTAATTGCTATTAACCTTGACATGTTGACTTCTCAGTGTTTCCACTGTCAGAAAAGTTGCAAAGTAGAAGCATTGTCACTAGGAGCTCGTGGAGTATTATGCTTTCGTGAAGAAGAGATTCTGACACGGGACGAATTTGCTGATTTACAAAACTTGAGGTTCTTTGAAGGGAGGTTTGTGTCCCTTGTCGGAGACTTCAAGAATCTTCTCCCTAATTTAAGATGGCTTTCTTGGCAAGGCAATTCCTTTGAGACAACAAACTTTCATCTTGCTAATTTAGTTGTTCTTGACCTTTCAAGTAGCTATATTTCGGAGGAATGGATTGGTTGGGACCAAATCAGAGTATGATATGAATCCCACTCTCTGCAGAAGCATATCATTTCTTTTGTTTTTATTTTCCCCTCATGTTTCTTAATATATATTTTATCAAATTGTTTTGCAGGAGGCTAGAAAACTAAAAGTACTAGATCTCAGCTACTGTAAATCCTTAAAGAGAACACCTGATTTGTCTACGTGGGTGTACTTGGAGAGATTGGTTCTTGAAGGCTGTACAAACTTAATTGAAATTGGCCATTCCATTGGTAAATTAAAGCTCCTTATTGTTTTGAACTTGTCTGGATGTAAATCTCTTCAAGAGTTGCCCGAAGAAATAGGATGTCTACAAGCTTTGACACATTTTATTATGTCTGCCTATGAAGATATAGGAATAGGACCAATTTACTTGCCCAGCAAAAGGCCATCCTTAAAATTGCCATACTCAATTGGAGGGCTAGTGAAACTTATGCAGTTGAATTTATCTGGGTGTGACTACATAGAGAAACTTCCAGATTCGGTTGGAAAATTACAATCATTAGTTGAGTTGGATCTGTCATGGATAAGTATCGGTCGCCTACCTAATTCAATCGGTAATCTAAAGCAACTGAAAGTACTAAGGATGTGCCAAATAAGAGGGATAACAGAATTACCAAGAGCAATTTGGCTGCTAGAGAAGCTTGAAGAGTTAAATGCTGGCGGATGTGAGAACTTGACCGGCGAAATCCCTAAAGAAATTGGGAGACTGTCCCGTTTGAGGATCCTAGACTTTTCGAGCACATGTATATGCGGATTACCCGCCACGATGAGTCACCTCTCTAATCTCCAAACACTTGAGCTAGAAAATTGTGCTGAGCTTAAACAATTGCCAGAGCTTCCCCCAAGTTTGTCTTTTCTGACATGGGGCTGTAAATATTTCCCGGCCCCCTGGGTTGAAAGAGGTGCGCCATCTCAACAGGAAACACCTGTCATTACTCTTCCCACTAACATCGGTAGCCTATCTCAGCTTAAAACACTAAAATTGCGTTGCAAAAATGTGCAATTCCTCCCCCAGCTCCCCTCTAGTTTAACTGTCTTAAACCTTATTAGTCTGTTAACCACACGATCACCAGATTTTTCCAATTTGAAAGACTTGTCATTCTTGACATTCGATGTATGTTCGCTAGAATTATCCAGGATATTTGATGCGGAGTCGGAATACCTCCGTATGGGTTACTGTAAGTTTAGAGACGTGGACGCACGGTTGCAGTTGGAAATGAAAAGATTGAGAACATTAGAGATGGCTCATTGTAATCTCGAAGTACTTGATCTGTCGCGCATGAAGAATCTAGAAAAGGTAGAATTGAGATATTGCGAGCAATTAGTCGAGCTTTGTGGCCTTGAAGAATTGGGATCCCTTTGCTTTCTATCAGTCGAATTTTGCATTTCCTTGAAGAGGATGTCAGACCTATCGAAATTGAAAAAGCTACCGAAGCTTGAGGTAGGAGGTAATTGGAGCCTAAATTGGGAGGACATCTATTGGAATTATTGGAATGGAGAGTTTGGGGGTGACATCTGCAACGTCGGCGGCTTGGATTTGTCGTCTGTCCCCGACGAACGCATAATGGATGTATTCTTCGGTAGGTCGCTTCCACGTCGCAGGTCGCTTCCACCTCGGCCTCCGCTTCCGCCTCTGCTTCGGCCTCCGCCTCCGCCATGACCTCTAGGAGCCCCATCAGCAGCTGGAATACGGCAGCACCACGTTTCGCACCATAACTTGCGCTGGTAATTCTAAATTGCACACCAAGTGTTTGCGCAATTACCCCTTTCCCTGTTCAGATCTGGATATGGAGTTTTGTTACAGGGGTCTGATGGTTGAAGTTTATGGTGTTGAGCTAATTTGGAAAACTGAGCAACTAGCACCTTAGTTTTGATTTGATTTGGTGTGCAGACGGTGGTAAAACCCCCCACATTTCAATAGAAGTTTCTGTTCACACTCTTTGAAGGCCTTAGGGAGTTGAATCTTGCGCGTGTGGAACAGCAATATCCTCATTTTCATCAATTTCATCTGCAGTGAAAAAGTAATTGCTTCCTACCTTGAATTTATTTTGCTAACAAAACTATTGTTGAGTTGTTTTAGATTTTGGCCCTTGGGTGGTTAGCGCTCTTATCTTAATTGTCTTTTCCATGGTCTCAAGAGTCCGGCTCCATAAGGTTCTTTTTCAGAGCTTCAATAATACAGTTTGGCCTCTTCAGACTATAAAACAGGCAGGTACAATCCATTGAATCCATTCCTCTTTTCTTAAGTATGTAGAATTATTTATCAGGTTCAAAAGCAAAATACAAAAAATATAAATTTTTCAGATAATGGAGTACATATGATGACCTTTGTTTAAGAATAGCGGTCTGATTTTTCTAATTCAATCACATGCAGTAATAACTCGACTAGGTTCTAACTTTGCTTTTGAAATTACATGTTGACTGCCAAATTGTTATTGTTGTTGTGGTGGTGGTGGTGGTCGTCATCATTATTATTGTTAAGTAGGTTTGATTGCTAGAGTGATCTGCTGGAAACTTGGGTGCTTCATAGTACTGGCTGCATTTTCCATATCAATTTTAGTGTTAGGGATTGCCATGTCATATTTGCCACCTTACATTGTTTTGCCATCTATGGATATCATATATCTTGTATACTGGTGAAATATGAGCTATTTGCTACTATTGAGTGTATTTATTCCTTCAGGAAGTAAAAATCTAGCACGATTTAGTTCTTCCAATAGTGACCATTGCTAGCATTATGCTCGTTCTTGTAGGTAGATTCTGATATTGTTAATTTTGCAATGGAACAAGTATATTACTCATCTTGTTAGTGAGAACAAGGCCTTGGCTTTTTCCTTCTTCTTTTTTCAAGAATATCATTAGGCACTTACTAACATTTGATACAACAACTTTTGAGATTTAAACATAGTGATATGTTGAACCAATTCTGTAAGAACGATATAGACTACTCCTTGCACTTGAAGTAATGGAGTTTTTACATATTCCCAAGGGTGTGAGACGGGTGTTGTTCAGAACCCTTGATACTACCAGTTAAACTTATGTTCCTAAAATACTTCTGTGGGTCATGGTCAGCTGAACTAATGTGGGATTTCCAAATTGTTGGAGCACTCATCTGAGTATCTTAATAAACTGTGGTATTGGTGAGTGCTATGATCAGAGGGACAAATTTGATTTGTGCTCTGTTTCGTTCTCAGATGGCTTATGTGCGAAAAGGAGTTCGACACTAGCTATGTGGGACTCATGAGAGACGAAGCAAAACGCTTGGTAGAGAACACAGACATTAAACTTGTTGGTAGGATTCATCCCTCTTTACTATTCCAATGAAATCTCAGTAAGAAGCTTTTTTTTTTCTTAGGTGATGCTGGTTTGCTTCATTGTCATCTTATCTTTGCCTTTTAACCAGACTCACTGATTTGTAGTGTGCTTCATGATGTGTCTCAATTGTTACCCAGAAACCATGCTAGGATATATTTTTCTGTTAGGCAGCTACCTTTTCTATTACCACGAATTTTTACTTGCAGCTTCACTACAAGCAAATGTTATTTTTCTTAGGCATGGCAAGAAATGCATACTTTCATCATGTTTGATTTTCTCCCTAATGACACAATAGTTGCAATACAATGCTGTTATAACTGTCAGCATGAACACATGATATTTTGTTGATCTCTAAAGACATGCGTAAGACAATGCTCAAGCATATATTGCTATTAGGCTTTTGAACACTACACATGTTCATTTTTTTCTAAGCCGACCCTTGAGAAATAGTGCCGCTTGATCATCTAATTTCTTTCTTGTTCTGCAACTTGTAGATTGAGATGCAATCTTGCACGACCAGTTTGTGCTATTCAATGCATAAATTGATTACCAATTTGTTGTTGCATATTATGATTTGATTCCATCCCACCTTATCTTCCTTGAAAGCTGGGTAAGAAATTGATTTGACGTATGATGAATTTCCTCATCAAAGTTAAGAATGAACATTTCATTACTGAATTGTCATCTCAGACTTAACTCGTGTTGGTGATTTTGCCCAGATTTCACATTGTTGCATTATGAAGTCTAGGCTCAAGAAACTGACACGTCAGGAAAGCTGTAGGAAATTATTCTTGTCAAGGGTTTGAAACTCGAAGATTACCTGCAGGAGTGTATACAATCCATATCTGCCTTTGAGATTGGTTGGTGGAAAAGGATCACCTATAGGATGAATGCCTATCAAATAACTTCTCCAAGTGAGTTTTGCTCTTTTTTAGGGGAATTAATTTGACGACAACTGTTTTATCTATGATCATTATTATCATCGTCGCGTGAGATTGACTTGTGCCTGATTGGTTACCATAGAGATGTCAATTGAAGATTTGTTTGTCTTTTTCATGACTTTGCACGTGAGAATGCTTGGTGCTAACAATATTTCTTTTTTGTTCTAGGGGAGTAGAAGTCATCAAAAGGGCCAAGTGAGAAAAGCATTGCATGCACATTCTCCTTGGAATTCAAATTTACTTGATGGGATGGACCCATTTTGCAGAGAATTGGGAACTTTAGCAATCATTTGAATATGTAGTATTTCCAAAGCAAAGTAGAGGCTATGGTTATGTTTACTTAGGCTTTCAAAATAAGACTCGTCTAGATTGATTTCTTTTCCCTTACTGAAGAGCTGCTGGGGATTGAACTCATGCGATATATACTTGACGAGGCCCACCAAAATTGGTTATTGTGACTTATGAAGAGAAAGCCTGTCATGCGAATTCTCTCTTTCATGGCGTTCTAACTATCTTGGTAGTTACCTTTAGCTTCTGCTTAAAAATGTAGGATACGGCACACAACGTGATTTGAGAGATCAATTCCAGCTGAAACCGAGGCAATCAATGCAAATGAACTGCAAAATAGATTTTCATTTACATATGACTCAAAGATTAAGCAGTTTGCACCTGATCATTCGCAAAATATGCACAACGTAACTGTGCTCTTACACCTACTGCTTATGATAGCCATTTGCAAATAAAATTCGTTTTCCCTCTTTAACTAGCAAGATATTTAGATTGTATTCAGACTTTGTTCCTTATAAAAAAAAATGGAACTTGCATAAGAGGCGTGACGGTAATTTGCTGTATGAACACTTCTTGACAAGCAACAATAAGGTTAGAAAAACAAAGAAAAGGTTCCAGGTCAAAGGAAGAGAACTTCCGGTGTTCGATAACATTATTACGTGACTATACGACAGCAGCTTCCTGCGGAACCTTTGACATTTCTTCCAGTAGAAGCTCTCTCTCAGCAAGATCGTGGATGACAATGCCCCGAATAAGGACCCGAGAAATGAACAACTAGTAATGACACTCGGCAATTAACAGCATAGAATCAACCTAGTAATGAGGTAATTCATGCACATCTGTTGAAATTTGGTGCATACCAGGAGGGCTGGGAGGTGGTGGAGATGGACGCAGAGGATAAGCCAAAGGGGGAGGGGGGTATGTTGGAGGAGGATAGGCTGTTGGAGGATGGGGAAAATGTGGTGGAGGTGGGTATGTCACTGGATATGGTGGATACGAGGGGTATGCAGGAGCTGTCACAACGTATGCTGTCGTGAGTACACCGTAAGTAGGACTGCTATGGGAGGAGTTGCAGAGTATGAAGGTAGCTAGCGAGCTGAAGAAGCTACATATGGCAGTGCAGATAGTGCACAGCTTGTTCCTGGTTTTTACAACAGCACAAGCACAATATTGTTCAGAATACACAACAGAATGATCATGGTAGATGGTGATGATGATATTCTATACCAAATGAAATTGGTATTTACCACTGCATTTGCGTAATGTAATACCAAGCGTGCTTCTCTGGCATATCTAGAATCAGAGAAAAAATAGGTACTTTGATTTAGACATCAAAACCTTTATTTCTAGAGGATAGTAATGCAAATGATAAGTGACAGTTGTCCTATTTCATAATTTGATGCCACAGAGAGTATAAAGAAATAGCGGAGGAGAGGAGAATCTGCTAGTAAATCCATAATTTGCATCACAACTTGTATGGAAGAAGGAATGTGATGGAAGAACCCGGGAAGTTGTCATTGGACTATCTTTAACTTTTCTAGAGGCTAGTAATCCTTCATTTGGACAATGTAATATCAACCGTGCTTCTCTCACATATCTGGAATCAAAGAACAAACGGGCACTTTGATATAGGCAATCAAAATCTTTCTTTCTAGAGGGTAGTAATGCAAATGCTAAATAACAATTATCCTACTTTACAACTTGATGCCACGGAGATAGATTGGGGGTATCTGTTGGGTAGATATGTTATACATGTATAAAGGAATAACGGAGGAGAGGAGAATCTGCTAGAAAATCCATCCTATGCATCACCACTCATATGGAAGAATGAGAGAAGAACCCGGTAAGCTGTCATAGGACCATCTTCATCTTTTGCCTCCTATGTTTTACATTTATCCAATGAAAAATGTCACACGGATCAGCATTTTTGTTTTTTTAAATTTATGTTTCGAGTCATACCATACTGCACGTCTTCTGCCTAAGCAGGAGGCTACGTAATTGGTTGCCTGTATCGTCTATGAAACAAAATGTGTGAACAGTAATGCCAAGAACTCACATTATATTGTTAGAAAACAAGTGAATTAGAGAAATCACATCACTGTTCTTACACAAAGGTCATCTTATGTACTCCATCTTCTGACATTCTTGTAAGTTGCTTTTGAACCTGATACATAATTCTACATGCATAAGAAAAGAGGAATAGTTTCTACAGATCGTATCTGCCTGTTTTTTAGTCTGAAAACACAACTAAGAATGCTAGCCACTCAAGGACCAATATCCAAATCACCTCAAAAACAGTTTTGTTTGGAAAATGGAGTACTATAAGGAGGAGCTGATGCGGGAGTAGGTGCAAAGTACGAAGGCACCTGAGGAGCCGAAGAAACTATATATGGCGGTGCAACAGTGCACAGGTTGCTCCCAGTTTCTACAACAGCACAAGCACAATATTGTTCAGAACCCACTACAGAATGATCATGGCAAATCGTCATGATGCTGTTCTACACCGGAGGGCAGCGGCAACATGCCAGAGAATGCAGCAGACTTGAGCTTGCTGAACATAGACGACTAATCGAAGCTGCTGACAGGCCTCCTGTAGGGGACAGCAGAGGTGATGCGTCGGAGAATGCAGCAGATTGGGAGCAAAAGCGAGAGAGTGAATTTTGCAAAGAGAGTTTCTTCGTTCCTCACAAGAGGGAGACCTAACAATTCGCAATATAGAGAATTTTAAGATCTTTCCTAGTAGGACCACCCGTTGACGTGGCTCCAAGCGTTACTCACCGGGTGGAGAGGGACTGTGCTCACGTGGTGGAGCAGAACCGCCTAATAACTTCTCTATGAAGATAAGGTATATAGAAAGTAGTAGATTGCAAAGCTCGGCATATGATATCAACCAAGAATGACTTCGTCCCAGAGACTTAACTTAACGACTCCATACGATGCAGAGCAGTGCAAGCTTCTTGGAGACGAGAGACTGTGAGGAGCACTGCAAGGACGTGGAGGTGGAGCCAAATTATTTGACTTCTGGTGCGGATTAGGTTTCCAACAACCGGAAAAAATGAAGCTGAAGGCAACGCTCAAAATATGCCAAAACTTCAACTTAGGCTGACGAGGAGGAAGAGATCTCAAGAATTAGGCTACACACACTGATACAGTCTCTACAAATAAGAGAGAATAAAAAGGGCAACTAGACAATCAGCCCCACCAATAAAGAATGAAGCAGGTGTGGAAGCTTGCAATGTCAATCTCATACAGACATAACTTGTATTCATTCCTTCCTTGCATGAGCTGTCCGCGTGCATGAAAACATAGCAAGAAACCGGTCACAAATATCTTTTAATGTCGTCGTGAAATACGACTGTTGTCTTGTGTTGTTATCCAGTGACAAGTTTCTTCAGAGACAACAATTAAAAAATCTGCACGGCATCACGCAGACAATTCAGCATTGCCAAAACTACCTCAGCATCATTCAAACAATTCAACCCCTCAAACACAAACTCAGCAACATCAAAGTAAATTGCATCAAATGTGGAGTTGATGTTTGATGTTACTACCTTTGTTATGGTTTACTCTGTTGTTGCTTGGTTGGTGTTTGAGAGGTTGAATTGTTTGAATGACGCTAAGGTGGTCTTGGCGCGGCTGAGTTGTTTGCATGACGCTATGCAGGTTGTTGATTGTAGTCTCTGTAGAAACTCTTCATGGGATTACAGCATGAGAAAATTTGGGTTTCGCAAAGAAATTAGAAGCTCTTCTCCGCAGCTTTCTAGTCGACCCAACCAATGCAGAGCTCATCAACTTCCATCTCAAGAGGAAGGCGATGGGAAGAGCACCCAAACCTGAAGTCATACCATAAAACATATGGAACGACCATTACGGGAGAGAGAATGGCAAAATTAGGATGTGAAAATTAGAGGTTGGAAAGATGAAACAAGCTTAAAATGGATATGCATATGGAGGAGTTTAGGAGCTTATGGGGTTTGAAAGAATGATATGTGAACCTACATACCAACTAATTCGTATAGGTTCATACATGCTATTAACTTGTAACGTATGTAAGTAAAGTGCAATCCCATCATTAATTAGGTAATTTGATTTATTAGTATGCGCAACATATATAAGAAACTCAAATCCTACCATTGATTGGTTATGTTACATTATTTGTATGTATGGTATATGTAAGTAAACTAGAATCCTATCATTAGTTAGGGATTTATTTTGTTTGTATTTGTATGATGTATATAAGTAAATTGAAATAAGATCATTGGTAAGGTTTCACATTGTTAGTTGACCTAATAAAAATCCTTGGAAATTTCCTTTACTGTCAAAGGTGAAACCTACAAGGTCCGTCATCTATTATAATTATTATTTTTACTATTATAAAATTAAAATTAAGAAATAAATAAAGAGAATATATCTTGAGATACATTTATAAATGACATTGCTTATCCATTTATATATTCTTTACAAAAAAGTACATTGAATGACCTAATTATGTTTTGCTACTAAACGATAGTATTCAGGTTTAGTTATATCAAACTAGCACGTAAATATGTATAAATAACTCTAAAAAGTCCGACTTTAAGGGTACACGGATATCTGATTTAAAATGTCTCTGAAATATAAAACAATAAAATATTTTCAAATAAACAAATTTCTTCTGTTGATTCATATCAAGGAATCAAAAGGTGGATTTTGTAGAGCATATATATCTAGCGAGTTAGAATAATAGAAATGGAAAAATTAGTAAATAAAAAACTTGAAAAAATTACTTTTAATAAATTTGAAGTACAGAAGTAGGAAAAGAGATAGATTTGAAAAGTATGTCTGTTACATCCTCATTGTGTTTTAGAAGTCGATGGTTTTGGTGTTCCATGATCTGTTACGTGCCGACTAAACTATTTTTCTTCTTACCACCACTGGCCCTGGATGCAATATTCTTAGGGGTTTCCTGGTGCATGGATGACAATAACATACAATTAGTATAAGTGATTTATACGTACCATTAAATGTACAATCCAAGGAAGAAATGGCATCCTTAGGATAGCAGATACACACGAACTGTAAAAGGAACACTAATATGCAGTCAGCCCAAAAAGAAGTACCCCTCTCGATCTAGCATAGAAGGCAAACTTCATTCTTCCAATTAAAATTTATACAACTCTCTCCCAAAATTGCAGTACCATAAGACATGGCCCATTTTTAAGGAAAGGAAAGCATCAACTTGCTTCCAACTACTGGCAAAAACAGCATCTACAAGTCAGGACTTGGTCAGTGAATAGGGTTCTTACATTCACCATCATTTAGATCCATGTTCGGAGGCAGACAATTCTCAATGGTTGTTTAAAGTTCCTCAAACCCAGGACCACGGTTGGCATTTCAAAGCTGCCATGGAACCTGGGCTGGGGATTTACAGAGACTTGTGTAGAGAATGTCTTAGGCTTGATCGCCAGATTGGGGGATTGAAGTGTGCATTTGCTTCCCTGTCATCCAGTGCAATTATGGTAGTTAATCAGGCCGAAACTCTTAGCAGATCCGTATAAGCACGCTGGTGCTTTTGTTTATCTAATTGATTTCATGAATAGGGTGATGCAACACCATTAGCACATCAGTAAAGTTATATTAGAGTAATCGGGCATAAGCAACAGGGGCATGTCGACATACTACCTTTGACTTACAACACTATCACCAAAAGTTTAAAAATGATCACAAAGATCTGAAAATTTGTGCACCATTAGGGTAATCAATGGCTTACGAAGTGAGGTAAAGAGATTACTATTCATCCATCATAAGAAGCATCTCAAGACATCTCTTTGCTAGAGCAATGTGTGATATTACACCTTTGCATACACTAAAAGAAGGAAAAATCCAGGTGCTCGGTCCTCAAAGATGTCAAGATGACATACCT
The DNA here is from genome assembly GCA_017140615.1 of Eucalyptus cladocalyx. Taxonomy (NCBI): domain Eukaryota; kingdom Viridiplantae; phylum Streptophyta; class Magnoliopsida; order Myrtales; family Myrtaceae; genus Eucalyptus; species Eucalyptus cladocalyx. The sequence goes on from CM029517.1 coordinate 22,689,818, forward strand.
TCCTCTTAGCAGGTACAGACAGATTCTGAGCTGGCTTAAAGAAGGATTCTAATCTGTAGAGAATAAATGAAAGGAATCATGGGTAAGAGAAAGTGCAATTTGGAAGTCACTTTCATTTGTTCAAGCTTTAGTTACCAGCCTTGTGATGACTCATCCTTAGCTGCCTTAATCTTCTCTATTGACTGATACACATGGTAAAACAACATTGAAAACATGTATGGTCTCTCCTTCAGAGGAAAAGAGCAAATTCCTCGGGTAGGCAGCTGACCAACACATTACTGAAGATCAATGTTGAACCCATTCTCATTCACGAGATTAGAAATTAAGCCCTTGAAAGGGAAATAACAATCAGTTAGGAAATGAGTCAAAAATTCAAAAAGTGAAATGTTGCAAATAAATCCCAGCATGAAAATGGCCCACGTCCTCGTTTGGAGCAGTCCATTTTATCTCAGGTTGTTCTTCCTTAGAAACTATTGGTTCCTTGAAAAGCAGTTGAGCTTCGCTGTAGAGCCAGTTATCTGGTATCTGATACCTATTCAAAAAACAAGCAAACATTTCCTTAAGAAGGATAACCAAACTGAATAAAGACTTCCAAGTAATGCAAAGAACCTCTAGGTCTTAAGGATAAAGAAACGATATGATTTTGTTCAAGTGAGATGAAGGAACAGACAAAGCAGACATCAGAATAGATAAAAGTATTACAGTAAATCAACGCATGAAGTAGCACGGCTGATGCACTGATTGCCAGCCCAAATCTATTGGTGGCAAATGATCTTTCAGTTTCAAATTGTTGACCAAATATTTCCATGCCAGCTGAGTTTGAGAGATAATTCTTTTAAGTCAAGGAATTCAGCAGCCAAGACAATTACAGTGAGAAACTTTGCTGCCTACTTTTGCTTACAAGTCAGGGGACAAGATAAAAGCATAAGAAGCACCTCTGCTTGTTTATTTTTTCTAGTATGTTTTCTATGGAACCATGTCGACAGATAAGCTTAAGAGCAGTCAGCCCATTAATACCTGATAAATTCATTCCAAAGTAAAGCCAACAAAATCATCAAGCCAAAAAATACAAGAGGGAAATATGCGATAGCATAAAACAGTTAACAGAGCACTGCAACAATATCACGTCTACCTCAAATGCTTTCACAATAATCACATCCAGAGAGAATGCACAGGTCAATGAATTGATCCATATCCAGATTCATCTCCTCCAAGATCTAAAAGTCAGGAAAAAGAGAAAAAAATTTAAGCAATCACAATGAATAAACTTTTCTAAGTACCTTGGAAATTTCAAATTCCATGACTGGAACTTTTCTTGAGCTGGGATCCATTAGATGGCCAAGAAATATAGGAGCTCCAAAAGTAAGGGAATCCATGTCTTCAGAAGCAATGGCATAAACCTGAAAAACAAATATTACAGCAAAAGCACCATTCATGGTAGATGAATTCTGGTTACCACACAACAATTAAGCAATGATAGGAATTCAAAATCAGCAAAAATCCCTCGGACGAAGGGCTTAGTAAAGAACATACCAAATGTAAATGACTACGTAGAAGAAGACATTAGACAAGTGAACAAGCATATGTGTGAGTGAAAAAGAAGACATTTTCCCCGCCTCCAACAGCCTAATTGTCCAGTAAAACATGCCTTGCAGATGACTGCACGGGAAAGCAGCTCAAACTCAAACACTTCCCAAGCACAAAGATCACATCGAAAGTGGATTTTCATTTTTATGGAGTATTACGATGCCAGTGTATCTGGTGACTTCACCAGCCTCGTTGGTGAGCATCTGAGGCCCCTTCCTCCCAACCACAACCTAATCCGCCAATCAAAAGAACCAAAAAACAGCAAACACTCAAAATCCAAATCTCCACCGACAAATCGAAACGCGCAATCGCAGGCATCAATCCATAAAGAAGCAACTTAACGAGGAACTGATAGATACTCATGCTGGCATCGACGGCGATCCTCTAGCCGAAGTAGCTCTGGAGCTTCTGCTCCTTCATGGCGGTCGGGGCATTGTCCGCCAGTAGCTTCGTCAGTCCCTATTGAAATCAGTGGAAGAGACTCGATGAACAACATATGGAAAATGATGGGATTGGAGGAGACGGAGGTCGAACTGGACTACCTTGATGCCCATATCGGAGAGAGAGGGAGAGAATTGTTGCAGTGGAAATTGAGGGATGAAAGGGAAGGTGCTTGGGATGAATTGAATTCTAGGGTTTCGACCTCTTCCGCTTCCCGCCTAATTTGGAGAGCATCGCGTTTGGGCTGGGGGGTTGGGGGTTTTGAAATCTCTTTCAAAAATAGACAAAGGTGGTTCATGGATAATTCAAAGCATTTAACCGCGCTCCAGTCGTGACGCCTGCGCGTGACGCCCACTCTTTTAGTCGCTTGGAATCTTAAAATTTATCACGAACATGCAATTAATGAACCGTTGAACACCCTCGCTCAAGGTTAGTGATCTATCTCTTTTCCTTTTAAGTTTTGTTTTTTAGTAAAAATTTTAGGTTTTCTTTTTTAGTTTGTTAATCTAATTTAAATAAGAATTGATTAAAAATATTTAAAATGCCATGTATGAAATAGAACTTAATTCAAAATACCATGTTGGCATTTTTTGATGGATCGGCTAATTCATTGAGAGCTTCTATGGTGTATCTATTTTTACCAAAAGCTTAGATTATCAGGAAAACTAGTTACGGAGCTAGAAATGTAGTCCGAGAGGAAGGGGTAGAAGACAAAATGATCGACAAAATTGGCTATCTATAAAAGGACATTCCATTCACAAATCCTCTTTTAAATATATAAAATAATTTCCATTGCACCTGGCACAACTCAATCATCTACCCGTGAGTTATTCTGGAGGGTTACAATACCCATTACTTTATTTTAATTTGAAAAGTCTGGGTAGTGCTCATCTCCGAAAATGCTTCTATTATCTTAAATATTAACATCATCTCAATATCAACTGTCACTTTTACTAAATTAATTTTACTAATTAAAGACCTTTTAAAATACTTCATGAGTTTTATTGTTTTTGAAAGACACTAAAACTAGTTAATATGGTACAATCTTGCTAGCTTTATTGTTTTAGGTTCTCGGAAAAAAAGTTAAGAAAAAGGTGGGTCAAGCTAGCTTGTCACGGGGCCTAAGCTATGTGGCATGCTTGGCTTTCTGGCACAGCCAATTGCAAGCCGAGCTAGTCAGACTCATTTGTCATCCCTACACTAAATTATGAAACTTATCTATATTAAAATACTTGATTGGATTAATTGAAATGTAAACGTTTGAAAGGAAAAGATATATCGTGTCAGAAGACAAAAAGTATAATATATAATCTATTTCCAACGCCAGACCATTTGGTACTCGTAGCCAATAGTAGGTTTGGGTCGGCTTCACAGAAGTTCAACAGCATAAGGCATTTCGAAGTAAAGTGTTTTGAACATATTTTTCGATTCCTAAGATTTCGACGTAGGCATAGGAAAATTTCATAAAGAAATGCCATTCTCGTTCTCGGTAATTAGGGCAAAGACTTTTGTCTAATCCGTAGGCGATGTTTTTTTTTTTTTTTGGTGACCCAGGGAACCCCGCACGCCGCTTCGCGGCTGAGGTAAACCCTGGGGAGGCACGTGAGGACCCACCACCCACGTGCCCCGGGTAAGACACGGCTTGCACTGAAGCACGACGACGCCGTGGATCGAACTCAGGACCTTTGCGTTAGAGGTCCCTTGCTCAACCACCTACGCCACCACCGCGAAGCCAAGCTTCACGAAGAACTTCACAACGTCGAAAAGTGGGTCGTTTCATCTATTTGCTTTCTTTTATGAGAACTTGTTCTTCGCTAACTCATTATTGTGTTCGGGCTCTCTCTAATATACTGAAATTTTCCCTCAAAGATTTCTTGTTCGTTTCATAAAAAAACTAAAGATTGAACTTGTCGGTATCAAAAGACTGGGACCCCTTAACAATAATATCAATGTTGCATAGTGTTACATTCGCATATTTCACTGCATTCCTCGCATTTAGGAAGTAGAGATGACTATTTAGGAATTGTGTGTTCCCTATGAATACAAGCCTGGGTCATTTTGTGAAATTTCTTTTAAATTGGGCTCTTAACTCATGTAGTTTTGAAAATTCCCCCATTTGAGCCCAGCTTCAATATGTAGATTGGCCACACTCCCTATTCCCGGGCCTCGTTGAAATTTCCTCGTGTCGTGCATATGTCATGTATATGCTGGGCATTTCCATACACTTTTTCAAAAAGGACTTCTGGCTAAGAATTAAGAAGAGTTTTTCCATCTAGAATTTTGATTTACTCATGGTTAGAGACCGCATTGATGGGGTGATCTTTCACTCGCCTCCCCCGAAATGTGCCTCGCCATCATTGACGACAGCTACGCGAAGCTCATGTGAGCAGTGGCCATGTGCATTGCCTTGGTGTTGTCAAACATGGCCTCTTCTTCATCAGGATGGGGCCAATTACGTAGGCGTATAACTCTGATATCTTCTTGTTGAAGTTGCACGCGCAAAAATACACACTAGCGTTGTCGTGAACCAAGTGGTGAGTGGAATGTTATCGATCACATTCTTTTTGTCGTGCAAGGGGATCACCATCCGCAGGATCTTCTTCTTGCTCATGGCGATCGCAAGCATTGAGTGTTCATCTACAAGATGATGCTGGAGATGAAGCGGCTTACACAGGAGGAGATTGGGCAGTTTTTGGTTAAATACACTGAGTGGAGGTCCGCAGCGAGGGAGATGGAGGTGCAAAGGAACAATGAGGTTGACGGCTGAGCGATGGAGGAAGCAGCGAGGGGCGATTAAGGAAATGAGTATAAGATAGGGAGTATCTCGTGAAAATGGATGCATTTGTTAGGGTTTCTAGAGCAATTATGCATTATATGAATTGGGTGATGTTTGCTGATGTGGACAAAATCAAAAAAGAATTACCATGTTAATTTTCCAAGAAAAAAAGTCAACAGAAAATTCTCAAGAGATAATTTTGGTTAGGAATTGCGTGTCCAAAATGAATATGAACTTAGGCAATTTTTTGAATTTCTTTAAAACTGGGCTCTTAACTCATTGAATTTTAAGGCTCACCCATTTTTGCCAGCCCCACTATGCATTTTGGCCACACTCTTTTTTTCTTGACCTCGCCGAAATTTCCCTGTGTCATGCATGTGCCATAAGTGTGTTGTACATTGATTGCGAGTGCTGTGCAAATTTCGTACACATTTTCTAGAAGGACTTCAAGTTAAGGTTAAGGACTATGGAGAGCTTCCATATAGAATTTAGATTTAATCATGGTTAAAGTGTGCTGGTTTGACACTAATAAAGCGGGAAAGACTTTAGGAAGAAGGATAGTGAAGGAGGAACGAAGGACTTTAGCCAATGAAGAGTTAGAATGCTTCTGGGAATGTAGAACTCAATAGAGAAAGAGTAATAGAATGGAAAAGTTCTTGATAATTCCTTAGTACACGTTGCATTACTATCAAACTTAAGCAAAAATTGAGTTTAAATTTTAAATGTGCCGATGCAACTAGTGAGAAATTTGGTTCATGACCATGTTATTTTACCTAGCGCAAAATCATATTGCTAACTATGCTTGTTCAAAAGCTCTGGTGTCCATGGAAAGTCTACCTAAAAACAATTCGGAGCATAATAGCCTAATTGTGAAGGCACTACCTATTTATTTTGTGAAGTAACAAGAGTGCTATATACGCTGGAATGTCATTAGAGCTGCCATGGCCAACTTGATCCTCCCAAAGTCTCGACTCTAGAGACCTCTCTAAGATCGAGATACTTCATTTAAGTTGTAGTTATGATTCAAACTAAATGTCTTGTAATAGTGTCAAACTCTCATGCTAACATATGAGACATGGCCGTTACAAGTCGTCGCCTCCTATCCTCTTATTCTTTTGTTGGAAAAAAGAACGAAACTCTTTGACAAACGAAGAGATTTCGCATGTGGGTGAACACGAGTATATGTGGAAAAAGCGAGGAATGGGAGAAACTCAATCCCAACAGCAAAGCGATGCTCTTTAGGGTTTGACCAAAGCTATAGAGCATTCTTTTTTGGAGGCCGAAAAGGATGGGGAGCCGGGGGGGGGGTGTTGGGGTGAGATTGATCTACAAAATAAAGCCCAAAAGTTGATAAGAGGAATGGAAGGTGGGGTTCCATGCATGTTACCATGCGTAGGGAGGTACCAACCTTATTGTATTTAATTGAAAAATGATGGGTCAAATCAAAGAACATGAAGTGGGGATGCATCATAGGATAAAGATAATTGCCAACAAATTTCCTTTCTATCCAGCCAAATCCAAGAAGGAAAATGAAGACCAAAAGGAAAGACCCTCAATTATTGTTTACTTAAATCAATTTATTCCTTTGAGATCAAACATGTTATCTAAAAGTGCATCACTTTCGTGAGCCTAAATTTAATCAGACAGAGAAAATTGGAACATATCGTACTTTCTTCTTGTAAAAAGGGTATAAGGATATCCCACGGTGGCCGCTCGGTTAAGGCTTGGTACCCTCCACGCCAAGGGGAAGAGTTTGAGACTTCGTGGACGCAGTGCTTCAATGCTCAACACATGACTTACTTGCGTATGGGGCCAGCGGTGGGGGCCCCCGAGCTCCAGGGTTTACTCTTCGCCGCGAAGCGGCAAGCGGAGGTTCCCTGGGTTATCAAAAAAAAAAAAAAGGATATCCCATATGTAAACCTGGAAATTGCTTAAGAAATGAGATGCAAGAAACTCTTAGCTCTATTTGGGACATTGGGAAGACTGAGGAGAATGAAAATTTGGGTGGCAAATGTCGAAAGATTTTAAAGTTATGCGCATCTTCTCTACATTGTCCTCCCTCAAGTGTCTTCGAAACATCATTAGCGTCTGTTAAGAATTTGTCGTATCACTTTGAGTCAATTGGTAAGTCACTTTCTTTCCAAGCAAGGGGCACTATAATAAGCTATTAGATCTAGAAGCTATCTCCTCGTAGTATGTAGGTAAACAGGGACTGTAGTTTTCAGGTCAATTCTTCACTTGCTATGTGGTGACTACAATAGTTGAGATCGAAAGATACCCAAATCCATCCCTTTCAAAGCTGTCAGCGTCATGGATCATGCATTTGATGTACTTCCATTAAATATGGAGATTGACATGATTTCCTAATCATCTTTCTCTATAAAGGACAATGAAAGATTGTTTTAGGCCTAATCATCCTCCCCTTGAACTTCTCAACAGCGTTTTACGATACCTTCAACATCAGATGACGTCTATTTCTCCGATCGAATTAGGCAGACCATCCATACCGAGATCAAAAAACTCCTTGGCAAAATCACTTCCTCTCGACCTAGCTCGAAGGGTTCACTACAGATTGGATCAGCACTTGAGATCTCATATTTCTTAAGCACAAAGTTCAAATATTTATCTCATCACTTTACCAATTAAACTCTAAAGCAGGGTGATCATAGTCCATTACAGATGTTGCAAGTATCTCTTCTTAGCACGTCCTGTTCCATATTGCATGAGAAAGATCTCGACACATCCCCTATTAAAATTTAATTTCTTGAAGGATGGGACTCAATATCCAATAATCTCCCAATAATTGGTGTAGATAACAAGAATCTTGTTTATGGCAACCCTAAATGCAATCCATGTTAAGCTAATCCCTTATAATAATACAATAGTGGAAAGATTACAACAGTGGTTTTTATTGTCAAGGTTTTTCATATAAGGAACATTATCAACGTTATTATTGAATAGCTTAAACTTTTTAGTATAAAAGGCAAGGTACTCACCTCCAACATGTTAGAAGAGCCGGAGATCGAGATTAATTTCTCGCACTCTTCTTCATTCGTCTGTACGTTAGCCTTCTTTCAGTGCGTGGGTTTAAATGTTACAGCAACGGACTTCTTATAAACCAAGCAATTCGAACATTCAAAACAAATTGTTGTCCTCTCTAATTTACCAAAGGGGACAAGTGTCGAGGTTTTTTACACGCACGATACATATGCAGGTACATAATTAAAGGAACGCGGGATCGGTGCCGGGGTTTTAAAGTACCTCATCCGTGGGAAATGCGGATGGGATCAGGTTCTCAATTGGACGGTTCGGCTAAAAAGTGCTTGGCAACTGGGTCCTATATAGAATATAGATGCATGTTGCACATCCATGTAATGTTTCTCCGACAATGATATAGCATAACCTAAACAGCACTTTCTTTCCTCTATGGCCCCCCTTCAAACACCTTTACAAGGTACAGATCCACAACTTTTCTATCCCGACAAGTAGAGAATTGGATAAGATCGCTAAGGTACAAGCTTGGAGGCTGTCCAAACACAATGTAATTTCAGGTTTTGTGCATTAGACTCGTAATCATGGAACAGGACGATTAGTCAACATCATCCAGCGATTATTTCAAAGCCATTTGTCCTATGCTGCTGCTGCTGCTGCTGCTGCTGCTGCTGCTCTCTCTCTCTCTCTCTCTCATATGCCATAGATTGATGATAAATTATAGTTAATTGGCAATAAATTAAACGTAATTAGTGGAGGGAACAATGCGAAAAGAATCGAAGATCCACTGGTAAGTGATGAGTATTCTATTTCTTGTCGAGTTCGAGAATCACAATAGCATCAGGATGGATCAAATCTGTATTACTCCTTGCCGGTATGCTAATGGGACTCATAAACTTTTTCGTCCCATCGCTTTATTTCGAAGAGAAACTAATGATGATTTGTGCTACGGTTTCTCTTTTAGTCGTTTTTATTAAATCATTTCCGTAAGAAATGTGTTATGCAAACCACGTTGAATGACCTACGCAAATGAAAATTTAGTATTACATGAATCACTCCATAATTTGCTTTTTTCTTCCAATGTCTAGGCCAATAAGCTATTTTATCGAATCATTTTAACCATTCGAAATTAACCAATCTGGAAATCGTTTTGCTTTTTGAACGTGAATTACCACAAATTAACCGGAAGATTATCTAGAAAGTTAAGGAATCCGATTCTCGCTCAATTTCAGGAGACCCTTTTTATTTCGTGAAACTATCTTCGTCATTTAGCATGCGAAGCATATCTCTAGCAGCTAATAAGCATTCACGCATGCGGCCATCAAAATTCTTAATCCATTATCTGCAAGTCAAATCTAAGTCATTCCATTCAATGAAATTGTCACAATCTTGTCGACTATATTATATGCATATGATGGACTCCCCAATCTCCAATTAAATTAATCGAGGGGGGAAAAGGGTCATTCGAGATTTACAAGCTAAGAGAGAGAGAGAGAGAGAGAGAGAGAGAGAGACGATGGGGATTGGCCATCAATCTGAAGCGTTGAACGTTATACACAAAGCCTTTGATCAACTATATCTTCTCTGCCCACTAAATTGCTAATAGCATCACCCCCTCTTTCTCTCAAACTAAGCTTCAAAGGCCTGAAGTCTCCACCATGGTTAGCACCTCTCCGCTACACTTCACCGCCACCCTCTCCCCCCTCCAACTTCTCTCTAGTATGATCATCTTTCAATGCGTTCATGCAGGAGGAGGGAAAAGCTATAACCAAGACAGGCGAAGACTCTTTAGGCTCATGGAAGAAAGGAAAAGGAGGATTCCGAGCTTCCGCATTCATTTTCGGTAATTACAATCGATGCGTTAACTCCAATCATAACATCCCTGGTGAAAAATCGTAGATTTTATCGGACCTCTTATGTTATTGATATATGTGCAGTCCCGTATCAACAGTCTTTTTTATGTCGACGTTAGCAGAAGTAAACATCTTCTGTTTTTCGTGGTTGTGAGTCGTCACCGTGTATTGGACTTGACATTGTCACCTTCTTTTTTTCACTCGACACTCCAGTCGGGGCTCGACAACATGGGGTTCGTCGCGAACATGGCGACCTTGGTTCTATACTTCCTCTATGTGATGCACTTCGATGTGGCAACCACTTCTAACACTTTGACCGACCTCATGGGTTCAACCTTCTTGCTCACGCTCGTTGGTGGCTTCATTTCCGATACCTACTTGAGCAGATTCACGACATGTCTTATTTTCGGAAGCATCGAAGTTTTGGTATACTGATATTCTTCATTTGGGATGACTCTGACTTTTGATTTCAGCTATAACTCTAGGATCGACTCTGTTTCATGGTCTAGTCTAGCTTAATGCCTTGTGACTTGCGCTAAATTGCATGCAGGGTTTGGCAATGTTAACCATTGAGGCCCATTCCAAGCATTTACACCCGGACCCATGTGGGAAATCAAGCTGCATCCACGGAGGGACAGCTACTTACTTCTATGCCATCCTCTGCCTCTTGGCCCTCGGCTACGGTGGTGTCCGTGGTGCGTTCCCCGCGCTTGGCGCGGATCAATTCGACCAGAGGGATCCTACCGAGGCTGGCGCTCTCGCCACCTTCTTCAACTATCTCACCCTCTGTACCACGGCCGGCGCCACCATTGGGGTCACGGCCATCGTGTGGGTCAGCATGAACAAAGGTTGGCACTGGGGTTTCTTAATCGCAACAATCGCCAGCTTTATTGGCTTTGTCGTTTTGGCTATGGGAAAGCCGTTTTATCGCCTGCAGCGGCCCGGAGATAGCCCACTCGTCCGAATTTGGCAGGTATAGTTATTGGGTTCCTTCTTTGATTAGTAAATCGGTCCAAAGTGAAAAATTAGTGCTAGGAGAGAAATTCTGGCACCAACGACATGCATGTGCACCCATTAATCTCTACCGTATGTGGTGAGATCTTAAAGTTACCGCAACCAGGTACATGTGCAACATGTTTGGAATGCAAAAGGTTACTATATAACATGGTTTTATGCAATGTAGTAAACTGCAATACGGTCTCTAATTACATGAGCTAAAAACTAGGCAAATCCGCCACTTGGATACCATTAGATCAAGCGAGATCCAGCGGGACACCTCTGCTTGGTCCGGCTAATTTATTTTCATAAATAGATATCTAAGTAGGTCGAATTCAAGCCCACAATAAAAATTTATCGCGTCATTCTTGTAAATCAATCTTGGTATATGTAGTCCAATGAAAAAGCAGATTAGAGGATGGAACTCAAGTTTGTTGCTGTCATAACCGGACAGGTTGTGCTTCTGGCCATCAAGAACAGGAAGTTGCCTTTACCAGAGAATTCCGCTGACTTGTATGAGATCGGCGACAAGGAGAGCAGTGCCTTAGCAGTGCCAAAATCGCTCATACCGACCAATTCTGGTAAAAACGCGTCAATACAACATCGATCGACGAATGTTAGATTTATACCAACGCCAACGCCTATAAATAATTATCCAGCTGAAGGCTCGGATGTCGATCCATGGTTTGGCAATGCGAATGACTGATTGATCTTATGCTCGGGAGCAGGTTCCTAGACAAAGCAGCAATCTTACTGAAAGAATCAAAGCCTGAGCCCTGGAAAGTGTGCACAGTGACCCAAGTTGAAGAGGTCAAAGTCCTGACCAGGATGCTTCCAATCTTGGCCAGCACCATCATCATGAACACATGCATGGCCCAACTCCAGACCTTCTCGGTCCAACAGGGCCAACTCATGGAACCGCACCTCGGGACCCTCAAGGTCCCGGCACCGTCCATTCCCGTCATTCCCCTCCTCTTCATGTCCATCCTCATCCCGATCTACGAGTTCATATTTGTCCCCTTTGCCCGCAAGCTCACAGGCCACCCGTCGGGCATCACACAGCTCCAGCGTGTTGGGGTTGGCCTTGTCCTGTCCGTGATCTCCATGGCCGTTGCTGGGATTGTTGAGGTCAAGCGACGAAACGAGTTTAACAAGACCCTCCCCATGTCATTAGCCTCTTCTGGCTGTCTCTGCAGTATGGCATCTTCGGGATCGCTGACATGTTCACGCTCGTCGGGCTGATGGAGTTCTTCTACAAAGAGGCGCCGGTCGGGATGAGGTCACTCTCAATGTCGTTCACTTGGCTCTCACTATCCTTCGGCTACTTCTTGAGCTCCATCTTTGTGAACATCATCAATGCGGTCACCGAGAAGATCAGTCCTAGCAAGCAAGGATGGCTACATGGGCTGAACATCAACAAGAATAATGTCAATCTGTTCTACTGGTTCTTGGCCATCCTGAGCACGCTCAACTTTGGAGTATACCTGCTCGCTGCCTCTTGGTACAAGTATAAGATGGACGACCCTGCTGATTCAGAGGTGGAATCGGGGGCCACGGACGGCATGCCCCTAATTGCAAGCAATAAGCTGACGACCAACCAAAGCACTCGGAACGACCTGTGATTAATCCTGTTGCCTTTGCCGCCAAGCCTGTCACTAAAGATGATAATGCTGCGGAAATAACGGAAACTGCTGTTGAAGGTGATCATGTAAGTTAGGTGCAAAGCACAATCAACTGCAAGATTAAGATTGGTATATTGGGAATTAGATTGTTCTCTACTTTGCCTTTAGTTATGGTTGGGCTGACGTTGCGCGTGGTGTGCCGTGATCAGTCAATTGCAGCTTATCAGCACACCCTTGGCTTGGATTCTGAAGTTAAATTTTGATATAGGTTTTCGGTTTCTATATAATTAAAAGCCGCTTTTACAAAGTCTTCGGTGTTTCTTCATTAATCATATGTCTACATTGCCCTTCGCAATTGTGAAAAGACATGTCTCCGGGAACTCTGTAATTTCTAATATTACCTGATTTTTCATTCATTTTTTCTGGTGTTTTAAACTGTCTTTCCACTTTCATAGTCCATCTACGTGCTCGAGTCAGAACTCTGAAACCATCTAACTGGAAAGCCAAAAAGCATGCACAACACTTGTGCAGCCGAGACTAAACAGAACGCTTGGAAAGCCTCGACGAACCCAAGGAAAAATCCCGATCTCCGAGCACCACCAGACCGGCAAACCACAAATCAAAGACTAAATAAAATAACTCCAAAAACCAGGATTGATAGATCGAGAAAAACCAGGATAATAAGATCAACCCGTGGTTGCTAGGGGAGAGCTCTAGGAGTATCTTTTCGGAGGGGTTTAGTATTTAAGGTTTGTTAAATGTTCTTATGACGAGGAGCGTTTACAAAATGTGCATTGACGCTTATGAGGAGTGCTTCCACGTGAGGTTTTTGTTGGACGTGCGGACTTCAGTCCATAACTTTTGGCCAAAGGGACACTTAAGTCTTTATAACTTACTAAAGGTACACTTAAGTCTTACATTTTAAGAAAAGTGGGACACTTGAGTCTTTATCTCCGGCGAAGTTGGCCGGAAATCATACGTGGCATTAAAATATTAATATTTCTCGCTGATGTGTCTCATGGAGAGAGCTGAGTCAGCTCGAATTCGGCCAAAACGACGTCGTTTTGACATCATTTGAATTTTATAATAATATAAAAATTATTTAAATTAAATTTAAAATAAATTTATTTAAAAATAAATTTATTTAAAATTTTTTTAAAAAAATTAGAAACTTTAAACATTAAAAAAATAAAAAAGAATTTAAAAATTACAAAAAATTTACAAATTTACAAAAAAATTAAAAAAATTACTAAAAAATTTAAAAATTTACAAAAAAATTACAAATTTTTTTTAAAAAATTAGAAAGTTACGAAAAAAATTACAAAAAATTACAAAAAATTAACAAAATTTACATAAAATTTAAAAAATTTAAAAAAAATTAAAAATTTACAAAAATTAGAAATTTGCAAAATTTTTTAGAAAGTTACAAAAAATTTACAAAATTTATAAAAAATTTACGAAATTTACAAAAAATTTACGAAATTTACAAAAAATTTACGAAATTTACAAAAAATTTACGAAATTTACATAAAATTCAAAAAATTTACATAAAATTCAAAAAATTTACAAAAAATTCAAAAAATTTACAAAAAATTCAAAAAATTTTAGAAAGTTACAAAAAATTTAAAAAATTTATGAAATTTACAAAAATTTAAAAAAGTTACAAAAAATTTCAGCCCTCAACCGGCACCCTTTTCTTTTTTTTTTTTAAATTATTTTTTTGTAACTTTTTTAATTTTGCAAATGTTTTTAATTTTTAAAATTTTATTTTTAAATTAAATTAATTAATTTACATATTAAATTTTTTACCATGTCGGCACCAAAATAACGTCATTTCGGGTGTTGGCTAGATTAGAGCACTTAAATCGGCCAAAACGACGTTGTTTTGGTATAAGTTGAATTTTAATATAATATAAAAATTAATTAAATTAAATTTAAAACAAAATAATAATATAATTTATTTTTATTTAAAAAAAAAATGTAGGAGGAGGAGGAGAAAGGCAGCCAACGGCTGAGGGCAGAACCCTCGCTGCCGCCGCTCCTCCCGTCGTAGCCGGAAGGTGGGGGAGGGTTGGCTAGGCCCGCCTCCTTTTCTTAAAAATTTTCTAAAATTTTTTGAAATTTTTTTTATTTTTTTAACTTTTAACTTCTTTTTAATTTTTTAATTTTTAAATATTTTATAAATTTTTATATAATTTTATAAATTTTTATAGAATTTTTACAAAATTTTCTAAATTTTTTTAAATTTTTTAAATTTTTTTAAATTTTTTAATTTTTTTTAAATTTTTTAAATTTTTTTAAATTTTTTAAATTTTTTTAAATTTTTTAAATTTTTTTAAATTTTTTGAAATTTTTTTATTTTTTTAAATTTTAATTTCTGTTTAATTTTTTAATTTTTAAATATTTTATAAATTTTTATAGAATTTTATAAATTTTTATAGAATTTTTACAAAATTTTCTAAATTTTTTTAAATTTTTTAAATTTTTTAAATTTTTAAATTTTTTAAATATTTTTTAGTTTTTTTAAATTTTTTAAAATTTTAACATTTTTAATATTTAAATATTTTTAATATTTTTTAAATATTTAAATAAATTTAGTTTTAAATTAATTTTTATATTAAATTTTTTTGCCACGTCATTAAAACGACGCCGTTTCGCACTTCGCTTCGCCAAAAAATTGACACGTCGCGTTTTGGCGGATTTTGGCTTTGGATTGGCACTCAAGTGATCCATTTTACTCCGATTTTGGCACTTAAGTGTACCTTTCGTAAGTTATAAGACTTAAGTGTCCTTTAATCAAAGTTATGCACGACTTGAAGCGTTCTTTTGCCGTTTTTGTTGTAACCAGTTTTTATTGGTCTTTCCTTATGTTGATGAAAAGGGGGCAATAATTTACCACTTCTAAACTTGTTCATGATCATATCTTTCTCGGAACTCAACCAACTAATATTAAATTAACCCCAAGAAGAACCAGTCATGATATTCTAGCAACATCAACCCCAAACTAGTAATTATAGTTTTGAAAACAAAAAAGATGAAGTTGGAAACAACACCCATAAATTTTACATGGAAAACCCAATGCAAGAAAAACATGAAAGCGTTTAAAAAATTTCCACTAATCATCAGGAGTAACATGAATAGTTCATCACTTGTCACACATCTTGAGAATCCTCACATTAGCAAAACATCAGTACATCATATTCACAAAGGTGGATTAATCCGAAGAAGCAAGAAGGATCAAACCGCTCTTGGTGAAATTGAGAGACAATTTGGAGAAGGATTTCAATGAAGAAAACTCATTATGTGGCATCCCAAAATTTCATTACAACCCCTGGATATACCATGAACCATGAATAGATGATGTTATGGCCTTTAGACCAAAGAATTGTAATAGATTAATGCCGAGTATTTTAATGGAGAATTGTTTGGATAGAAATATATCTTATGTTAATGGATGATCAAGGTTGGTGCTACAGGACAATTTGATAAGAAAGATTTTGTTCTTGACTATGCACTTTATAGATTTGATTTTTATGGATCAATGTCACAAAGTCTCTTGGCCATTTTATTTGGCAATTAGGTATTTATTTAAGTGGGGATTAAGATGAATTATTAAAAGTAAACATGGGCCATTTAAGTTTGGACTTTAGGTCCAAGAGTGTTGAGCCTAAAGTGGGCCAAAAGGCCGGCCCATGAAGCCCATTGGGCTGTCAACTGCATGGAAGGGGGAAGGAGCCAAATGGCCTCCTCCATGTGTCTTCAACAAGAAGACACTTGTCTCCTTCTTAGGGACAAGTGTCCCTCCATGCAAAAATTTGGAGACAAGTGTCCCTCCATGCAAAAGTGCAAGCATACAAGGATTTTATTCAACCAAAAGGAAAAAGGAAAGGGAGAGAAAGAGAGAGTGTCGTCTGAGAGAGAGAGGAGAGAAAGAGAGAAAGGAAAGGGAAGGAAGAAAGGAAGAGAGAGAGCAGAGGCCGTGCGTGCAAGAGGGAGTAGGAGGACCGTCCGCCGTTCGTTCACCGCTTTGCCCGCAATTCGTTGCTGTTTTGTGCTTAAGTTTGAGGCAAGTAGAGTCCTAAAACCTACCCTTTGCATTGCTGTAATGTGTGTGTAGATGATGGTGAATTTTGGTTGTGGTAGATGTGATGAAAGGTCGAAGTTATGGGGAGAAATTCGTTGGTCTAGCATGCTGTTTCTGGAAAAATCAGTCCGACCATCCATGAGTTTGTGTGCTGCATGCGACTTTTTAGTTAGAGTCTTGTTTCTATTTCTTCATGAAAGTTGAAGAGAACATCTTGAGGAACAGCATACTAAAATTTGAGACAAAACGAACAAGTAATGGTTAGTGAAATGATTTTTCTTTGGAGAAATTAGATCTGGAATTCGTTGTGCTGACCTTTAGAGATTTCGTGGTCTGTAAAGTAACTTTCTTGTAAAAATCTCATTTGATCTCTTAATGAAAGTTGTAGTTTACTTCTTGAGGTAGAACATATCAAAAATTTAGAGGAAATGAACAAAAATAGGTTGGTGAAATCGTTGTCCTTTTAAGAAACTGGATTTGGGGGAAACGCTACCTCAACCTAGTATGATTTCGTGATTTTTATAAAATCATACAGTTGAAATTTGATCATGTGTCCTTAATGAAAGTTGTAGGTAATATTCCGAGGAATAACATACTAAAAATTTAAAAGAAACGAACATATTTAGGTTGGTGAAACGAGTTTCTTTCGAAAGATGATAATCTGGAAAAAGACGACACCGAGAACAGGGGGAATTAATCGTATATATCTATTAATCTAGAACGATTTGGATTTTGATTTCCTCATGATATATTTACCTTTAGGACTTTTATATAACATATCAAAATTTCAGAATTTTTGAAGCTAATTTAAGATTTTTACCGAATTTGTGAATGAAATTGTGTATGGCAATATTCCGAAATTTTAAGGACTGTGATGCGCGGGTTGTACTGATTTGTGTGATGTTCTTTTGATATGGTGTCCTTCATGGAATACTTTCCTCTAGATCTTGTATATAACATGTCAAATTTTTGGAATTTAATAAGGCTGTTTACTAATTTTTCAAGAATTATGACTAAAGGAGCGCAATCTGTTTTTATCCGAAATTGTTGTATTTTCAAAAATGAATGAAATTGTCCCATGTGATATGATGTCTTGAGTGGTTAATTATGCTGCATATGTGGTGACCTACGACATGTTATATGACATCAAAAGCTGGTTGAGACTCTTAATATTGATGCATCAAATGCCATGTTGAAATTGAGATACATATGTGAATATACATTGTGGTAATGATGATACCATTGGAGGTGTGAGCCGACGATGTCCCGAGAGTCGGGATGCCCAGAGGTTTGAATGAGTCAATGTCCTTTGGATGCCTGATTGTATTACGAAAATATGCTGAGAGGTTTTCCCCGGGAGTGTCGGGATGCTCGGTTGTATTATGATACATGCCTGGAGGGTAAGGGGTTGTATTATGATGCATGCTCGGAGGGTAGGGGTAACCATTTTCATGGCGAGCTTCGGAGATTTCTCGTGATGCTAGGTGGGATGCAAGATGCCTGGAGGTGTGTGCCGGATGCTCGGAGGTGTGTGCCGAAGGCTCCTCGCAATGCCATGTTGGGTGCGAGCGATAAATTGTGGGATGCAAACATTGGTCCCTAGGAAGAAAATGATGTGATCTATTTGAAATATAAAGATCGAGAATTGAATCATGCGCATGGATGTGTGCATATGGCATGGTGATGTATGCATGGCTATTTAATGATGAGTGCATGGTGGAATATGCACTTTGCATAATGATGTATGTATGGCTACTTGATGATACATGTATAAGTACATGGTGGTATATGCACGTTCATGGTGATATATGCATGGCTGTTTGATGATATAAGTGCAAGTGTATGGTGACATATGCACATTGTATGGTGATATATGCATGGCTGTAAGGTGAGGTATGCTCGATTGCATGAATGATATGTGCTTTACTTGTGATATCTTGATTGTCTTGCTTGTTGCATTGTGTAGTTTGGTGGATCTTTACTGTTAAGTGGTTGTACTCACTCCTTTGGAGACTAACATTTCAGACTAGATAAAATACTTCTGCTGCCACTGCCACCGGTAGATGGATCAAGTGATTGGATATGACCGCGAGGAGGAGGATAGCAAAGGAAGGAACTTTTGGATGCCGGCACTGATTGATAGACTTTAAGTATACGACTGTTGGAGGAGATGTCGGTCATCTTTTGAAGTATAGCCGAGTATAGAAGACTACAACATTTTGATGTACCGATGAATGATGTTCATCTGGTTTAAGTAAATAAAAGTGTTTGGCTTTTACTTATAAATGTTTAGTAGGTGTGCATCGTTTTCTGAATATAAGGAAGGGAGTTGTTGGATATGCTTCTGCCATATTTTTGCGCAGGGATCGACTTAAAAGATGTAAACCCCCAGGATTGATAGACCTTCAGGTCAAGCAAGAGAATGGTAATCGAACTGTGGCGACCCTAACGGTTCGGGGGCTGTCGAGGGGTGCCACACATTAACTTGTAGATCTTGAACTCACTAATAACATATTAGTTTCAGCCAATTCCGACAAAGTTTCACCATAAAATCTAGACTATCTCTTTGAAGCTACACTCTGCCTTTTTTCTCTGCTTTAGCGAAAGCTCTTCTCTCTTTACCTCTATCAAAAAGTTCATCTTTTCTTTTCTGGTTTTTTTTTTTCTTAAGGTGGACTCAGCCCAATAGTTCTCATCCTTTGCCTCATAAGTGAAGCTGTATCATGCCCGCTTCATTTTTGCAAGAATCTAATCTCATCATGGACAAGATTTTAATCATCATATTGTCATTGGTGTGGACTTACTCAACCAGACTTCTTGTCTAGTTCCTCTTAGATCTAATAATATTTCACATCAATATATTTCGATCTTGAAAGTAACCTTGGATTTTTGGTAAGGTAGATAGTGCTTGCGGTATCATAACATTTCTCTCACTTCAAATCAAAATCCCGTAGAAATTTCTTCATCCACAAGAGTTACTTAACTCATTCAGTAATTATAATATACTATGCTTTAGTCGTAGACAAAGCAACACATTTTTACAATCTTGATTGCCATGAAATTGCCCTCATAGCAAAAGTATCATGCAAAATAATTTGCATATAACAATGAGCTTCCTATTTTCACTACACAAGTAGAATTTGGAAGTGCCTTTAGGATAACTCAAGAAACTACTTATAACACCAATTGCATAAGCAATATTTGGTCTTGTACAAAGGGTGCGTTTGGCACCAGCTTTGCCAAGTATCTTTGGGCACTCAAAGCCCATTTGCCCAAATATTGGGTGTTTGGGAAAAAAATTTACACCTGCCTTGAAGAAATGCTGACCTCCCCAAGGCTGAAAGCCTAAGGCAGGTCCTAGGCTGCCTTGGGCTTTCGGCATTTTCGGAAGGCCTCGTGCACTGTTCATCTTCCTCTTCGTCGAATGCTCGGATGTCAGCAGGCGAGGTGGCGACTTGGCCGGTGAGGTGGCGATGGGTCGGCGACGGGTTGGAGAGAGGCCGGCAACCGTCGCCGCACCTCGGCGACCGTCGCCGACCAGTCGCGCGACCCAGATCTGGGTCGCGTCGGTTGCCTAGGTCACGGCGAGGTCGGTTGCCGCGACCTCCGGCGACCTCCGCAACCCGTGATCTGGGTCGCGCGAGGTCGTCGCCGTGACCTCCGGCGACCTGCGACCTCGCCGCGACCCGGATCCGGGTCGCGGAGGTTGCGGAGGTCGCCGCGACCCGCGACCCCCGGATGCGGGTCGCGGAGGTCGCCGGAGGTCGCCGCGACCCAGGCGACCCAGGACCTCGCCGCGACCCAGATCCTCCGCGACCTCGTGGTGACCTTCGCGGCGCGGTGGGTTGCGCGACGGCGCGGTGAGGGTCGCGGCAACCCTCGCCGGATCGCCTACCCTTCGCCGGCGCGAAGCCTGGCCGGCGGTCACCGGCGAAGCTTTGGCCGGCGGTCACCGGCGAAGCCTTGGCCGGCCAACTTTCCTTTTTTTTAATACTAAAAGTATTTTACAAATTTAATTTACCCAAACACTATTTTGCACAAGTATACTTTACAATGGACTTTCACAAATAAATTTACCAAACACACTTTGCATTTTGAAAAATACCATTGACTCAAAGGCCTTTGCATTTTCTTAAGGACTTTCCCCAAAAGTCTTCCCAAACGCACCCAAACTATATGTCACACCCCGATTCACAAGAAAAAGGGTATGACACGGCTGTCCTTTCACCAAAGGACGCAGCCTCAACATAACAAAAATCCAACCCGATATCAACACACGCGCACACACACACACACACACACACACACACACACGTCACGGGCCGGGCCGATCGATCAACTCTTGATCAAACGTAGGTTGACCCATGCGGCCTTAGGATTTCACCCCTAAACAGCTTTGCAACACTCGACTCACAAGAAACTTTAGAGAGAGAAAATTTTTAGAGAGAGAAGCTCTAATTTTTGTATTGCTTGTGAATGAGATTACAATGAGGGGAGGAGACCCCTATATATACAAAGACAAGGCAAACCGTATCCGTATAGGTGGAGATTGCATCTCCCCATCTACCAACTACCTGCATTTATTATTAACTATCAACTACTCACATTTATAACGTATGCGTACAAATACAGCATCGCCCGCCCCTAGGAGAATACTCTAAGTCTCGTGGATATAAGCCAAGGGTCATTAATGTGTTACGTCCGTCCCTTAGAACCCTCTTGGATTAGCATTCCTTCGGGCCGTGACATTCTCCCCTACCTAATCAAGCGATGCCCTTGTCGCGTCTTCGACATGAAAGGCATCAATCTCTTTCTTGAACTGCCAAAGAGCTTCCGCTAGTTCCCAACTCGCTTCACTCTCCGAAAGACCCTTCCATCGGACCATGTACTTGATATAGCTAGTACAAGTACCTAGAGGGGGTGAATAGGTATATAAAAGATTTTTCTTAATAATTGCGCAATACTTAGACAGTTGAAGGATTTGCGACAAATAATAATCAACGTAAGACTGAGTAAAGAAAAGAGAGAATTGAACACGCGGTTTATAGTGGTTCGGCTTGATTCAAGCCTATGTCCACTCTTCTGCACTGACAGCCAATTGGCTGGATTCCACTATGAACAAAGAGATGTTACGGCGTTGATCTTCCTTGATTTCTAGGTGTAGATGATCTACCACACTCGCTCAAGGTATCACCAAATATAGACACTCTCTGTGTATACAATTTCGCTCAAAATGTATCGACTAATAATCAAGGTACTTTAGACTCTGGAATTTCTCTATCGATCACGTACTCAAACAACTAGAACGTCTTCCTTTTTATACTCCTTTATGCCATCATACCCGTTGGCACTTTCCAAAGGAATTCCTCCAATCTACCCATTGGACGGAATCAATCAAGAAGATCATTCGAGCTATAAAAGGAACCTGACGATAGCCCATCAATCATGTTCGCTCATACAATCAGGATCTTGGTTTCCAAGAATAGAACATTCCAAGAATATTTCGTCGACCACTGGATCTTCAATTGATCTAGATACGAACAAAATAATCCGTTATATTTATCCAACCAAGAGATCTTCTCCAGAGGATAGGATTAAATCCTCAACCACATACTTCGGCTCTGGATTTCCTTCGTCACTGGATCAGAAAGACTGTCAATGAGAATAGTCTTGAGTCTTGAGTCTGGTGATCAGAGAGTCTTCAGACTTTAAACTAGATAGTCTGCAGATATCCAGACTAGACTGATAGAAACGTTTTGTCAGTTTCAAAATATTCTGAAAAGATTTCTCCAACAATCTCCCCCTTTTTGACGGTGACAAAACTTTCCTGTAGATTTGAACAACTTTGACCTGCAAAAACATTTCTCAAGCAATATGGCTATCTCATAAAGATTAATAAAACAACCAGACTCGCATCCACAGAAAATTGATTAGTCTTTCATGAGTAATACCATATAACAACACTTGATATAAATGCAAACAGTCAAGCATCTAAATCCACAGCCAATTCAGTCAAATTCAAGTTCACACCCAAGTTCACTCAAGTCATACTAAAAAAAAAACATAGCCACAAAAACAAATTTGAAAGTCAAAGTTTAAAGTTGGTTGGTTGGTTCAAATTGGTTCTCCCCCTTTTTGTCATCATTAAAAAAGGTGAGAAAGGAGTCAGGTCTGCTTGGGAATGCGCACGATCTGGAAATCTCCCATGGACTGGACTACGCCTTCTAGCCTCTTCAAGTCTTTCCTTAGTTGAGCTACCTCCTCTCCTTTGGCATTGGCTTGAAGTTGTAGAGCGAGGTCTTTCATTTTGTCCTCTAGGGTAACCGAAGATGCTTGTCCAACATTCTTTATGACTTGAATTTCATAGTCCAGAGCATAGATTTGGCCCTGCATTTCCAGAAGAACATCAAGAATACGACGAAAATATGCTAAATTGTCCGTCTGTGTACTTGCATTTGCTTTCTCAGATAGATTGAATGCAGAAGATGGCGCTTCTGTATAATCTTGCAGATTTAGTGTTGACGTATCGTGTCCTTCTTCAGGCAATTGAGAAGCCTGAAACTCTTCTAGATCTGCTGGAGATTGTCTTAGACCTTCACTATTGGCAGCATGAGGTGTGGACCTTTCTTGCTCGCCAACTCCCCCTGTCTCTAGGACATCAAAAGGGGAAGAGTGATGATCATGCTCTTCTGTATCTTGATTCCCCTTCTCTCCAAATTCAGCTGCAGACTTTTCTTTCTCTTCTTCTCCTTCTTCTTCAGCTTCTTTCTCCTTCTCTCGCTGTTCTTCTTCTTCTCTCGTTCTTGGCTTGCTCCTCTTCTTCTCTCTCGTTTCTTCCGATGTTCGTAGATTGGGGGTACGAACGTCGGGTCCTTATCAAGGCAGTGATTGTGAGATCTTCCTCCTCATCTTCATCCTCCAAGATGAGAGTTCTCTTCTTTTTGGATGAGGCACCAATGGCCTCCTTCCCTTTTCTCTTTGAAGTAGACGGAACTGGAGTCTTCACTTTGAATTTCTCCATTGCCTTGGAAAGTTCTTGCAGACGCATCTTCAAACCTACCACCATCTTATCGCACGGTCGAACACAAAGTGTATGTGGCGGTTCAATATTCATGTGTCTGAAGATCTTGGTCACCAGACCTGGGTAAGGCAATTGTCCCTTGTCCTTCGACATTGCTCTGTACATGTGAAAGAGAATAGTGTGAGGGAGAGAGAACTTCTTCCCTGAGTTGATTCATACATCAATTTTGCCTCGAAATTAGATACATCAGTCTTTGATGTAGACTTGGGCCTGATGCAATTGATTACAATTTTGTGCAGCACAATATTGATGGCACGCATCCTTGAACAGATGATTCTTCCCTCTATATCTCTATCTTTGACAAGTTCCAATGAGGCACGAGCAACTGAGACTTTGATTGGTTGATAACGTTCTCGTTCAACTCCAATTATGTCCGCCAACATGTCCATGTCTACCACATAGTCCTAGTCTCGAACACTGAATGGTATTCTATTCGCATCTAAAAAGCTGAGATTCGAATAGAAGTATGCTATCAATTGCGCATAACCGTCTGTGGTATCGGTGCAAAATTGCTCAAGTTGAAGCAGATTGAACTTCTCCCTTAAGTTCACATTAACGGCATCCAAGAAATCGAAATCAACACTCCTAGGGTTTATCACCCCTCGTTTCAGCAATCTGAAGAACATATTCTCCTGTTCCTTCAATTTAAACAACTCCATCCTTTTTCCCTTCACCTTCGCAGCAACACCCATTCTAGGTTGAAAATCATTGAACATTTTATCATCATCGTTCCCGTCAGTCGAATTTGGTCCCGACATACGAGGGTCACTTGGAATGTTCACAAGTGCTTCATCGGCCTTTCCCTTGGGAGCAATTCCCAAATCCTCCATTTTTCTCATAAAGATATACTCGTTCCCATAATTCTTATCTTTGAGAAAATCATCTACGTAGTTCAACGGAGTTCCAGTACTTTTCAACGCACGGTAGAGTTTGTAAATATAAGAGGGTTTTTGGACTCTTACAGGGTCTGCGTCCTCGATTATCTCTTCCTCCGGTTATTGACCCGCACCTTGTGGGGTAGATGGCGTTGAGTGACGTGGTGGAGAGTGAATCGGGCTCTCCTTTATTCTTTGCGACTTGATAATTCTTCCTCTTCGGTGAGATCAAAATGGGTAGGTCCCTCCTTCATTCTCTGTGGTCCCTTGTTCGCGATTCTTGAAGACTTCCTCGAAGAAGACATCCTTCCTTGTCGCTAAAAGATTCATTTACTTGCTTTCCCAAGAAAAGATGACAACTTTCTCGAAGATGAACACGAAGTAGAAATCGGATTGGGAGGATAATGCTTTTTAGGGTTTTGAAGATTGGGTGAAAAAGAAAACTGTATATATAACTCAGTTTTGAAAAAGGGAAGTTTAATCGGCACAAGGAAAGTGTACGGACACTTCTTTTTAAAATCATTAACTGCCAAAATTAATCCTTTCGAAAAGACAAGATTTCGATTTTCACGGAGACTATAAAATAACTCAACGAAAGATCGTACCTTTTCGAGTTTAGATAAAAATAGCAACTTACAGTCTATATCCATGAATGTCTGAGTTTGAGGATTTAGAGTCTGAGAGATTAGAGTCTAAGGGTTGGTGAGTCTCTAGACTTTAACTTCTTCAAGCTTCAAAATGTTGAGTCTGGAACGGATAAAATCGAATTGATTTTTCTCCAAAGGCTTTGTGAATATATCCGCTAGTTGACTTTTTGAATCAACAAATTGAATCGAGATTTCTCCATTTTGAATATGATCTCTAATGAAATGATGTCGAATCTCTATATGCTTTGCTCTTGAATGAAGAATTGGATTTTTTGTGAGATTGATTGCGCTGGTGTTGTCACATTTGATTTCTGTGCATGAGTCTTCAATCCCAAAGTCTTGTAGCTGTTGTTTTATCCATAGAACTTGCGAACAGCAGCTTCCAAGGGCTACATACTATGCTTCAGTTGTTGAGAGAGCTACAGTGCTTTGTTTCCTTGAAAACCAAGACACCGTCCCGTTCCAAGCAACGGCAAGTTCCCGAAGTACTCTTTTTATCGACTCTACAAATGGCCGGCCAGATCTGCGTCGAATATCCCCGGAAGATTAAAGTCTCCCTTCTTAGGATACCAAAGACCGATGCTTGAAGATGAAGCAACGTATTTAATAATACGTTTTGCAGCACTGAGATGGGATTCTCTAGGATCTGATTGAAACTTAGCACAGATGCAAACACTCAACAAAATGTCAGGTCTAGAAGCAGTAAGATAAAGAAGTGAACCAATGATGCTTCGTACAGCTTTTGATCAACTTTCTTCCCTTCTTCATCTTTGTCTATCTTCAAAGAACTTGACATTGGTATATCAGTCTTTTTGCAATTTTCCAATCCAAACCTTTTGACAAGATCATTAACATATTTTTCTTGGTAAATGAAAGTTCCTTCCTTCAATTGCTTTACTTGAAGACCAAGAAAGAATGTTAATTCTCCCATCATACTCATTTCAAACTCATCCCGCATAGACTTAGAAAATTTCTTGCATAGACTTTCATTAGAGGATCCAAAAATAATATCATCCACATATATTTGAACAAGTAAAAAGCTTTTGTTTTCCTTTTTGATAAATAAAGTAGTATCTACTTTACCTTTAACAAAACCATTCGTAATAAGAACTTACTCGATCACAGCGTACCAAGCTCGAGGTGCGTGCTTTAAACCATACAAGGCATTTTTCAGTCCCGAAGACGAGTCGGCTTCTTTGGGTCTTCAAACCCAGGTGGTTGTTCCACATAAACTTCCTCTTGGATAAATCCATTTAGGAAGGCACTTTTGACGTCCATTTGGAATAACCTGAAATTTTTGTAACAAGCAAACGCAAGTAATAGTCGAATAGCTTCTAACCTTTCTACGGAGCGTAAGTCTCATCATAGTCTATTCATTCTTCTTGTGTGTATCCTTTGGTCACGAGTCTTGCTTTATTTCGTACGACTTTTCCTTTTTCATTCATCTTGTTTCTGAACACCCATTTGGCTCCAATAACAGTTTTACCTTTTGGTTTATATGTCAATTCCCAGACATCATTAATGTTGAACTGTCTGAGCTCTTCTTGCATGGCTTCGATCCAGCTTTCATCGATAAAGCTTCTTCTATGCTTTTTGGTTCAATTTCAGAAATGAGAGCCACAAAGACTAGACTCTTCACGTCTTTTGGATCTCGGTGCGAATTCCTTCATTAATTTCGCCGATAATGAGATCTTTGGGATGATGGACTTATGCTTCCATATCTTGGTTGATTTATTTGGATGATGATCTCTTTCTTTATTTGAATCTTCATGAACATCTTGATGCTGGTCTTCCAGAGTCTGAGATATTTCTTGAGTTGTGAGCTTTAGAAGGTCTGGAGCAGATTCAGACTCTTCATACTGAGTCTGACTGGATTCATCTTGCGTAGAGTCTTGAAATTTGACATTCATTGACTCCTCCACCGACTGGCTCTTCTTGTTATAGACTCTATAGGCTTTGCTTGATGTAGAATATCCAAGGAAGATGCATTCATCTGATCTTTCTTCAAACTTACCAACTTGATTTTTTGCATTTTTCAATATAAAGCATTTGCAACCGAACACATGAAAGTATGAAACAATGGGCTTCTTACCTTTGAATAATTCATAAGGGGTTTTTTCTAGAATAGGTCTTAGGAAGACTCTATTGATGATATAGCATCTTTGTTGAAACACTTGACCCAAAATCGTGAAGAGATTTTACTTTCAATTAAAAGAGTTCTAGCCATTTCTTGAAGAGATCTATTCTTTCTTTCCACAACTCCATTTTGCTAAGGAGTATATGGAGAGGAAAACACATGCTTAAATCCAGATTCATCACACAATTTTGTAAAATCTTGATTTTCAAATTCACCTCCATGATTTGTTCTTATACTAGAGATAACACATCCTTTTTTCATTTTGAACCTTTTTAGCAAAATTTTCAAAATACGAGAAGGTTTCTGACTTACTTGCAAGGAAATATACCCAAGTAAAGCGGGAGTAATCGTCCACAATTACTAAGCAATATTTCTTACCTCCAATACTCTAGGTCCTGGTTGGTTCGAAGAGATCCATATGCAGCAACTGTAGTACATGATTAGTAGAGACATGATTTATTGGCTTAAATGAATTTCTTACCTACTTTCCCAGAATACATGGTGCGCATGGATCGGACTTTTGGTATGGTAATTTGGATAGACCTTGAACAAGCTGCTTTGATGAGATTTTGGCTAATTGCTTCATATTGACATGACCAAGCTTTCTGTGCCATAAGCTTGCTTCATCTTGAATTGAGATTAGGCATTGTAATTCATTTAATTTCATGTCTAAGAGGTAGATATTTCCATGTCTTCGACCCATGAAAGATTGAGTAGAGTCTTTACTGATTCCAGAGCATATTCCTTCTTGAAAGGAGATCTTGAAATCGGTATCACACAATTGGCTAATCTTTGAGAAGGTTATAGTTGAGTCATTCCACTAGAGAAACATTGCTTATTGTGAGATTTCCAATTTTCACAGTTCCAAAACCCACAATGCTTCCTTTGCCGTTTCCTCCAAATGAAACTTTTCCACTATTTACTTGAACAAGCTTTATGAAGCAATTTGAGTCTCCTGTCATGTGTCTTGAACATCCACTGTCAAGATACCACTTTATCTTTTTCTTGACGGAGACCTGCATTTAAAAGAGAGTCTCAAGCTTTCTTTGGTACCCAAATTTTCTTGGGTCCTTTGGTGTTAGTAGGATAAATATTATTAGGCCATACTTTCTTAACAGGCTTCCAAACCATAGGACACTCTTTTTCAAAGTGATCCTGACTGTTACACTTTAAACACCTTAGAGCATTTCGACCTACAGACTTTACAAAAACTTTCTTGAAATGATTTTTGTAAGCCTCTCTCGACGGTCTTTTCTTAATTCTTTCTTTTACTTTAGGAAAATCAATCAAGGGAATTGTTTCTGCTGTCATGCCTAGACCGGACTTATTGAAGTAAGGTCTTTGAACTGAAAGAACATTTTCAAGTTTTTCGGATCCTATCGAAAATTTCTTTGAAATATTTGATAAGTCAGTTTTTAAAAAAGCATTTTCTTTCAAAAGATTATCTTCTTTTTCTTTAAGAGTATAAACATTCAAGTCTAAACTTTTAACTCTTTCTTCTAAAATGTTTTCCTTTTGTTTTAGAGCTGAGTTTTCCTTTTTAAGTTCGGAAATTCTTTTGAGAGAAGTCTTAAGACTAAAACACAGTTTATCAATGTATTTAGAGACTTTGACAGGAATTTTAAAATCACTTACTTCAAATTTACTGTCTGAGTCTGATCCAGAATCTGAGTCTGAGTCTGAATGTGCCATCAGACATATGTTGGCATATTCATTATCACTTTCTTCACATTCTGTATCACTCCAGGTTTCGGCTTTGAAAGCTTTTCGAAACTTCTCAGCTTTTCCTCTTTTCTTCTTCAGAAGAGGTCAGTTGGGTCTGATGTGTCCCTTTTTCTTACATTCGAAGCAGACTACATCTTTGTTTGGTTCCTCATCATCAATAGACTTGGTCTGCTGTCTTTGGAAACTTTGTTTCTTTGAGTTGAACCTTCTTCCTTTTCTATTTAGTTTTCTGAATCTTCTTATCATGAGAGTAAGCTCCTCATCGTCTATATTATCTTCAGAATCTGTATCATCAGAATCATCATTTGATTTTAATGCAATGGATTTCTTACCTCTTGGATCTTCGTCTTCATTATTTCGTTCCACTTCATAAGACTGAAGAGTTCCAATCAGCTCGTCGACAGATAGAGGCATAATTCTTTGCGTCTCTCTTATTGAAGTCTTTATATGATTCCAATCCTTGGAGAGTCCACGCTGTGAGAGCTTGTTCACCTTCATGGGATCAGAAATTTTTGCCCTTGGTTTTCAAGACCATTGACAATATCTCGTAAAACGACTAAACATGTCGGTTATAGATTCTCTTGGTTTCATTTTGAAGGCTTCATATTGACCGAGGAGAATGTTGATTCTGGTCTCCTTCACTCGATCTGTTCCTTCATAGGTGATATGTAATCTGTCCCATACTTCTTTTGCTGTAACACAAGAAGATATTCTGTTATATTCAGTTGGAGACAAGGCACAATATAAAGAGTAAATTGCTTTTGCATCGAGTGCTTGTCTCTTGTTTATCTCTTCCTGAGTCATTCCGCTGGTCTCAACAATTTCTTTCCCTCTTTCAGAGACTGATGCAGCAGTAGGAGTGATTCCTCTTTCCACAACGTCCCATTCCAGAGGATCCTTTGATCGTAGGAAAGCTTTCATCTTGTTCTTCCAGATGTTGTAATCCTTTCCATCAAAGTAGGGTGGTCTGGTATTGCTTTGCCCTTCCACCAGCCCTGGTGCTAGCATACTAGCCATGGATCTTTTACCCTGAAGTAAAACACTTCAAATAAAGTAAGAACACGAGCTCTGATACCAATTGATATAGCTAGTACGAGTACCTAGAGGGGTGAATAGGTATATAAAAGATTTTTCTTGATAATTGCGCAATACTTAGACAGGTTGAAGGATTTGCGACAAATAATAATCAACGTAAGACTGAGTAAAGAAAAGAGAGAATTGAACACGTGGTTTATAGTGGTTCGGCTTGATTCAAGCCTACGTCCACTCTTCTATACTGACAGCCAATTGGCTGGATTCCACTATGAACAAAGAGATGTTACAGCGTTGATCTTCCTTGATTTCTAGGTATAGATGATCTACCACACTCGCTCAAGGTATCACCAAGTATAGACAGTCTCTGTGTATACAATTTCGCTCAAAATGTATCGACTAATAATCAAGGTACTTCAGACTCTAGAATTTCTCTATTGATCACGTACTCAAACAACTAGAACGTCTTCCTTTTTATACTCCTTTATGCCATCATACCCGTTGGCACTTTCCAAAGGAATTCCTCCAATCTACCCATTGGACGGAATCAATCAAGAAGATCATTCGAGCTATAAAAGGAACTTGACGATAGCCCATCAATCCTGTTCGCCCATACAATCAGAATCTTAGTTTCCAAGAATAGAACATTCCAAGAATATTTCGTCGACCACCGGATCTTCAATTGATCTAGATACGAACAAAAGAATCCGTTATATTTATCCAACTAAGAGATCTTCTCCAGAGAATAGGATTAAATCCTCAACCACATACTTCGACTCTGGATTTCCTTCGTCCTTTGGATCGAAAGACTGTCAATGAGAATAGTCTTGAGTCTTGAGTCTTGAGTCTGGTGATCAGAGAGTCTTCAGACTTTAAACTAGACGGTCTGCGGATATCCAAACTAGACTGATAGAAACGTTTTGTCAACTTCAAAACAGTACTCTCGCTTTGGCGCACAATACCACTTCCGTATGACACGATCCGCCATTATGCTTTCAATCTCTCGGTCATACAAGGTCTTGGCTCCGAGTGGCACCCGTTGCGACTCTCCTCGATTCGGATCTTCCTCATTAATTTGGAAAGTTTGAGCATGCTTACATGGAAAATTGGATGCACCTTGAGTTTTGGTGGTAGCTCCAGCTTGTATGCGACCTTCCCGACCCGTTGTAGCACACGAAACGGCCCTTCGTAGCGACGAATCAACCCCTTGTGCACGTCCTTGTATCAAAGAACCACGTGTAGCTTGGCCAACACTTGGTCTCCAACTTGGAACTCCATGTGCCATCACTTCTTATCCGCCCATTTCTTCATGCGTTTGGAGGCTTTGTGTAGACACGCCCGTGCCAAGTACGCTTGTTCTTGCATTTTCTTGGCGAACTTGTACGTGGGTGGACTACTCCCCCAGTAACCCGAAGCGATTGTGCTCGGGGTGTTCGGTTGCTGCCCAATTGCAGCCTTGAACGGACTCTGGTTGGTTGACTCGCTCCATTGCAACTGGGCTACGTCTATCAGCTTCGCCCAATTCACTTGCATCATGCTCACATAGTGTTGGAGGTAGATCTCCAAAAGTGCATTGACCCGCTCCGTCTGACCATCGGTTTGGGGATGCAAACTCGTCGACATATTCAACTCCGACCCCAGCAATTTGAACAACTCGGACCAAAAGCGTTCCATGAAGTGAGGATCCCAATCGCTCACGATCGTTTGTGGCACTCCCCAATACTTCACCACGTACTTGATGAACAGTTTGGCCGCCTCCTCGGCCGGGCAATCCTTTGTTGTAGGCACAAAGGTTGTGTACTTTGAGGACCTGTCAACCACAATCATTAGAGTCCGACATCCTTCAGACTTCGGCAGGTTGACGATGAAGTCCATGGAAATTGTCACGCCCCGATCCTCAGGCACGCACACATCCGTCTCACTTGGTCGATTTTATAATGCGATATCCCAGGACAATGTATCGCCGACCCTTTCATTTTTAAGCACATGCGGAAGCGTTAAAATCCACGAGACAATAAAACGATGGGATAAAAAGCGGGCCATATTTTTCATATTGAAATTTATAACCAAACCTTTATACAAAACACAAACCAGAACACTTCACAACTTTTTATTCTAAACTCTATTCACATCAAAATGGAGATATCAAAGAAGATAGAATCTTAGTCCATCTGGGCCGTACTCAAGGCCCCTCTCAGGATTATCTTATTCTTCCAAAAATCCTTCTCCGACTCTTCCTCCTCAGCTCCTTAGCGGGGTCCTAAAATGATTTCCCCAAACTGGGATGAGACTACGTCTCAGTGAGTTCTACCCCACTAAGCCCGATTAGTAAACCATTATACTACAGGCTGCCTAAACACGCACGGGGCAGATGACTTACCTTAGCCTCAGATCCCACTTGCAAGTCAGTACAATTCATAACAGGCACCTAAGCAATCATATCACCGATCGAAGCATCGATCAAATCGACCTAGTCGATTATATGCCAACAAGACCACTCACGGTCATTTCCATTCAGTCAATCAATTTACAACATCAGACTCAAGGCAATGATCAATCGATCTAGTCGATTACATATCAGACGGACCATTCTAGGTCAATACTCTCGGGCGCCAAGTTCACCAAAGTGATTTATCCACTAGACAATTGCATGCGTTCTTTAAGGCGCCGTTTTCGCCAGTGACATCCTTAGTCACCGAACCACGCATGCCTATAACCATGTACTCAAAATAGACAATTGTGTGTGTTCTTTAAGGCGTCGTTTTCGCCAGTGATATCCCAAATCACCGAACCACACATGCCTATAACAATGTATTTAATAGACAAGTGTATGCGTTCTTTAAGGCGCCGTTTTCGCCGGTGATGTCCTTAATTACCGAACCATACATGCCTATAACAATATGAGTACTAGACCAATACGTGCGTTCTTTAAGGCGCCGTTTTCGCCAGTGATGT
This sequence comes from Eucalyptus cladocalyx, assembly GCA_017140615.1. NCBI lineage: Eukaryota > Viridiplantae > Streptophyta > Magnoliopsida > Myrtales > Myrtaceae > Eucalyptus > Eucalyptus cladocalyx. The sequence goes on from CM029517.1 coordinate 22,722,620, forward strand.
CCCAATCACCGAACCACGTAGGTCCATACACTGTGTTTGATTGGTTCAATTCCAGAGTATTTCCAATTCTCTCATAACTCCATCCATTGTACAACTCAATCAAAGCATTCTAAATGCTAAACAAACATACTTGGCCATCTACCAATCAATCATTCAATCTCCATCAATTCCAAATCAATTTAGGGTAAATCCCTAGAATGTCACAATTTATTCAATTCCATGCAACGTGGAGCTCAAATAAATAAACGGATTGTGCCACGACGATCAGCACGAGATTTCGGTCGTCGGCCATCAAAATCTTAATTTCCGAAAAATAAATAAATAATTAATTAATTTCGAAAATTAATTAATAATTATTAAAAATTCAATTTAGCACAAAATAAAGCCTAATTAAACAAACGGACTTCACCACGGTCATTAGCATAATATTTCGGTCTCGGGCCATCTCAGTTGAATTTTCGGAAAATAAATAATTATTTAATTTAATTCCGAAAATTAATATTTAAATGCTAAAAATTCCACTTAGGCCCGAAAAGCCTAATCGGAGCCCACTAAGGGTCGGGAAAAATCCCAAGACACTTCCAATAAATAGTAGACCACGTCTACTTGCTAATTACACATTCAATTTATCTAATTCGCATCGCAATTGGCTAATAATTGCTAATTTATTCTAATCTAACAACCTAAACATAATTAATTAAATCTAAACCTACCTTAAGCATAATTAGCCAACTAATCTTGGATTAATGAGATTACTCACCAAATCGCGCGCAAATCGGATCAATCCGACTGCGACGACGCGAGGAACGATTGTTCCCAAAGCACGGCTCGGGTTTGGGGCTCAGAAACGGCCCAAAACGAGCCCGAAAGTGCTGGATACCCACTCCATGGGCTTGCTTGTCGGGGCTGGCCGGAGCTGCTCCAGCGGCTAGGGCGGCGAGGGAAGGCCGGCGGAGGGTGAGGGGGACACGAGGGAGGTCCGGCGAGGCCGGGTGGTGGCCGAAGGTGGCCGGACGGGGGCAAAACAAGGGCTGGGTCGCGGGGAGGTGCTGCAGCGAGCGACGGACGGCGGGACGATGGGACGACGGCGCGCGGCGGGCGCACGGGCGCGGCGCGGGCGTGCGGTGCGGTGCGGCGGTGCAGCGGCAGGACGGGCGGCTGTTGTCTTCGTGCGCTCGCAGCTTCCGCTCGAGCTTTTGCTTTCTTGTTTTTGCTTGCTCGAGCATGTGGAAGAAGGAAGAAGAAGAAGAATGAGAGAGAGAGAGAGGATAGACATTGACTAGTCAAAAGAAAAAAAGGGGAGAGAGAAGGTGGGCGGTGGGGAATTCGCACGAGGGGGAGGGGAGAGGAGAAAGGAGAGAGAAAGAAAAGAGAGAAAAAGAAAGAAAAGAAAAGAGAGGGAGAGAGAGAGAGAGAAAAAGTAAAATAACTAATACTTTTCTTATTTTATTTTATTTTCTCTTTCCCTTTTTAATTCCTTTTGGGCTTCAATTTTCTTCCGATAATTTCTTTCTTGAAATTTCGGACCCGTCAATAAATTGACGAGCGATGAGACAGGATCCTAAAAATAAGAATTATGGCACGCTTAAAATTCGATTCCCGAAATCGAGTTCAATTTCATGGTTAAAAATCGATCAGACGTGATTTTAGCTCAATCTAACCAATTAGGTAGCTTTTAGGGATTTTACAGCTGATACATCCCTTAATGGCTTTACCTAATAGGTTAGTTAACTCGTGAGTGATCAGTTCAGAGAAAAAGAGCCATAGGCACGTCGACGAAATGCCTATTTCACTTTATCGAAACAGGGTCGAATTTTAGGATGTCACAGAAATGCTTTCCCATGGATGAGTTGGGATGGGAAGTGGCTCCAATAAGCCCCATGACGACCGTTGTTCCAGCTTGTCTTATTGGCATACCAGACAAGTCTTCACATACGCTTCAACATCGTCTTGCATTTGGGGCCAGTAGTACCGATTTTCAACGAGGGCCAATGTGCGGTGGATCCCTGGATGACCTGCCCACTTTGAGTCGTGCCACTTGTGTAAGATCTCTTTCCTAGACTTTCCATGGAAGGGCACATACAGTCGCCTTCCCTTTGTGTAGAGGAGCTCCTCCTCACACCAAAACTGTCGGGTCTTGCCTTCCTTTACATACCCGATGAGGGCTTGAGCTCTTGGATCATGCATAAACCCCTCCTTGATGCAGTCGAATCAAGGACAACTCAGTTGACTCACCGTGTGGCTCATTAGCTCCATCTTCCGACTCAGCGCGTCTGCCACAGAGTTAGCCTTCCCCGGCTTGTACTCCAACACATAGTCGAACTCCGCTAGGAAGTCTTGCCATCGAGCTTGCTTCGGACTTAGCTTCTTCTGAGTCTGAAAGTAGCTCGTGGCCACATTGTCCGTCCTTACAACGAATTTCGATCCCAAGATGTAGTGTCTCCACGTCCGAAGGCAGTGCACCACCGCGGTCATCTCCTTCTCCTAGATGGTGTATCAACGCTTGGTGTCGTTCAGCTTGCGGGACTTGAACGCCACCGGATGTCCCTCCTGCATAAGAACGCCACCAATAGCATAATCCGATGCATCCGTCTCTACCTCATAGGGTTTGGTGTGGTCGGGCAACGCCAACATTGGCTCCTCGGTCATAGCACACTTCAATCGATTGAAGGCTCTTTGACATCGATCCATCCACTCCTATGCCTTTCTTTCTTCAATAGGTCCGTGAGCGGTATGATGATGCTTGAGTAGCTCCGGATGAACTGCCGGTAATAGTTGGTGAGGCCCAAGAACAACCTCAACCCTGGCACCTTAGTTGGTGGCTCCCGTTCGATGATCAATTGAATCTTGGCTTTATCCATCTTCACTCCTCTGACAATATGCCCTAGGAAGAGAACTTCCTCTTGGGCAAATGCGCACTTCTCATGCTTGACGTATAGCTTGTTCTCGCGTAAGACTTGGAAGACCGACGTGCTCCTCCAATGTTCGACTATAGACTACAATATCATCTAGGTAAATCACTACAAACCGATCTAGGAAAGGGTGGAGTACCTTATTCATTAGTATGCAAAACGTAACCAGAGCATTGGTGAGGCCGAACGGCATTACGAGGAACTCATACGATCCATACTGAGTCACGCATGCTATCTTCGGCTCGTCCCCTTCAGCGACCCAGACTTGATAGTAATCCAATCGGAGATCTAGCTTGGTAAACCACTAAGCTCCACCAAGATGATCGAAGAGATCCGTGATGAGCGGAATCGGATACTTATTCTCCACAGTCAGTTTGTTCAACACTCGGTAGTCGATGCACATCCGGAGTGACCCATCATGTTTCTTTTGAAATAGAACCGGTGCACTGAACGGGGCCTTGGACGATCAAACATGCCCCATATCGAGCAGCTCCTTGAGTTGCCTCCTCAACTCTTCTAACTCGGGGGGCGCCATGCGATACGGCGCCATGGCAAGCGGTCAAGCATCAGGCACTAGCTCGATTTGATGATCCACCTCTCTTTTGGGTGGCAACTTCTTCAGCAACTCCGAAGGCATTACGTCCTTGAACGAGTCGAGGGCTCGGGCTACCTCCATTGGGACTTCCTTCCCTTCACCCTTGCCATCATCGGTCTTCAAGGCCACTAGGAAGGTCACCTCACCCTTCCTTGCTCCCTTGGTGAGTTGTATCGCTAAAATCATCTTTCGTTCACGATCTGACTCACGGTGGACCGGAATCACGCATTGACAATGCTTGTCCAATACACATATACACTCGGCAAATGGTACAACTACAACATGGATCCTATCTAGGAATTTTATCCCAATGATAATATCATAGTCATCAAGGGAAATTACTTCTAGGGTCTCCTTGCTCTTCCATTGCCCAAGTTCCAGCTCCACGTCCTTTGCGATGCTGATCACAGGGACTTCCTTGGAGTTCACCGTCTTGAGCCAACCGGCTCCCTTCTCAACCCGTAGGTTAGGCTTCTTTGTGGCCTCCTCTGATATGAAGATGTCGGAAGCTCTAGTGTCCACAAGCGCACTCATCGTGGTCTTCCCGATCTTCAGGTCCGCGAACATCAATCCTTTAGGCTCCTTCACCTTCTTGGACTTGATGTTGCTAAGGAGTCGTAGCGACCCTAATCGCGCCTCCTCCTTAGGCTCATCTTCTTTGCAAAGAGCGACCAACTTGGCCTTATTCGGGTAATCCCACGACATGTGTGGACCGTCACAAAAGAAACAGTTATACGAGCATACCTTCCCTTGTCCTCCATCGCTTGGCCTTGCATGAGCCCGGTGAGGACCAACCGGTGGTGGTTTGCCTCCAGTCGGGTGGTTATATCTCTCTCGATCTCCCCCATCAGTGCCTTTGTCTCTTAGACAAGTGTCCGGTCGAGATGTGGAAGGTGATGCCTTGTACTCCATAAGTGATTAAGCTACGATCATGGCTGTCATGAGATCTCCCACGTTGAACCGCTTAAGCTCTTGTTTGGTCCATGGCTTAAGATCACTCATGAACCGGTGGTACGCCTCAACTTTATTTATCGAGGGGATTTGGAGTAGCAACTCCGAAAATCACTTGATGTAGTCGCGTATGCCACCTTCCTGCTCGAGACGCTTTAGCTCATCACGAGCTTCCTCCTTCGCGTAAGCGATGAAGTAGTTCCATTCAAACTCCTTGACGAAACCACCCCAAGTCGTGATAGGATTCCCACACCTATCATCCGACCGATGATGCTGCCACAACAATGCACTATCAGCCAAATACATCGAAACAGTGTTTACCCGTGTTTGGTCGTCGTTGATCCCCATGGCCTGGAAGTATCACTCAATGTACCACAGGAAGTTGTCCACATCCTTGGCCACCCGCGAGCTCCGGAATTCCTTCGGCTTCGGTGTCCACTCGTGGACCTTGCACCGTGATTACTTCATTCACACGTGCAGCTTGTGCTTCAGTGAGCTTACTCGTAAGCTCTGCTATTTCTGTGCGCATGGTCGCCATCATGGCATCCAAGGGTTCGTACCATTGTGTGAGTTCCTCCTATAGGGTCCCCAGCAACTCATGTTGGAGTTCTCCCATACCGGTCTTGAGCTCTTGCACTTCCGTAACCAAATCCTCCCTTCCGGCGTCAACTCCGTCCACGGTTTGGGTCAAGTCTTCGACCGATTCTTGGACATCAGTGACGAACAATTATAGCTTCGTCATGCAATGCACAAGATCCCCCGTCGGATCCCTTGAACTCGAACCACCATGGTTCTTCTTCCCTTTGGCAGCGCCCTTCTCGGCGTTCCACCCACGATCGGCACTGTCAACACCCATGGCGAGTGCCTCATCAAATCATGGATCAGCTATTGTACTTGCGCTTTCAGCTCTGATACCACTTGTCACGAGCCGATCGATCAATTCTCAATCACACGTAGGCTGACCCGTGCGGCCTTAGAATTTCACCCCTAAGCAGCCTTTCAACACTCGGCTCACAAGAAACTTTAGAGAGAGAAACTTCTTAGAGAGAAGCTTTGGTTTTTGTATTGCTTATGAATGAGATTACAATGAGGGGAGGAGACTCCTACATATACAAATTACAAGGTAAACCGTATTTGTAGATCTCTCTTAGATCTAATGGTGGAGATTGCACCTCCCTATCTACCAATTACCCATATTTATTACTAACTACCAGCTACTTGCATTTATAATGCGTACAAATACAACATCGCCCACCCCCAGAAGAATACTCTAAGTCTCGAGGATATAAGCCGATGGTCATTAATGTGTCACGCTCGTCCCATAGAACCCTCTTGGATTAGCATTCCTTCGGGCTGTGACACATATATGTGACAAAAAGGGTATTTGGTTACATATCAGAGTATTTTTACAATTCACCGAACCAAAACATATACCTTCTGCAAAGACTAACTTATAAACTTATCAATTATGCACAAGTTATACCAAAAAGTTTCCACCACAAAAGTCATCCCCAAACGAACGCTCATGCCTACTCATGACTCGCTGAAGAACTTGAAAAAAAAAAAAAAACGAGTATAAGAGAGGAGTGAGCTATCACGGCTCAGTGAGTAACATATTTATTCTAAGCAGATTAAGAAATCACTATGCACATTTAAAACACAATCATAACTCACTTTATCATAATACATAATCATAACTCAAATACCGAAGTTACCAATAATCCAGTCCATTAGTCAATCTCATAAAACATGTATCAATGGTCTATTCCATTGATTAATCTCATTAAATCACATCGATGGTCCATTCCATTGATCAAACTCAAATTACACAACAATGGTCCACTCCATTGACCAATTTATGCTTAAATATCTAACCATGGTCACGAGTAACGCTCGTGACAAGACAATCAAGATTCCCCCATTGGCAAGGTCTCCACCTATTATTAGCTGGTGGCTCGGCTCACAAGGATATCCTAGACTAGTATGCGCATACCCACACACCCCTCAGGGTCTACAGAGACATTGAGCACCAACCACCAATCATAATATTTAGTAATCCAATATCAGAAAGAAAGTCATATCACAACTCTAAATTTGATAAATAAATATCAAAGCATTCTCCAAAATATTTCAAGATTCTTTCATAAAGAATTTCACAAATCCTTTTTCAAACAACGATTCAAATCCAAATCGAAATATAACTCCCTTCAAACAACAAAAATGGCATAATAGCTCGATCCTATTTTATGCAACAAAATATGTTTTTTATCAACTCATAGAATATATAATCCACGTTTATCAAAACATGAGTTTAAAGTACAAAGAAGAAATAGTGTCACTCATCTGGGAAAAGTCAAAAATCAACTACGATGCATACTCAAACCATGCACTTGGATCCCTAACAATTAATAGAAAAACAATATCAAAATGTCGAGTAAAAAATGATATTCTTATAATGACTCACCTATACTAGGCATATTTGTCAATAAAACGACACCTATGCGCCACAAAAGCTCACATTTAGCGGAAACCCATTGCGCCCCCAACTTTAAAATTTCGTTCCAAACAAACCGCAAGCTCAAATCACGATCAGTAAGATGCTATAACTTCACAACATCCCAAAGTACCATTTCTATAAAAAAATATGTTGCTCAACAACCCAAAAATCGGACTTCGCCACACAAATATCCAAGAAATCCGAATTTCAAGCCCTAATTGCGACGATTGCTTCAAATAGATGATTAAAGGCTTCGATCTCTTACCAGCATTACAAAACACACTTGAGTCGGCTTGATGAGGCGTTCGGGTCACGAATGCGCCAATTTTTTTCCCTTTTTCCCTTTTTCCTTTCTCTTCTTTCTCTCCTCTCCCCTGTTTCTTTCTTTCCCCTATTTTTGCCCGTGCTCTTCTCTCTCTCCCTCTCTCTCTTTTTTAAAACACAGCCGAAGGTTCCACAGTTCTCCTTTAGCTTCTTTTTTGACTTTTCAAACTCTTTCTTTTTCCCTTTTTCAAATTTTATTTTATTTTATTTAAAGCCCATATATTACACTATAACATATGTTAAACAACCCATGGCTGACGCATAAGTAATTTCTATAATCTCTTCCTTCTCTTTCTCACTCATAGGCAACTTGAAGTGCCCAGCAAGTGGAGTACTTACTCGTTTGCATTTCCTCATATTGAATCTCTCAAGCACTTTTTCAATGTATGCCAAAGTTTTCTGTTCTTTTGAATACAAGTAATTCTCTTGTCAAGTATTTGCTTAGCCAACCCTAAATCTTTCATCACAAAATTTTTACTTAACTCATTTTTCAAGCTTTTGATTTTCTCAAAATCATGACCAACTATCAAAATGTCATCCACTTAGAGTAGGAGGATAATAAACTCATTTTTTGAGATTTTTTTTTTTTTTGTAAAGACACAAGAATTCAAATTGATCTTACCATATTTATGATTTTCCATTAATGATTTAAATTTCATGTATGACTGCCTTGGCGCATGTTTAAGACAATATAAGCTTTTCCTCAACCTACATACAATATGCTCCTAGCATGACTATTCTATATATTTTTTCTTCTTCTAAGTCTTTATAAAGAAAAGTTGTCTTTAGGTTAAGCCACTAAATTTCTACATCCCAAGTAGCTGCTAAACCAAGAACAATTTGAATAGAAGAAATTTGTACCACTAGTGAAAAAATCATTTCAAAGTCAATTCATTCCTTTTGAAGAAAGCCCTTTACAACAAACCTAACATTGTATCAAGGTCGCAAGCTATATTTTTCAGTCTTTAACTTGTTACACCTGCTTGTTTTTTAGTATTCTCTTGTCCTTAGGCGGCTTCACCAATTCAAATTGATAGTTCTCCTGCAAAGATATGAGCTTCTCTTACATGGCTTCACGCCACTCATTTATTTGGTCACATGACACAACCTCTTAATAAGTTTTGGCTCTCTTACATTAGTGAGTAACACATGCTTGTTCAGCAGATATCTCTACAAAGGTCTGCCCTCTCTTGTAAATCTTCTTGCTTGAGGCATGACTAGTTGTTCTTGTTCAATGGTCTATTCTAGCTTAATGGGCTATGTTCAATTATTTCACTTGTCTTAGTTGAAGAAACAACATTCTGTGTGGAGTCAACGGCTTTATGATTGCATGATTTCTTTGCAATTCTCCCATTATTTCCACCCAATATGATAGGAGGATATGGGTTTAGACTTGCAGAGTGCTAAGTTGCTTTCTTTGACCTTTCTAACTTGTTGATATATTCAATATTTTGATACTCAAAGAAAATCACATCTTAGCTTTTAAAGATTTTCTTCGCAATTGGAACCCATAACCTGTAACCAAATTTTTCATGTCCATAATCTAAGAAAATACATTGCTTAAACTTATCATCGAGCTTGGATCTTTCATTTATCAGAACATGCATGGTTGCCTCCACAACACTTTTGATGATTTTATGAGACATCTTTCCCACTCTAAACTTTTTGAAATATCCCCTTAAGAGGCATTGATGGAGAAAGCTTTGATTAGTAAGAAAAACAAATGGAATGATTTAGGCAGCTTCACATGAGAGAGCATACACCGAATCCAATTATTAATTGTTCAGTTCATTCTCTACGTTACTCTAGTTTGTTGTGTTGTTTTCGGAGTAATCTTCTCAAGCTTGATATCATGATCTTTGTGATAACATTTGAACAAGCCTCTATATTCACCACTATTGTTAGCTCAAACACATTTAAATCTCTTTCCAGTTTCTCTTTCTATGTTGCATGAAATTATTTGAAAGCTTCAAACACTTGATGTTGGTTTTTAGATTTCAAAGTAAAAACTTACACTTTCATAAAATAATCATCAATAAAAGTTATAAAATATAATGCACCACCAAATGTTTTAGCATCCATGTAACAAAAATCAATGTGAACTAAATAAAGTACATTTGATGTCATGTGACGAGAGGAACTATGAAATACAAATTTAAGTTGTTTACCCGTTAGGCAATGAGTACTTTCTATCAGTTTTTTCTCTTTCAATGGTAGAAGTTTATATATATAGATGAAAGCTTCAAGTCCCTTCATTTTGAGATGACCAAGTCTCATATGCCAAAGTCCTACCGAGGAGTCCTTTATTGCATTTACCTCCTCCTTGATTAACTTAACTTGCATAGGGTAGAGATTGAAAGTCTTTTTGCCCTTAGCCACCATCATTGAACTTTTCATCAGTTTCTATTTGCCATTGTAAAATATATTGTAGTAACCATCATCATCTAAGGCACATGTGGGAATCAGATGAACAAGAATGTTTGGAACATATTTGACATTTCTTGGAAGCAAATTACACCCAACATCAGTTTTTATTAACCATCTCATGCCAATAATCTTAGAAATATGACTGTTGTCCATCCTAGCACAATTGAAATCAACTTTGCGATAGGATACGAAAGATTCATGCCTTGAGGCAACATGAAATGAGATTGTGGAGTCAACAATCCAACTAGAGTCTTGGCATGTAAGATTTACACAAGCATCGTTACAGATAAAGACAACATCATTGTCGGATGCAATTGCCATTGTATCTTCTTCCTCTTCTCCTTTCTATCTTTGTTTCTATCATATGATTGTCTCTCTTTGCTAACTTGCATTTCTTGTCACAATTGTCACACTTCACATTCCTCTTAGCCTTGATTTGACCTTCCTTTTGACTTGCTTCTTTTATCATAATTCTGGAAATTTCTTGATTGATTTCTCCCTCTATTTTTCATGACAATAGCCTTCGAGTGAGAAGCATTGATTCATGCATTTTCTCTTTGTTTCTTCATTGAAGTAGATTTCTTTACGCATGTCATAGAAAGCACACTGTAAGGAGCAGAGTTGTTTAATTCCACGACCAAATGTATCCCAGCCGTTGAGATGAGCACCGAACAATAAACCTGCTTGTAGCAAGGGCAGCAAAATGGGTTCCAAACCCATCTTCTTACTCACATTAGTGGGCCCAATTCGATATAGGCAACTCTGCTTTTTATTAAACAAGCTAAACTGGGTTGAAAAAAAAATAAAGCCTAAAAAACTGGTCGAGAATGGATCACTTTAATAACCCATGTTTTAACCCGTTTTTCCAAAGCCCACTGCCCACTAACTTGTTTCTAATTCCAGCGCCGAAATGGTCGAAGACTCGGATCCAACCCATCAAACCTCTCTCATCCTGGCACCAGCCGGAGTCTCTTTGCTCGCTGCTCAATCGAATCCACCTTCGCTCTTCACTCCCTCCGCTCCAGTGATCCGCGTCGCAGTCACTCATCTCCAGTGGCCCTCCGAAGATCCTAACTCATCTGTCTCCGGTGGCGCTGGCTTTGCGCACCTGCAGTGAGTAACTCAAATGTTGTTTTCGACTGTTATCCTTTTGTTATAGTCTATATGTTCCTCAATCGCTCCCTCATTATGGTCCGAATTCGCAGCCTCCAGGACGAACTTGAGTCCTGAATCAGTCAGTTTGATACTATGAGGACATCTGGACAAGCTCTGAACAATGAGCATCATGTTTCATGTGTGTGTTTATCTCTGTTTCTCCGGTCTAGTGATGGATTGCAGCTCTCTAAAGTTTAAAAATGTAGGAGCGTATTTTGTTTGATATGTGATTTGTTCAGTGAGTTTTTGCTCATCATGGATCAGACAGAGAGCGATGGTAGAGGAGGACAAGGAGGCATTGCTTTTGGGTATTATGTTGAGACAATTTTTAGCCAAATCTCCAGCCCCTCTTACAAGCATATGCCACTAGAAAAATGCAGATCAGATAAGAATGATAAATGGAGTTGTCAAACTCAAACTGCAGATCAGAAGGGGTGTCGTAAGATAATTATCTGATCATTTGCAAAGTAGGCGATTGATGATGTTTCGTTCGGTTCTTCAGATTTGCTAGTTGTAAAGTTGTGACAGAAGTAAATACCCAACTTTATCTAAATTTTTTTGGCTTTCCTGTTCAGATAGGTTTTGATGGTACTTATATTTTCTGGAATTGCTTCTGCAAACGTCTCGGAGTAGTTGCAGGCAACTGATTGTCATTGGGATAAAAAGATCATCCTTCATAGTTCATAGGACTATTCGTCCAGTGCATATGTCAGTTTTTGAGCTGAATGACTCCTAATAATTTGCCTTTTGCATTTTATGTATTCACGTACTTGCCGTATTCTTGGATCTAGTTCAATTTGAGGTCTAAGATGACTAACACATTGAACAAAAGTTCATAGACTAGCATTGTCATCATACCAAGAAATTTTTTGAATTTTCCGTTGGTCCCTAATTTCTTTAGAGCAATTCCTTTTGAATTCCTTGTTTGTGTGCACATAAGCGCTTTTTTCAGGTTAAAAATAGTATCAAGGTTTTTGTCAGATTTTCTTCTTGTGTTATCAGGGACTCTGATTCTCCAAGCGTCTTTAGTCGAGAATATGGCAACTCTTTCTCAGATTTTCTCTTCCAATTCTGGTGCTATTGGATTGGTAACTTTGCTTGAGGATGAGATAGCTAGTATAAGCACATAGAGGGAGGTGAATAGGTGCACAAATGATTTTTTTAAGATACGGAAGCGATTCTAGGCAAATGATAGAAAGGAAGTTCACTTTTGATTAACAAAATGAAGTACGATCAAAGTAAAGAGAGTAAAAAAGAGAAAATTGAACACGAGGTTTATAGTGGTTTGGCTTATTTCAAGCCTACGTCCACTCTTTCGCACTGACAGCCTACCGGCTGGATTTCACTAAGAACAAAAAATAAGTTACAGCACAGCTTTTCCTTGATTCCACAGTGTAGATGTTCTACCACACTTTCTCAAGGTTTCTCACAAATATACTCTCTTTTGTGTACAAGATTTCGCTCAAAGGAATTGTCTAAACAATAGGAAGCTTCAGACTTTGGAATTCTTCTATCGCGCACACCTTGAACAACTTAGAACGTCTTCCTTATATACTCCTTCATGCCATCATACCCGTTGGCACTTACCAAAGGAATTCCTCCAATCTACCCTTTGGACGGAATCAATTAGGAAGATTATTCGAGTTATTAAAGGAACGTGTCGATAGCCCATCAATCCTGTTCGCCCATACAATCAGGATCTTGGTTTCCATAAGTAGAACCTTCCAAGAATATTTAGGCAATCATCGGATTCTTAATCTTCGAGTCAATCTCGATCAATCAAATGATTCCATTATGTCTTTTCCAGCCAAGAGATCTTCTCCAGTCGATAAGGTCATATCATTAATGAAACATCCAGTTCTGGATAACCTTTCTTCAACGGATTAGAGACTGTCAATGAGGATAGACTTTGAGTCTTGAGTCCGCTGTCCGTGAGGTCTTCGGACTTTAAATAGCAGAGTCCAAACCTTCGAGACTCAGATCGATGGAAACGTTTTGTCACTTCAAAACACTGCAAGAAGATTTCTCCAACAATCTCCCCTTTTTGATGATGATGACAAAACTTTCTTGCAGATTTGGACAACTTTGACCTGCAAAACATTTCTCAAACACATATGCATATCTTATAAAGATAAATGGCTAAATGAATAACACTAACACTAGAATCTGCAACCACAGAAAACAGGTTAGTCTAGTACGCGATATAGCCATCCATAAGATATCAATAATAGATAGTATAAGTAGTCAAGTCCAAATCAAGTTCAGTTCTCATCCACACACAAAAATAAAGTCAAACAGAGTCAAACATCAAAATAGTCCAACAATCCACACAGTCCAACACGATTAAAAGTCAAAGTTCAAATCTTGCATCTCTCCCCATTTTTGTCAGCATTAAAAAGGTTGAGATGAAAATGGAATAAAGTCAAGATTGCTTGGGAACGCGAACAAGCTAGAAATCCCCCATAGACTGAACGATGCCTTCCAGCCTTTTCAAGTCTTCCTTCAGTTGTGCAATTTCCTCACCCTTGGCATTGGCCTGAATTTGAACAGTGATGGCTTGGATTTGATCATTCAATGAACATGAGGAAGCTTGACCAGCATTTTGCAAGTTTTGAACATCGCATCTCAGAGCATAGATTTGACCTCGCATCTCCAAGAGAATATCCATAATTCTGTAAAAATCTGCTGCATTATCAGTTTGAGTACTTGCTTCGGCCCAATCTGATGGAGTAAATGCAGACGATGGTATATCAGCATAATCTCGCAGGTTTGGCGATGAAACTTCATGACCTTCCTCAGGAAATTGAGAGGCATAAATGTCCTCTGGGTCTGTTGGAGAGTGACTGACTCTCTCACTTGCAGCAAGATATGACGACTTCCCTCCTTTCTCTTGATCTCCCCTTATATTCATGCCTTCAGGTGAAGAAGAGTGTTCCTCAGGTTCTCCTTCTTCTCTGTTCTCTTCTTCTTCTTTCTCAACTCTTTCATTCTCAGCTTCTCTTTCTTCTTCTCTCTTCTCCTCTGCTTCTTTCGTCCTTTGTTCCGATTCTTTCTCTGGAACAGAATGACTCAGATTCTTTAAAGCCATCGCAGAAATGGTAATGTTTTCCTCATCATCATCTTCATCTTCAACAATGAGAGCTTCTTCTTTTTGTCCTTGAGGCAACCAAGGGCTCATTTCCTTTCCTTTTTGATGAAGAAGAGGTTTGATGAGCTTTGACTGGAGTCTTCTCCTTGAATTTCTCCAATGCCTTGTTCAGTTCCTTCAGACGCATTTTGGTCACCATTCTCAATCCTACCACCATATGATCGCACGATCGAATATAAAAGATTTGCGGAGGCTGAATATTCAGATGTCTGAACAACTTCGTCACAAGACTTGGGTAAGGAAGTTGACCTCTATCCTTCATCATGGCTCTATACATGTGGAACATAATAGTGTGAGGAAGAGAAAACCTTTTTCCAGTGAGGATGGCATACATCGGCTTTGCCTCTGAACTTGAAACATCAGTTTTGGAAGTTGATTTCGGTCGGAGGCAATTGATCACAATCTTGTGAAGCAAAATGTTGAACACACTCATCCTTAAGTAGGAAATCTTTTCATCTGTTCTCTTGTCCTTAACAAGTTCCAATATAGCACGAGTAATGGAAACTTTGATTGGTTGATATCTTCCTCTCTCAACTCCTAACACATCTGCCAGCATATCCATATCTACAACAAAGTCTTGATCTTTGACGCTGAAAGAGAATCTATTTGCATCCAAGAAGCTAAGATTTGAGTAGAAATATGCGATTAGTTCAACATAGGCCTCTGTAGTGTCGGAGCAGAACTTTTCAAGTTGAAGATAATCGAACTTTTCCCTCAAGTTCACATTCACAGCATCCAGAAAATCAAAATCCATACTCCTAAGGTTTATTACCCCCACGCTTCAGCAATTTTGAATACAGATCCTTTTGTTCCTTCGATCTGAACAAGTCTCTCATTTTTCCTCGATTTTCAACCGCAACACCCATTCTCGGTTGAAATTGACTGTACAATTTGTCATCATCATTCCCATCTATAGGATTAACTCCCCAATCACGAGGATCACTTGGGATATTCGCAAAGGTTTCTTCGGCCACCCCTTTACGAGCGATTCCCAAACTTTCCATTTTTCGCAAAAAGATATATTCATTTCCATATCCTTTGTCTTTAAGAAAATCAGTGACATAGTTCAATGGAGTATGAGTTCCTTTTAAAGCACGATACAGTTGATAAATAAAAGCGGGCTTTTGAACTCTTACAGGATCTGCATCCTCAATGATTTCTTCCTCTTGTTGATGATCAACGCCTTGAGGACTAGATGGGGGAGAATGACGTTGCTGAGAATGTTGTGGGCTCTGCTGCTGATCTGGAGACACTTCTTCTTTGGTGAGATCGAAGTGCGTAGGCCCCTCATTCATTCGCCGTGGTCCCCTGCTTGCGATTCTCGGAGACTTTCTTAAAGACGACATCTTTCTCAGTTTTTGGAAGATTCCTTGCTTGACTTTCCCAAGAAAGATGACAACTTTTTCGAAGATTAAACAAGGGAAGAAAACAGGAATGGAAGATCGATGCTTTCTAGGGTTTTTGAGAGTAAAGTGAAGAGGAATCAACAGTGCATAGTCGGTTAAAAAGAGAGGTATACGAATCGTTTCAAAGGAAAATAAAAAGATGCCTTTTCAAAATAACTGTCTTTTTTCTGCGAAAAATAGTCATTTCAAAAATAACTTCTTTTTCAAAAAGGAAACGATGCAATAATTACGTCGATTAAATATAGCAATAATTAACCACAGTCTGACGATCGTACCTCTTCAATATAAGATTCGAGAGAAAGAATAACTTACAGTCAAGGTCTTGTATGTCTGAGTCTCAGAGTCTTTAGACTTTGATTTCCTCATACCTCAAAATGTTGAGTCTGGAACGGATAGTTTCAAATTGATTTTTCTCCAAAGGCTTTGTGAATATATCCGCCAGTTGATTCTTTAAATCAACAAATTGAATTGAGACTTCTCCATTTTGAACATGGTCTCTAATGAAGTGATGTCGAATCTCTATATGCTTTGCTCTTGAGTGAAGAATTGGATTTTTGGTGAGATTGATAGCGCTGGTGTTGTCACAATTGATCTCCGTGCATGAGTCTTCAATTCCAAAGTCTCTTAGCTGTTGTTTTATCCACATAATTTGTGAACAACAACTTCCGAGAGCTATATACTCTGCTTCTGCTGTAGAGAGAGCTACTGTACTTTGCTTTCTTGAAAACCAAGACACTGTCCTGCCTCTAAGTAGTTGACAGGTACCCGAGGTGCTCTTTCTATCGACTCTACATCCAGCAAGGTCTGCGTCTAAATATCTAAGAAGAGTAAAGTCTCCCCTTTTTGGATACCAGAGACCAAAGCTTGAAGTTGATGAAATATATTTGATAATTCGCTTTACGGCATTTAAATGAGATTCTTTTGGGTCTGATTGAAATCTAGCACAAATGCAAACACTAAACAAAATGTCAGGTCTAGAAGCAGTAAGATAAAGAAGTGATCCGATGATACTCCTGTATAGCTTTTGGTCGACTTTGTTTCCTCCTTCATCTTTGTCTATCTTCAAGGAACTTGACATTGGTATATCAACCTTTTTGCAATTGACCAATCCAAACTTTTTGACAAGATCATTTGCATACTTTTCTTGATGAATGAAAGTTCCTTCCTCCAGTTGTTTTATTTGAAGCCCGAGAAAGAAGGTTAACTCACCCATCATGCTCATTTCAAATTCATCCTGCATAATCTTAGAAAATTTCTTGCACAGACTTTCATTAGAGGATCCAAAAATAATATCATCAACATATATTTGAACAAGTAGAAAACTTTTGCTTTCTCTTTTAATAAAAAGAGTAGTGTCTACTTTACCTTTAACAAAACCATTTCGAATTAAAAACTTACTTGGTATGTCGTACAAAGTTTGAGGTGCTTGTTTTAAGCCATATAAAGCCTTTTTGAGTCTGAATACTGAGTCTGGTTTCATTGGGTCTTCAAACCCAGGTGGTTGTTCCACATAAACTTCCTCATGGATGAATCCATTTAGGAAGGCACTTTTGACATCCATTTGGAATAACCTGAAATTCTTATGACAAGCAAATGCAAGTAATAAACGAATTGCTTCTAACCTTACTAAAGATGCATAAGTCTCGTCATAGTCGATCCCTTCTTCTTGCGTGTATCCCTTGGCCACGAGTCTTGCCTTGTTTCTTATGACTTTTCCTTTCTCGTCCATTTTGTTCTTGAAAACCCATTTAGCTCCAACAATCGATTTACCTTTTGGTTTAGAAGTCAACTCCCAGACATCATTAATTTTGAATTGTCTGAGTTCTTCTTGCATAGCTTCAATCCAGCTCTCATCAGATAAAGCTTCTTCTATGCTTTTGGGTTCTATTTCATAAATAAGAGCCACAGCACTAAACTCTTCTCGCCTTTTGGATCTTGTGCGAATTCCTTCATTGATGTCGCCAATAATAACTTTCTCGTCTATTTTGTTCCTGAAAACCCATTTAGCTCCAACGATTGATTTACCTTTTGGTTTAGGAGTCAACTCCCAGACATCATTAATTCTGAATTGTCTGAGTTCTTTTTGCATAGCTTCAATCCAGCTCTCATCGGATAAAGCTTCTTCTATGATTTTGGGTTCTATTTCAGAAATAAGAGCCATAGCACTAGACTCTTCTCGCCTTTTGGATCTTGCGCGAATTCCTTCATTGATGTCGCTAATAATAAGATCTTTGGGATGACTGGACTTATGTTTCCAGTTGCTGGTTAATTTATCAGATTAATGATCACTTTCTTCACTTGAATCTTCAATAGTCACTTGTTGCTGGTCCTTTAAAGTCTGAGCTGCTTCTTGAGATTTAGACTTTGTAGAGTCTGGAGCAGGTTCAGGCTCTTCAAGATGAGTCTAAATAAATTCATTTTGTATAGAGTCTTGGAATTTGACATTCATTGATTCTTCCACAGTTTGAGTCTTCTTGTTGTAGACTCTGTACACTTTGCTTGTGGTTGAATATCCAAGGAAGATGCCTTCATCTGACTTTTCTTCAAACTTGCCAACTTGACCATTTGCATTTTTCAGAATGAAGCATTTGCATCCAAATACATGAAAATATGAAACAATAGGCTTCTTTTCTTTGAATAGTTCATAGGGGGTTTTTTCTAGAATATGCCTTAAAAAAACTCTATTGATAATATAACATGATGTTGAAACTGCTTCAGCCCAAAATCGTAAAGAGATATTGCTTTCAATTAAAAGAGTTCTAGCCATTTCTTGAAGAGATCTATTCTTCCTTTTCACAACTCCGTTTTGCTCTGGAGTATATGGAGAAGAGAACAAATGCTAAAAACCAAATTCTTCACAAAATTTTGTAAAATCTTGATTTTCAAATTCACCTCCATGGTCTGTTTTTATACTTGAAATGACATACCCCTTTTCATTTTGAATCTTCTTAGCAAAATTTTCAAAGTAAGAGAATGTTTCAAACTTACTTGCCAAGAAATATACCCAAGTAAATCGTGAATAATCATCCACAATTACTAGGCAATATTTCTTACCTCCAATGCTCTGCGTTCTTGTTGGTCCAAAGAGATCCATATGCAAGAGCTGTAGTACACGGTTAGTGGAAACTTGATTTATTGGTTTAAAGGAATTTTTTACCTGTTTTCTCAATATACATGATGTACATAGATCAGGCTTTTGGTATGATAAATTGGGTAGATTACGAACAAGCTTCTTTGCTGAGATTTTGGCTATCTGCTTCATATTAATATGCCCAAGCTTTTTGTGCCATAAGTTCGCTTCGTCTTGAATTGAGATTAGACATTACGATTTATCTGGTTTCACGTCCAAGAGGTAGATATTTTGTTGGAGAAATCTTTCCAGAATATTTTGAAGCTGACAAAACGTTTCTATCAGTCTAAGTCTGGATGTTCGGAGACCGATAGTTTAAAGTCTCGAGACTTAAGACTCAAGACTCAAGACTCAAGACTCAAGACTCAAAGACTTAAGTCTATTCTCACTGACAGTCTCTCTAATCCAAAGACGAAGAAAAATCCAAAGCCGAGGTATATGGTTGAGGATTCGATTCTATCCTCTGAAAAGATTCTTTGGTTGGATAATCATTTCGGATTCTTTGATTCTTATCTAAGATCAATTGAAGATCCGATGGTCGACGAAATAATCTTGGAATGTTCTATTCTTGGAAACCAAGATCCCGATTGTATGGGCGAACGGATTGATGGGCTATCACCAGATTCCTTAAATAGCTCGGATGATCTTCTTGATTGATTCCGTCCAACGGGTAGATTGGAGGAATTCCTTTGATAAGTGCCAACGGCTATGATGGCATAAAGGAGTATAAAAAGAAGTCGTTCTAGTTGTTTTAAGAGTGTGATTGATAGAAAAATTCCAGAGTCTGAAGAACCTTGATTGTTAGTCGATACAAGTTCGAGCGAAATTGTATACACAGAGAGTGTTCATACTTGGTGACACCTTGAGCGAGTGTGGTAGATCATCTACACCTAGAATTCAAGGAAGATCAACACTGTAACAGCTCTTTGATCATAGTGGAATCCAGCCAATCGGCTGTCAGTGCAGAAGAGTGGACGTAGGCTTGAATCAAGCCGAACCACTATAAACCGCGTGTTCAATTCTCTCTTTCCCTTACTCAGTCTTGCGATTGAATTTTTAACTATTGCAAATCCTTTAACTATTCGAATATTGTGCAATCTTCAAAGAAAATTTTTATATACCTATTCACCCCCCTCTAGGTTCTCATACTAGCTATATCATATTTCCATGTCTTTGACCCATGAATGATTGAGTAGAGTTTTTACTAGTTCCTGAACAAATACCCTCTTAAAAGTTGATTCTAAAACTAGCATCACATAGCTGACTGACACTAAGCAGATTGTAGTTGAGCCTTTCAACTAAAGAAACATTGTTTATTGTGAGGTTCCCAATCTTTACAGTTCCAAATCCCACAATTTTTCCTTTGTTGTTTCCTCAAAATGAGACTTTTCCACCATTCACTTGAACAAGCTTTATGAAGCAATTTGAATCTCCTGTCATGTGTCTCAAGCATCCACTATCCAGGTACTATTTTACCTTTTTCTTGATAGTGACCTGCATTTAAAAAGAGACTCAAGCTTTCTTTGGTACCCATATTTTCTTGGGTCCTTTTGAGTTAGTATGATATGCGGTTTTTGCCCAAACTATATTGATAGGTCTCCAAACCATAAGACATTCTTTCTCAAAATGATCTGCACTATTGCACTTTGAACATCTGAGAGCATTGCGACCTACTGGTTTTACAAAGATCCTTTCAAAATGATTTTTGTAAACATTTATGTGGCACCCCTCGACGGCCCCCGATCCGATTAGGGTCACCATAGTTCGCTTACCATTCACTATTTCTATGTCATGTCACTCTGATACCATTTCAATTGCAGCGGGTCCATACAACATAGGGGGTTTACACCCTTTGTTCTTTTTTTTTTTTTTTTTTTTACGTCCCTTGCGCAATTCATATACGGAAGCACATCCAACAAACTCCCTTCCCTATATTCAGAAAACGATGCACACCTACTAAACATCTTATATAAGTTAAAGCCGAACACGTTTATTTACATAAAGCAGATGGACATCTTTAGTCGGTACATCGAAATGCCAATGTTTCTATACTCGGCTATACTTCAAAAGATGACCGACATCTTCTTCAACAGTTGAATACTTAAAGTCCATCGATCAGTGTCGACATCCAAAAGTTCCTTCCTTTGCTATCCTTCTCCTCACGATCATATCCAACCATTCAAACCATCTACTAATCTGAAATGTTATCCCCAAAAGTACAACCACTCAGCAGATAGGGAAATCCAGTAATAACTCAATGCATCAGGCAAATCATATATGCATTGCAGGCGTTACTCACCTTGAAGCCATACGCATACTATCATGCATTGTCATATTAGTTTATAACACATACATGTGTATCATCATCATATCATACATGTCATCATCATCATGACATCATCACATTACACATGTCATATCATATATCATCACCATTATCATCACCATGCATATCATCATGCATGTCATATTATCATCATTATCATGTATATCATCATACATATCATATCATGATCATCATGCATATCATCATGCATATCGTCATCATCATCATCTTGCATATCATCATGCATATCATATTATCATGGGTGATCATCGTTATTTCACATCACATATCATTATCATCATGCATGCATATTGTCATCATCATCATCATGCATATCATCATGCATATCATATCATCATGGGTGATCATCATTATTTCACATCACATATCATTATCATCATCATGCATATCATCATGCATATCATATCATGGTTTAATTTCCACTTTTTGCTTTTCAATTGATCACCACATCACCCATTTCTCAAATCATCAATTTCATCATCCCCTCGGGCAAAGACCTCCGACAGGGCTCCCGGCATTCAGCCATCCCATGGCCACTGGACTTCCGGCCCCCCACATTCCGGGCATCTCGCATCTCAACTAGCATCACGAGGCATTCCCTTTGGGTAGAAACCTCCGACAAGGCTTCCGGCCTTTACCCTTCTAGCCAGGCATCTCGCACCCCAATCCTGGCATCGCGAGGTATTCCTTTCGGACAAAGACCTCCGACAAGGCTTCCGGAATTATGTACCAACATACCACCAGGCCTCCCCTGAAATTACGTACCGTATACCACCGGGCATCCCGACACTCCCGGGGAATCTCTGGAATTACGCCACTAGGCCACCGAGCATCATCATCCACCACAACCACTTCCTCACTTATCATTATCCACATTTACCATTATTTTGATCTCAATTTAACATGACATATGTCGTGACATCAAACAAGTCATACTTGACATAGCATTCAAACATCACAGTTCAATGTCATACATACACCAATATCTCATTGTACATTAAAAAATGTATAATTATTTATTAATAAATCCAATGGAATTTATGGCCAATAAAATAATCCATTTTATTTTATTATTATTTATTTTATTTATTATTATTTTAATAAATAAATTAAATCCAATATCTATAAGTTCCCAAAATTATAAAAATTCAAGCAATCATTAAAAAAACCAATAGGATGACAATTTCATGCAAAATTCATGGCCAAATTGAATTTCACATAGTTTCACAATTTCCCCAAAACAGCACATGATATTCGGATAAAACCAGAATGCACAGTTTCCGAATAAATTCAATTAAAATACCCATATGGCCTCCAAAAATTATGAAATTTTACTGGATTATAGCCAAGACATTTTCGTATAACTTTCATGAAGAACTCCAAGCTACAATATTTTTAGATTATTTTATACAATCTCACGAAGCTTCTGCATCCACTACCGCGTCGTCCAGTGTACACAGCTCCGAAATATTGAGATTTAACCTACCTATTCTCTTTCGTTTTCTCTGAAATTTGGATATGTTATACATCAAGATATCCTTTACAAGTTTCGTGAAGAAGTATAGGTTAAATAACCAGATTATGGTCACCATTTAAGTCCTTGAAGTCTCGGGTGTCTCAGAATACATCACCAGAATCATCGTCTTCAAGATCTAGTCGATTTACCAAGCTATACTTGTTCTTTTCACTTCAAATTTGACTATGTTGTATTTTAAGATGTTCCCTACAACTTTTTATGAAGAAATCAAAGTAATATTCTCAAGAAAAACCAACATGCAACCATGAATCCAGCAAAAGGTTAGTAAAAAGTCTCCAGATCTGAGGTGTCCGTAAGATGCAACTTTAACCCCTCAGATCTCCATCATTTTCCACGAAATTTCAGTATGTTATAGTAAAAGATGTTATATATAACTTTCATGAAGAAACAAAAGCCAAAATCGAACTCTAAACATGCATGCAAGCTCTCACAACATTCTGACTCGAGCGGATTCATGCGAAAACATTCCAGATCTGACATCTCCGTAAGATGAGAGTTTGACCCCTCAAATATCCATAATTTTCCACCAACTTTTAGTATGTTGTATTTTAAGATGTTAGCTACAACTTTCGTGAAGAAATCAAATCCAAAATCAGACTCTAAACATGCATGCAAGCTCACACAACATTCTGATTCAAACTGTTCAAGCGAAAACAGCCATACCACCCAAGAACAATCCATTCCATACTTCGGTTTTCCTCACCAAATCACCCAAACTCGACACTATATCAACCATACATGCAACAAACACACATGCAAGAGCAGCAAAGGACCCCCAACTTGCCTCTAGACCACACGAACAGCGGCACACCGGCGACGGACAAACGGCGTGCGGGCAGCGACGGGCGAGCTCCTCCTCTCTCGGCTTCCTCTTCTCTCTCGCAACTCACTCTCTCTCACTTGGCTTGGCCGAATGCCACTCTCTCTCTCTCTCCCTTTCTCTCTCTCTTTGGTTGTATCTTTATATATACATGCAATCTTCTCTTGCATGGGGGACACTTGTCCCTAAGAAGGAGACAAGTGTCTCCTTGGTTGAAGACACTTGGAGGCCATGCGGCTGCTCCTCCTCCCCCTTCATGCACCGACGGCCCAATGGGCTTCATGGGCCGGGCTTATGGCCCACTTTAGGCTCATCTTACTTGGGCCTAAAGCCCAAACTTAAATAGCCCAAGATAAGTCCATTTCACTTTTAATAATTTACCTTAAATCCCCATTTATATAAATACTAAATTACGATTTCATATGGCGATAAAACTTGAAATCATAAATCCATAAATTCCAATTTATAAAACACATGGCCAATGATAGGATTTTCTTTCCTATCAAATAATTGTCCATTAAAAGCTTGGTCATAAATCTTATTGCAAATTATGGATTAAATGGCCATAAAATAACTTAATGGTACTTCCATCACCTATTCATAGACTTTAGTGTAACTAGAGATCATTATGAATTTTGGGATGCCACAATTTATGGTGGATCTTTGTTTGATTCTTTCTTTTACTTTAGGAAAATCAATTAAAGGAATGGTTTTGATCATTCCCAAACCAGATTTATTGAAATAAGGTCTTTGAATAAAAAGTATTTTTTCCAGTTTTTCAGATCCTAGAGAAAATCTTTTGGAAATATTTGAGATATCATTTTTCAAGAATGCATTTTATTTTAAAAGATTATGTTCACTTTCTTTGAGAGAAGAAACATGCTGGTCTAATCATTTCACTTTTTCTTCCAAAACATTCTCTTGCTGTTTTAAAGCAGAATTTTCCTTTTTGAGTTCGGAAATTCTTTTAAGAGAAGTCTTAAGACTAAAACACAATTCATCGATGTATTTTGAAACTTTAATAGGGAATTTGAAGTTACTTACCTCGAATTCACTTTCTGAATCTAAATCTGTCTCGGAGTTTGATTCTGAATCCGATTGTGCTATTAGACATATGTTGGCAGAATCATCATCACTATCTTCGCATTCTGTATCACTCCAAGTTTCAGCTTTGAGAGCTTTCCGATACTTTTCAGTTTTTCCTTTCTTCTTCCTCAGAAAAGGACAGTTAGGCCTGATGTGTTCATTTTTCTTACATTCAAAGCAGACTACATCTTTGTTTGATTCATCATCTTCAACAAACTTGGCCTGTTGCTTTTGAAAACTTTGTTTCTTTAAGTTGAATCTTCTTCCTTTTCTGTTTAGCTTTCTGAATTTTCGTATCATGAGAGCAAGTTCCTCATCATCCATATCGTCTTCAGAATCTGTTACATCAGAATCATTATTAGATTTTAATGCAATGGATTTCTTACCTTTAGGATATTCATCTTCATTGATTCGTTCAACTTCATAAGACTGAAGAGTCCCAACCAACTCATCAACAGACAGTGGCATGATTCTTTGAGTCTCTCTGATAGACGTCTTTATGTGATTCCAATCCTTGGAGAGTCCACGTAGTAGCTTGTTTATTTTCATGGGATCAGAAATTGGTTGACCTTGATTTTCAAAACCATTCACGATTTCTGTAAAACGACTAAACATGTCAGTTATAAATTCTCCTGGTTTCATTCTGAAGGCTTCGTATTGACCGAGAAGAATGTTGATTCTAATCTCTTTCACTCGATCGGTTCCTTCATAGGTGATGTGTAGTCTATCCCAGACTTCTTTGGCTGTATCACAAGAAGATATTCTGTTATATTCAGTAGGTGATAAAGCACAATATAAAGAATAAATTGCTTTTGCATCAAGAGCTTGTCTCTTGATTATCTCTTCTTGAGTCATTTCGCTAGACTCAACAGTGTCTTTTTCTCTTTCTGAGACAAGTGCAGCTTTAGGAATGATTCCTTTTTCTACAACATCCCATTCTAGATGATCCTTTGATCTTAGGAACGCTTTCATCTTGTTTTTCCATATGTTGTAGTCCTTTCCATCAAAGTAAGGTAGTCTGGTATTGCTTTGCCCTTCTACCAGCCCTAGAGCCAACATACTAGTCATAGATCTTTAACTTTGAAGTAAAACAATTCAAACAAAGTGAGTACACGAGCTTTGATACCAATTGAGATAGCTAGTATAAGCACCTAGAGGGGGGTAAATAGGTGCACAAATGATTTTTTTTAAGATATGGAAGTGATTCTAGGCAAACAATAGAAAGGAAGTTCACTTTTGATTAACAAAATGAAGTACGATCAAAGTAAAGAGAGTAAGGAAGAGAAAATTGAACACGAGGTTTATAGTGGTTCGGCTTATTTCAAGCCTACGTCCACTCTTCCATACTGACAACCCACCGGCTGGATTTCACTATGAACAAAAGAGAAGTTACAGCACAGCTTTTCCTTGATTCCATAGTGTAGATGTTCTACCACACTTCCTCAAGGTTTCTCACAAATATAGACTCTCTTTTGTGTACAAGATTTCGCTCAAAGGAATTGTCTAAACAACAGGAAGTTTCAGACTTTGGAATTCTTCTATCGCGCACACCTTGAACAACTTAGAACGTCTTCCTTATATACCCCTTCATGCTATCATACCCGTTGGCACTGACCAAATGAATTCCTCCAATCTACCCGTTGGACGGAATCAATTAGGAAGATTATTCGAGCTATTAAAGGAACGTGTCGATAGCCCATCAATCCTGTTCGCCCATACAATCAGTATCTTGGTTTCCATAAGTAGAACCTTCCAAGAATATTTAGGCAATCATCGGATCCTTAATCTTCGAATCAATCTCGATCAATCAAAGGATTCTGTTATGTCTTTTCCAGCCAAGAGATCTTCTCCAGTCGATAAGGTCATATCCTTAATGAAACATCCAGTTCTGGATAACCTTTCTTCAACGAATTAGAGACTGTCAATGAGGATAGACTTTGAGTCTTGAGTCTAGCTATCCAGAGGTCTTCAAACTTTAAATAGCAGGGTCTGCAAATCTTCAGATTAGACTGATGGAAACGTTTTGTCAGCTTCAAAATGCTTCAAGAAGATTTCTCCAACAGAGGACCTATGGAAGATTGACAGTTCTTGGCAATGAGTATCACCTTAGGGCACAACTATAAATCCTGGAGGACTGATACTCTCTAGGAAAAGGTACTACATATAAAATGTGCTTTATTAATATAGGCTGGGTCGGATAATAGTTGGGTTGAGCTTGGGTCACTGAATTTGCATATTATGAAAATGGGTCATGAGTTAAAAAGGTCAATTTAAGTCATATCATTTTCAACTTGGCCCACCCATTTGACAATCCTACTCATAACTCATCACCAAGACTAATTTCCAAATTTCTCAAATAATTCACATTTTGAAATTCTTTCGAGTGCTTTGACATGGTGCTCATTTCCTTGTATCAAAAGTTTACAACTCTTTTAATTAAAAATGCTTTATGTTGTGAGGAGAGAATTGGAAGAAAAATACTATCATCAATCCATTGTCAAATAAAGCCATCCATTTTCGATTCATTCATTCCCATTTTTATCTTCCCTGTTTCCTTTTATCTTATCAATATAATATATCTTCTATCTGAGATTTTCAAATAAAGTAAATAGAGGCATTTAACTTAATCATGGTGCTACTAGTTTCATCCATTGCACTAGCTCTTATACCACTTTATTGGAGAGAAAGGTTAACAGTTTACTGCTCAAACCTATTTTAGAACCAAATCTTTCTCAAAACTAAACTTTCTAATATCAAAGTAACTCCAACAATAACCAGTTACAATATTTCAATAATGTCAACCCCAAATCAGTAAATATAGCGTTGAAAAAAAGGACGAAGTAGAAAAGCGATACTTACAAAATTTTACATGGGAATCCCAATGCGGGAAATATCACGGACTACTCAAAAACTTACTTCAATCAATAAGAATAGCAAGATACACGATATCATCTCTAGTCAAATAGCTAGAGGCTCTTTGCATGAGTAAAACATCAATACACAATCACTACAAAGGTAGACTAACTCAAAAATACAAGAAATATCTAATCACCACAGAGAAATGGAAAGACAACTTGGAGAAAGATTGCAATGAACAAAATCAATCAAGATCTTGATCTCATAAACAACATGCTCATGCAAATAGCTAGAGGCTCTTTTCATGAGTAAAACATCAATACACAATCACTACAAAGGTAGACTAACTCAAAAATACAATAAATATCTAATCACTACAGAGAAATTGGAGGACAACTTGGAGAAAGATTTCAATGAACAAAATCAATCAACTTGTAGATCTTGATCTCATAAACAACATACAAAAATTTCAGCCAATTTTGACAAAATTTCATCATCGAGTCTGGACTATCTCTCTCTTTGAAGCCACGCTCTCGGTCTCTTTTCTCTACTTCAGCAAGGCTTCTCTCTCTCTCTCTCTCTCTCTCTCTAGGTCTATCAATAATGTTCCGCGCCTTTTCTTTTTTCTTTCTATCTTTTTAAGATGATGAGTTGAGCCCCACGAGACAAACCCAACCTAGCCCCATACCCATCATACCAAAGTTGATTCGAGATGTGGATAACGAATCAAAAGATAGCAGAAGCAACGTAAACCTTAGTCCCAAAGAAAAAGGAACTTGGGCGATCAAGATCTTTAGACATTACATTCTAAATCTTTAATAAAGTTGGGGCCGAAACTTCGTATGCTCTCTCCCATTAATTTGTCGCGGCGCTCCCTCTCTTGCTTCCAACCAAAGACTCGTGACGTGCATTAAGATGTTCCCCATTTTATAAGCAAATTTGGCTAGATGCTCGACTGCTCGATGCTCATTATAAAACGTCCCAATCTTTTTTAAAGATTAGATTAGATTAGATTCGCCACAATTAGATCGCCTTCTAATAAATTTACATTGCGAAAGCGAACTAAATGCTGCAAATCTAATCTGATCTATTCTGATCCATAGGTTAATCTTGTTCAGGTCTCATTTATTGTTTTTAAAACTTGGGATTCTATTGACTTTTATTTGACTCCAAACATTTAAAATTATCCCATATGTATAAATATTGAACTGTTAATATGCCTACAACACTTCTCATGCATTTGCAAAATCAAAACGGTTTTTTTTTTTTAAATTAATATTTGTAAAAAAAGGGTTCTCTTAAATAATCAACAATGAAGACAGCTAAGCTCAAAGCCTTGGGACATGAAGAGAGGTTATTATATTTCAAGTGCATGGGACATTTTAGTTGCTAAAATTGGCATCTCTTACTCACCCGTGGCCAGCGTAGTTGGTTGGGATCTCTCATCCAGCGAAGGAAGTCAATGATTCAAAATCCTGTGTTGTTAGAGATTAAAGCGGGGGCCCCGATGGTAGGTTGCTGGGCCAGTTTCTCCGGAGGTATACTATTACTATTGCCGTTCAAGAAGTGGATCCTCCACTCCGCATGGTGGGTAATCATAGGTTCTTCTCTCCATCAGAACAATAGGGCTGTTATGCTCATTACTAAACTTGTTGAAGAGATGAAATAGAACCAAGGTATATCTTTTTGATCAGAGGTTGAATCGATCATCAGAAGAATAATTAGGCCAAAAATTAGGATACATTCTGGGAAAATAAAACTTCCATCGAAGAGAAGCAAATGAAAGGCTTTCATAAAAATTCTCGTAGAATCGAGAATGAGGTTTTCATTCTGTACATGCCAGATCATGAATTAGTAACTGCATCCAATCTCCAAAACCTCCACTCCGCATGGTGGGTACTTCCATCGGCACCTCAATAAATCTCTACCGTTGATTCATGAAAGTGAGGTTGCCACCGACGGCTGAGATTTATGAAAGCATCAAGAGGAGTCTCGCACAAAGCGCGGGACCTTTCGCACCTTGTGCTGATGATGGAAATTGCATGAGCCGTATAATAAAGTTGTATGAAAAGCCAGAAAACTGTTAAAAAAAAAATCATAAATCTATTGTATTGATATCAACTTAGACCTAAATCTTTTGGCTTAGAGTTAATATAATTTTTCTGGCTAATTTTGATTGAATGTTATGGAGGTAAATGCCAAGCGTCCTCCAAGGCACATCTGGCATTGAACATTGACATTTTTAATAAAATTTTAATAAATTTCTAATTTCTAATTTTTTTTCTTTCTTTTTTTCCTTTGCTTTCCTCCAAGGCTAGTGAGGGATGGTCTTGCTTGCGCAAAGGCGGCCCTCGCTACCATAGGCAAGGTTGGCCTTGTTAGGGCGAGGGCAAATGTTGACGAGGCCGTCCTCACCCAGGTGATGTCTAATCTCGCTATTTTTTCTTTCTTTCTTTCTTTTTCCTTTGCTTTCCTCCAAGGGCTAGCGAGGAATGGCCTTGCTTGAGCAAGGGTGGCCTTCACTACCACAAACAGGATCGGCCTTTTTAGGGCGAGGCCAAATGTCGGCGAGGCCACCCTCCCTAGGCGATGTCTAACCTCACTAGATCTGGTGAGGGTAGCCTTGCTGGCCATACCGTGATGGCCACACAAGGAAAGAGGAGAAAAAATTAAGGAAAAAATCGAAAATTATTAAAACATTATTAAAAATGTTCACGTTAGCGCCGATCAAATATCACGTAAGATGGTCAATGTTCACGTTAGTAATATCTCAGCCATAATTAATTGAAAATAATAAATTTATTTTGGATCAAAAAGATTTAGAATTAAATTTATACAATTAAAAGTTGATGGCTAAATTAGTGTTTGTAGAACTTATCCGACACTCATCTTCCGGACAAATGCCGAGCGAGGAAATTTCGCGCGGAGGAGAGGAGATTTGGGGGGAGGGAATTGCGTGAATGGAACGCCTTTGACAGAGTAAATGAAGGCGGTGCGGAGATCGATGATGCGGAGGAGGCGCCTCCAGATCTGCGCCCCCCTCAAAGCACGGGTCACCCCCCCACGACAAATGTTGCGCTGGTCAATGACCACGAAAGAGTTGCCCAATAAAGTCCAGCATATCGAAATGAGTGGAGTTTAGTCTGCAACTTCGGCAGCTGGCAACTTAGGTACCCCTTCTATTTTTGCATGCTTGTCTAGCTGGCTAAAGTTCCCCTTTACCTTAAAAAAGTTGGTTATGGTGGTGCTTACAGTAGAGGCGATTCAGATGAGTGATGTAGTTTGATGGGCTAATAACACAACCTCCATGGCTGCACCTGAAACAAGCTTTATGATATGATGTTCCATCAACTGCCACCTGAAAGAATCAATAGCCAACAGATTAATTTAAGAAGCTACAAGATGAACAAGAATGAACTCATGAGATAAATTATGCTCAGATGTAGATTGCATCAAATAACCAATCCTTCTAAAAAAACAATTAAGTATAGAAAGACAGATGGCTTAGATGAAATCATATGGACAGGAAATGCAAGAACTCATGCTAAACTGACCGTGATTCATCAAAGTTTTTCATTTTGTACTTTGTGCGAACAATGTGAATGACATTTAATTATGCTGCCAAATTACTCATCCTTACTCTAAATTTGGTGGATAATTGTGCTGTACTCATTCCACATCTCTTAAACAAGGGTAGATCAATCATTCATTAACACAATGATGACCCTCAGTCACAACCACTTATTTTTTTTGGTTGAGGCTTTATGTTCAGTTGATGCCAAAAAATGGCTCCATAAAAAGTAGTAGCTTGCCAGCATGTTTCTAACGCTCACCTTTTCAATTGGATAAACAGTCTTTTTGCATGCAACACACTTCTCTCGGGCTCCAGAAAAGAATCTCGAGACTTTGCTGTTTGTTTGTACCTGTCAAAAATCGACCATCATAAGCATCTTAGCATATTCTTAAGAACTCGATATGTTGCAGAAGCAACTGATTTAGCTAAATCTAGCTCATATAATGAAGCTAGTCGCATAGGGACTTGGCAACCAAGGGTTACCTGATCAGCAGATTTATTGACAGTTCTCGGAGTACCTACACAGACGTGCAAAATGGACTGTCAAAAAGTGAATCACTGAGAGATTCAGGTCTGTGCTAGTGACTTTCGATCACCTTCAAAACTTTTATCCAGGCTGCCAATCATCTTAAACAGTTGATCAAAGTGGGGCTTGCAAATAATACGCTCTCAAAGGAGTAGTTAGCTGCCGGAAATGAGAAGAATATTAGAGATTTACAGACTAAATCATAACAAAAGCAAAGGTCAGCGGTGGCTCGCCGAGCAGAGGTCAGTGGTGGCGTCGAGGGCGAGCGGCGGTGGTGGCATCAAGCAGAGGCAGAGAACGGGAGAGACTCGGAGAAGAGAGAATTGATCTTCTTGTTTTCCGTGAAAGTGTCGAGCAGAGGCAGGGACATTTCTGATTTGGGGCTTTTTTTTTCAGCCCTAACCGGTTCCGGTTCCGGTTCCGGTTCCTATCCCACCGGAACCGGAACCGCTGGTTCCCAAAAAAAGGGAAACAGGAACCGGGAACCGGAACCGGTCTCTTTAGAACTGGGAACCGCACTCACCCCTAGCTCAGAATACAGAAACGTTACCCTTTTTAGAAATGTTGAATAACGGACAAGAGACCGTGAGGAGCACTGCAAGGACTTGGAGGCGGAGCCAAATTACTTGTCTTCTGGTGCAGATTAGGATTACAAAGATTAAAAAAAAGAGGCTGAAGGCTCGCTCAAATGATGCCAAAACTTCAACTTAGGCCGACGAGGAAAGAGAGATCTCAAGAATTAGGCTACACGCACTGGTAGTCTCCACATATAAGAAAGAAAAAAAAGGGCAACTAGACAATCAGCCCCACCAATAAAGAATGAATCAGGTGTGGAAGCTTGCAATGTCAGTCTCATACAGACATAACTTGTATTCACTTCTTCCTTGCATGAACTGTCCGCGTGCATGAAAACATGCTAAGAAATCGGTGACAAATATCTAATGTCGTCGTGAAATACAATTGTTGTCTTGTGTCATTATCCGGGGACTATTTCTTTGGAGACGACAACAAAAAATCTGCACAGCATCATGCAGACAACTCAGCTACGCCAAAACCACCTCCACATCATTCAAACAATTAAACCCCTCAAACAACAACTCAGCAACATCGAAGTAAACTGCGTCAAATGTGGAGTTGATGTTTGATGTTATTGCCTTTGCTATGGTTGTGACACCCTGAATTTTCATAAATTGTTTTCGATTAAATAAATCGGGCCTTTCATCGAAACGCTAATAGTGCTATTCTCTGAGCTGATTACTCACGAGATAACTGGACTATCTGGGCAGGCAATTAGGGAATCCAAATGCAATTGGACTTGAGAATTCGATCAAGAATCGACTACTCGACCGTGTTGATCTGTAAGGGTCATTACGGCACCGTCAGAGATCGATCAGAAATCAGAGATAGGTCGATTCGACTGAAATATGTGATCAAATTGTGGGTGATTCCACTTGATTGAAAAATTCTCATCGATCGGCACTAAATTGATTTTTGTCGTTTTGGTACCCGGTGCTCGTAATTGAAACCTCGAGATTTTCACGACAATTGAGAGTCGTTAATGTGTCAAAGATGTACTTTGTGACTTGAGATAAATCGATCACAGGTCAATTGCACCAAAAGTTCCTGAAAGCTATCCTAGATTGACTAGGTCACGCTAAAAGCGCCCGGATTGAAAATAACCGCGAATTTCAACCCGATTTCATAAATTGAAAGTTACGAGGTGTCACAAGCTATTTTAGAACGTCGACTCACTCTCCGAAATTTTCGAGATTCCGGATTTTTGCGAAAAATTGATTCGGACGTTACGGAAAATCAGCGGAAATTCAGATGGGCTAAATCGATGGAAATTGGGACTTAAAGCGAGCGTGTGAGCGTCGGGACTTACGAAAATTGTTCGGGATTTTCCTTGAAAATTAGACCTCGACTTAGAGAATTGGTGAAGAAATTGAGTGGAGAGATTGAAGCTCATTTTTAGTGAAATTCGGATTAAGCTTGGGGGCTGTATTTTAGACTTTAATTTGAGCCATTTATGGAAAATTGGCTAGAAAGTATTATGAAGGGGACAAGCAATTAAGACAATGGCTAAGGATTGAGGAGAATGGGCCCCTCCTTGGCTTCCTTCACACGCCTCTCCACCGCCTCTTTCCCTTCGTGCGATGAGCTGAAGACCAATTTCATCTGTCCTTTTCTTCCTTTCGTTTTTGTCGAAGCTCCATTCCCACGCTCTCTGCCATTCCCACCATCTCTTGTTCTCCACGTCCACGAGCCCTGCTTCTTTCTGCCGAGTGTTGACCAGCAAGTTCCAACGCCCACAGTCAATGGAAGACACGAGCAAGCTGCCCGTGTGTTGACTCCAACAAGCGACCGAAGCTGCCACGCCAAAGTCTTCATTCGGTTCGGTCAACAAGCGAGCGTCCCTCTCGGCTTGTCCAAGTCCATCGATCTTCAAGTCTCCTTGTCGCCAGCAACACCAAGCGAAGCAGCACCGTCCACAAGCCGCCGTCCCAGTCAACCGAACCTGCTCTCTCTTGCCGTTTGTTGACCAGCAACGCCCCTGCTCCTTCCACCGAGGCCATCTCCACTTCGGTTTGTCCCCCTCCGGTCAACAAACGAGCGTGGAAGACCATCGTTCAACCCCACGCAGCCTCCACCGAAGCTGATTCTCTTCCACGCGGCCAACGTCCGAGACACCACCAGCGAAGCCACGATCTTCTCCTTCGTTCGCAGCACCCCATCAGCGAAACGGCATCACCGTCCACAAAGCTGCTTCCTCTTCGTGCAGCTCCATCCAGCGAACTTCGTAGTCCAGCTCCACCGAAGCTCAGCCCACATGAACGGCCCAGCTTTCAACAGCAGTCCACGCAAGTTTTTAGAAGCCCGCTCAGTTCAGCCCATCTGCAGAGAAATTTCAGTCCAGCCTTTGAAGCCCATGGATCCAGCGAATTCTTCAGTCCAGTGATTTTTAAGCCCAATCTCCAGCAGATTTGAAGCCCAAGCTCAGGCCCAAGTTCAATTGGTTTTAACAACCCATTTTGGGCCCAAGAAGAAAGCCCAAGCCTGCGACCAGCAGCCTGCAGAAGCCCAAGACCTAAACTCAGCCTTTCTGAGTTGTGTTGGGCTAAGTTTTAGGCCCAGCCCAAGTTCGTCGACGCCACCGAAAATTTCGATTTCGGCCGCCGTCGCGTCGTCGTCGTCACGGTGAACCAGTTTCCGCAATTAACCGGTGAGTTTATACTCTAAACTCTGCTTAGTAGGCTAATAACGTTTAAGGGGTGTTAGACTTATTTTATTAGGAATTAGGTGGTTAGTTAGATTAAATTAGAAATTGAATTATTTAATTGAGCATGTTAGGTGGTTAGCATGGTTTAGCTAAGGCCTAAATAAATTGTATTATTTATCTAGAAGGGTTAGGAATTTCTCTGAGTCCGTATTGGTTATTAATTTAATGATTTTGGCCTAGGTTATTATTTGTAGAATTTAAATTGATTTATTTAATTAATTTCAATAATTATTTAATTATTAATTATTTTTCCGAAAATTAGGCGAACAAATGGTGACCGAATTTCGTCTTGATTGCAATGGTGTGGTTAATTTCTGCAATTGAGTTTTAAATTATGCAAATCGAGTGCTGATTTGATTTTTGGTATTTAATTCCAAAAATTGTGAATTTCCAATATTTATTCAGAAAATCCCAGGTGTCGGGTTTTGACAATGAAAATGGTTTTTAGTACTATATGAAATAGTGGGATTTCAAAAAGGACGAATATCAATTTTTCTGGATCAAGTTGACCGTGTACCCACACACAAGTAATTTCATGTGAATTTCTAATACGAAGAAAAAGGCCAGGCTCACCATTTTAATTAAAGCATTTGAGTGTAATGCACGATGCCCTGGGCCATATTTGAGTGATCGTGTGATGGTCAAGAGAAATTGTCCCGGGCTGTTGAGCTGGACGTTATCCTTATTTGGGATACCCCTTGGACAACGGGAAGACGGTCGCAGTTGATTCTGGACCCCATGCTACTTCGGGAAAGCCGTCTGATAAAGAGACGTTGCCGTGCTCAATGGGGTGAGACGGCTCAGGCAATGCCGGAAGACCGCCGAACGAGAGTAGGCCGTGCTATATGCCGAGATCAAAACTAGGAACGCATGATTAATTGAGTGTGGCGTTTCAGTTATTGGAGCTTATTTGTTGCTCATACTCTCATGTTGTTTGTAAGATAAATTGTACTGACTTGCAGAGTGGATCTGAGACGAGGTAAGTCTCATTGATTGTGTGATTGTGTGATTAGGACACTTCTTTGCGTATTTCCCTCCTAATTGGGGTTTAGAGCTTAGACTCGCTGAGATGATATCTCACCCCGTTGTGGGACAACATTTTCAGGGTCGTCGAGTGGAGGACCTGGAGCTGAGAGGAGGTGATTGGAAGCGTAGGTCGGTTAGGGACCTTCTTTTTGGAAGGCCAGTCTTTTGTAGTCTTTTGGCTATAGACTTGTGTACATGACTCAGTGTATATATAAAAGCATGTTTGTTTGTGAATCTATTGTCCTGCCTTTCTATCCCAAGATGATTACTGTTAGGGGATTTCTTTTCGCTTCCGCATGCGCAATAAAATGGAAAGGGTCGGCGACTCATCCTGGGAAGTCGCAAATTATTATCGACCAGATAGGGATGGGCACGTGCTCGAGGCTCGGGGCGTGACAATGGTATACTCTGACGTTGCTCAGTTGGTGTTTGAGAGAGGTTGAATTGTTTGAATGACGCTGAGGTGGTCTTGGCGCAACCGAGTTGTTTGCATGATGCTCCGTAGATTGTTGATTGTGGTCTCTGAAGAAACTCTTCATGGGATTACAACATGAGAATATTTGGGTTTCATGACGACATTAGAAGCTCTTCTCCACAGCTTTCTCTTCGACCCAACCGATGCAGGGCTCGTCGACTTCTATCACAAGAGGAAGGCGATGGGAAGAGCACCTAAACCTGAAGTCATACATAATATCATATGGAACCACCATTAGGAGAGAGAATGGAAAAATTAGGATGTGAAAAATTAGAGGTTGGAAAGATGAAACAAGCTTAAAATGGATATGCATGTGGAGGAGTTTAGGAGCTTATATACATGGCACATACTGATAAAACAAATAACCTAATTAATTAGGTACGTTATATTATTTGTATGTATGGTATATAAACTAGAATCCTATCATTAGTTAGGGATTTATTTTGTTTGTATTTGTATGATGTATATAAGTAATTTGAAATCATATCATCGACAAGGTTTCATATTGTTGCTTGATCTAATAAAAATCCTCTGAAATTTCCTTGCTGTCAAGGTGAAACCTACACGGGTCCATCATCTACTATATTTATTGTTCTTGCTATTATAAATTTAAAATTAAGAAAAAATAAATAAAGAGAAAATATCTTGAGATACATTTGTAAATAACATTGCTTATCCATCTACATACAAGTACAATGAATGACCTAATTATATGTTGCTACTAAATAATGACGTAGTTAACGATTTTCGGGTTTAGTTATATCTAACTAGCATATACGCACACACTCTTTGGTAAGAAATTCAGAAAATCAAATGGTAGCACTTAAATGTGTACAAACTAACTCTCCAAAGTCCGACTCTTAGGTTACATAAATATTTGATTTAAAATGTCTCTGAAATTCGACACAATAAAATATCTTTAAATAAACAAATTTCTTCTATTGATTCATATCAAGGAATCAAAAGGTGGATTTGGTAGAGCATATATATCTTGCTAGTTAGAAAAATAGAAAATAAAAAATTAGTAAATAGAAAAATAAACATTCTCAAAGATACACACGACAAAATTACTTCTAATAAATCTGAAGTGCATAACTAGGATTAGAAATAGATTAAGAAGTATGTCTGTTACAATCTCCTTGTGTTTTAAAAGTCGAAGGTTTTGCTGTTCCATGATC
Organism: Eucalyptus cladocalyx; assembly: GCA_017140615.1. NCBI lineage: Eukaryota > Viridiplantae > Streptophyta > Magnoliopsida > Myrtales > Myrtaceae > Eucalyptus > Eucalyptus cladocalyx. Next base: position 22,759,870 of record CM029517.1, read on the forward strand.
TGTTATGTGCCGCCTAAACTATTTTTTCTTCTTAGCACCACCAGCCCTGGAATTCTTGTTGGTTGCTTCCTCGGCAATATTCCCAGGGGTTTCCCATTGCATGGATGACAATAATATAAATTTTGTATAAGTGATATATACATATCGCAAATGTAAAATACATGGAAGAAATGGAATCCTTAGGACAGCAAATACACTGCAGAAGGAAAACTAACATGCACTCTGCCCGAAGAAGTACCCCTCTCGTTCTAGCATAGAGGGCAAACTTGATCCTTCCAATAAAAATTCATACAACTCACTTCCAAAATTGCAGTACCATTAGACATTACCCGTTTTTAAGGAAAAGAAAAGAAAGCATCAACTTGCTTCCAACAATGGGCAAAAACAGCATCTACAACTCAGGACTTGCTCAATGGATAGGGTTCTTACATTCACCATCATTTAGATCCATGTCGGGATGAAGACAACTCTCAACAGCTGTTTGAAGTTCCTCAAACCTAGGACCATGGTGGGCATTTTAAAGCTGCCAAGGAACCTGGGTTGGGGATTTACAGAGACTTGTGTATAGACTGTCTTAGGCTTGAATGCCAGATTGGGGAATTGAAGTGTGCATTTGCTTCCCTCTCATCCAGTGCAATTACAGTAGTTTTTCAGGCCGAAACTGTTAACAGATCCGTATAAGCACGCTGGTGCTTTGTTATATTAGAGTAATCAGGCATAAGCAACAGGGGCATGGCAACATACTACCTTTGACTTACAACACTATCACCAAAAGTTTAAAAATGATCACAAAAATCTGAAACTTTGTGCACCATTAGGGCAATCAATGGCTTACGAAGTGAGTTAAAGAGATTACTATTCATCCATCATAAGAAGCATCTGAAGACATCTCTTCGTTAGAGCAATGTGTGATATTACACCTTCGCATACGTTAAAAGAAGGAAAATTCATATTATGATGACATACCTTCCTCTTAGCAGGTACAGACAGATTCTTAGCTGGCTTAAAGAAGGATTCTAATCTGTAGAGAATAAATGAGAGGAATCATTGGATAAGAGATAGTGCATTTTGGAAGTCACTTTCATTTGTTCAAGCTTTAGCTACCGGCCTTGTGATGACTCATTTTTAGCTGCCTTAATCTTCTCTATTGCCTGATACACATGGTAAAACAACATTGAAAACATCTATGCTCTCTCCTTCAGAGGAAAAGAAGCAACTTCCTTGAGTATGCAACTGACCAACACATTACTGAAGATAGAAGCCATACATTCGTCACTCTGTCAATGTTGAACCCATTCTCAATCACGAGAAAGGAAATTAAGCCCTTGAAAGGCAAATAACAATCAGTTAGGAAACAAGTCAAGAATTCAAAAAGTGAAACATTACAAGTAAATCACAGCATGAAATTGGCCCACCTCCTCATTTGGAGCAGTCCATTTTATCTCAGGTTGTTCTTCTGTAGAAACTATTCGCCCCTTGAAAAGCAGGCGAGCTTCACTATAGGGCCAATTATCTGGTATCTGATACCCGTTCAAAAAACAAGTAAACATTTCCTTGAGAGGGATGACCGAACTGAATAAAGACTTTCAAGTAATGCAAAGAACCTCTATGTCTGAAGGATAGAGAAACGATACAATTTTGTTTTGAGTGAGAGTGAAAGAACGGAAAAAGCAGACAATAGAATAGATAAAGGTATTATAGTAAATCAACACATGAAGTAGCATGGCTGATGCACTGATTGCCAGCCCATATCTGTTGGTGGCAAATGATCTTTCAGTTTCAAATTGTTGATCAAATATTTCCATGCCAGCTGAGTTTGAGTGATGATTCTTTTAAGTCAATGAATCCAGCAGCCTAGACTATTACACTGAGAAACTTTGCTGCCTTTTTTCGCTTACAAGTCGGGGGACAAAATCAGAGAATAAGAAGCACCTTTGCTTGTTTATGTTCTCTAGTATGTTTTCTATGAAACCATGTTGACTGGTAAGCTTAAGAGCAGTCAGACCTCCAATGCCTTATAAATTCATTCCAGAGTAAAGCCACTGAAATCATCAAGCCAAAACATACGGGAGGGCAGAATGATATATGATAGTATTAAACAGTTAACAGAGCACTGCAATAATATCATGTCTACCTTGAATTCTTTCACAATAATCACATCCAGAAAGAATGCACAGGTCAACGAATTGATCCATATCCAGATTCATCTCCTCCAAGATCTAAAAGTCATGAAAGTGAGGAAGAAAATTTAAGCAATCCCAGTGAATAAACTTTTCTAAGTACCTTGGAAATTTCAAATTCCATAACTGGAACTTTTCTTGAGATGGGATCCATCAAATGGTGAAGGAATATAGAGGCTCCAAAAGTAAGCAAATCCATATCTTCAGAAGCAACTGCATAAACCTGAAAAAAACAGATATTACAGCTAAAGCACCAGTCATGATAGATGAATTCTGGTTACCACAAAACAATAAAGCAATGATAGGTATTCAAAGTCAGTGAAAATTCCCTGGACAAAAATGGCTTAGTAAAGAATATTCCAAATGTAAATGACTACGCATAAGAAGACATTAGACAAGTGAACAAGCATATGCGCGAGTGCAAAAGGAAATTAAATCATGGAAATAAAATGGTAATTTACATAGAGTTAAACGATTAATTATCATGGGAAAACAATGAACGATTCTGAAGACAATCAAATGGGAAGATACATGCCTTTCCAACTTTGCAAAGTGCAGCACATTGTGCCTCTGCTTCTGAAGGATCCTAAAGTACAAAACTGAATTTGGTATCTACTGGGACAAACTTTGCAAGGGCCGTTGACCACTACGACTAAAGAACCCAAATCGGTACCATTCTCTCTTTCTCTCGTTTTTATTTCTTCTACTTTTGGGGGTTTTCTTTTCTCTTTTATGTTTGAATTTTCTTTCATTATGTTTTAGATTTTACGTTTTACTTTTTTCTAACATGGCTCAACATCATCATCTTATTCGATAAACAGAACATGAAAAAAGCACCACTTAAGATTCTCGGCGTGCAACGTCAGCAAAACTGGGCAAATCATCACCAAAAGGGCTAAATCATATCAAATCAATACGTTCAAGGTTTTAATTGTATCATTTCAATAAAATAGTAATGGTGCCCAACTTGAACTCTGAATGAAACTTAGCCACTCAACATATATGATGGCATAAATTTGAAGAACTGCCTTATTCTTCTCGCAAATATTTTTTTGAGAAAGGTTTTAACTTTTACTTCAAATCTATATCAACTTACCATTAGTTATTATAATTGGTTGATTTTTTTTTTTTTTTTTTTCGCGTGTTGCTAACATAATTCTCGAATTGAGTTTTCACGACGGCCAAAGCTTTTGGTATGCAAAACGTCCGACCAATAATGAGCAAAGTCTAAATTGTGCTGTTCTTTGCAGTTCTCGAACCTCAAAAATAGACCCATCGAAATGAAACTAATTCAATTGCTCCTTTGGAAACCGCAAAAGCCCGTCAGCTTTTCTTGAATCACGGTTCTCGAGTAGGAAAGCCGTCATGCACATTTCAAATCTACAGTTCAAATCTTGCAGCAGAAAGATATATAAAACAGAAGGGAAGAGATGGAGAGTAGAAAGCTGCTGCTCCAGAAGCTACGCAAGCCAGACGTGCGGCGAGGCTCGAAAGACCGAACTGACTGCGACTCCAAAGAAGGAAGAGGCTGTGAAGACAGAAGCAAACGTTGGTGCGAATACCAACGTGATGAAGCTTGCTGAGATCGAAGAGAAGGTCGCTGTTAAGGAAGAAGTCAAGGCCGCGGTTGGACGTGATGGTGCTTACTTCGGAAAGTGACAAGTTATATGGGATGGCATGTTGGAGGATTAGGGCAGATTTATATGTTCTTGTTGGGTTCATTGGATTGTTGATGGACTGATTTTATTGGGCCTTATTGTGATTTCATGGTTATCGTGATTTGATGATCGCCCCTTAAATAAATGAAGTACCTATTTATTTATTGCTCTCAATTTTCTTAGATGAATTATGTGTTTTGCAACATAATCTTTAAAGATGGAGATTTCTTTAACTTGATTAACCTAGAAATTTCTATACATAATATTTTATGTTTCGTCATAAAATTAGAAATCGTTTCATTTATGCCCCCTCTTTAAAACGTAGAAAATTAATAAATGAAAGTTTATATGTTCTTCTTACAATGCAGATAGTTGTTCAATTTATTACAAATATGCCAGAGTAATTTGAACAAAATTATTTCTTTGAATAAGCTGTATCTCTTCTTGTTGCTAGGTGAGCGAAACTCCAGGAGCCGGAAAACCGGGATCAACCCGGTCTGACTTTCGGTCCCAAATAGGCTCAGCTGGGATTTCAGTCCTGGTTTCAAAATAGAAGTATTTTAATAATATAATATAAAAAAGTATAAAGAATAGAAAACACCTTATATTTGCCAAACACTTTAATGAAGTCATAAATAAGTTAGTAGTAAAATCAAATAAGCGAAAAATGATGCATCCCCAATGGTTGGATTAGAAAAAGTGGCAGCAAAGATAGAAAGAATGTTAACTTATTTAGGCTTAAAACAGCCTCAAACGCCTTTGTTTTAAATGGAATGTGAGCACGTTTTGAGTAGCAACTTACTCAAGCCCCAACCTGATTATATGTTAATTACAAAAATGACATTTCATTTTAATCTCAATGTTATCTATAACAGATACACAATTATTTCAACCTTATTTGACAGATAATTAGATCGAAACTTGAACTCAATAAATAGTTTGCGAAATTACATTTGCTTTACTAAGAATCTCAAGGTTATTTTATAATTTTTAAAGTCCAAAAAAAAATAATTTTCAGCAAAAAGACATTATTTTGAGCATGACTTCCTCATTTTATATGATTGCTAGATTTTGAATTTTTAATATAATTGATCCTAAATATATTTCAATTTAATGTTGTGATTTTGTACATTTTCTAGTTGAAGATCTGCAATGCACAAGGACGGTTGTTCCAAAACTCATCCCAGTTGTTGGAAGTCCTCTCTCTTTTGAAGAGCTCTTCTCTGCCTGTGGTGGTAGGTATCACAAAACCCTCATCTCTGTTATCACGTTTCTTTTCAGCCCCTTGTGAATCACACGAAAACAAACACACATCTCTGCACATGTGGCTCCTTCTTAACAAAGGAAGTGGAAATTCCGTTAAACCCCAACAACCTGTAAACCCTAATCAACCTTAAACCCAAATCCTTGTCTTGATGCCTCACCCTTTCTGCTGACTCTAGCCTTTCGAGAGCAACTACTGAGAGTCTGGTAAAGGGGTTTTTATGGTCGGTGACTCATCCAACAAAGTCCCAAGCTAAAGTCAATATCGAAAATCAAAAGGGTCTCTAGATTGCACTTAGTAGGTCTTCAAGCATTAATGCGAATAGCAGTTCTTAGCAAACGCTTAAGCAAACTTTGGTCAGGAATAGAAATAACTGCAATGGATGAGGTGGTTCCTACAAAGAAAATTAAAGAAGGCAGGCTCACCCTCGTTGGCAAGCATTTTCAAAACCCAAAGATAAACTTTCTAGCTTTCCAAAACACTATGAGGAGAGCATGGAGACTTGAGAATGTAATCTTCTCCCCTTTGGAATTTGGAATTTATGCCATTACATTTATGACGAAGGCAGATCTACTGCAGGTGTATGAGACTGGTCTTTGGTCCTTTTCAAGCCATCTATTACTACTCAAAAAATGGGAGCCAGATATGCCTCCACACTATTATGAGTTTAATACGTGTACTTTTTGAGTGCAGATCCATGGAGTTCCTTTTGAATGACTTACATAAGAAGTGGTTGTTAGGGCTGTTAAAAGTCTTGGTCTGGTTATGAATGTGAAGGTTGAAGCGAAGGGTGGTGCTGCTCACAAAATTGGGAAGGTGAGAGTCCTCTTAGATGTGACAACCCCCTTAAAATTTGGATTTGTTACCAGTAATGGAGGGAAAAAGCTTTGGTTGGATTATAAATATGAGAGGCTTCCTAACTCCTGTTACTCCTATGGTAAATTGGGGCATTACGCCAATTATTGTGAAGAAGTGGAATTCAAAGAGGAAAACTTTGAAACTGAGGAAAAGTGTCTTTACGGCCAATGGCTAAAGGTCGAAGCACAAGGTCACAGTCCTTTTATGAAGCTATTTTATGGGAAGTTAAAGGAAGAAAAAAAAGAGGAAGATTATATCCTCGAGACTCCAATACATTCCCTCCAAATTGTGCCCTTTACAAGAGACATCCAGCACCCTATATCTTAGCCCACTCATTTTCAGGCAGAAAAGGAAAAATGTGTAGTTTAAGGGGACATACTTATGCAGGTGCAAGCCAAGCAAGGTGAGGACTTCTCTCCTTCCAATTTGCTCGATCTATGTAAGAGTAGTGACTCTCCCTCCCTTGATTTGTAAATGCTTCCAGAAGTTGCTTAGAATAATAAGTTGAAAGAGACCAAGAAATATGCTAGTAAAAAGAAATGCATGTATAGCCCCTACGAAACACAAATGGCAAACTCGCAGTTACTAGATGAGATTCAAGTGCTAGATACACCTGTCCATGATGTGTTAGGAACAATGGAATGGGCTTTGTGGCAGTTCCAATAAGCCACCAGGTTACAAATGAAGTTGATATGCTGGAATTGTCAAGGGTTGGGCAATCCCTTGACAATTCAAGCAATCAAAGTCCTTGTGGCTCAAGAAAAGCCTAGTATTATGCTTATGATAGAGACCAAAAATTGAGAATCAATAGTGCTTCGTTTAAGGAGGCAGTTACGACTCCAGAATAGTTTTTTGGTGAATCCGAGAGGCATTGTAAGGGGTATGGCTATTTTTTAGGATGAGAAAGTATCTATCACAATGGAGTCGAACTTTGAAATCTTTATAGATTTGGTGTGTGTATTAGAGGAAACAAAACAGAGAATGTGACTAACCTTTATACATGCACCAAATGAGTTCCATATAAGACTAGTTCTTTAGGAGGATATGCACAACATTAGCCTCTTGAATGATCTACCATGGGCTTGCATAGGAGATTTCAATGAAATCATTTATCACTGGGAAAAAGTAGGGAAGTGCAATGTGGAACACTATTGGCTCAACACTTTATGGGACTTTCTAATGCTTGTTCCTTGATGGACTTGGAAAGTATGGGATGTTCTTTCACTTGGGCAAATAATAAGGATGTAAATAATCATGTCAAGGGAAGATTGTATAGGGTTTTATGCACTATGGACTGGCGAGTTTGCTTTCCAAATGTTGAGGCATACGCATTACTAGCCATAAGGTTAGACCATAGTCCTATTTTATTATCTCTTTTTCCCGAGTCAGTACAAAGGAAAAAAGAGTTCAAATTTGAAGCTTTTTGGCTTGAAGATGAGGAATGTGGAGAAATCATCAAAAAAAGTTTGGCACTCGGTGAAACTGGAGCATGAAGACTTGTTGAAAAGGCTAAAAGGAACAAAACAAAGTTCTATAATGGAAAGAAGGAAATAGACATTTTAAAGAGAGAACTTCAGCAGATCTCCAACAGCTAACACTTACATTATAATAGAGAGAGGGTGCAGATTCTGAAGAATGAAATTGAGAGGTTATGGCGATAGGAGGAGATGTATTGGGGCATGAGATCGAGAGTAAAGCAACAAACATTTGATTTTTTTGGAAATCTTTGCGAATCAGTTGGCCCTTGAAATTTCTAGCCAATACTAGAAGAATACCCATGTGTAGTAGGGGAGGACATGAACAATATGTTGACAAAGCTAGTGACAGTAGAAGAAGTAACAAAAGCAGTTCACCAATTGGGATCTAAAAAAACTCTAGGGTCAGATGGCTTAAATGGTTAGTTTTTTCAACATAATTGGGAGATCTACAACAAAAAATATTTAGGGAGGTAAAATTTTTTTTCCCACTCAGGGTTTTTCCCACTCAGGGTATCTCAACCCAAAGTTGAACAAAACACATATTTCCCTCATCCGAAAGAACCCAAACCTAGAAAAATTGGAACAATTTCGTCCCATCAGCTTTGTGTAACTTTGTGTATAAGATTATATCAAAAGTCTTGGCTAATCGATTGAAAATATGCTTGCCAAACTTGATTTCTATAAAGCAAATACCTTTGTGAGTGGAAGACAAATTCAAGATAACATCTTAATTGTCCAAAAAGTGCTACATCAGCTGAGAATAAGAAAAAGAAAGAGAAAGTTCTAAACAGTGCTTAAACTTGATATGCAAAAGGCTAATGAGCGAGTTGAATGAGATTTTTTGGAAGCTTGCACGCTGAAAATGGGTTTTTGCTATCAATGGGTGAAGTGGATTATGCAATGTGTCACAACAGTATCTAATGCAAAGCCTCTACTCTATTTTCGACCATCAAGAAGAATCCAATAAGGTGACCCCCTTTTTCCCCTACTTGTTCATCCTAGTTGGAAATGTGTTATCTTATTTGATGAAAAAGGCAAAGGAGGATGGAAGTATAAAGGGGATTAAGCTTAATAGTTCTTGCCCCACATTGTCTCACCTCTTGTTTGCAGATGGCTCAATCTTTTTCGTTGATGGAACGACTAAGGAATGCCAAAATGTTGCAGCTATTTCGAAACAATATTGCTTTGCTTCGGGGCAATCAATTAATTTAAACAAGTCATGGGTATATTTCAGTAGGGATTGTCCACAAAGTTTGAGGCAGAAAATGGCCTATGAGCTTAAAGTTCCTGAACTAGAGAAGATAGGGAAGTACTTTGGGATTCCTTCAGATTTTTTGGGGGGGGGGGGGGGGGGCATCAAAGAAACAAAGTTTACCTAGATACTAGCCAAAGTAAACATAAAACTAGAAGGTTGGAAGGAAAATTTGATGTCAAAAGTTGGAAAAGAAATGCTCATTAAAGCAATGGTGCAAGCATCAATATCCCTATCTCCGTCTGCAGGGTAATTTAAAAGAAAATTGCATCCTTTTGGTGAAAAAATGGTAAAAAAACAAACCGGGCGACATTGGAGGAAGTGGGATGAGCTAAAACGGAGGAAGGATAGCAAAGGACTTCATTTCAGGGATCTAATGACTTTTAATGGGGCTATGTTAGGAAAACAAGCATGGCGAATTACTTAAAACCCATCCTCATTATGGACTCGAGTATTAAAAGGGATTTACTTCCCGAATTGTGACTTCTGGCATGCTGGGAAAGGGAATCGACAATCATGGGGGTGGCGAAGTGTACTAATGGAGAGAGCATCTATCCATCCTTCCATTATGTGGTCTATGGCTAATGGGGAAAAGATAAATATTGGAGAAGACAAATGGCTACATAGGGGAATTATTGGTGGTCTAGCTAACATTAAAAAGCCTAAGAGGGTAGCTGAGTTTATTGTCTAGGAGGAGTCAAAGTGGAATGAACATATATTGAAGTAGCTATTTGATTAACATATTGTCAATGAAACTCTTGCCATCCCATTGAGGTTACACGACACTAAAGACAAATTGGTTTGGTTAAATGCCAAATTAGAGTCCTACACAATAAAGAGTGGCTATAATTGGAATAGAGATCTTTCAGAGAAACCAAACCCAAATCAGGCCTCCTCCTCATATCAAACCCCCAAAGCTTTGTGGAATAAAATTTGGAAGACTAACACACTACCAAAAATCCAATTTTTTGTTTGGGTGATATGTCAAAATGCTTTACCAATAAAGAAAAATCTATTTAGGAGGAGAATTATACCAAACCCTAAGTGTGATTTATGTCAGCAACATCTTGAGACAGTAAAGCCTATCTTTCTCCTTTGCCTGTGGACAAAACAAGTCTGGTCCGATCCTTCGCTGCAAATCAAAATTCCCACTCAAGGTCTTCCAAGAATTGAAGAATGGCTTTTGAACTTTAGTGTCACATTTGTACCATTCAAGCAACTTGCAACTATCCTTTGGCTTATTTGGAAATCAAGGAACAATTTTATATTTTGAAGACTAAAACCAAACCCACAACAGTTGGTGAACTCAACTTTGGTGGTGCATAATGAAGCAAGAGGAATAAAATCTGGAAAAGGGAAAGTCGTTGAAGGTCAAAACTTACCTCAAATTTGGCGAAACCCGAAATATGGAGTATGGAAGATCAATATCAATGCTTCCTTTACTGAAGGTTCAATGACTGGAGCGGTTGCTGGTGTGTTGCGAGATAGCCTTGGAAGAATTATAAATGGATTTGCAAAAACACTATGGGTTAGCTCCACAGCTCAAGCCGAGGTCAGTGCTTTGTAGAAACCTTAGTTTTCTTCTCTGATCGTGCTATGGATTGTCTTCAACTAGAGTCAAATTGTTTAGACATGGTAAGAGCTCTCACAAGTGTTGATCATTTTAGGTGGGATGTAAGTATGCTTATCTTGAAAGCTCAAGACCTTTTGAAAAACTTTTCCAATATTAAGCTAGCCTATTGTACTAGAGAGTCAAACAATGTGGCAGATTGGATAGCGAAGGCCCAAAGAAAAAAAATTCCCTACCTCATAATCAGACCCTTTACCCCGGCTCCCGCTCCTGATCTTTGGATTTACTTTTCTTTGATGTTGTGTCGTTGTACTCACAAGATAAGACCTAAAGAATGAATGTATATTGTTATTCTGACAAAAAAAAAAAAAAAAAAAAAAAATCATCCCAGTTCCATCCCACAATCAGTGCTTTCTTATATTTATTACAACATTGAAGTTAACCAAGAAATCTTTAAGTTACGGTGGAATTAGCCCTTTGAATTCGAAAAATGAACACCACAAAAATCTAAATTTGGTTCCATTCTTGAAAATGAAGGTGTCACAACCCTTTTGAAATGAGTATAAGGGAGTTTGACATATTGTTAAGAATAACCCTTTTTTGAGGTGGCACTTGTGCTTGACCCTAGCTCTTTCAAGTTGCACCAATCGCAATTTGGTTTCTTGTTTATTATTCATTAGGTTTCAACTTGGGAGTTGCTAGTAACATATTATGGGTCGGTGTGGTTTAATACAAAGTCTTATTATTAGAAAGATATATTCAATGAAAAAATATAGAGTTTGTGTAAATTGTAATATTAAGAAAAATGGCGATATTCAATTGAGTTCAATTAATCAAACCAAACTGGAAAAAAATGATAATTTTTTCATTATCCAAATCGAAATACGAATTGAACCAAAAATACACAAAATTTCGATTCGGTTCGATTTTGATTTCGGTTCAGCTTTTCTAATTCCGTTCGACACCCCAAGCGGTGAGTGGGCCTCGGTTGAAACGGGCTTGGTGGCTTATGTAGCAACCAAGTTGTGAATCGTTACAAGGCGTAGTACATACCATTATGTTCGTGAGGTTCGTGAATTTTAGCTTCCTCCCATCTTTTTTTCTTTCCGAATTAAAGGAAATTCCTAAAGTGAAGGTTTGATGTAAAATAATGAGAATGCAAGCCCGTGCGATATGAGTTTTTTGTTTAGGGGTCGGATTCGTCATCATCGACGAATTCTATCCTTAGTTTCCATGAAATGCGAGAGAGATTCTTAGTGAAAATTTAGGTATCTACGGGAGGGAATCCATCCGCTTCAACCCTTGTCATGTGCTTGGAAACTTGGAAAAGGCGGGGACAGAAAGGTGGTGAAAAGTACTGGAAGAGAAATAGAGAAAATAAAGGGGCAGAATGGCAGGGGTCAAATTTAAAGTCTAAAAATCCGTCTCAGCGAAAGGGGGAAGTGAGGGGTTCAAATCTCCACCTTCTCAGGGCGATGGGGTGGGGACGCGTAAGTTTGAGGAGTGGGTTTCGACTCCCACGCCCGCAAGAGAAGCGGGACAAAAGTCCGAAAGTGAGTGTAGAGTAGGAATAGAGTAGGATCGACAAAAAAAAAAAAATCAACCCGAGTATTTATAACTTGAATAGACCAGGGTGGGTTTTCGAGCTTTATTGTGCATATTTCAAGGGGACCGGGCTTTTGGTCTTCGCACTGCGTAGCCTGAAAATAGTCCAGCTCCATTGTTGCTGCTGCTGCTGCTTTTTATTATTATTATTATTATTATTATTATTTTTTACTTTTAATATTTTAATTTTAAAAAATTCACTACCCTTCTGGCCGAGCCCTACCCGAACATTAAAAGCCCGACATAAAATGTTGATGGACTAGATAGTCCATTTTGCCTGGGTCCAATCTTTTCTTCGGGCTCGAAAATTCCAGGCCTGAAAGTTCAGGACAAGGTAAAAATTGGCTACAAGCCCGACCAGGTCCACCATTCTTTGGGCCCCACTTCCCTTCTTTTACGTGATATTTCCATTTTTTTTTTCATTTTTCTTTTAATGGACAATAATATATTTTTACTCATTCACACTTGCTTCAACTTCATTTTCCCACTCTTTTCGAACAGAATATAGTCATTTATCATATTTTCTTCACTTTCATTTCCGAACAACTTTATTTTCTTCACCCATATTTTTTCACCTCCCAAATTCTAGATTTGATTTAGGTTGCGCTAGTAGACATGCACTTTATTTTCTTCACCGCATTTTTTTCATTCCATAGAAAATTTAAGCAGAATGGATTTCAAACAACTGAAATAAATAATTATAATAATGGAAAGCTGCAACAAATTTCATTGTAATAGGAGACGTTAGCGAAAAATATTCATTTATTGAATAAGTTATACTTCTAGTTATCAACAATTATGAATAAGATACATTAGATCTTTTTTCTACTTTCTTGTTTGCTTCAATTCACATTAAATATGTCTCATAAATTTTACTATTATAATTTGATTGCAAATAAGCCATATTATTAAAAATACATCTGATAATATTTTTTTATCCTTTTTTTCTTCAAGTTTAAACTCAATAAAAGATATACTTTTAGAGATCATAAATCAATGATTTAAAATTCGTCGATCAAATATGGGCCGCATGGCTAACCATGCCATATCTTTTGTGACGATTGTTATCATATTCACTGCCATACAAGTTAGGAGTTAGCACTTAGATCTTTAAAAATTGAGATATATTTAAAAATGCGTTTAAAATTTGTTGTGTTATGATACTTTACTAGTGGCCCTAGACTTCATGCCAATTAGGGAAACAAAAGGAAGGTAACAAAAATATCATAACGCAAGTCAGGAGTTGGTACTTAAATCTTTAAAAATTGAGATTGTGGTCCCTAAAGTTATTCACATATGTGATTTGGGTTCTTCATCATCGGGTTTGTCAAACATTGGCCATGGTGCACATAAGGAAGTTACCCATGAGATAGTTTTGTACCCCTGTGTAAAAGAGTTCAAAAGTGATCCTATGATATTTTCAAAATTGGATCCCGTGTGTAAGTATGTCAATTCAAATTAAATGCAAATAAATATTAGGTGAAAGAAAAAACAAGTCAGTGCTTATGGCTAAACTACATGACAAGATAATTACGGAGTCTTGACATTATTAATTCGAAGCGACAAAAATGAAATAACTTTGAAACTTAGGTCATGTGGAAGAATGATGATCCTACTTCATTGCAAATTATAGACTATAATTAAAAAAAGAAGAAGAAGTAATTTTAGAGACACTGAAATCAAAGTCATAAGCTCTGAGAATATTCATAGAAATTCCTAAAAGTATCTTAAAAGTTGAATGGAGTCGATTGACTTCTAATGTGGCAAACAGTTTCCGTTCTTTTTGTTAAACCTCGGCACACATTTTGTCGGCCCTACAAAATGGAAGGCCCAAGGCAATTTTTTTGGGGGGTGCGGGGTGGGGGAAGAGAAGAGAGAGAGAGAGAGAGGGAAGGCCCGATCAAAGATGATGCGGCCCACCTGGTGAACTGGTGACCCCTCCCAGTGGCCGGCGGACATCGCTGGCCCCACCGGACCAGCAAAGTAAAAATGGAAAAAAAAATAAAAAAAATTAATAAAAAGGTTGATTTTTTTTTAAAAAAAATTAGAATATAATTTATGTTAGTGCTACCCGTGCCACATAGGACAACGAGCGCTGATTAGACTGTCATGTCAGTTATTTCCAATTAAAATTAGATAAAATGACTACATTGACAATTTCTTAAAATATTTAGGATTTCATTGGGAAATTCTCGAAAATTTTAGAACTAAATTAGCACAATTAGAACGCTTATAAGTAAATTGATCATCGCATAATAGATTTAAGACTTTTTGGACCATTTTCACCATAATCTTGCGTTCAATAATTACATGATATTAACCATTACCATGTATCAGTTCAATTAAGAGTTATTCAAAATCAATAGACAAACTGAAGAGTTCAATAAATATCAAATATACGTAGTGTTGTCCGACTTTTAAAATTTCTAAATCGCCTGAGAAACATTGTGAGAATCATATACTGAGTCTCACCAGAAAACACAAGTTTCCATATTTTGAATGGAAATTTCCAAACTATATTTAGTTTTATCCATCGCGTCACTTATAAATTAAATCCATACAACATCTAATGATAAATGCAGGTCTCCCGTCACACCTTAATCACAATCCAAGTGCTTGTGAGCCCAATAACCTCTAGAGATAGATAGGTATGCCATCACGTGTGTTGACCTCGCGGGTTGGTGATCAACTTTCATTCACGCACCATCGAGGAAAATCAGGGGAAGAACTAGAAGCACTCCATGGTTGAACGTCGACCAGATTCTTTTTTTAAAATTGTGAGGAGACTTTGTATCCCTTTTCTTGGTTGGCAAGAAGGCATTTGTAAAATGCATTTAAGTAAGTAAGATGGTGAAAGACTTCGACTTGAATACGCATCAGTGGTATTGGTTGGGGGAGTGGTGGCATCCAGAATGGAGATCAGCAATATGGTGGGGAGAGAGAAAAAGAAAAAAAAATGATGTGGTAGATGAGAACATATTTTATGTGAATACTTCTAACATTTAAGTGCCAATTAAGATGACATACATTTTATATGAATAATGTGGATTGAACAATTATACCGTGTCAATCGTGTGATAGGCACATGAAATTTATGTCTATCGTAGAGGGGTAGTTTAAACTTTTACTTTAGGATTTCTGTCTAAAAGTAAACATTGCTGCAAATGTAAAAGCTTAATAACCGTTTTTTGATATAGATAAAAAGTTCGAGAGTTTTTTTGATTTTTTCTTTTCCTAATGTGATCAAATCCAAGCAAAGCTAAAAAAAAAAAATACCTCCGTGTTCTATCCAGATTTTTGTGCCGTCACTTTTGTAGCTTTGTCATCAGGTTTCAGATTTTAAATTTGTTATCAAATGAATAGGAAAAGGAAATTTCTACGATGGCAGGCGACTAATTGACTAATGACATTGTGGAAACTGCACGAATCCAGGTGATCGATTCGTCTTTAGAGGAAACTCACTTTTCAACTGCTCCGAAGAAAACTCACATATTTGATGAAGTTTTTTAATATAACTTAGAAGAAGATGGACAATATTCATTTGGCTATTCTGAGAATTAGCAACTGCTTCTCTTTTTCTTCCCAAGACCAACGTCAAAAGTTAATGTAGTCAACCATAGATTATATCCGAGATGTTAAATATTTAGTTATTCTTCTCATTTTCCATTTCTATCACAATTGCAAGAAGTTTCCATGATCTTTCAAGTGTTGGCTGCATTCAAAAGACGCACATGAAGCATCGAGAAACATTGAACCGGCACAACAAGATTATAACTAATAATAATATTCTGATGATGGTAATGCATAAGTACATCCATACACTAAGGTTGTCTTCCTACCTAATTATGATTGTTAAATTGCAATAATAGTATAGTAGTTGAGCTTTTACGATAAGTTACTTAATCTAATTAAATAGGCAACTATTGATTCTTAACCTGCTGGTGAATGTCGCTATCCCACATGTTACCTTGCTAGAAGATATGACAATGATCAACATTTACACCATAATAAAGGACCAAATAATGAAAGATCAAGACAAATAATTAGTGGCTAGTGAGTCAGACTTCTTTATTTTTATTTTTCTGTCTTTCGAGTATTGGCTGTATTTGGAAAAACATTGAATCAGTTCAGCCAGATTACAGCTAATAATAATATTATAAGGAAAAAGACACTAGAAGTATCATAATTTTAATTCGGTGCTCATTTTGTGCCAAAATTTTTCGATAGATCACTCAAATGCCAAATTACAAAAAAAGTGATTACTTAAATGTCTCAAGCAATAAATTTCGACCAAAAGTCCTATGTGGCTTTTTAAATAAAAATTTGATTCATACATGGCTTTTTTATATTAAAAAGAAGTCCAACCTGGACTATGAGGTGGCTAGTCTTGACTTAAACAATGCCGAACTGAGTCATACTCATACTCTCTCTCTCTCCCTCGATCAACTCGCTCAATTGGCATGAGAAATAATACTTAGGCTTTTGCTGCATGGAGGGAAGAAATTGTGGCTTATTGTCAGGGGATGAATCTCGTAACAAGGAAAATGTGAGTGAATATTGTGTCTGGTGAGATGCAAGGAATCTTCAATTGGGATTCGACCTTCTCCAAGTTGTTCTTCTTGGACTTCTAAGAGCACAAAATAACAGTGATAATCACCTCCCTCTTGGCTTTGTTGGAACAAATTTGAGTCGCTTGTTCTGCTCCTTCTCTCCATTGTAAGATTCCACTTTTAATTTTGTGGTTTTCGAATTAGGGTTTTCAAATTTGGGGAAATGACTTGATTTGTCCGATTAAGGTTTATATTTAGGGCAAAACATGCAGGCGGCATCATTTAGAGCTACTAATGCTACCGGGGCATGCCGGTGGTCATATTGATCGGAGAAATTGATAAAATAATGGTTCGTTGGATTTTTGGCATCCCAAATTAGAGTTAGCATTTATGTGATTGTTTTGTTTAAAGTTGCACTTAAGTATTTCCACGCAAAGTTTTGGCATCAAAATAAAAGTCGTATGAAAATTATGTCGCTTCTAATGTCTTTTTCCCAATAATCTAATGATTGTATTGCGCAAGCACGTCCGTAACACAGAAGTTATCTTCCCACCCAATTCCCTTTTTTAAGTTGAAATGATATTATAACGGTTGTGCTTTCAAGATATAATTTACTTAATAGCCAATTTCTCCGTCATTATCCATAACCAATTTTTAAAAGGCAATTATTGACTCTTAATCATAGAGAGAATGTCGCTGTCATAAAGTTGCATCCATTTTACCTAGTTGGAAGATATAACAACGACGAAGACTTACACCATAATAATAGACCGAAAGAAATAATTATAATTAGTGAATTGTGACAATGACATTAATTTGTCTTTTCTTATGCAAATCATACTTGTAAGTGATCCTCGGCATGGATCGATATGAAATGAAAGTAAGACAAAATCTTGGGTGTGTTTGTTTCACGAAAAACATAATGTTTTTGGAAAATGTTTTCCGGAAAACCATTTTTTAGGAAAACTTAGTTTTCCTTTGCTTGGTGATACGTGACTGAAAATATTTTCCGATGTTTGGATTACATTTGAAAATTGATTGAAGGTGTAGAAGACACTAACGAAGAGGAAGAGGAGGGAGCGAAGCCAACGTGAGCGCATGAGGGGCTAGGGTTGGAGGAGGCGGCAATGACAAAAGGGAGGGGCCGAAGGAGAAGGAGACAAGGGAGGAGGAGTTAGGGTTTACGTTCACAAGCAAGGAAAGAAAATAAAATATATAATAATAACAAATTCAAAATTTTTAATTAGAAATTATTTTTAATAATAAATTTTTCATTAAGCAAGGACCTTAAAACATTTTGGAAAACATTTTCTGGTTCTTTCAAAGGGGAAATTGTTTTCCTAAATTTAAGCTTTGGAAGGAAAATATTTTCCGTTGACTAGAAAACATTTTCTGTTGACTCATTTTCCTAAATGAACCAAATGCTGAAAAATGAGGAAAACGTTTTCCCGAAAATTGTTTTTCGCAAAACAAACACATGTGGAATGTGTTTCTGTAACAACAAAAAATATTTACTGATAAATGGATAAGCACAACAATTAAAAGGGAGACGATTTGCTTGTTATAGGGGAAACTTTTTTTTATTTTTTTTTGGTGAAGGACATGTGGAATGTGTTGCTGTAATGGAAAACAATTATGCAGTAACATTTATCTTCTATCAAGTAAGGAGATAGAAGACACGCAAAATAGACTTAAAGTGGTTTGGTCTTTTACTTGACTTACTCCACTCTCCAGGCTCTAATGGCCACAACAAGGTTATAATTTACTATGTAATCGTCTAGACGTTGTTTCTATAGGATACTTGATTAGATGATTCTGTAAACTCACTCTCGCAACACAAACTCTCTTCCCTTATTATAGCCATACAGACTTATACAGAGAAATATTATCAGAATTATATAGCTTCTACACACAAGAATTTGTTGATAAAGACGACAAATTAATGGCTAGCTGCCTTGATTGAATCATGGATCTCAACCTTAAGACTGCATAATCTCACATCAAACTGAAAATAACAACAGGGTAATCAGCTTAACAGAATTTTGAAATGAAATTTCCTCAACTAATCGACTTGATTTACTTAATTGAAAGCTGGGATGCTCCATTATCTTCCTCTTTTTTTTTTCATATTGTGGCTGGTGACACTAGGCAAGGCCCTTGCCCATATTGCAGCTGTGGGTGAGGGCCTCACCTAGGTCTAGCGAGGGCTTTTGTGCCCTCGTCAGCGATCAATGAGGACTTAGGCAAGGGCTGCGACCATTGCCAGCTGTCAGCAAGGGCTTGTAAGGGCTTGCTGGCGACCTCTCTGGCTACAATGAAAAATAAAATATAAGTGCACCTTTTGACCGAGACACCTTGAATTTCAAGTTAGGCCATGATAGAGAAGAGAGATAGAGAGGGAGTGCGAGATGCAGACAAAGGTGGGGCTAAGTTGTGGAGGGCGTTGTTGGTTTTGATTGGGGAGTGGCGGTGTCCGAGGATGGTAACGTTGATTGGTAGTAAGGTTTTTTTTTTTTTTTTTTTTTTTTTTTTTTTTTTTTTTTTTTTTGGTTTTGGGGAAGAGAGAAAATGTCATGGTAGAACAAAAGATATTTCATGTGATAATCATATCATATAAGATGATAAATCAATGTAAAATGAGTATTTTTAATATTTTAGCACTTAATAAAATGACTCGTACTTTGCATGGATAACATGAATTGACTAATTATACCATATCAATTATGTGATCGGCTGATAATATAAATTTTATTAATAGAGGGATAGTTTAATTTTCTAATCAAGCATTTTTGTTTGAAGATGAATGTTGTCGCAAATGTCAATAACGCAGGGTCGTATATGGTATAAATACAAAGTTTGCTTGGATTTTTAAATTTTCTCTAATGTGGTTAGTATAAAGAAAAGCTCAAAAATCATATTCACCCGATTTCACTCTATATCCTCAATTTATAAATTAAATTTGTTGTTAAATGAATGCAACATGAAAACTCCTAGTACGATACCCATCGATTGATCAATGAAACTTCTAGGAAATTTCCGGGATGACTTGTAAATCGCGTTCTACTTTTTGGCATGGAAATTTCCGGGATGACTTGTAAACCACATTCTACTTTTTGGCATGTCCTTTAAATGTGACTAATGGACAATAATTTATTGAACAATTTTGTAAACCACGTCTGAGGAAGACTCTTCAATAAGGGTCCCACCTCTGGTGCTAGGTGGAGGAAGACTTTAACTTGCTTCGCCTCACCGGTCTTTTCTTTTGAGTAGGTTTTGTCAACTTTTGCTTTTATCACTTTCTCTACAACTAAGCAAGGAGATGGTGGAAGACTTTTGACTTCTTTGGCCGAGAAGAGGAAAATGGAACGAAGTGAGCAAAAATACTATTAGAAAACTTTGGCTTGCTTTCCCATGTTGCACGCTGTGAAGTAGATTATCCAACACCAATGATTTGGAACTTGTATGACTTCCAGACAAATTAACCAATCGGGATTAATCTAAATTTTATAATTCATCATCCCACTCTTTACCTTCTTTTAAAGAATAAATTTGAAATTTAAGATATGTAGATTGCAACTTTAAAATTTGGAATAAAATATATCAAGCTATTTATAATTGGATCATAATTTTTAAAATAGTTCGAATTGAATTTTGCAAATCAATCCAGTTTATAAATAAATAAATAAACATATTGCTCGTGGCACTCTACATTTACTCCATTGCTAAATTTGATTATCTAGGCTATTTTATAGCTCAATTTCCAAAATCAAGCTAATTTTATTGCAATCATCTTATTTTTAATGGAATGATAGATATATTTGAGTTTGGTTTTGTGTAATCTTCATTGATATGATCCGCAGTTTGTAGCCGTCTTTATGTTCAATTTGTGGTACCATATATCTCTCGATATTGGTTCAAGATCTAAATCTATATACTATAAATGATCTTTTGAAAAGGCTGGGCATAGTCTAACATTCAAAATTTGTCATATTATAATAATTTTGGATTTTGTTAAACATATAATAATTTTAATTTAAGTAAATGAATTAATTCCAAGCAAGGTTAAGATTTTGATACATATAAAATAATTTTGGTTTAGTAATTATGTCAATTCCAATGATGGATGAGTTTCTTCAGTTAAAACCTATTCATGTGTTATTCTGAATAGAAATGGTGTTTTAAATAGAATTGCATCTTAACCATTGTAGATTTACTATTGGATCAATAAAAGTTATTTAAAGCCAGCAGACAAATTGAAGAGTTCGATGTAATATTGAGTTTATGTTACATTGTCCGGCATCTAGATTTCTTAGAACACCTAAGAAAAATATAAAAATTCCATTCCATGTGTCACAAAAAAAAATACAAAGTTCCATAATGTCATTATATGACGACTAGTTTTATCCATTACATCACTATTAAATTAAGTCTATGTAATATTGTCACGATAAGTGCTAATCTCTTGTCTCCTAATGCAACGAAGCAAGCAAGCAAGATGGCGGAAGACTCTCGACTTGCTTTCTCTCATCGTTGAGGGGTCCTCAATGATGGTGACGCACTCGTTTCATACGCCTTTTCCTCTCGTTTTCCTTTTCTGGGCCCCGCTGATTGTGTGACAAGGTTTGACTTGGAAGTAGGTGTTTGGATCGGACGGCTGAGGATGATTCCATTGGGAGTGGGAGCAATAGGAGTGGGCCATCGAGGAATTAAGACCCGGATCAACGCGTGCTTAGATGCTAACACGTGTAATAATTAATCAGATAGATGTACCTCAAATTTTTTCCGTTAAAACGACATGCACATTGATGAAATGACGGATCACACCACACCAATCATGTGATCACCCCATACAACACATTTCGATTACAGAAGAATAATTCAGCATTTAGCTAAGGATTTTCGTCTATATATGAACAGTGCCGCAAATTTCAAGAACTCAAAGTAGTATTTGATGTAGATACAAAGTCTGATTGGGCTTTTCAATTTTTTTCTAATATAATTACCATAAAGAAAAGTACAAAATCATATTCATTTTGTATCCTGATTTCACTTTATATGCTCTATTTTAAGGCTACGAATCTCTAACTTTATTAAACATGTGGTATGGGATATGGAAACTCCTAAAATGACAACCCATTGATTGACCAGTAGAAACTTCTACGAATCTTCTAGGATGATTCGTAAACTCCATTCTATTTTTCTACACATCTTTTAAATGAAACTTATGGACACAAATTTCTTGAATAATTTTGTACACCACCTGCCATTTCTTTATTCAAACCTTTATTTTCACTAGTACAAAAACCAAAGATATTGACAATCAATTCTTCTTGCTTTACAAATTTTTCTTGCTATATAACAAATGGCACCACTATGATATCATGACATTTTACATCCAAGCAGAGTTATATACTAAATATTTCATGATAATCCATAGTTGGGATCTCCAATCTACCTTAAGCTAATTAAGTTAATCTTGCATAGTATTATGACAGTACTCACTTCTATCTTGTTTGTATATGTATTGATAAAATCAAAATAGGAGCATAGCTAGGATTCTAAGATTGCATTGTCAACTCATGCATGAACCAGTTAATACTTAGTAGGCCTTCCACATTATTAGGTTATGGGGTTTATGCAATAATACAATGCTAGTTGCATTTTTTTTATTGTTGAATGGATGGGGTTGAAATATAATGGGTTCCTTAATTAATACTAGAACTGGTATTGGGTTGATTCGGAATATGTGAGGCAAAATAATTTTTTTTTCTGATGGTTTAAAATCTCATAATTTCGCAATCCATCTCTTAGTGAAAAATGAAATAAAATATATTTCATAAAGAGATATGATTTTTTTTTTTTTTTTTTTTTTTTTTTTTTTTTTTTGGAGGAACCGGTACTTGGCCGACAGCCGTTCCGTAAACCCCGGGCGACGCTAGCGAGGAAACCACCACCTCGACGTCACGCTTAAGTCACCAGGAAACAAAGACTGCCCCCTGCTTCGCAGGGGTTTCGAACTTGGTCCTCCTTCGTGGAGGTCCAAGGCCTATCCAGCCATGCCACCGCGGTCGGTGGTTAAAGAGATATGATTTTTTTGCTTTACTTATTCTAAAAAAATTGTGGTTCAGTGAAATCTATTAAAGTGCATTTAGGGAAGGATTATATTCTCTATTGCACTTTTATCATCTCAAAGATGGATTTTCTCTACCTATTTTTATTTCTAAATAATTTCCCTCTACCATAGAATCCTTAGCTTTGACGCGGTTTACTTAGGGCGTGTTTGGTAACGCTTCTATCTCGGGGAACAATTTTTCCCGAGAAATGATTTTTTTTGGTTTTGTTCTCGGAACAATTTCTCAGCAAAAGAACGTGTTTGGTAACTTACCAAAATTTCTATTCTTGAGATAGAAATAAGTTTAGTAAAATTCTTAGATTTTTTTATATTTATTTTAAATTTTAAATTGTTTTCTTTTTTTTTCTTTTTTCTTTGGCTGGTCACTAGCCACTTGTCGTGGCCGGCAATCGGCTGAGCAACATTAGGCGAGCTCGTCGGAGCCTTGCCAAGCCACCGGCGAGGCTCAACCTTGCCCAAGCGGCGCAAGGTTGGGTTTGCTCTAGCTGGCGAGACCCGGCCTCACGTCGGCCGGGGAGGCCGAGCCTTGCCCGGGCTAGGTGAGGCCGAGGCCAGCGACTAGCCAAAACGAAGAAGAAGAAGAAGAAAAGAAAGAGAAGAAGAAAAGAGAAGAAAAAAAGAAGAGAGATAAAATTGATTCTAGAAATTGTTCCATGGAATAATAAGCTACTTTTTCTACTTCTTGTTTCCACTCCAAATTTATTCCCGGGAACAAAAGTTTTACCAAATACATTTTTATTCTTTTTTCATTCCCTGGAACAAAAGAACATAAATTTTTATTCAAGGAAATAGAAACAATTTTTAACAAACAGGCCCTTATTAACCGACCAATTCAATTATCAAACCTACTCTCTCAAAGACCAAACCTTCTGATGGCATACAATTTCATCCCAAAAACCATATAATAGAAAAGTGAATCTCGAAGAAGCTGACTCATCCCCATTCACCCACACATCCATCTTCAAATGTCAAAAATGCCCTCAACAACACCAACTATCAATTTACAACCGCCATCCATACAACAGAAACAAAAGTCGCTCATCCAAGGAAATGGCACTTTCATGGAAAAATTGCTGGACGAGACTTTTAACAATGGCATCGAAGATCCTTCACTCTCTCACTCTCTTTCCTCTTCCTTTATATCCATCATAAGGTCCCATACTGCGCTCTCCCTCTCTCTGCGCAGAGCTCTCATTCTTCAATTCTCAAGCATTCACGTACTCCCTCAGCCTTTTCAAGTCTCTCGCTCTTCGCTTTGCTGGAAATTGGCGGTTTCTTGCAAACACCGACCTCTTGACGGCTCTTTCCCTCATGAGCTAACCTCCAACACTCCCTTTTCCAGCCGGACCTCGAAGAAGCGCAAAATGCTAATGAATGAGATAAATTCGCAGGCATCATCTGGACCTTCCTACGGAGTTTTTCTAAGTTTTCGAGGACCAGACACTCGTCATGGATTCACCGATTGTCTTTACCATGCCATGAAGGATGCTGGGATCCTCGTCTTTAGGGATGATGAATCCCTCCGTGTCGGTGAGAAAATTAGTGATGAACTTCTACAAGCAATTGAGAACTCAGAGATTTACATTCCCATATTCTCTAAGAATTATGCCGCGAGTCACTGGTGCCTTGAAGAGCTCGCGCACATGGTTGATTGCACCTCAAAATCTAAGAATAAAAAGATTTTGCCCATTTTCCTGGACGTGGAACCTGAAGATGTCAAGCTCAAAACAAAACTATACAGCGAAGCTCTTCCAGAGTACCGGAAAAAGTTTTGCACTGAAGCAGTAGAATCATGGAAAAATGCTCTTATTGAGGTGGGCAAGATAAAGGGATGGAACGTGAAGAAAGACGATGGGTAAATGTCTTAAACTTTTTGACTGTCATATGTAAATTTCTTTTTTCCTCCCTAGTCCTTTTAATTGCGGTATTAATGTTGAAAATATAATTTATTCATCTCCTCGATTTTACATAGTTTAATTAGCAGTCGCGGCCACTGCCGCTATTGCCATTGGCCACTGTAGCGGAAAGAGTAGAATTTTCACTGGCAGTGGTCAATGGTGGTTGCTATTGGTAGTATCGCGACGATAGCTTCGGTCAATGGCACTATTGCGGTGGTAGCGCACCCTACTCATCCTGATTTTCTCTCTCCTCTCACTCTTCGTCTCTATCACAATAGCCACGAATAGTAATAGATCTCCGAGCAGATCCACGAAGCTGCTGGCTAGCCACCGCAGCAGCTCGTCCGTCAGTCACCACCACATCTTCGTCACCATCCCAACACCAAGCCGCCAGAAGGCTCCAAGCCATCCGCCCTCGACACCTTCTTTGTCTCACTCACTGTGGCGAGCCGAGGTGGATCAACGTGGCGCAACGGGCAATGGCACTGGAAGGCGATGGTGACAGTGCAGGGAGGTGAGCGACGGCAATGGCGCCATGGCAGTGGCAGGGGCCGACGGTGATGGTGACTGAAGTTGTGGAGTGGAGAGAGATTGGCAAAAATCAGAACCGCATATATGTCCAGATTTTTTTTGCGTTATTTCCTCAATATGTGAAGGCAATTTAGTCACTTTGGGAGAAGTTTTACAATATTAAAGTTATCCCTAACATGGTTGTTCCCTTATGGCAGCCAAGGAGAACAAATTCGTTCCGTAATTCGAATGGTTTCAGTTAAGCTGAAGGTTGCATATCAAAATGTGACTGAACATATAGTCGGAGTTGATGATCATGTAGAAGCTATAATCCAAAAGTTGGATGTGGGGTCTAATGGTGTACGGTTTCTCAGAATCCACGGAATGGGCGGTGTTGGCAAAACAACCCTCGCTAAGGTCGTCTTCAACAAAATATTTTCTAGCTTTGACCAATGTTGTTTCCTTGTAGATGTTCGAGAATCATCAACAGGCAAAGATGGTTTGGTAAATTTGCAAAAAAAATTGTTATCCAAGCTCCTTGGTCCTCATTCTATCGACCAAATTGATGATGTGAATGATGGGATCAACAAGATTAGAGGAGCACTTAAAAATAAAAAAGTTCTTATTGTTCTCGATGATGTGGATGAGAAAGAGCAATTGAAAAGTCTTGCAGAAAATGGTAGTTGGTTCGGTTTAGGTAGCAGGATTATCGTAACTACCAGGGACAAAAGTGTCCTAATTGAAGCCCCAAATGTTTCAACTTATGAAGTATGTGAAATGGAATTTGATCATGCTCTCGAGCTTTTTAGTAGGCATGCCTTCAATAGTGACTCTCCACCAAATAATCGTGTCTCCCTATCCAAAAAAATCATCGATACTTTAGGAAGGCTTCCTTTAGCTCTTGAGATTACAGGTTCATCCCTACTCGGTAAAGCCGAAGAATTATGGATCGACACATGGAAGAAGTTACAAAAAGCACCTCCCAAGGATGTCCAAAAGAAATTGATGATAACTTACGAAAGGTTAGAGGATGGAGAAAAGGAAGTATTTTTGGATATAGCTTGCTTTTTTGTTAATAAGGATAAAACGTACCCTTCCTACATGTGGGATGACTGTGAATACCACCCACACATTGCCATTGATGTACTCCTTCTCATGTCCTTGATAAAAATCAAAGATGAAAAAACTTTCTGGATGCATGACCAAGTGCGGGACCTTGGAAGGGAAATCGTCCGTCAAGAGAATTCCAAACATCTTAGTGAGCGTAGTAGAGTGTGGAAACACAACGAAGTAGTGAGCATTCTGCAGCAGAAGGAGGTAAAAAGAGAACGACAATTTATTTTCCTATGAATTAGTGTAGACTATTCTTGCAAAAAAGGAAAAATTAATTGCTATTAACCTTGACATGTTGACTTCTTGGTGTTTCCATTGTCAGAGAAGTTGCAAAGTAGAAGCATTGTCAATAAGATTTCGTGGATATCCCTTTCGTGAAGAGATTCTGACAAGCGACGAATTTGCTGATTTACAAAACTTGAGGTTCTTTGAAGGGATGTGTGTGTCCCTCATTGGAGACTTCAAGAATCTTCTCCTTAATTTAAGATGGCTTTCTTGGTACGGCAATTTCTTTGAGACAACAAACTTTCATCCTACTAATTTAGTTGTTCTTAAGCTTTCAGGTAGGTGTATTTCGGAGGAATGGATTGGTTGGGACCAAATTAGAGTATGATACAAATCCCGCTCCTTGTAGAAGCATATAATTTATTTTGTCTTTTTTTTTCCCTACAGGTCATTTCTTAATATATATATTTTACCAAATTGTTTTGCAGGAGGCCAGAAAACTAAAAGTACTAGATCTCAGCTATTGTAACTACTTAAAGAGAACACCCGATTTGTCTACGTGGGTGTACTTGGAGAGATTGGTTCTTGAAGGCTGTCAAAACTTAATTGAAATTGACCATTCCATTGGTAAATTAAAGCTTCTTACTATTTTAAACTTGGATGGATGTAGATCTCTTCGAGAGTTGCCTGAAGAAATAGGATGTCTTCAAGCTTTGACACATTTTATGATGTCTCTCAATAAAGGAGTAATTCAATTTCCAATGTTCATGAAAAGGCCATCCTTAAAATTGCCGTACTCAATTGGAGGGCTGGGGAGACTTATGCGGTTGAATTTATCTAGTTGTAAATACATAGAGGAACTTCCAGATTCAATTGGAAAATTACAATCATTAGTTGAGTTGGATCTGTCATCGACAAGTATTGGTCACCTACCTAATTCAATCGGCAATCTAAAGCAATTGAAAGTGCTAAGGATGAGCCGAATAAGAGGGATAACGGAATTACCAAGTGCGATTGGGCTAGTGGAGAAGCTTGAAGAGTTAAATGCCCTAGGATGTTGGTACTTGACCGGTGAAATCCCTAAAGAAATTGGTAGATTGTCCCATTTGAGGATCCTAGACTTGTCGAGCACACGTATATGCGAATTACCCGCCACGGTGAGTCACCTCTCTAATCTCCAAACACTTAAGTTAGAAAATTATCCCGTGCCTAAACAATTGCCGGAGCTGCCCCTAAGTTTGACTTGTCTGACATGGGGCTGGCGCTGGCAAAATTGGTTTACCGTGAAATATCATATCAGGTGGTCCTCTGTGAAGCGGGAGGAATATTGGCAGGAGAAATTCTGGCAGGGGCGAAGAATTCCTGCTAAAGAATTCCTCGGGATAGGTGCCCCATCTCAACAGGAAACACCTACCATGACTCTTCCCACTAGCATCGGTAGCCAATCTCAGCTTAAAACACTAAAATTGTGCTGCAAATATGTGCAATTCCTCCCTCAGCTCCCCTCTAGTTTAAGAGAGTTACAACTTCGAGAGCTGGCAACCACACGATCACCAGATTTTTCCAATTTGAAAGACTTGTCAATCTTGACATTCGTTAGATGTTCACTAGAATTCTCCAGTATATTTGATGCGGAGTCGGAGGAACTCCATATGGAGCTCTGTGAGTTTAAAAAAGTGGACGCACCGTTGCAGCTAGAAATGAAAAGATTGAGATTGTTAAAATTGGCTTATTGTTTGTTCCTTCCAGAAGTACTTGATTTGTCGCGCATGAAGAATCTAGAAAATGTGGGTTTGCAATTTTGCCTTTTATTAGTCGAGATCCGTGGCCTTGAAGAATTGGAATCCCTTTGCTCTCTAACAGTCCACCATTGCCCTTCGATGGAGAGGATGTCAAACCTATCGAAATTGAAAAAGCTACCGAAGCTCCAAGTATTTAAGTGTGGTAAGCTAAATAGGGAGGAAATCTATTGGAATTATTGGAATGGAGAGTTTGGGGGTGACATCTGCAACGTCGGCGGCTTCGATTTTTCGTCTGTCCCTGACAAGTACATAATTGATGCATTCTTCCAATATATGAGCCGTTTAGAGCGTCACTAGAGTCGTGATGCTGGAGA
Organism: Eucalyptus cladocalyx; assembly: GCA_017140615.1. Taxonomy (NCBI): domain Eukaryota; kingdom Viridiplantae; phylum Streptophyta; class Magnoliopsida; order Myrtales; family Myrtaceae; genus Eucalyptus; species Eucalyptus cladocalyx. The sequence continues at coordinate 22,788,280 of CM029517.1, forward strand.
GTTTGGGGGTGACACCTCAAACGCTGCCTCCACCTCTTTCATGGTATAATGAGTCCCATCGGCGGCTCCGATTCATCATCCGCATATGGCGAGCTCAAACCCGCTGCATTCTTCGGCGTGTTGCCACTGCCTCTGCCTCCGCCATCACCTCTAGGAGCCCCATTAGCAGCTGGAATATGGCAGCACCAAGTTTTGCATCATAACTTGCACTGGTAATTCTAAATTGTGCACCAAGTGTTTGCGCAATTACGTCTTTCCCTATTCAGATATGGATATGGAGTTCTGTTATAAGGGTCTGATGGGTGAAGTTTTCTGGTGTTGAGCTAATTGGGAAAATTGTGCAAATAAACATCTTAGTTTTAATTTGATTTGATTTGGTGTGCAGATGGTGGTGAAAACCCCACATTTCAAGAGAAGTTTCTGTTCACACTCGTTGAAGGGCTTGGGGAGTTGAATCTTGCAGTTTGGAACAACAATATTCTCACTTTCGACGACTTCAACAGCAGTGAAAAGTAATTGCTTCCTACATTGAATCCATTTTGCTGACAAAAACTGTTGTTGAGTTGTTTGGGATTTTGGACCTTGATTGGCTAGTGTTCTTATCATAATTGTGTTTTCCATGGTCTCAAGGGTTTGGCTCCATAAGGTTCTTTCTCAAAGCTTCGATCATATGGTCGGGCCTCTTCAGACTAAAAAAAGGCAGGTACATCAGCTAAATCTATTCCTCTTTCTTATGCATGTAAATTATGTATTAGGTTCAAAAGCAAAATACAAACATAACATGTTTGAAGATGGAGTACATAATATGACCTTTGTGTAAAGATAGTGATGTGATTTCTCTAATTCACTCATTTGCAATAATAACTCATACTAGGTTCTACTTTACCTTTGAAATTACATGCCAACTGTCGAATTGTTGGTGTTGTCGTCATTATCATCATTATTGGTAAGTAGGTTTGATTGCTTGAACAATTTGCTGGAAACTTGGGTGCTTCATAGGACTGGCTGCATTTTCCATATCCATTTTAGTCATTCATTTGTGTGTTAGGGCCTGGCATGTCATATTTGCCAACTTATATTGTTTTACTGTCTAAGGATATCATATATCTTGTTTACTAGTGAAATATGAGCTATTTGCTACTATTGAGTTTATTTATTCCTTCCAGGAAGTAAAAATCTAGCACAATTTAGTTCTGCCAGTAGTGGACATTACAGGCAATACGCTAATTCTTCTAGTTAGATTATGATTTTGTTAATTTTGCAGTGGAATAAGTAGAATACTCATCTTCGTAGTGAGAACAAGGCCTTGGCTTTTTCCTTTTTTTTTTTTTTCTTCTTTCAAGAATATTGTTAGGCACTTACTAAAATTTGATATGACAACTTTTGAGATTATAACATAGCGATATGTTAAACAAATTCTGTAAGAATAATATAAACCACTCCCTCTAGCTGAAGTAATGGAGTTTTTATATATTCCCAAGGGTGTGAGACAAGTGTTGTTCAGAACCTTGATACTACCAAGTAAAGTTCTGTTCCTGAAATCCTTTTGTAGGTCATTGTTAGTTGAGCTAATGTGTGATTTCCAGATTGTTGGAGCACTCATATGATTTCTTAATATACTGTGGTATTAGTGAGTGCTATGGACGAATTTGATTGTGCTCCGTTTCGTTCTCAGACACTTATGTACGAAAAAGAGTTTGACATGAGCTATGTGGAATTCATGAGAGATGGAGCAAAATGGTTGTTAGATAACAAAGACATTAAACTTGTTGATAGGATTCGTCCCTCTTTGCGATTCTGATGCAATCTTGTGAGAATTTTTATTTTTATTTATTTATTTATTTATTTGTGTGTATGGTGGTTTGCTTCACTGTCATCTTATCTTCACCTTTTACCCAAACTCACTAATTTGTAGTGTACTTCATGATATTTCTCAATTGTTACCCAGAAACCATGCTAGGATATATTTTTATATTAGGTAGCTACCTTTTCTATTACCACCCATTTTTATTTGCAGCCTCACCACAATCAAATGTTATTTTTCTTAGGCATGGCAAGAAATGCATACTTTCGTCTTATTTGATTCTCTCCCCGACGACACGAGAGTCGCAGTATGGTGCTGTAATAACTGTCAACATGAACACGTGATATTCGATTGATCTCTAAAGACACGCATGTGTGAGAAAATGCTTACGCATATGTTGCTTTCCGGCTTTTGAGCAATATGCAGGTTTAGTTTTTTCTAAACCTCCTTCTTGAGAAAAGGTGAAACTTGATTTAGTTTCTTTCTTGTTTTGCAACTTGTAGATTATTACATGTCTGAGATTGAGATGCAATCTTGCATGACGCAGTCTGTGCTATTCAATGCATGAACTGTTTACCTGTCTGTTGCTATATATGAGATTTAATTCCATCCCATCTTATCTTTCTTGAAAGTTGGGTAAGAAATTGATTTGATGTATGACAAATTTCCCCATCAAAGTTGAGAATGACCATGTTCCATTGCTGAATTGCCATCTTAGACCTAAACTAGTGTTGGTGATTTTGCCTAGATTTGACATCATTGCATTATTATATGAAGTCTAGGCTCGAGAAACTGATGCTACAATAACTGTAGGAAATTATTCTTGATAAGGGCTTGAAACTCGAAGATGTATCACCAGGAGTGTATACAATCCATGTTTGTCTTTAAAATTGCTTGGTGCAGAAGGATCGCCTACGAGATGCATCCTTATCAAAAAAACTTCTCCAAGTGAGTTTTCTTCTTTCAGAAGGGAATTAATTTAACAACGATTTTTTAATTTACGATTACCATTGTCATTGTCACATGAGATTGACTTGTCTCTGGTTGGTTACCATAGAGGTGTCGATTGAAGATCCATATGTTATTTTTGTCACTTTGCATTTGATGATGCTAGGTGCTAATAATATTTCTCTTTTGTTCAAAGGGAGTAGAAATTATCAAAAATGCCTAATGAGAAAGGCATTGCATGCATGTTCTCCTCAAGATGCAGACTTACTTTGATGGGACACGTTTTGCGGAGAATGTGGAACTTTAGCGATCATTTGAATATGTGATATTACTATAGGCAAAGTAGAGGCTAGGGTTATGTTCACATAAATAATGTTACGCTTTCAAAATAAGACTTGTCTGGATTGTTTCTCATGTTTCTTCTTTTCTATTACTAAAGAGTTTCTGGGGATTGAGTTCATTTGTTATAGTGACTCATGAATAGAAAGCCTGTCCAAGGAAATTCTCTCTTCCATGGTGTTGTAACCATCTTTGCGGTTACCTTTAGCTTCTGCTGAAAAATATAATATATGACATGCTGATTTAAGAGATCAAACCAGGCAGAAACCGAGGTGGTCAATGCAAATGAACTGCAAAATTTTCATTTACATATGACCTAAAGAATTTCATGGGACCGAAGCTCGGAAACGGTTGCAGAGCGACGCGAGTTTCTCAGAGGCGTGGGCAATGGAGAAGGGAGTTAATTAAGCACCATCTTAGAAATGTTGAAGAACGGACGAAAGACTTTGAGGAGCACCGCAAGGACGTAGAGGCGGAGCCAAATTATTTGTCTTCTGGCGCGGATTAGGCTTACAAAGAATAGACAATCAGCCCCACTAACAAAGAATGAATCAGGGATGGAAGCTTGCAATGTCAGTCTCATACGAACATAACTTATATTCATTCCTTCCTTGCATTAAATGTCCCCGAGTGCATGAAAATATGGCAACAAACCGGTAGAAAAGAGCTTCTAATGTCATCGCGAAATCTGGTGTTTTCTCGTGTCGTCATCCCTTGAAGAGTCTCTTCAGACATGACACTAAAAAATCTGCACAGCATCATGCAGATAACTCAGCCACACTTCAGCGTCATTCAAACAATTCAACCCCTCAAACACCATTTCAGCAACGTCAAAGTATACCTGAGGTTGCTGCCTTTTCCGCGGTTTACTTTGATGCTGCTCAGTTGGTGTTTGAGGGGTTTAATTGTTTGAATGACGCTGAGGTGGTCTTGGTGCAGCTGAATTGTTTTCATGATGTTGTGCAGGTTGTCGTAGTCTCTGAAGAAACTCTTTGCTGGAGTACAACATGAGAACATTCGGGTTTTGTGACGACATTAAAAGCTCTTTCTGCGCAGCTTTCTCTTCAATCCAATCGATGCAAAGCTCATCGGACTTCCATCTCCAGAGGAAGGCAACGGGAAGAGCACCCAAACCCGAAGTCATACCATAATAACATATGGAACCACAATTATAAGAGAGAGAATGGCAAAATTAGGATGTGAAAATTAGAGGTTGGAAAGATGCTATAAGCTTAAAATGGATATGCATATGGAGGAGTTTATGGGAATTGAAAGAATGATATGTGAACCTACATGTTGCGACCTAATTTTCGGGTGTGGATCACTTAGGGTTTTGGCTAATGGATTGTTAAGCTTAGGCTTAACTCGGGCTCCCCCAAGCCCATACCAAATCGCGACTTAGGTCCAAGTTATTAACATGCAATTGATTTTTTTAACTAGGAGTTGCCACTAATCTATTTTTTGGTGGGTCGATTAGAAACCCAAGTAAAGTAACGGGAGATTCACTTTACTCCTACGAACCAGAGATTTGGGTACGGGGACTTGATTACGCTAGATTTCTCTAACGCCCTTTCGGTACCATTTCTTTTATTTTTTGAAAAAAAGATTTTGCAGGCAGCTTGAATTGATTTTAAACTAATTCCCTAACATATGAGGCGTTCATGCAGGTGCGCAAGCCACAAATTTAACACCCAAGAAAGCAATTAAATAATGCAGTACTTATCTCAAAGCAACGAAAGTATCTACAGTGTTAAATTAAAATCAACATCAATAACCCTAGATATGATTTCTAAGTAACACGCAATTTCTTTTTTTTTTTTTTCATTTTTTAACGAGACTATAATCCATATGCAGTGCAATGCTTTTAATCTAATATGAAATGATATGGTATGGCAATATGTCCTAAACTATATGAATAAAAATTTTGTGATCTCTTAATGAACATGCAATTGTTAAATATGCAATCTCAATTAACCAAAATGACTTAATTCTAATGACATGCAATGTAATACAATGACGTACAAAATTATTTCAACTAAAATGACATACAACATGCAATTTAATATGTGAGCTATATGTCACGCGACATTTATTAAATGACCTAATCTAATGACGGGCAATTTCCAATTAAATGAACCTAACAACAATCAATAAATGACGTGCATTTCATGAATCTAATCTTATATGGCATGCAAATGACATTTTTTTATTTTTTTTCTTAAAAAAGAATGCAATTTTTCCTAGGGATTGAAACTAATTTATCCTAATATGTAATGATGTACAGAAAGATGCCCTAACACTACATGATGACTTTTTTGTGTTTTTGTATTAATTTCAAAATTAAAATTTCATATGCAATTCAAATAATGATAAAACTAACATCCTAAATGAATGTGCTTTCTTTTTTGGTTTTCTTTTCCATGATTCAAAATGAAGTTCTTATTCTAAATATAAAAGATAAAAACCTAATCCTAATTTAACATTTTTTGGATTTTCTTATTTAAAATTCGAAATAAGATTGCAATTTTAACCCTAAAATAGGAAATATTCTAAAACAAATCTAATCCTAACTCAAATATTTTTTGGATTTTTCTTTTACGAAAATAAGATTGACTCAACCAACTTGACGACAGCAAATCAAACAAGATAAGATTGATATCCAAAAATTAGCTAACCATATCTCGCACATGAGATCGGGTTAGCCAATTTTAAAATTAAATCACGAATCTAATCTCGGGCTTGAGATTGGATTGTTGATTTTTGCAAGGGATTGCGAGTTAGATTTCGGGCGCGAAAATTGGACCGACAACCCCTAATTTAAGGGGCACTTTCATGTTGGAATATCAATCAAACATTTAAGAGGAACAATTCCACTAAACAAAACTAGATATAAAGGAAAATTAAAACTATAACTGGATAAGCAATAATAATAATAAAATAAAAAATCTACCTAATTCCCTTTTCCTTTTTTTTTTTTTCGTTTTTTCTTCTTTCCTTTCCCACGTGTAACCGTGGGTCTCCAAGGGCAACCGGTTGATCAGTCCAGCAAGGGAACTTCGGCAGAGGTGAGCCAGCGAACTAGCGACAGCAGAGGGATGTGGAGCACGGATCACGTGAGGGCGGACGGCCACCGGCGTCGGCTTTACAAATGGCAACCAACAGGCGCTCAGGCGGAGTGAACGCGGGCGTCGGGGACTCGGGGTGGCGTGGCGGTTGTGGCTAGCTTCGGGGTGGCGAGCGGTGCAGGTTGGCAGGACGTCGGGGAGTGAGCAACGCGGGTCTGCCTGGCTTCAGGCGGAGCAGCAGTGGCGGGTCGGATCGAGCGGCACGGGTTTCGTGTGGCGAGGGAGGCTCGCAGGTGCTGCGAGTCGCGAGGGAACGAGCGGCGGCTGCGGAGGTGCGGCGGACAAGTCAAACAGAGACGCGATGGCTCAACAGGCGGGTCACGGTGGTGGCTGCACGAAGGAGACGATGAACAGTGCTCTCCTTTTTCTTTTTTTCTCCTTTTTTTCTTCTGTTGCACACGCTTCTCTCTCACGTCACTCTCACATCTCCCTCTATTCTGCTTTTGCTTTTTGCTTTTTCAGCAAAAGTCAAACCTTCACTCTTTCCTCCCCAAACCCTAATGAAACCGAAGCTCTTCTCTCTTTTGGTGTGCTTGATTTTCGTTTTTTCTTCAATCGAGAAAAGAACCCCCAAAAATCCCCCTCCAGAGAAGCCCCCTTTTATAGAGCAAGAACAAATCAATATGTTCTACCAATGAAGATTTCATATACTGACTCAGTGATTGAAGATAATCTAAAATTTTTTGTGAAGATTTTCCGGATAATTCACTCAAGATAAAGCTCTATTATCCAACTCTAAAATCTTTCAAAATCTCTATTCGCAACAAAATATTTTAGATTATTCCTTACCATCCTTAATATTCTCAACGATTTTGCCACCAAAAGACTAAATATAAGATTGCAATATTTTTTAAATGTCAAAAACCACCGTAATATCGCATCAAATCTCAATTTCTCATAAGATAATTAATTAATTAAAAAGCAACGGGCTTGGGCTAATTTGCTCCTTTCATGGGTTTAATCCAACTAATTTGAACCCATTTGCACCGGACCAAAAAATAAAACGCCAATTAAATTAAAATAATAAAAATGCACCTAAATCTATATGCTACGCAACTAATATATTTTTTTGGATAAAATTAAACCCTAATTTTTAATGCGATAAATGACTAAATGGGCCGTCAAAATCTAGGTGTCAACAGCTGCCCTTCTTTGAAGGTGAGCTTGAAGAGGTTGCCTTCAAAGATAAATTGAGACCTAAATTTTGACTATGCATATGCACTGAATATTTTTTTTTTTTTTGAAAAAATGAATCCCATTTTAAAATGCAATTTATATGAAGCATGGAAATGCTAATGCAGATGATAAAGGAACCTACCTGGAATAACTTTCCTTTAAGGAGGGTAGAGTGATTTGAGATGGTGTTACAAGTCCAGGACTCGTACCATTCTATGGTCACCCAAAATAGTAACATGGCTTTGTAAAGAGACTGCTTTCCCAAGAATCGTACCATTCTACGATCGTCCAGTATGACAGTGTTTGATTGTGTCTAGGACCCATACCATTCTACGGTCGCCTTGTATGACAGTGTTTGATTGTCCCATACCATTCTACGGTCGCCCTGTATGACAGTATTTGATTGTATCTAGGACCCATACCATTCTATGTCGCCTAAATGGGGATTTACCTTCCAGGACCCATACTATTCTACGGTCGCCTAAACGGGGGTTTACCTTCCAGGATCCGTACCATTCTACGGTCGCCTGAATAGGAAAATAGATGCTATCTAGGACCCGTACCTTTCTACGGTCGCCTAAATAGGGGTTTATCTTCCAAGACCCGTACCATTCTACGGTTGCCTGAATAGGGAAATAAATGTTGTCTAAGACCCGTACCATTCTATGGTCACCTAAATAAGGAATAGGTATTGTCGAGGACCCGTACCATTCTACGGTCGCCTTAATAGAAAATTGATTTTTCAGGACCCGTACCATTCTACGGTCGCCTGAATGGGGAAATTGCTTTTCTAGGACCCGTACCATTCTACTGTTGCCTGTTAGAGTAATAAATGTTGTTTAGGACTCATACCATTCTACGGTCGCCTAAACGAGGATTTTGCTTGGCTAAAACCCGAACCATTCTTCAGTCGCCCAGCCTTGCAACAGAGCTCATTTGACCCGGACCTAAACCTTTCTTCGGTTGCCTTAATCAGATTGAATCCGGAGAAAAATCTTTGGGGGACAACTCAATTGAGTGTCAGTGTATTCAAAAGGGAATACCTGCACAATGACAAGTATTTAAGTTATGGATAGAGATATACTTACCTGGTAATATCTCTGTTCCTAGGGAAATGTCTCTTGCAAAACATGGTCATAGGAGAAGCAATATGCATTTGTAATTGCAAGCATGCATTAACTCAATGGAGGTTCATGATGATTTCTATCAATCTTGCATCACCTAATTCCAAATGATTTCAAAAGAAGATTCCAATCTAAACACATAAGTGTCATGGATGTGTCAAATGAGAGATCATTTAGTTTGAAAGGACTTTTCACTCTTTCTCATTAAAATGAGCTGTTTTATCCCAACCTTTGATGCATGATTTTTGACAATCACTCTATCTTTTCATCATCATGCCAAACAAGGGTTCGAGCAATCTCGCAAGTGGTACGACCTTACCAATATGAGAGGTCTTTAACAGGGACCATAATATAGGCTTGATCAACGGCTTAACAAAGGAGACTTTTTGAGTCGAGGCTATTGAAAAAATGACATTTCACAATTGTCTTGGGGTTTACAATTCAAGAAACATGAGAAATGAGGTAGAAATTGTCTTACCCACACTTCTTCGAGCGATGCCTTCAAACATATGAACTTTTACGTTAATTCAAGTGCCCTAGTCTGAAGAGACTTTGCAAGGGATGTAACGTAAGCTAAGTTCATGAGTTGAGAAACGAAAGGATGATTTGGCTTAAAAAGTGTTTAGGGGGTCAAAGTTGGTGATCATCTTGACATTTCCGACAATTTTCCTCCTTATCGTTGAAGATTTTCTTCACATCACAACTCCATTGATTGCAACATCTTAACATTTCAGTTTTTTTTTTTCTCTTTTTTTTTTTTTGGGTAACGCCATGTTGGGGATACGACTCACTACATCAAGTGTTTGATTTTTCTCTTTTTTCTCTTTTGGGGCATTGGCCTTCCTTTTACCAGGCATACTGCTTTTCATACCCCTCATTCTCATTCATCTTTCTTCACTTTTTTTTCATGGGCATTGGCCTTGCTTTTACTAGGCACACTGCTTTTTCATACCCCTTAGTTTTATTTTGATTTCAATTTTTGCGCACAATGCATGTGTTAAGGAATTACACTTTGGATGACACTCATACTTTCAAGGGTCTTTATCTGTCTTTTGCCTTGCCTTAGTGTGGGGGATGATCACCAACTGGGTTTAATGTGAAACGAATCCATAGGCTCAAGGGGGCTATGCAATGGATAAAGTGTATATGATAGAGAAAGAACTGCTCTTCGTCGTCCTAAGGCACTTTAAATTATCGTACAAGTCACACTATAAAAGCAATACTCGAAGATTGATGCAAGTGTGAGTAAGAAAATTCCTATCATTCATTTCAAATCTTGTCCCAGTATGGGACGATTATTGATAGGGATAATTTAAAAAAATCTTCATGTGTGTGGGCTTAAAAGGCTGAACAATGGATATACTTGTAGTGTTTCGGGTAACAGAAGAAACTGCCTCTTATCACCTCGGTTGACGTACCCTTTGTGAGATCACCATTTTTCTCGTAGGCATGTAATTTTTCCACACAACTCACTGGGGATCAGTGTATGGAATAGGATTTGCCTTTCATCATTCCAAAGTATCCCATTTCACACATTCAATCCATCTCACTCAATTCATCAAGGAACAAATTTGAACAATTCAATTCACTGAGGCAATTTACTCATCATAGAAATGTTTGCAGCTTAAAACATGACATGACAAATTCTATCATGAATAATACTTCTTGAAAGCATTAGAATTTATTAGAGTTTGAAAACTCACGACCATCCATTTCTGCTAGGATGGCACCTCTTGGAAGTACCTTCCTTACCACATATAGGTTGTAATTTGGAGCAAACTTGCCCCCAGGATCTTCCACCGGAGAATGATGGTTCTCTTTTACTTGCCCCAAATCTTTTTCATTGCAAGTGCGCTTTAAACCTGTTGATCACAAGTCAAGTTTATGACCATTGAAACTTGATACGCTATTCTCGAGATGTCCCTTGTTATAACAAGTTATAAAATTATGCACTAAGACAAGAAGCAAGTGAGTCAGACAAACAAACAGGTTTAATCTGCTACAAGCTTTGGAAAAATGTTTTTTTTTTCTTTCCTTTTTAACAATGAAATGCTTTTGCTTTCGAAAATGTTTTTGGGAGGAAGCATGAAAAAGTCCAGCCCTCTGGATTCCTCCGTGGATGATAGTTTCTTTCATGGTTGGATATCTTCATTGAGCTGGTTTGGAGTACCCCGTCATGTCCTCAAAATTTGAAATAAAATTGTAATTTCATTGAATAGAATCAAATGAATTACATTATTGAAATGGAAATTGTGATTCCTAAACCCCTAAAAAGAGAAAAAAAATCGAAAACTATTCCTAAAAAACGAAAACCAATCCTAAAAAGTGATTAAATTCCTAAAAAGAGATAAAAATTTCCGCGCAGGAGAATGTGCAACGAACATGCCCCTAATTAAATAAGGAAAGCAATCTACTTAAGACCATGAATCATGTGCGCTTGAGTTCTTCACCCTCCTTGATCTTGTGATGCAAACCCTCCAGGTTAGAGATTCTTCCTTCTAGATAAGTCACTAGTCTCTTCATGGTGGCATCAAATTTAGCTACCTCAGGAAAATGAGACGATTCAAAAGTTCTTTTGGCTCTCTTCTTTGAGTTTCTCATTGAAGATAACAACCTATGTCATCATAGCCCTTTTGCTTGATGATAAAAGATTGCAACACTTTGACTTTGGTGGTGTGCAATTTGATGTTCATATTGTCAATGATAGCTCTTTTTTTCGATTTGTCATTTTAGCTTTCGATCGTGAACAAATGGGTGAGCGGGATGCCCCATAATCACCTAATTTAAATAAATGGGAACATGTAAGCATGAGGTGTAAATAAAGAGCTAGTCCATGACAACAATCTATTTTTAGTCAAGAAAAGTCCACATATGAAGAGGATTTCCTAAAAATGGACTAGGAAAACAAAGATATGGGATGCCCCAGTAGGGACAAAATTTCCTAAACATGAACTAAGAAGAGCCAAAACATAAATTGAAAACAAATTTTCAAATTTTTATTTTCTAAATGACTCATTATATGTCAATTTATTTCCTCATTTCATCTCTAATTGACAAAGGAATTAGATCAGATGACTAACCTAGATTGTCATGGATAGACTAAAAGCATGACAAAATAAATTGCATGGTATATGGATAGAAAACTTACTTTACCAAGAAAAATCGACGGTAATCACATAGACATGCGCATGGTAAGTGGCTCGATTTCTAATCTATAAGGCTTATCAAGGTGGAGTCACAAGGATGATCAGACTAGCCATGGGCTTGTGGACTATGTTGGGTCCTCATGACTCCGGCTTGGTCAAAGAGCCAACCCGGGTCGCGGGCATGCGGACCGAGGTGGGTACTCTTGACACCATGAAAGAAACTTCGGGATTAAGATAGGCGACTCGTACCGCGGGCATGCGATCGGAGTGGTATCCATCTCAATACCATCCTAAATGATCCTATATGGCCCAGGTCCGGTGGCAGGTTTTGTGTGCGAAGTGTAGTGATAAATGCAAAGCATGCACAATAGTTTAAGTCAAACAACGTTTCAATAAAAAATAAACCATATATCCCTAACTCCAACCTGCAAGGCAAGGGTTAGCAATCACTTCTCCCTTTATACCTCCCAATCTACAAGAACATTTAACACCTAAATGTTAGGGACGTACATGGATCCTCGCTGTCAAACAAAAGCATTTTTTTTTTTTTCAAATTAAAGAGAAAATTGGCCTAAGTCCACTAAGAGTTTTAACTCAATCCCCAAGAGTCGCCAAGCTATGGTGACCAAATTTTCAAGTGTGAACCACCTATAATTTTGCTAATGGATTGTTAAGCTTAGGCTTAACTAGGCTCCTAAGCCCATACCAATTCGCGACTTAAGTTCAAGTTCTTAACATGCAATTGATTTTTTTAACTAGGAGTCGCTACTAATCTATTTTTGGTGGGTCGATTAGAAACCCAAGTAAAGTAACGGGAGATTTACTTTACTCTTACGAACCAGAGATTTTTGAGTTTGGGGACTTGATTACGTTAGATTTCTCTAACACCCTTTCGGTACAATTTCTTTTATTTAAAAATGTTTTACAGGCAGCTTGAATTGATTTTAAACTAATTCCCTAACATATGAGGTGTTCATGCGGGTGTGCAAACCACAAATTTAACACCCAAGAAAGCAATTAAATAATGCAGGACTTACCTCAAAGCAACGAAGGCGTCTGCAATGTTAAATTAAAATCCACATCAACAACCTTAGATATGGTTTCTAATTAACAAGCAATTACTCAATTTTTGTTTTTCTCTTTTTGAATGAGAATATAGTCCATATGCAATGCAATGCCTCTAATCTAAATGAAATGACATGGCATGGCAATATATCCTAAACTATATGAATGAGTAAAAAAAAAATAATGATTTCTTAATGAACATACAATAATTAAATATGCAATCTAAATTAACCAAAATGATTGATTTTAATGATGCAATGCAATAACATACAAGATTATTTTAACTAAAATGATATGCAACATGCAATTTAATTTAATGTCACGACATATATAAATGACCTAATCTAATGACACAATTTAATTAAAATGAACCTAACAATAATCACTAAAATGACGTGCATTTCATGAATCTAATTCTATATGACATGGGCATGATTTTTCTATTCTAAAAAATGCAATTATCCCAGAAATTGCAACTAATTTATCCTAAGACAAATTTTATGAAATTTGAAATTTAATTAAAAAAATGCAAAAATGATCTAACTAGATTAAGATTCTATCTAATTTAAACTAGGGATTAAGTCATATTAAATCCTAATTTAAACTAAGACATTATCTAAATCTAAAATGCAATTTATCTAAAAATGATTATCTAAATTTAAAATGAAATATGCAATTCTAATCTAATATGCACAATGATTTTTTATTTTTTTGTGTTTTTATTTTAAATTCGAAATCAAAATTTAATTAAACATGCAATTCAAATAAAAAAACTAACATCCTAAATGAATCACTTTCTTTCTTTTTTTTTTTTTTTTTTTTCTTTTTCCATGATTCAAAATAAACATCCTATTCTAAATATGCAAATAATAAAAACAAACTAATCCTAATTCAGATTTTTTGGATTTTCTTATTTAAAAATTGGAAATAAGATTGCAATTTTAACCCTAAAATAGGAATATTCTAAAACAAACTTAACCCTAATTCAATTTTTTTTTTATTTTTTTCCTCTTATGAAAATAAAATTGATCTCAACCAACTTGATGACATCAAATCAAACAAGATAATATTGATATCCAAAAATTGACGAACCATATCTTGCGCATGAGATCGGGTTGGCCAATTTTAAATTAAATTGCGAATCGAATCTCGGGCTTGAGATTGGATTGTCGATTTTTGTAAAAGATTGCGAGTCGGATTTTGGGCGCGAAAATCGAACTGTCAATCCCTAATTTGAGGGGCACTTTCATGTTGGAATCTCAATCAAACAGGAACAATTCCACTAAAAAAAATATAAAATAAAAAAAATAAAAAATAAAAAGAAAAACTACCTAATATGATTTTTCCTTTTTCTCTTTTGTTTTCTCCTTTCTTCTTTTCTTCCCAAGCACGGCTTGTGTTCGTGCGGCTGATCACTGGCTCCAGTGAGGGGTGGTGGCTGTAGCGGTGGCATCACCGTCGATCAGAGGTTGCGGAGGTGCAGAGCTTTGGCAAGGTCCAACAATTCGGAACTACAGGAAAGAAAAATCAATGACTGGTTCGGGCTCGAGCGAAGGCGCAGAGCAAAGAGCTGTGCGAAGGCGGGGCTAGCAGAGGCGATGTTGGGCTTCGGGCGAGGCTGGTGCGACCGATCGGAGGGTGGAAGCACAATAGAGGAAACACGTGGCTGTTGCGGCGTCAGAGGGCTACAGTGGGTCAGTCGGCTCGGGTAGAAGACTCCGGGTCGCGGCTCGACAGAGCAGCAGCTCGTCGCGGCGTTGCTGGAGCTATCGTTGGGTGCAGTGGACAGCGACTCGCGAGAGCAGAGGAGCGAAGCAGGAGGTGGAATCGGGTCTGGCAGAGGCTCCAGGCAACGTTGGCGCAGGGATTAGGTGGTGGTGTCGAGTCGCGAGATTGAAGCCGAGGCTGGGCAAGGGGAACTCTGGCGAAGGTAGACTGGCAGAAAGGGGCAACACCCGGGTAGCAAAGGTAATCGGCGAAGTAGGGGCGTCACGATCGAAGCTGTCGGCGTTCAGACTCCTGCAAAAGGCGTTGCGGGCGGAAGACTCTAAGTGCGGGTTTCACGTCGGAGGCAGGTTCAGATCTGCCGGCGTTGGGGTAGCCGAGCGATGAGATTAGGATAGCAATAGTGGAGGCGGCGTCGTGGATGTCAAGCGCTGGCGCAGTGGCGTCGGTTGAGGGAGGCGAACCACCGGTTTGCTGGGTGCAAATTACAGAGGCTAAGGCGCGGCAGGTGAAGGTGTGAGGGCGTCACGGGTCTGCGCTCGGAGTAACGACGAAGTCAGACTTCGATGGTGCTGCTGGGCGTCGGTGCTGGGTTGTGGGTCGAAGCAGGCGAAGGTGTCGGGGATGGCTAGCAGACACGATTCCAATGTCGACTGGTACGGACGCAGAGATGACACGGTCGAAGCCCCCTGCGTAGAAGACGACCCGATTCTTTTCTCTCTCTCTCTCTCTCTCTCTCTCTCTCTCTCTCTCTCTCTCTCTCTCATGTCACTCTCCCTCTGCCCACTCTGTATTTTCTGTAGAAGACCTTTCCACTTTTCTCAACCGGAGGAGAATTTTTCCTCTAATTTCCTCACTTCACCCTCGAGAAAAGAGCCCTCCTTTCCTCCTCATACACTGTTGCTTTTATAGGGGGTAGGAGATAGGTTTTCAATTTCTCCTTCAAATCTACATCTGCGATATTTTTTACCAACTTATCACGTATTGATAAAGATTCAAGATTATGATAAAATTTTCTCTAAATCCAAATCTTGCAAAGATAAATCGCAATATTTTTTCACGCATATGCCCTATCCAAAAGATTCATATCCCGGAAAAATTTCAAAATTTCTATTTTCCTACGAGATAATTTTCAATCAATAAAAACATGGGCTTGGGCCAACTTGCTCGCTTCGTGGACTTAGTCCAACAAATTTGAACCCATCCGCCACCGGTCCAAATAAAAAATAAATGCACCTACATCTATATGCTATGCAATTAATATTTTTTTAGAGATAAAATTAACCCCTAATTTTCTATGCAATAAATAAATGATCAGATCGCCAAAATTTAGGTGTCAACAGCTGCCCCTCTTTAAAGGTGAGCTCATAGAGGTTGCCTTCAAAGACAAATTGAAACCTAAATATTGATCATGCACATGCTCTAAATGACTTGATTTTTGATTTTTTGTTGGAAAATGAATTCCATTTTAAAATGCAATATATATGATGCATGAAAATGCTAATGTAAATGCATGATGCGAAAGAAAGGAACGTACCTACAATTACTTACCAGTCAGTGCGATAGAGCATCTCGAGGTACATGCTAAGTCCTTGTTTACTCTATAAGGACCCAACTCTCACTCAGGTTCCTTAAAGAGTCTAACAGGTAATAAATTGTGACATCAAAACTGAGAAAAACATTCACATCCAAAGTGAAATGTTCAACAAAAAGAATTGAGACATCCAGATCCAGACTGAGATGTCGAGATTTTTGTACTTGAAATACCTAGATCCAGATTAAGGTATAACAAGAAAGGTCGAAAAACATTCACATCCATAGTGAAATGTTTAGACGAAAATATTTAAGACATTCATATCCAAACTGAGATGTTAAAATTTATGCTCGAAGTACCTAGATCCAGACTAAGGTGTAACGAGAAAGATTAAAAACATTCACATCCAAAGTGAAATATTTAAATGAAAATAATCAAGACATCCGGATCCAGATTGAGATGTTAAGATTTTGGAATGCAATTTCTATGCAAATGTTAAAGGAACCTATCCGGAATATCTTACCTTCAAGGAGGGTAGAGTGATCCAAGGTAATTGGTGTTACATATCCAGGACCCGTACCATTCTACGGTCGTCTAGAATAGTAACATGGCTTTGTAAAGAGACTGCTTTCCAAGGACTCGTCCCATTCTACGGTCGCCCAATATGGCAGTGTTTGATTGTGTTTAGGACCTGTACTATTCTACGTTCGCCTGAATAGGGAAATAGATGTTGTCTAGGACCCGTACCATTCTACGGTCACCCGAATAGGGAAATAAATGTTATCTAGGACCCGTACCATTCTACGGTCGCCTAAACGGGGATTTACCTTCTAAGACCCGTACCATTCTACGGTCTTCTAAACGGGGATTCACTTTCTAGGACCCGTACCATTCTACGATCATCCAACGTTGTAGCATAGATTATCTGATTAGGACCCGAACCTTTCTTCGGTTGCCTTAATCAGATTGAATCTGGAGAAAAATCTTTGGGGGACAGCTCGATCAAGTGTCGGTGTTTCCAAAAGGGAATACCTGCACAATGACAAGTATTTAATGTATGGATAGAGATATACTTACCTGGTATCATCTCTATTCCTCGGGGAAATGTCTTCTACAAAACATGGTCATAGGAGAAGCAATATGCACTTGTGATCACAAACATGCATTAATTTAAGGGAGGTTCATGCGCAATGATTTATATCAAACTTGCATCACTTAATTTCCATTCGGAAGTATTTAAAAAAGAATGTTCCAATCTAAACACATAAGTGTCATGGATGTGCCAAATGGGGGACCTCTTAGTCTGAAAGGACTTTTCACTTCTCCTCATTAAAAGGGCCATTTTATCCTGACCTTTGATGCAGGATTTGATAATCACTCTATCTCACCATTGTCATACCAAACAAGGGTCCGAGCAATCTCGCAAGTGGTACGAATTTACCAATCTGAGAGGTTTTTAACAAGGACTGTAACATTGGCTTGGTCAACGGCTTAGCAAATGAGACTTTTTGAGTCGAAGCTATTGAAAAATGAATGATATTTCACAATCATCTTGGAGTTTACAAGTCAAGAAACATGAGAAATGAATCAGAAATTATCTTAATCGCACTTCTTCGAGCGGTGCTTTTAAACATATGAACTTTTACGATAATTCAAGTGCCATAATCTGAAGACACTTTGTGAGGGACGTAACGTAGGCTAAGTTCATGGGTTGAGAAACGAAAGGATGATTAAGCCCAAAAAGTGTTTATGGGGTCAAAGCTGGTGATCATCTTGACATTTCCAACAATTTTCCTCCCCATCGTCGAAGATTTTCTTCACATCACAACTCCACTGATTGCAACATCTCAACATTTGAGTTTTTTTTTTTTTTTTTTTGGGTACCACCATGTTGGGGATACAACTCACTTCATTGATTTTTCTTTGGACATTGGCCTTGCTTTTACCAAGCACACTACTTTTTCATGACCCATTTTTTGCACTCTTTTTTTTTTTTTTTGGGACAAAGTCTCCATTTTTATCAGCATTGTAAATCATGCTACTTAAGTGGTTTGATTTTTCTTTCTTTGCCCCAGTGTGGGGGATGATCACTAACTGGGTTTAATGTGAAATGAATTCATAGGCTCAAGGGAGCTATGCAATGGATAAATTGTATAGGATATAGAAAGAATTGCTCTTCGTCGTCCTAAAGCACTTTAAATTATCGTACAAGTCACACTGTAAAAGCAATACTCGAAGATTGATGCAAGTGAGAGTAAGAAAATTCCTATTATTCATTTCAAATCTTGTCCCAGTATGAGACGATTCTTGACAGGGATAATTTAAAAAGCTCTTCATGTGTGTGGGCTCAAAGGGCTGAACAATGGATTTACCTATAGTGTTTCGGGTAGTAGAAGAAACTGCCTCTCATCACCTCGGTTGATGTACCTTTTGCGAGATCACCATTTTCCTCGTGGGCATGTAATTTTTCCACACAACTCACTGGGGTCAGTGTATAGAATAGGGTTTGCCTTTCATCATTCCAAAGTATCCCATTTCACACATTCAATCCATCTCACACAATTCATCAATGAAGAAAAATGCAAGATTTGCAACAAGTTTGAACAATTCAATTCATTGAGGCAATTTACTCATCATAGAAATGCTTGTAGCTCAAATCATGACATGGCAAATTCTTTCATGGATAATACTTCTTAAAAAGCATTAGAATTCATTGGAGTTTGAAAACTCACGACCATTCATTTCTGCTAGGATGGCACCTCTTGGAAGTACCTTCCTTACCACATATAGGCTGTAATTTCGAGCGAACTTGCCCCCAGGATCTTCCAGCAGAGAATGATGGTTCTCTTTTACTTGCCCCAAATCTTTTTTCATTACAAGTGCGCTCTAAACTTGTTGATCACAAGGCAAGTTTATAATCATTAAAACTTGATACGCTATTCTCAGATGTCCCTTGTCATAACAAGTTATAGAATTATGCTTTGAGACAAGAAGCAAATGAGTCAGATAAACAAATAGGTTTAATCTGCTACAAGTTTTGGGAAAATGTTTTTTTTTTTTATACAATGAAATGCTTTTTGTTTTCGAAAAAGTTTTTGGGAGGAAACATGAGAAAGTCTAGCCCTCAGGATTTCTCCGTGGATGATATTTTTCTTTTTCATGGTTGGATATTGTCATTGGACTGGTTTGATATACTCCATCATGTCCTCAAAATTGGAAATAAAATTGTAATTTCATTGAATATAATCAAATGAATTACATTATTGGAATGGAAATTGTGATTCCTAAACCCCTAAAAAGAGAAAAAATTGAAAACGATTCCTAAAAAGCAAAAACCAATCCTAAAAAGTGATAAAAATTCCTAGAAAGAGATAAAAATTCTCACGTAGGGGAATGTGCAACAATAACAAGTTACTCTTGCAGGCTAACGTCCATGTCTTCCGAAGGTCCTTCGTCATTGGTTCCTATGAAGAGGTCATCAAACGGACCTGTGATTCCTTCCAAGGCATTATCAGAGTTCTCTGTCTTTGGAGGCGTTAAATTGTCCATGTCATCCCATCCACTTGGAACTATGTTGCGGGAGTCAAAGTAAAAGGTGGGAGGAGCCAAATACTTTACCAGGTAATCAAACTTGCCACTAGGCTGCCCCAAAGTGTCCATCACTTCCACTTCATCTTGCTTTGTCTTAGGGACATTGTCAAGTTTGGCAATGACTAGTGGGTTATCTTCCAGTTCAGGCATGTCACTATTGCTCATTTGGGTCTTGTATTCCTGCTTTGAAACTACTACCTCAGGGAAAGCAGGTGCAGGAGTCAAATCCGCTCGGAGCGATTGGATTTAGGCTATCATGAGTTGCATTGAGGTGAGCAACTGTTGGAGTTGGTATTCCATAGCGGAGATACGATCACACATTTCAGTTTGATCGGCCATTTTAGCTCTTGATTGCGTAATATGCGAAGGATTCATTATCACCTAATATAAGAAATGAACAAAAATAAGCAATCTTATATGAAAATACGTCGATTCATGGCAATATTCTAGAACTTTTATTCATCAATGGAGCTTTTGACAGACCTATCAAAATAGAAATTCGAAATGTCCTAAACAAATGAACTAGGAAAGTAAATGACTCAAACTTCCTAATCATTAATCTAAAAATGAAAATAGCAAGATTGATTCAAACATTTCATTTGGCTTGATCAATATACACTCGGGACACCATTTGGCGCAATCATTTATTCTCCTCTTGAGCTTTTTCAGCAACTTTTTTGAGGTGTTTATTTTCAGCTTGATTGGTGATATTCAACGGCACTTCCGGTATCTTCGGAAGCAGCTTCTCGGGAATCTTGTGTTGTTGGATATACTTAGTCGAGGCATAGTACTTTCTTTCTTTGCCCTTCAACTCCTCTTTGGGCCATTTGAGTTTTTGTGGATGGCACATGTCCCACATCGATTTGATAGCGAAAATGGAATCTTCATGGCCTCGGCTTCCATCAACGAAGCTGACTTGGAGCGGCTCTGCTTGTAACGTCGAGGGAAGCTCTTGCACGACTTGGTATTGACGAGTCACTCTGGTCGGATAGTACTCCAATGCTCCGGTGAATCCCAATAGAAGGATTGGGCCAACTCCTCCACACGAGAGTCTTGCCACCCGAACTTGGAACCATTTAGCATGCCATATGAAACCTTTGGAAGTCAGTTTTTTCATGAAAGCTAGCCACATAGAGTAATGGTAATCTGGTGCATGTTTTTGATTTTTCTCAAATCTCATAATAGGGTGATTAGAATTACTAACATCATGTATAATCATTAAACCACCAAACCCCTTTATATGAGAAAAGAACCAGATTTGTAAAAGTTCAGGAGAGGAATGGAGAGTCTTATCACCACCTCCTTTGAATCGAGTGAGAGAAAGAAAAGTTTCAGTCAAGACGGTGCTTACAAAATTTTTTCCTTCCAACACTTGCCTAACTAATTGAGCAATCAAAGGGTTAATAGCATTCTTGCAATAAAGAAATACTATAAGCCCAAAGAAAGCTAAGAGAAAAATCCTATGCATTTGAAATGAGGTGCCTTTTTCAAAACATTCTTTCAAAAAAGATAAAGGACATGCATTACGGTGGACTTTTAAAACCTTTCTTATGTCGTCTTCTTTAATTCTCAAAAAATCATATAATGCCGTAACATGATCTATTCTGATAGGCGGACTAATCAATTCAGCTTTCAAAGACTTCCCTATGGCGATGCTATAATCTTCCAAGGTGGGAGTGAGTTCATGCTTACCACCGAAGATAAAGGTAGAAGTCTCGGGGCACTAACAAGGGGTGAGCGCTTGGACGAGGCCGCCATGGATGTTGATATGCAATAGTGGAAGCAGTCGACCAATATGTGACTCTACGAACTGATGACTATTTTGATCTAACTTGTCCCACCAAGTGCTAAGCTCTTCCTTTGGAGGGAGAATAATCCGAATATCCGATGTCCCCATTGTATATTGATCAAGGCTTAGGAGAATCCTAATGCCATGGACCGACAAAATAATGCAACAAAGTAAGTAAATTGCAAAGGCAAACAAAAAAGAAAAATTAGAGAAATTACTTTATTAATGATTGGCAATCACATAGACATGCGCATGGTAAGTGGCTCAATTTCTAATCTATAAGGCTTAGTAAGATGGAGCCACAAGGATGATCAGACTAGCCACGAGCTTGTGGACTATGTCGGGTCCTCATGACTCTGGCTTACTCAAAGAGCCGACCCGGGTCGCGGGCATGCGGACCGAGGTGGGTACTCTTGACACCATGAAAGAAACTTCGGGATTGAGACGGGCGATTCGTACCGCGAGCATACGATCGGAGTGTTATCTATCTCAATACCATTCTAAATGATCCTATGCGGCCCAGGTCCGGTGGTAAGTTGTGTGTGCAAGAGTGTAGTGCAAATGCATGGCATGCATAGCAATTGAAATCAAACAACGCTTCAATGTGAAAATAAACCATACATTCCTACACCTCTCTACAAAACAAAGGTTAACAAACACTTCCCATTATACCTCCCATCTTGCAAAAACATTTAACACCTTAAATGTTAGTGTCATACCTGGGATCCTCGCAGCCAAACAAAAATATTTTTTTCAAAAAGATATTGGCCTAAGTTCACTAAGGGTGTGCATGGAAACACTCCAAAAAAGTGTTTCCGAAACACTTCTGTACGAAAAGTGTTCCCGAGAACAAAAAAAGAACAGAAACACGTTTGGTTGCGTTTCTGTTCTTTTTTTGTTTTTTTGTTTCTAGAACGAAATAAGAACAAAAAAAAGAAACAACAATTTTTTGTTTCTTGCTCCAGAAACATTTCTTGAAGAAACATTTCGCTTCTCTCTCTTCTTCTTCTCTTCTTCTTTTCTTCTTTTTTTTTTCTTCTTTTCTCTTTCGCCGGTCGCCCCAGCCAAGGCGAGGCTCGTGTCGCCGCCCGCGCGGCGATGCCGAGCCTCGCCTTGGCTGGGCAAGCTCGGCCGAGCCTAGATCCAGCGAGGCCGAGCCTCGCCATGGCTGGGGAGCTCGGCCTCGCCCGGCCAAGGCGAGGCCGAGCGTCGCCCGGCCCCCCGCGACGCTCGGCCTCGCCCAACCACGGCGAGGGCCGGCGAGCCTCGCCGTGGCCGGGCGAAGGACAAGCCGCCGGCCGGGCCGGTCGCCGGAAGCCGGTGACCGGCCGAAAAAAAAAAAATAAAAAAGAAAGGAAAACATGAAAAATAAAATAAAAATGTTTAAAAAATTAAAAGAAACAAAAAAAAGAATAAAAATTTACCAAACGTGTTTCGTTCATTTTTTATTCCCGGACCAAACGTTACCAAACGCGTTCTTTTGTTCAAAAATTGTTCCCCGGAACAGAAACACTTTTTTTTGTTTCTGTTCCCAAGAACAGAAAAAGAACAAAAATAATTCCATGCGCTCCGCCCTAAGAGTTTTAACTCAAGTTCCTAGTGAAGTCACCAAGCTGTCGCGACCTAATTTTCGTGTGTGGATCACCTAGGATTTTGGCTAATGGATTGTTAAGCTTAAGCTTAACTCGAGCCCTCCCAAGCCCATACCAAATCGCGACTTATGTTCAAGTTCTTAACATGCAATTGATTTTTTTAACTAGGAGTCGCCACTAATCTATTTTTTGGTGGGTCGATTAGAAAACCAAGTAAAGTAACGGGAAATTCACTTTACTCCTACGAACTAGAGATTTGGGTACGGGGACTTGATTACGCTAGATTTCTCTAAACACCCTTTCGGTACCATTTCTTTTATTTTTTGAAAAAAAGGTTTTGTAGGTAGCTTGAATTGATTTTAAATTAGTTCCCTAACACATGAGGTGTTCATGCAGGTGCGCAAACCACAAATTTAACACCCAAGAAAGCAATTAAATAATGCAGGACTTACCTCAAAGCAATGAAAGCATCTACTGTGTTAAATTAAAATCCACATCAACAACCCTAGATATGGTTTCTAATTAACACGTAATTTCTTTTTTTTTTTTTCATTTTTTAACGAGACTATAATCCATATGCAATGCAATGCTTTTAATCTAATATGAAATGATATGGCATGGCAACATGTCCTAAACTATATGAATAAAAATTTTGTGATCTCTTAATGAACATGCAATTGTTAAATAGGCAATCTAAATTAACCAAAAATGACTTAATTCTAATGACGTGCAATGCAATGCAATGACGTACAAAATTATTTAAACTAAAATGACATGCAACATGCAATTTAATATGCGAGCTATATGTCACGCGACATTTATTAAATGACCTAATCTAATGACTGGCAATTTCTAATTAAATGAACCTAACAACAGTCAATAAATGACGTGCATTTCATGAATCTAATCTTATATGACATGCAAATGACATTTTTTATTTTTTTTCTTAAAAAAGAATGCAATTTATCCTAGGGATTGAAACTAATTTATCCTAATATGTAATGACGTACAAAAAGATGCCCTAACACCGCATGATGACATTTTTTGTGTTTTTGTATTAATTTCGAAATTAAAATTTCATATGCAATTCAAATAATGATAAAACTAACATCCTAAATGAATGTGCTTTCTTTTTTGGTTTTCTTTTCCATGATTCAAAATGAAGTTCTTATTCTAAATATAAAAGATAAAAACCTAATCCTAATTCAACATTTTTTGGATTTTTCTTATTTAAAATTCGAAATAAGATTGCAATTTTAACCCTAAAATAGGAAATATTCTAAAACAAATCTAATCCTAACTCAAATATTTTTTGGATTTTTCTTTTACGAAAATAAGATTGACTCAACCAACTCGACAATGACAAAAAATCAAACAAGATAAGATTGATATCCAAAAATTGGCTAACCATATCTCGCATGGGATCGGGTTAGCCAATTTTAAAATTAAATCGAAATCAAATCTCGGGCTTGAGATTGGATTGTTGATTTTTGCAAGGATTGCGAGTCGATTTCGACGAAAATCGGACCGGCAACCCCTAATTTAAGGGGCACTTTCATGTTGGAATCTCAATCAAACATTAAGAGGAACAATTCCACTAAACAAAACCATATATAAAGGAAAATTAAAACTATAACTGGATAAGCAATAATAATAAAATAAAAAATCTACCTAATTCCCTTTTCCTTTTTTTTTTTTTTTTTTGTTTTTTCTTCTTTCCTTTCCCACGTGTAACCGTGGTTCTCCAAGGGCAGCCAGTTGATCAGTTCGGCAAGGGAACTCTGGCAGAGGTGAGCTAGCGAACCAGCGGCAGTAGAAGGATGCGGAGCACAAATCACGTGAGGGCAGATGGCCACTAGCATCGGCTTTGCGGATGGCAACCAGCAAGCGCTCGGGCGGAGTGAACGCGAGCGTCGGGGACTCGGGGTGGCGTGGCGGTTGCGGCTGGCTTCGGGGCAGCGAGCGGCGCGGGTCGACAGGACATCGGGGGAGCGAGCGGTGCGGGTCTGCTTGGCTTCGGGCGGAGCAGTAGTGGCGGGTCGGATCGAGCGGCGTGGGTTTCGTGCGGCGAGGGAGGCTCGCGGGTGCTGCGAGTAACGAGGGAACGAGCGGCGGCTGCAGAGGTGCGGCGGACAGGTCGAACAAAGACGCGATGGCTCAGCAGGCGGGTCGCGGCGGTGGCTGCATGAAGGAGACGATGAACAATGCTCTCCTTTTTCTTTTTTTCTCCTTTCTTTCTTCTGCTGCACACGCTTCTCTCTCACGTCACTCTCACATCTCCCTCTGTTCTGCTTTTGCTTTTTGCTTTTTCAGCAAAAGTCAAACCTTCACTCTTTCCTCCCCCAAACCCTAATGAAACCGAAGCTCTTCTCTCTTTTGGTGTGCTTGATTTTCGTTTTTTCTTCAATCGAGAAAAGAACCCCCCAAAAATCCCCCTCCAGAGAAGCCCCCTTTTATAGAGCAAGAACAAATCAATCTGTTCTACCAACGAAGATTTCATATACTGACTTAGAGATTGAAGATAATCTAAAACATTTTGTAAAGATTTTCCGGGTAATTCACTCAAGATAAAGCTCCATTATCCAATCTAAAATTTTTTGAAATCTCTATCCGCAACAAAATATTTTAGATTATTCCTTATCCTCCATAATATTCTCAACGATTTTACTACCAAAAGACTAAAGATAAGATTGCAATATTTTTTTTAAATGTCAAAAACCACGGTAATATCGCATCAAATCTCAATTTCTCATAAAATAATTAATTAATTAATTAAAAAGCAACGAGCTTGGGCTAATATGCTCTTTTCGTGGGCTTAATCCAACTAATTTGAACCCATCCACACGGTCCAAAAAATAAACGCCAATTAAAATAAAATAATAATAATGCACCTAAATCTATATGCTATGCAATTAATATATTTTTTTGGATAAAATTAAACCCTAATTTTTAATGCGATAAATGACTAAATGGACCGTCAAAATCTAGGTGTCAACACTTCATACCAACTCATTCGTATAGGTTCATATAAACTATTAAGTAGGATTAGAAATAGATTTGAAAAGTGTCTTACATCCTCATTCTGTTCTAAACTATTATTTCTTCTTACAACCGTCAGACCTTGAATTCCTGTTAGTTGCTTCCTTGGCAGTATTCCCAGGTGTGTCCTGTTGATGGATGACAATAATATAAAATTTGTATGAGCGATATATAAGCATCGTAAAATGTACAATACATGGAGGACATGACCCCTTTTTTTTGGAAAGGAAAGCATCAACTTGCTTCCAACTACGGGCAAAAACAGCAACTACAAGTCAGGACTTGCGCAGTGGATAGGGTTCTTACATTCGCCATTATTTAGATCCACGTCGGGACGCAGACAATTCTCAACGGCTGTTTGAAGTTCCTCAAACCCAGCACCGTGGTTGGCATTTTAAAGCTGCCAAGGACCCTGGGCTGGGGATTTACAGATTCTTGTGTAGAGAATATCTTGGGCTTGAATGCCAAACTAGGGCATTGAAGTGTGCATTTGCCTCCCTGTCATCCAGTGCAATTACGGGAGTTAATCAGGCCAAAACTCCTAACATATCAGTACAAGCACACTGGTGTTTTTGGTTATCTAATTGATTTCATGAATAGAGTGATGCAACACCATTAGCACATCAGTAAATTTATATTAGAGTAATCGGGCATAAGCAGCAGGGGCATGGCAACATACTACCCTTGACTTACATACCTTCCTCTTAGCAGGTACAGATCGATTCTTAGCTGGCTTAGAGAAGGAAAATAAATAAAAGGATTCATCGGAAAAAAGAAAGTGCATTTTGGAACTCACTTTCATTTGTTCAAGCTTTAGTTACCGGCCTTGTGATGACTCATCCTTAGCTGTCTCAATCTTCTCTATCGCCTGATACACATGGTAAAACAACATTGAAAACATCTATGCTCTCTCCTTCAGAGGAAAAGAAGCAACTTCCTTGAGTATGCAACTGACCAACACATTACTGAAGATAGAAGCCATATGTTCGTCACTCTGTCAATGTTGAACCCATTCTCATTCACGAGAAAGGAAATTAAGCCCTTAAAAGGGAAATAACAATCAGTTAGGAAATGAGTCGAGAATTCAAAAAGTGAAACGTTGCAAGTAAATCACAGCATGAAATTGACCCACCTCCTTGTTTGGAGCAGTCCATTTTATCTACGTCTGAAGGATAGAGAAACGACACAATTTTGTTTTGAGTGAGAGTGAAAGAACGGAAAAAGCAGACAATAGAATAGATAAAGGTATTATAGTAAATCAACACATGAAGTAGCATGGCTGATGCACTGATTGCCAGCCCATATCTGTTGGTGGCAAATGATCTTTCAGTTTCAAATTGTTGATCAAATATTTCCATGCCAGCTGAGTTTGAGAGATGATTCCTTTAAGTCAAGGAATCCAGCAGCCAAGACTATTACACTGAGAAACTTTGCTGCCTTTTTTCGCTTACAAGTCGGGGGACAAAATCAGAGAATAAGAAGCACCTTTGCTTGTTTATGTTCTCTAGTATGTTTTCTATGGAACCATGTTGACTCATAAGCTTAAGAGTAGTCAGCCCTCCAATGCCTAATAAACTCATTCCAAAGTAAAGCCACTGAAATCATCAAGCCAAAACATACGAGGGCAGAATGATATATGATAGTATTAAACAGTTAACAGAGCACTGCAATAATATCATGTCTACCTTGAATGCTTTCACAATAATCACATCCAGAAAGAATGCACAGGTCAATGAATTGATCCATATCCAGATTCATCTCCTCCAAGATCTAAAAGTCATGAAAGTGAGGAAAAAAAATTTAAGCAATCCCAGTGATAAACTTTTCTAAGTACCTTGGAAATTTCAAATTCCATAACTGGAACTTTTCTTGAGATGGGATCCATCAAATGGTGAAGGAATATAGGAGCTCCAAAAGTAAGGGAATCCATATCTTCAGAAGCAACTGCATAAACCTGAAAAACAGATATTACAGCTAAAGCACCATTCATGATAGATGAATTCTGGTTACCACAAAACAATTAAGCAATGATAGGTATTCAAAGTCACTGAAAATTCCCTGAACGAAAATGGCTTAGTAAAGAATATTCCAAATGTAAATGACTACGCATAAGAAGACATTAGACAAGTGAACAAGCATATGTGCGAGTGCAAAAGGAAATTAAATCATAAAAATAAAATGGTAATTTACCCATGATCGTTTCTGAAGACAATCAAATGGGAAGATACATGCCTTTCCATCTTTGCAAAGTGCAGCACATTGTGCCTCTGCTTCTGAAGGAGCCTAACATACAAAGACTGAACCTGGTATCTAAACTTTTTGTTAGAAGTAATAACAAATAAACTTTTCAGACAGAATTGTAACCTCAACAACTGGGACATCCATAAGTCTTAATAGTCTTTTGCAGTCTTCATTGCGCTGTTGTGTCACCTGCAAGAGTATCAAAGCCATGAACCACAAGTGCACACACATCCAGTTAGCTACGTAGATAGGTTTTTTTTTTTTTTTTTGTCTTCGGGAAAACAGAGACAAAATCAAACTTCATCAAATAAGATTAATTTTTAGTACCTAACAGCGCAAACTAACTTAATCGAACTAATAGATAAATAAATAAAAACTTAATCGAACTAAATTCCCAAGCATGCCACATCCTCATTTTACTATTCATCATCCAATCATTTTAGTAAATGTAGATTCAAGTATGTACAAGGAAATTTACTCTCCACATTTTATATGAAAACAAGTTAAGTAGTTCTTGAGATTTAACTATTAATGAAACGGCTTGTCCTTGAACTTTTGTGTAAATATGTTCATCTCATACCTAATTGAACATTTGTTTCTACTAAATCCTTGAATTGTCTAATTTACACTGTGATTCCTTATCATTTAATTCATTTTTGCTATACGCATCAACTTATATATTCTGTTGTCTTATTGGTGTGATTGTTAGATATGCAGTGTTAAAAATTTAGTTTTTGCCATTTGAGATGTAAATTTCCATTCAAAGACTTCTCATTCATTTGATAAGAAAATTAGAGATTGGACTCGACATATTTTGACTCCTTAACAAAAATATCGAGCTTGTATAGTCTTGCATTTGTAGTTCTCGTTGCATTTGCTCTGCGTTTAGATATTAGGAACAATTGTGCATAATCCATTCACATCGAATAAAGCATGGAACTGGTTATGAGTTTCTTGGGTTTTGGCCCGATAGATGGCCCACCATGCGAAATGAGTCACTTGAGGTTCCAAAACCGAGCCCGCACGAACCTAGCCCTAAGCTAATCAAACTCGGCCCAATGAAGGGAAAGGAAGCGCGGCCATTCAAATTTCATTTTGCTAATACTCATTTTTGAAGCCAATTCCAGGCTGAACACATAAGATGGAAGGAAGGCCTTGTTCAACTACACGCGTTGAAATTGGAAGAAAAGGCAAAGGAGAATCAAAGAAGGAAAGGAGGCATGCAGTTTCCATCTTTGACAAGGGAGCAATCTCGGCATTCACAGCCAAAAGAGAGCAAGAAAATCTAGGTATAAAAAAGCGGAAGATTCTCGGCCAAGTGGGGAGGCGAATTTTCAGCATATAATCATTGCCAAAGTGACTGGTGAGCTCGAGAAAGAAATGGTGTAAGCTTTTTCTCACGGCCAAGGAAGAAGAACCCAGAGAGAGTTATGGTCGGCAAGAGAGAGAGAAACAGAGTAGGCAAATTCTCGTGGAGGTGGTGGAAAGAAAAAAGGACGAGAGAGATATATATATATATATGCAATTTCACAGTTGTTCGTTTAATTCACTTTCGTAGCATCTTCCTCAAAGTTCACTTTTTCTTTGCACTTTAATTTCCAAGAATTTTATACCTCATACTTAAATTTCTCCACCATTTTATTTCAAAGCCCAGCGCACCTTGCACCTGGAAAAAGCCAAAAAACGAAATCAAGTTCGGCCCTGTTTTGAAGTCGAACAACTTTTGTTCAAATTAGAACCAATGTGTGAAAACACCATCTTAAGAAAAGGGTGTGTAAAGGGGACCGGCATTTGGGGAATTCGCAAAAGTCACCATTGACAGTGACGGATTGTTCTCATGGGCCACTCTCTTAAGAGGAAACTCACTTTCCAACTAGTGTGAAGAATACTTGCACATTTAATGGACAAGAATCACTTGGAATCTAAGTGTCATTTTTAGAATAACACCTACTTGTAAACCACCTTTAGCTTTTTGCTATATCTTTCAAAGCCTGCAAATGGACAAGAATTTTCTGAACAATTTCGTAACCACGTGCCACTGTTTATTTGACCTTTCTTTGTTTTCACATTCAACCATTAAATCCAAGTATCCAGCAATATTGCAAAAGACGAGGATCGCGTTCTCTTGCTTTCACACGCACAACAACCAAAGATATTTACAGTGATTTTTTTTTTTTTTTTGCAAACCAAATTAAAACACCATCTTTGAATTTCTTTATCCATATATATGACGGAAACTTCCCTTCAAATTAACACCTTATATCTGTTTCTTGTCCTTTCGACTATGACATTTTAACGGTAATGTAAGATTAAAATCAATAATTTATGGAAAAAAATGTTACAATTTGTTAGATATATTTGTAATGCTAATCATCCACAAATTACCAAACCTTTCACACATGCATAATATAGTGTGTTCATTGTGTATAGTCATATTATGTCTACAAATTATGATACCATGGATCTATACTGTATTAGTTCAGGTTATATAATAAATTATCGCAATTACTTGTATAATGCATTTGCAAAAAGACTTTAGTTTATCTATCTCTTGATGATATAATCCTTCAATCAAAACTCGTTACCACCTATTTAGATAGTTTTCGCCACAATTCACTATGTAAGGCTTTGAATCCTACAATCACGTTGTTGAGTCCTCGCATGCCGGGATGGCGAAACTCGTCCAAATCTTTGCCTTCATAGCCCGCTGTCCTTCCCTTGTTGCTCAACGAACCACCCATCAGACAAGTAATCGTCCTCCGAGTTGAACACTGGAAACGGAGACTCGGATCGCTGCCACATGCGGCTGGACGGTCAATACCACAACCTTAACTGTGCCAGCTTCGTTCCTCAGAAAGATGACGTCAGCATCAAGCAACCACCACATCATTTCTGCCACTCGCCGCTCCACATCATCACAACATCATCGTTATAAGAGTTGGCAACTTGTAGCCACGTATCCTAACCAGGTTTTGTCATCTTGTCAAGTAATCATCACAACATCAAAGTACGACGTTGTGATTCGTGAGTCAATCGGTCGAAGCACCGGATCGATGAAGTTGAAAAATCTACAAAGAAATTCATGATATATATTAAAATATGCCAATTACCACGAAAGAGAGCACTTATGTATTTAGATGCATGTTGGGTGTAAATGATACGTAGGGAAGTTTCGTGAATAGACTGGTTATTCTTGTTTAATTAACACTTAGGAAAAGAAACTAAGGGCAATCCTGCAAAAAAGAAAGAATGAGAAAAGGAGGGGGTTATTTTTCT
Source organism: Eucalyptus cladocalyx (assembly GCA_017140615.1). NCBI lineage: Eukaryota > Viridiplantae > Streptophyta > Magnoliopsida > Myrtales > Myrtaceae > Eucalyptus > Eucalyptus cladocalyx. The sequence goes on from CM029517.1 coordinate 22,819,794, forward strand.
TTTGAGTAGGTTTTGTCTGATTTTGTCTCGGCACTTTCTCTATAACTTAGCAAGTGAGATGATGGAAGACTTTTGACTTCTTTGGTCGAAAAAAAAGAAGAGGAAAATGCAACAACACTTTGGCTTGCTTTTTGCGTTACACGCTGTGAAGTAGATTATCCAATCATGATGATTTGAGACTTGCATGCTTTCTAGACTGTTAGTATATTTAAATAATAAACCACATCTTCATTTAATAACTTAAACTTTTGAAACAATCAATAATCCCATAAAATCTCACACTGACAATTAACAATTCAAATATATCATCTTGCTCATTACCTTCTTTTAATGTCTAAATTTAAAATTTAAAATAAGCAAATTGCAACTTTAAAATTTGGAATAAAATATATCAAGTTACTCATGGTTGGATGACAATCTATAAAAAAAAAATCATATTAAGAATTTTGCAAATCAATCCATTTTATAAATAAAAAACATATTGTTCGTGGTACTCTTCCTTCACTCCATTGCTAAATCTGATTATCAAGGCTATTTCATGGCTAAATTTCCAAAATCAAGCTAATTTTAGTGCAATCATCTTATTTTTATTGGGATGGTATATTTGAGTATGATTTTGTGTAATCTTCATCCAAATGATCCACAATTTATCGAATCTCACAAATATTCGAAATATTATCAAAGTGGTATCATATATCGATCCATATTGGTTTGGGATCTAAATCTATATAACATAAATGATCATTTGAAAGGTACAGCACAGTCAAGCATTCAAAATTTGTCATATTATTTTGTAACTAAGCAGCAATACGAACTCTTTTCAATCTCTTATATTATCGTAATTCTTTTATTGGTAACACCGGCCACATACTACTTCATATGAGGAGGTTAAGATGATGATACATATATTATAATTTTAATTTAAGTAATAAATTAATTCCAAGTAAGGTTAAGATTCCGATATAATAATTTTGATTTAGTAATTACATTAATCTCAATAACAGATAAGTCTCTTCACTTAAAAGCTATTAATCTGTTTTTCTTGATAGTAAGTATTTTTTTTATAGAATTCGCATCTTAATATTTAATTTGAGAAATTCGGTGGCCAAACCGATGCAAAACAGACAAGATTTACATGAACATGAAACAAATTAATCAAAAGATGAGGGAATAAACCAAACAAATTTGAAAATTCATCGCCTCCTTTCATCACCTTCTTCTAAAATTATAATTTAAAATTTAAGATAAGCCAGTTGTAATATTAAAATTTAGAATAAAATATATCACATAATAAATAAAATAATTAGTATTGAAATTTTTTCTATTCAATCCATTTAATAAATTAAAAACATATTGGAGTTCATGGCTCTCTACATTTGCTCAGTTGCTAAATCTGATTATCCAGTCCATTTCATAGCTTAATTTCCAATATCAAGTTGTTTCATTGCAATCATCTTATTTTGAGTGGGATGCAAGATTCTTTGATTTTATTTTATGTAACCATCACTGATATGATCTGTGGTTAATCAGATCTCACAAATATTTGGAATACTATTACCATCTTTTATAGTCATCTTTATGTTTAATGTGTCGTATCATAGATCTTTCTATATTTGTTTGGGATCTAGATCTATATACTATGAATGATCATTTGGAGAGGTTGGGCATAGTCACACATTCAAAAAAATTTCACATTAATTTGTAACTAATGTGAATAACACTTTTCAATCTCTTATTTTATTTTAACTGCTTTTGTTGGTAAAACCAGCCACGTAATACTTCATATAGTGAGGTTAAGATTATGATAAATATATAACGATTTTAATTTAAGCAAATAAATTAATTCCAAGTAAGGTTAAGAAACTGATATATATACAACAATTCTGATTTAGTAATTACATTAACTCCAATGACGGATAAGTGTCTTCACTTAAAAGCTATCCATGTGTTTTTATTAATAGCAAAGGTATTTTAAAATAGAATTCACATCTTAATAATTTCATTTTGAGAAATTCGGTCGCCAAACCGATGCAAAACAAACAAAATTTACATGAACTCGAAACAAATTACTGAAAAGATGAAGGTGCACCAAGGAATGCCATGCTCTTTCCACTTTAACTTAGTAGTGGAAACATGGATTGACCGATTATATCACGTCGATCATGTGATTGGTGCATAATATAAATTTTCTTGGTAGAGGGATAGTTTAATATTCTAACTAAAGAATTTTGTTTGAAGATGAACGTTGTTGCAAATGTCAATAATTCAGAATCATATATGATATAGATACAAAATTAATTGGATTTTTTAAATGTTCACTACTATGATTAAATAAAGAAAGCTCAAAAATCATCTTCACTTTGTATCATGATTTCACTTTATATCCTCTATTTCTAAAGCTATGATCTCTGATTTAAAATTTGTTATTAAATGAATGGGACATAGAAACTCCTAGCACGATAACCCAATGATTGATCAATGAAATTTCTAGGAAACTTCTAGGATGACTTGTAAATCGCGTTCTGCTTTTTGGCATGTCCTTGAACTGTGACTAATGGACAAGAATTTCTCAAACGATTTTGTAAACCGTGTCTGAGGAAGACTTTCCAACGAGGGTCCCTCGTCTGGCAATGCAGGATGGAAGAAGACTTTGACTTGCCTACCCTCGCCAATCTTTTCTCGAGTACATTTTGTCGGCTTTTGCCTTGTTACTTTCTTTGCAATTAAGCAAGCAAGATGGTGGAAGACTTTTGAATTCTTCAGTCGGAAGAAAAGAAGAGGAAAATACAATGAAGTGAGCAAAGATATTAGAAGACTTTGGCTTGCTTCTCCGTGTTATATGCCGAGGAGATTAGCTAACAACCATGATGATTTGGGACTTGTGTGCTTTCCAGACAAATAAACCAATCAGGATTAATTTAAATTTGATAATTCATCGTCCTTTTCATTACCTTCTTTTAAAATATAAATTTAAAATTTAGGACAAGCAAGTTGCAACTTTAAAATTTGGAATAAAATATATCAAGCTACTCATGAACATGAAACAAATTAATCAAAAGATGAAGGAGTAAGCCAAACAAATTTGATAATTTATCACCTCCTCTAATCACCTTCTTCTTAAATTTTAATTTAAAATTTAAAATAAGCAAGTTGCAATTTTAAAATTTAGAATAAAATATATCAAGTTACTCACAGTTGGATCTTTATTAATAATATAGTTCGGATCGAAAATTTTGCAAATCAATCCATTTTACAAACAAAAAATGTATTGGTGTTCATGGATCTTCCTTTTTTAGCATCCATTTTATATAAATAAAAATATATCAAGCTACTCGGGAAAGTGTTCTTTCAGTGTGCCCCTCCTTTTGTTTGGTTTGTTCTTTTCCTTATTATATGGTCAACACTGTGTGTTGAGCATATAGTAGATTTGTATTATGAGTGCAATTGTTTTGCGTTTGCATAACTCGTCAACCTAATCATGTTGTCTGCCTGAGGGTGAGGGAGGGGAGGGACTAATAAAAAGTGTAAAGAACATGTCTATCCCAATTTTTTTCACAATAAATCATTTGACGACATATTTTAAAGAATTTGTTAATAAAGAAGACAAATTGATGGCTTGCTACCTCGATTGAATCATGGACCTCAACCTTAAGATCAGAGAATCTCATATCACAACGAAAATAACAATAGGGTAATCAATTTAATAGAATCTAGAATTGAAATTTGCTCAGCAAATTGATTTGGTTTACTTAATTGAAAGCCTTGAAGCCCCCATTATCTTTTTATAAATAGGTAACGTGTCACATCTCAAGAGGGTAAATGGAATCAATTTGTCTTTACTAAATATCTATTCAAATAATGTCTAGCATGTTATATCCCAATAATGTAATGAGTTTTCTTATGCAAGGTAAAGTTCCAAAGAGAAAGGCTCACTTGTGAAGTTTTTGATAAACAAGATGCATCATCAAGTCAATTTCAAAAGGAGTATCGGTGTAATGTCGATAATTACTTTATTTAGAAATGTATTACCATATCGTTATGTGAAGTAATCTTAGGGTTCTTGTTTCATCTTAACTTAATACTTAGTCATGGGGATAACTATACAAATGGTCCACGAACTGAACTTTGGTTTAATGTGTAATGTCGTCCACGAACTTTTACTTGTTCAATATAGTCTGTAGAATTTTGGTAAACATTCAATCTAACCTAAACTATACGAAAATATCTAATGTTATCTTTTCATTAATTCAAATTCGAAGACAACATTGAACATTTTTATATAATCCATAGATTAAATTGAACTTGTACCAAAAGTTCATGGACCACATTAAATAAATTAAAAGTTCAATGATGATATTCCACAGTGGATTGAAGTTCAAAAATAGTCAATCATGTAATCGATGCATAACATAAATTTCCTTAGTAGAGGGATAGTTTAATCTTCTAATGATTGACATATTCTATAGTGGATCTTCTAAATGATATGTAGGGTGTGTTTGTTTCATGGGATATATTTTTAGAGAAAACATTTTCCTCATTTTCTAGCGTTTGGTTCACTCAAAAATGAGTTAACGGAAAATATTTTCCAAGTTAACAGAAAAAGTTTTCCTAACAAAACTTAAATTCAGGAAAATGATTTCTCCTTTGAAAGAACCGGAAAATGTTTTCCGAATCTACCAAAGCTTAGATTTGGGGCATGGTTTACAAACAATTATTCTTATATATAATCGAATTTTAATTTTTTATTTAAAAAATTGATTTTTTCTTTGTATTTTATTTTATTTTAATTTATTTTTCTTTTTTTGCTTCTTCTCCACCCATCGCTAGCCACAGGGATGGCTGATGAGCTCTAGCCTCATTAGATCGAGTGAGCTCGCGGCCTCTAACAGTGAGGCTTGAGCTTGCCTGAGACGGGTGAGCCTCAAGCCTCACCAAATTGGGTGAGCTCGTGGTCATCACGTGGCAAGGGTCAAGCTCGCACCAGACTAGCGAGCTCGCAACAGCTCAAGCTTGCCCCTCATAAGCCAGCCGAGGACAAACTGCAATAAAAGTAAACAAAAAAAATTAAAAAATCTGTTTTTTTAAATTAAAAAATTCGATTTTCTTTTTTAGCTACAATAAAGTGTGAAATCATTTTATAATGGGATTCAAGTAATATAAAACATTTTCAATTATATATCACCAAATGAAAACAAAACAAATCGTATTCTTAGAAAATGCTTTCCCGAAAAGTATTTTCCTTTATCATGGAGTTTTTCATGAAACAAACACACTCATAATATTACTTATTAATCTTCTAGGATGGAGTGGTGAGTAGATGGTGTACTTTAGAACTAAAGCTTTTATATATTGAGCTGAGGCTCACCCAATATTCCATATAGATTGGTGAAGTTCAGAGTTTTAAGGGCATTTCAATTTGCGCTTCCAAAGATCTCTTTTTGGACTTGATTAGTGTACACAACAAGAGTAGGGGAATATATTTTGTCTTGAGAGTTTTGATTATGTATAGTTGTGTACATCACTTGAGATTAAATTATTTATTAATTTGAGGTTAAAATTGTATGTGAAATTCAGATCGTGACACTAACTTCCAAGTTGCCTCCGTTACCCCTGAACACATTATCTTAACTTCACAAACAATGCAAAGTCGCTACATTTTAGGATATTTAAATTTTAGTTCATATATCAATCAAAAAATCGTAAGGTATACAAATTAAAGATCTTTTACGACCAATATTTGCCATTCATTTCAGAAATTTGCATTTTCAAGAGAACAAAAAAATATGTCAACATAGAAGAATATTAAAATAAACACTTGCAATTTGATATTTGGTATTTCATCTTTTTCCCACACGCAGGGCATGTACACAATTTTCCGTGGCCACTAGATTAGCCCATGAATTTAAGAACAAAGTTGTCAATTATAGAAGGGAAGAACATGAATGACAACTACGACTAAATGTCAATAGTTCTTAATTGAATGAACGGTAGTGTCACGGTCAGTAGGGATTAATCAAGTCTTTAAAGAGTCTCAGACATTCGATTGATATCGAAAAGGTTGATGACTGATGTTACTTTCCTGGAAATATTACACATTATGTGGACAAAATTATTTTTAAAAAATCTTAAATTTATTATATAGATATCAATTCATAGTCTAAACTTTTCAATATGACAAATTTAATTCTACATCATTTGATGATTTATTAATTTAACAATTTCAATTAATTTTGATCAGAAATTGCTGAAATGAATTTTAATTGTCTTACGTTATGACATAGGCTGAAGTTAACGATTTTAGCAATTTTTCAAATTGCCCGGGCAAGGGCTAAGTGGACCTTGGCATGGGCTGAGGGCTATGATCATCGCCAGCTGTCAAACAAGAGCTTGTCGGCAATCCTCTCCAGCCACAATGAAAAAGAAACAAAAGTGAAAAAAAGATACAGACAATCATCATTGCACCTTTGAGCAAGACGCCTCGAATTTCGAGTTAGGCCATGGCGAGAGAAGAGGGAGAGAGAGATGTGAAGGCAAAGGTGGGGCTAAGTTGTGGAGGGCGTTGTTGGTTTTGATCGGGGAGTGGCAGTATTCGTAGGGGACAAGGATGGTGACCTTGACTGGCAGTATGGTGAGAGGAGAGAGAGAAATGGTGTGGTAGAACAAAAAGCATTTCATATGGTGTAACAAACCAGTGCAAAGTGAGTATGTTTCAACGTTTCAGCACCCAATAGAATGACTTGCACATTGCATGAGCAACATGATTTGACCAATTACACTACGTCAATCATATGACCAGTGCATAATATAAATTTCCTTAATAGAGAAATAGTTTAATCTTCTAATAAAGAATTTCTGTTTGAAGATGAATGTTGTTGCAAATATCAATAACTCAAAGTCATATATGATATAGATACAAAGTTTAATTGGATGTTTTAAATTTTCTTTAATGCAATTAAAATAAATAAAAAAAGCTCAAAAATCATCTTCGCTTTGCATCTTAATTTCACTTTATATGCGCTATTTTTAAAGCTATGAATTTCTGATTTAAAATTTGTCTTTAAATGAATGGGACATGGAAACTCATAGTACGATAACCCATTGATTGATCAATGCAACTTCTAGGAAACTTCTAGGATGGCTTGTAAAACGCATTCTACTTTTTGGCATGTCCTTTAAATGTGACTACTGGACAAGAATTTATTGACAGTTTTGTAAACCGCGTCTAAGGATATTGACAGTTTTGTAAACCGCGTCTGAGGAACTCTTCAATAGGGTCCCTTGTCTGGCAATGCAAGCTGGAGGAAGACTTGACTTGCTTCCCTTTGCCAATCTTTTCTTTTGAGTAGGTTTTGTCGGCTCTTGCCTCATCACTTTCTCAGCAACTAAGCATGATAAATAGTGGAAGACTATTGACTTCTTTGGTCGGAAGAAAAGAAGAGGAAAATGGAACGAAGCGAGCAAAGATATTAGAAGACTTTGGCTTGCTTTCCCCTGTTACATGCTGTGAAGTAGATTATCCAACACCAACGATTTGGGACTTGTGTGATGTCTAGACAAATTATCCAATCGAGATTGATTTAAATTTGATAATTCATCGTCCTTCTCATTACTTTCTTTTAAAGTATAAATTTAAAATTTAGGATTTGCAAGCCGCGGCTTTAAAATTTGAAATAAAATACATCAAGCTGTTCATGGTTGGATCATAATTTATAAAATAGTTCGTATTGAGAATTTTGCAAATCAATCCAGTTTATAAATAAAAAACATATTGATCGTGGCACTCTACATTCACTTCATTGCTAAATCTGATTATCTAGGCCATTTCACAGCTTAATTTCCTAAATAAAGCTGTGATTTCATTGCAATCATCTTACTTTTAGTGGGATGATAGATATAGTTGAGTTTGATTTTATGTAATCTTCATAGATATGATCTGCAATTTATGAAATCTCACAAATATTCAAAATATTGTCAGAGTCTTTATGTAGCTATCTTTATGTTTAATCGGTGGTGTCATATATCTTTCCATATTGGTTCGGGATCTAAATATATATACTATAAATGATCTTCTGAAAAGGTAGGGCATAATCGAGCATTCAAAATTTGTCATATTATAATAATTTCGGACTCTGATATATATTTAAGTAAATGAATTAATTCCAAGTAAGGTTAAGATTCTAATACATATATAATAATTTTGATTTACTAATTACATTGATTCCAACGACAAATAAGTCATTTTAGTTAATACCTATTTATGTGTTTTAAATAGAATTTGCATCTTAATTATTACAACTTTATTGTTAGATCAATAAGAATTATTTAAAGCCAGCAGACAAATTGAAGAGTTCGATATATATTGAGTATATGTTATGTTGTCGGGCATATAGATTTCTTAGAACGCCTAATAGCAACATAAAAATCGCATACCTTGTGTCACAAAAAAAATACAAAGTTCCATATTGTCATTATATTATGAGTCATGACAGGTTTTATCCATTCATCACTATTAAATTAAGTCTATTTAATATTATCACGATAAATGCTAGTCTCGTCTCCTAATGCAACGAAGCAAGCAAGCAAGATGGTGGAAGACCCTTGACTTGCTTTCTCTCGTCGTTGAGGGGTCCTCAATGATGGTGACGCACTCATTTCTTACGCCTCTTCCTCTCGTTTTCCTTTTTTGGGCCACACTGATTTTGCGACGAGGTTTGACTTGGAAGTAGGAATTCAGATCAGACGGCTGAGGATGATTCCATCGGGAGCGGGAACAATAAGAGTGGGCCATCGGGGAATTAAGGCCCGAATCGACGCATGCTTAGATGCTAACACGTGTAATAATTAAATCAAGCAGAAGTACCTCAGATTTTTTCTGTTAAAATGACATGCATATTGCATGAAATGACGGATCTCACCACACCAATCATGCGATTGCCCCATAAAACACATTTCGATTATAGAAGGATAATTTAGCATTTAGCTAAGGATTTTTGTCTATAGATGAACAATGCCACAAATTTCAAGAGCTCATAGTAGTATTTGATGTAGATAGAAAGTCTGATTGGATTTTTCAATTTTTTTCTAATATAATTACAATAAAGAAAAGCTCAAAAATCATATTCGTTTTGTATCCTGATTTCAATTTATATACTTTATTAAGGGTACGAATCTCTAACTTTATTAAACGTATTGGATATGGGAACTCCTAAGATGACAACTCATTGATGACCAGTAGAAACTTCTATGAAGCTTCTAGGATGACTCGTAAAACCCACTCTATTATTTTGACACGTCTTTTAAATGAAACTTATGGACAAAAATTTCCTGAATAATACTGTATGCCTACCATTTCTTCATTCAAACCTTTATTTTTACTCGTACAAAAACCAAAGACAATCAATTCTACTTGCTTTACAAGATATCATGACATTTTAGAATCAAGTAGAGTCATATATACTAAATATTTCCTGATAATCCATAGTTAGGATCTCCAATCTGCCTCATCAGCTAATTGACAATACTAACTTCTATCTTGCTTGTATATGTATTAAGAAAATCAAAATAGGAGCATAGCTTGGATTCTACAATTGCATTGTCGACTCATGCATGAACTGGTTAATACTTAATAGGCCTTCCACATTATTAGGTTTTAGAGTTTATCCAATAATATAATGCTAGTTGCATCTTTTATCGTCGAATCGATGGGGTTGAAATATAATGGGTTCCTTCATTAATACTAGAACCGGTATTAGGTTGATTCGGAATATGTGAGGCAAAGTAATTTTTTTTTTTCCGATGGTTTAAAATCTCATAATTTTGCGATCCATCTCTCAATGAAAAATGAAGCAAAATATATTTTATAAAGAGATATGATTGTTTTGCTTTTCTTATTCTAAAACAATTGTGGTTCATTGAATCTATTAAAATGCGTTTAGGGAATTATATTCTCTATTGCGCTTTTATCATCTCAAAGGTGAATTTTTCTCTGCCTATTTTTATTTCTCAAAAATTTCCCCTCTACCATAGATTCCTTAGCTTTTGACACAGATTAGCCGACCAATTCAATTATCGATCCTACTCTCTTAAAGACGAAACTTTCTGATGATATACAAGTTCATCCCAAAAACTATATAATAAAAAAGTGAATCTCAAACAAGCTGACTCATCCCCATTCACCCACACATTCATCTCCAAATGTCAAAAATGCCCTCAACAACACCAATTATCAATTTACCACCGCCATCCGTGCAACAGAAGCAAAAGTCGCTCGTCCAAGAAAATGGCACTTTCGTAAAAAAATTGCTGGACGAGACTTTTAACAATGGCATCAAGATACTTCACTCTCTCGCTCTCTTTCCTCTTCCTTTGTATCCATTATAAGGTCCTGTACTGCGCTTTCCCTCTCTCTGCGCAGAGTTCTCATTCTTCAATTCTCAAGCATTCACTTACTCCCTCAGCCTTTTCAACTCTCTCACTCTTCGCTCTGCTGGAAACATGGCGGGTTCCGGTAAACGTAGACCTCTTGACTGCTCTCCCCCTCACGAGCTCACCTCCAATACTCCCTTTTCCAGCCAGACCTCGAAGAAGCGCAAAATGCTAGCGAATGAGACGAATTCGCAGGCATCAGCTGGACCTTCCTACTGGGTTTTTCTAAGTTTTCGAGGACTAGACACTCGTCATGGATTCACCGATTGTCTTTATCATGCCATGGTAGATGCTGGGATCCTCGTCTTTAGGGATGATGAATCCCTCCGTGTTGGTGAGAAAATTAGGGATGAACTTCTACAAGCAATTGAGAACTCAGAGATTTACATTCCCATATTCTCCAAGAATTATGCCACGAGTCATTGGTGCCTCGAAGAGCTCGCGCACATGGTTGATTGCACCTCCAAATCTGAGAATAAAAAGATTTTGCCCATTTTCCTGGACGTGAAACCTAATGATGTCAAGCTCAAAACAAATCTATACAGCAAAGCTCTTTCAGAGCACCGGAAAAAGTTTTGCACTGAAGCAGTAGAATCATGGAAAAAGGCTCTTATTGAGGTGGACAAGGTAAAGGGATGGAACGTGAAGAAAGACGATGGGTAAATTCTTAAACTTTTTGACTGTCATATGTAAATTTCTTTTTTCCACCCTAGTCCTTTTAATTGTGGTATTATTGTTGAAAATATAATTTATTCATCTCCTCGATTTTACATAGTTTAATTAGCAGTCGCGGCCACTGCCGCTACTGTAGCGGAAAGAATAGAATTTTCACTGGCAGTGGTCAATGGTGGTTGCTATTGGTAGTATCGCGGCGATAGCTTCGGTCAATGGCACTATTGCGGTGGTAGCGCACCCTACTCATCCTGATTTTCTCTCTCCTCTCACTCTTTGTCGCTATCACAATAGCCACGAATAGTAATAGATCTCCGAGCAGATCCACGAAGCTGCTGGCTAGCCACCGCAGCAGCTCGTCCGTCAGTCGCCACCACTTCTTCGTCACCATCCCAACACCAAGCCCGCCAGAAGGCTCCAAGCCATCCGCCCTCGACACCTTCTTTGTCTCACTCACTGTGGCGAGCCGAATCCGGGATCTGGACATCCGGTCTGATGCCACCGAGCCCATATCCGGCGTAGCTGACCGTGGGTGACCCCAAATCTGGTGTCACCCAAGGCCAATGACACCATCCCCGGCGGTCGCAAGGCCCCAGTGACGTGGAGAATTGAAGCAAGGCCAAGGTGGGGGTCAACGGGGCGCAACGGGCAACGGCACTGGAAGGCGATGGTGACCGTGCAGGGAGGCGAGCGATGGCAATGGCGGCATGGTTGTGGCAGGGGTCGACGGTGATGGTGACTGAAGTTGTGGAGTGGAGAAGATAGGCAAAAATCAGAACTGCAAATATGTCTAGATTTTTTCGCGTTATTTCCTCAACATGTGAAGGCAATTTAGTCACTTTGGGAGTAGTTTTACAATATTAAAGTTATCCCTAACATGGTTGTTCCCTTATGGCAGCCAAGGAGAACTGATTCGTTCCGTAATTCGAACGGTTTCGGTTATGCTGAAGGTTGCATATCAAAATGTGACTGAACATTTAGTCGGAGTTGATGATCGTGTAGAAGCTATAATCCAAAAGTTGGATGTGGGATCTGATGGTGTACGGTTTCTCGGAATCCACGGAATGGGCAGTGTTGGCAAAACAACCCTCGCTAAGGTCGTCTTCAACAAACTATCTTCAAGCTTTGACCAATGTTGTTTCCTTGCAAATGTTGGGGAATCATCAGAAGGCAAAGATGGTTTGGTAAATTTGCAAAAAACACTGTTATCCAGGCTCCTTGGTCATCATTCTATCGACCAAATTTCTGATGTGAATGACGGGATCAACAAGATTAGAGGAGCACTTGGAAATAAAAATGTTCTCATTATTCTTGATGATGTGGATGAGAAAGAGCAACTAGAAAGTCTTGAAGGAAATGGTAGTTGGTTTGGTTCATGCAGTAGGATTATTGTAACTACTAGGGACAAAAGTGTTCTAACCGAAGCCCCAGATGTTTCAACTTACGAAGTATGTGAAATGGAATTTGGTCATGCTCTCAAGCTTTTTAGTAGGCATGTCTTCAATAGTGACTCTCCACCAAATCATTGTGTCTCCCTTTCCAAAGAAATTGTCAATACTTTAGGAAGGCTTCCTTTATCTCTTGAGATTACAGATTCATCCCTGCGCGGTAAAGACGAAGAATTATGGATTGACACATTGAAGAAGCTACAAAAAGCTCCTCCCAAGGATGTCCAAAAGAAATTGATGATAACTTACGAAAAATTAGAGTATGGAGAAAAGGAAGTATTTTTGGATATAGCTTGTTTTTTTGTTAATGAAGGTATAACATGCCCTTCCTATATGTGGGATGACTGTGAATACCACCCACACGTTGCCATTGATGTCCTCCTTCGCATGTCCTTAATAAAAATCATAGACAACAAAACTTTCTGGATGCATGACCAAGTGCGGGACCTCGGAAGGGAAATCGTTCGTCAAGAGAACTTCACCAATCCCTATGAGCGTAGTAGAGTGTGGAACAATGACGAAGCCTGGAGCATTCTGAAGGAGAAAGAGGTAAAAAAGGGAATATCAATTTATTTTTCGATATATTGTTGTAGACTATTCTTGCAAAAGGATAACTTAATCACTATTAGTGCGTGTAATTGTTTGCTTTTGACCTTCACGTATGGACTTCTGGATGTTTCCATTGTCAAGGAAGTAGGAAAATAAAAGCAATGTCTCTAGGATATCATGGTGGATTTCATGGAGATGATTTGACAAGTGATGAAGTTGCTCCAAGATTTTTGACAAGTGAAACCTAAGGTTCTTTCGAGGGGAAGGGGATTGTTGCCTTGTTGGGGACTTCAATAACCTTCTCCCTAGTTTGAAAATGCTTTCTTGGAAATTTTGGTTGGACCAGTTTAAGGCAACAAACTTTCATCCGGCTAACTTAGTCATTCTTGACCTTTCAAGGAGCAATATTTCAGAGCGATGGATTGGCTGGGAACAACTTAGAGTATGATATGAGTCCCACTCCTTGCATAAGCATATCATCTCTTCTGTCTTCTTTTTTTTTTTCCCTACATGTCGTTTCTTAATATATATTTTATCAAATTGTTTTGTAGGAGGCCAAAAAACTAAAAGTACTAAATCTCAGCTCGCGCAAACACTTAGAGAGAACGCCTAATTTATCTACATTGGTGTACCTAGAGAGATTGATTCTTGATGGTTGTATCAACTTAATTGAAATTGACCCATCCATTGGTAATTTGCGATCTTTGTTGACCTTTGATTTACCAAATAGGAAAATTAGCAAATTGCCATACTCGATTGGAGGGTTGGTGAAAATTAGGCGATTGGATTTATCGAAGTGTATAAAGATAAAGGAACTTCTAGATTCGGTTGGAAAATTACAATCATTAGTTGAGTTGGATCTATCATCGACAAGTATCGGTCGCCTACCTAATTCAATCGGCAATCTAAAGCAACTGAAAGTACTAAGGATGTGCCAAATAACAGAGATAATAGAATTACCAAGAGCAATTTGGCTGCTAGAGAAGCTTGAAGAGTTAAATGCCGGCGGATGTAAGAACTTGACCGGCGAAATCCCTAAAGAAATTGGGAGACTGTCCCATTTGAGGATCCTAGACTTGTCGAGCACATGTATATGCGGATTACCCGCCACAATGAGTCACCTCTCTAATCTCCAAACACTTGAGCTAGAAAATTGTGCTGAGCCTAAACAATTGCCAGAGCTTCCCCCAAGTTTGTCTTTTCTGACATGGGGCTGTAAATATTTCCTGGCCCCCTGGGTTGAAAGAGGTGCCCCATCTCAACAGGAAACACCTGTCATTACTCTTCCCACTAACATCGGTAGCCTATCTCAGCTTAAAACACTAGAATTGCATTGCAAAAATGTGCAATTCCTCCCCCAGCTCCCCTCTAGTTTAAGACAGTTACACCTTCATAGTCTGGTAACCACACGATCACCAGATTTTTCCAATTTGAAAGACTTGTCATTCTTGACATTCGATGTATGTTCGCTAGAATTATCCTGGATATTTGATGCGGAGTCGGAATACCTCCGTATGGATTACTGTAAGTTTAGAGGCGTGGATGCACCGTTGCAGCTGGAAATGAAAAGATTGAGATCATTATTGATGGATAATTGTGAGTTCAAAGTACTTGATCTGTCACGCATGAAGAATCTAGAAGAGGTAAGTCTGAGTTATTGCGAGGAATTAGTCGAGATTTGTGGCCTTGAAGAATTGGGATCCCTTCGCTCTCTATCAGTCAAATTTTGCCTTACCTTGAAGAGGATGTCAGACCTATCGAAATTGAAAAAGCTACCGAAGCTTGAGGTAGGAGGTAATTGGCGCCTAAATAGGGAGGAGATCTATTGGAATTATTGGAATGGAGAGTTTGGGGGTGACATCTGCAACGTCGGCGGCTTCGATTTGTCGTCTGTCCCCGACAAGCGCAAAGTTGATGTATTCTTCGGCTTGCCTTAAACCGACTCCGATTCCGATAATGCTTAAGAGTTTGGGGGTGACACCTTTGGCTTGCCTAACCTGGCTGCGGCTCACAAGGTGATAATGCTGAGTAGTTTGGAGTGACACCTTAGACGTTGCCTCCAACTCCCCATGAGTCCCATTGGCGGCTTCGATTCATCGTCCGCGTCCGGCGAGCTAAGAGCCGTTGCATTCTTCGATGTGTTGGTTTTGCCTCTGCCTCCGCCTCCGCTTCCGCCTCTGCCTCCGCCTCTAGGAGCCCCACCAGTAGCTAGAATATGGTAGCACCACCTTTCACACCATAACTTGCACTGGTAATTCTAAATTGCGCATCAAGTGTTTGCGTAATTACCTCCTTCCCTGTTCAGATCTGGATATGGAGTTTTGTTACAGGGGTCTGATGGTTGAAGTTTATGGTATTGAGCTAATTGGGAAAACTGAGCGACTAGCATCTTAGTTTTGATTTGATTTGGTGTGTAGACCGTGGTAAAAACCCCACATTTCAATAGAAGTTTCTGTTCACACTCGTTGAAGGGCTTAGGGAGTTGAATTTTGTGGTGTGGAACAGCAATATCCTCACTTTCGACAATTTCATATGTAGTGAAAAGTAATTGCTTCCTACCTTGAATTTATTTTGCTAACAAAACTATTGTTGAGTTGTTTTAGATTTTGGTCCTTGAGTGGTTAGCGTTCTTATCTTAATTGTCTTTTCCATGGTCTCAAGAGTTCAGCTCCATAAGGTTCTTTTTCAGAGCTTCAACAATACGGTGTGGCTTCTTCAGACTATAAAACAGGCCGGTACAATCCATTGAATCCATTCCTCTTTTCTTACGTATGTAGAATTATTTATCAGGTTCAAAAGTAAAATATAAAAAATATAAAATTTTCAGATCATGGAGTACATATGATGACCTTTGTTTAAGAATAGTGGTGTGATTTTTCTAATTCAATCACATGCAGTAATAACTCGACTAGTTTCTAACTTTGCTTTTGAAATTACATGTCGATTGCCATTTATTGTTGTTGTAGTGGTGGTGGTGGTGGTCATCGTTATTATTATTGTAAAGTAGGTTTGATTGCTTGAATGATCTGCTGGAAACTTGGGTGCTTCATAGTACTGGCTACATTTTCCATATCAATTTTAGTGTTAGGGATTGCCATGTCATATTTGCCACCGATATATTGTTTTGCCATCTATGGATATCATATATCTTGTATACTGGTGAAATATAAGCTATTTGCTACTATTGAGTGTATTTATTCCATTAGGAAGTAAAAATCTAGCACAATTTAGTGAGAACAAGGCCTTGGCTTTTTCCTTCTTCTTTTTTCCAGAATATCATTAGGCACTTACTAGGCACTTACTAACATTTGATACAACAACTTTTGAGATTTAAACATAGTGATATGTTGAACCAATTCTGTAAGGACAATATAGACTACTTCTTGCACTTGAAGTAATGGAGTTTTTACATATTCCCAAGGGTGTGAGACGGGTGTTGTTCAGAACCCTTGATACTGCCAGTTAAACTTATGTTCCTAAAATACTTTTGTGGGTCATGGTCAGCTGAACTAATGTGGGATTTCCAAATTGTTGGAGCACTCATCTGAGTATCTTAATGAACTGTGGTATTGGTGAGTGCTATGATCAGAGGGACAAATTTGATTTGTGCTTTGTTTCGTTCTCAGATAGCTTATGTGCAAAAAAGAGTTCAACACGAGCTATGTGGGACTCATGAGAGACGGAGCAAAACGCTTGGTAGAGAACACAGACATTAAACTTGTTGGTAGGATTCATCCCTCTTTACTATTCTAATGAAATCTCAGTAAGAACCTTTTTTTTTAGGTGATACTGGTTTGCTTCATTGTCATCTTATCTTTGCCTTTTAACCAGACTCACTGATTTGTAGTGTACTTCATGATGTGTCTCAATTGTTACTCAGAAACCATGCTAGGATATATTTTTCTGTTAGGCAGCTACCTTTTCTAATACCACGAATTTTTACTTGCAGCTTCACTACAAGCAAATGTTATTTTTCTTAGGCATGGCAAGAAATGCATGCTTTCATCATCTTTGATTTTCTCCCTAATGACACAATAGTTGCAGTACAATGCTGTTATAACTGTCAACATGAACACATGATATTCTGTTGATCTCTAAAGACATGCGTAAGACAATGCTCAAGCGTATATTGCTATTAGGCTTTTGAGCACTACACAGGTTCATTTTTTTATAAGCCTACCCTTGAGAAATAGTGCCACTTGATCATCTAATTTCTTTCTCGTTACGCAACTTGTAGATTGAGATGCAATCTTGCATGACCAGTTTGTGCAATTCAATGCATAAATTGATTACCTATTTGTGGTCGCATATTATGATTTGATTCCATCCCACCTTATCTTCCTTGAAAGTTGGGTAAGAAATTGATTTGACGTATGACGAATTTCCTCATCAAAGTTAAGAATAAACATTTCATTGCTGAAATGCCATCTCAGACTTAACTAGTGTTGGTGATTTTGCCCAGATTTCACATTGTTGCATTATGAAGTCTAGGCTCAAGAAACTGACACTTCAGGAAAGCTGTAGGAAATTATTCTTGTCAAGGGTTTGAAACTCGAAGATTACCTGCAGGAGTGTATACAATCCATATCTGTCTTTGAGATTGGTTGGTGGAAAAGGATCACCTATAAGATGAATGCCTATCAAATAACTTCTCCAAGTGCGTTTTGCTCTTTTTTAGGGGAATTAATTTGACAACGACTGTTTTATCTACGATCGTTATTATCATCGTCACATGAGATTGACTTGTGCTTGATTGGTTACCATAGAGATGTCAATTGAAGATTTGTTTGTCTTTTTCATGACTTTGCACATGAGAATGCTAGGTGCTAACAATATTTCTTTTTTGTTCTAGGGGAGTAGAAGTCATCAAAAGGGCCAAGTGAGAAAAGCATTGCATGCACATTCTCCTTGGAATTCAAATTTACTTGATGGGATGGACACATTTTGCAGAGAATTGGGAACTTTAGCAATCGTTTGAATATGTAGTATTTCTAAAGCAAAGTAGAGGCTATGGTTATGTTTACTTAGGCTTTCAAAATAAGACTCGTCTAGATTGTTTCTCTTGTTTTTTCTTTTCCCTTACTGAAGAGCTGCTGGGAATTGAACTCATGTGATATATACTTGACGTTGCCCACCAAAATTGGTTATTGTGACTTACGAAGAGAAAGCCTGTCATGCAAATTCTCTCTTCCATGGCGTTGTAACTATCTTGGTAGTTACCTTTAGCTTCTGCTTAAAAAATGTAGGATATGGCACACAACGTGATTTGAGGCATCAATTCCAGCTGAAACCGAGGCGATCAATGCAAATGTATTGCAAAATAGATTTTCATTTACATATGACTTAAAGATTAAGCAGTTTGCACCTGATCATTCGCAAAATAACTGTGCTATTACACCTACTGCTTATGATAGCCATTTGCAAATAAAATTTGTTTTCCCTCTTTAACTAGCTAGATATTTAGATTGTCTGCAGACTTTGTTCCTTATAAAAAAAAAAAATGGAACTGGCATAAGATGCGCGACGGTAATTTGCTGTACGAACACTTCTTGACAAGCAATGATACTGTTAGAAAAACAAAGAAAAGTTTCCAGGTTAAAGAGAACTTCCGGTGTTCGACAACAATATTACGTGACTATACAACAGCAGCTTCCTGCGGAACCTTTGACATTTCTTCTAGTAGAAGCTCTCTCTCAGCAAGATCGTGGATGACAATGCTCTGAATAAGGACCCAAGAAATGAACAACTAGTAATGACCCTTGGCAATGAACAGCATAGAATCAACCTAGTAATGAGGTAATTCATGCACATCTGTTGAAATTCGGTTCATCCCAGGAGGGATGGGAGGTGGTGGAGATGGACGCAGTGGATAAGCCAAAGGGGGAGGAGGGTATGTTGGAGGAGGATAGGCTGCTGGAGGATGGGGAAAATGTGGTGGAGGTGGGTACATCACTGGACATGGTGGATACGATGGGTATGCAGGAGCTGTCACAACATATGCTGTCGTGAGTGCACCGTAAGTAAGACTGCTGCAGGAGGAGTTGCAGAGTTTGAAGGTAGCTAGCGAGCTGAAGAAGCTACATATGGCGGTGAAGATAGTGCACAGCTTGCTCCTGGTTTCTACAACAGCACAAGCACAATATTGTTCAGAATACACAAGAGAATGATCATGGTAAATGGTGATGATGATATTCTATACCAAATGAAATTGGTATTTACCATTGCATTTGCGTAATGTAATACCAAGCATGCTTCTCTGGCATATCTGGAATCAGAGTAAAAATAGGTAATTTGATTTAGACAATCAAAATCTTTATTTCTAGAGGATAGTAATGCAAATGATAAGTGACAGTTGTCCTACTTCATAATTTGATGCCACAGAGAGTATAAAGAAATAGCGGAGGAGAGGAGAATCTTCTAGAAAATCCATAATTTGCATCACAACTTGTATGGAAAAAAGAATGGGATGGAAGAACCCAGAAAGTTGTCATTGGACTATCTTTAACTTTTCTAGAGGGTAGTAATCCTTCATTTGGACAATGTAATATCAACCATGCTTCTATGGCATATCTGGAATCAAAGAACAAATGGGCACTTTGATATAGGCAATCAGAATCTTTCTTTCTAGAGGGTAGTAATGCAAATGCTAAGTAACAATTATCCTACTTTACAACTTGAAGCCACAGAGATAGATTGGGGGTATCTGTTGGGTAGATATGTTATCCGTGTATAAAGGAATAACGGAGGAGAGGAGAATCTGCTAGAAAATCCATCCTATGCATCACCACTCATATGGAAGAATGAGATAGAAGAACCCGGTAAGCTGTCATAGGACCATCTTCATCATTTCCCTCCTATGTTTTACATTTATCCAGGGAAAAATGTCATACAGATCAGCATTTTTGTTTTTTTAAATTTATGTTTCGAGTCATACCATACTGCACGTCTTCTGCCTAAGCAGGAGGCTACGTAATTGGTTGCCTGTATCGTCTATGAAACAAAATGTGTGAACAGTAATGCCAAGAACTCACATTATATTGTCGGAAAACAAGTGAATTAGAGAAATCACATCACTGTTCTTACACAAAGGTCATCTTATGTACTCCATCTTCTGACATTCTTGTATGTTGCTTTTGAACCTGATACATAATTCTACATGCATAAGAAAAGAGGAATAGATTCTACAGATCGTATCTGCCCGTTTTTTAGTCTGAAAACACAACTAAGAATGCTAGCCACTCAAGGACCAATATCCAAACCAACTCAAAAACAGTTTTGTTTGGAAAATGGAGTACTATAAGGAGGAGCTGATGCGGGAGTAGGTGCCGAAGAAACTATATATGGCAGTGCAGATAGTGCACAGCTTGCTCCTGGTTTCTACAACAGCACAAGCACAATATTGTTCAGAATCCACTACAGAATGATCATGGCAAATCGTCATGATGCTGTTCTACACCGGAGGGCAGCGGCAACGTGCCAGAGAATGCAGCAGACTTGAGCTTGCTGGACATAGACGACAAATAGGAGCTGCTGACAGGCCTGCTGGAGGGAACAGCAGACGGGATGCGTCAGAGAATGCAGCAGATTGGGAGCGAGTGAATTTTGAAAAGAAGAGAGAGGGAGAGAGTTTCTTCGTTCCTCACAAGAGGGAGGCCTAACAATTCGCAATACAGAGAATTTTAAGATCTTTCCCGGTAGGAACACCCGTTGACGTGGCTCCACGTGTTACTCACCGGGTGGAGAGGGACTGTGCTCACGTGGTGGAGCGGAACCACCTAATAACTTCTCTATGTAGATAAGGTATATAGAAAGTAGTACATTGCAAAGCTCGACATATGATATCAACCAAGAATGACTTTGTCCCAGAGACTTAACGACTCCATACGTCGCAGAGCAGTGCAAGCTTCTCGGAGATGAGAGACTGAGGAGCACTGCAAGGACGTGGAGGCGGAGCTAAATTATTTGTCTTCTGGTGCGGATTAGGCTTCCAACGACCGAAAAAAATGAAGCTGAAGGCAACAAACTTCAACTAGGCTGACGAGGAGGAAGAGATCTCAAGAATTAGGCTACACACTGATACAGTCTCCACAAATAAGAGAGAATAAAAAGGGCAACTAGACAATCAGCCCCACCAAGAAAGAATGAAGCAGGTGTGGAAGCTTGCAATGTCAGTCTCATACAGACATAACTTGTATTCATTCCTTCCTTGCATGAACTGTCCGCGTGCATGAAAACATAGCAAGAAACCGGTGATGAGTATCTTTTAATGTCAACGTGAAATATGACTGTTGTCTTGTGTTGTTATCCCATGACGAGTTTCTTCAGAGACAACAATTAAAAAATCTGCACGGCATCAAATTATGAAGTAGGACAACAATTATCATTTTTACTATTATAAAATTAAAACTAAGAAAAAAATAAAGAGAATATATCTTGAGATACATTTATAAATAACATTGGTTATCCATTTATATATTCTTTACATAAAAGTACAATGAATGACCTAATTATGTTTTGCTACTAAACGATAGTATTCAGGTTTAGTTGTATTAAACTAGCACGTAAATATGTACAAATAACTCTAAAAAGTCCGACTTTAAGGTTACACGGATATCTAATTTAAAATGTCTCTGAAATATAAAACAATAAAATATTTTCAAATAAACAAATTTGATTCATATCAAGGAATCAAAAGGTGGATTTTGTAGAGCATATATATCTAGCGAGTTAGAATAATAGAAATGGAAAATTAGTAAATAAAAAACTAAATATTCACAAAGATACACATGAAAAAAATTACTTTTAATAAATTTGAAGTGCGTTAGTAGGAAAAGAAATAGATTTGAAAAGTATGTCTGTTACATCCTCATTGTGTTTTAGAAGTCGATGGTTTTGGTGTTCCATGATCTGTTACATGCCGGCTAAACTATTTTTCTTCTTACCACCACCGGCCCTGGAGGCAATATTCTTAGGGGTTTCCTCGTGCATGGATGACAATAACATACAATTAGTATAAGTGATATATACGTACTGTTAAATGTACAATCCAAGGAAGAAATGGAATCCTTAGGATAGCAGATACACACGCACTGTAAAAGGAACACTAATATGCAGTCAGCCCAAAAAGAAGTACCCATCTCGATCTAGCATAGAGGGCAAACTTCATCGTTCCAATTAAAATTTATACAACTCTCTCCCAAAATTGCAGTACCATAAGACATGACCCATCTTTAAGGAAAGGAAAGCATCAACTTGCTTCCAACTACTGGCAAAAACAGCATCTACAAGTCAGGACTTGCTCAGTGAATAGGGTTCTTACATTCATTATCATTTAGATCCATGTCGGGAGGCAGACAATTCTCAATGGTTGTTTAAAGTTCCTCAAACCCAGGACCATGGTTGGCATTTTAAAGCTGCCACGGAACCTGGGCTGGGGATTTACAGAGACTTGTGTAGAGAATGTCTTAGGCTTGATTGCCAGATTGGGGGATAGAAGTGTGCATTTGCTTCCCTGTCATCCAGTGCAATTACGGTAGTTAATCAGGCCGAAACTCTTAACAGATCCGTATAAGCACACTGGTGCTTTTGTTTATCTAATTGATTTCATGAATAGGGTGATGCAACACCATTAGCACATCAGCAAAGTTATATTAGAGTAATAGGGCATAAGCAACATCGGCATGTCAACATACTACCTTTGACTTACAACACTATCACCAAAAGTTTAAAAATGATCACAAAGATCTGAAAATTTGTGCACCGTTAGGGCAATCAATGGCTTACGAAGTGAGTTAAAGAGATTACTATTCATCCATCATAAGAAGCATCTCAAGACATCTCTTCGCTAGAGCAATGTGTGATATTACACCTTCACATACGCTAAAAGAAGGAAAATTCCAGGTGCTCGGTCCTCAAAGATGTCAAGATGACATACCTTCCTCTTAGCAGGTACAGACAGATTCTGCGCTGGCTTAAAGAAGGATTCTAATCTGTAGAGAATAAACGAAAGGAATCATGGGATAAGATTTGGAAGTCACTTTCATTTGTTCAAGCTTTAGTTAACGGCCTCGTGATGACTCATCCTTAGCTGCCTTAATCTTCTCTATTGCCCGATACACATGGTAAAACAACATTGAAAACATGTATGGTCTCTCCTTCAGAGGAAAAGAAGCAAATTCCTCGAGTAGGCAACTGACCAACGCATTACTGAAGATAAAAGCCATACCTTCGTCACTCTATCAATGTTGAATCCATTCTCATTCACGAGAAAGAAATTAAGCCCTTGAAAGGGAAATAACAATCAGTTAGGAAACGAGTCAAAAATTCAAAAAGTGAAATGTTGCAATTAAATCCCAGCATGAAAATGGCCCACCTCCTCATTTGGAGCAGTCCATTTTATCTCAGGTTGTTCTTCCATAGAAATTATTGGTTCCTTGAAAAGCAGTTGAGCTTCACTGTAGGGCCAATTATCTGGTATCTGATACCCATTCAAAAAACAAGCAAACATTTCCTTAAGAAGGATAACCGAACTGAATAAAGACTTCCAAGTAATGCAAAGAACCTCTGGGTCTTAAGGATAGAGAAACGATATGATTTTGTTCAAGTGAGATGAAGGAACAGACAAAGTAGACATCAGAATAGATAAAAATATTACAGTAAATCAACACATGAAGTAGCACGGCTGATGCACTGATTGCCAGCCCAAATCTATTGGTGGCAATTGATCTTTCAGTTTCAAATTGTTGACCAAATATTTCCATGCCAGCTGAGTTTGAGAGAGAATTCTTTTAAGTCAAGGAATTCAGCAGCCAAGACAATTACAGTGAGAAACTTTGCTGCCTACTTTTGCTTACAAGTCAGGGGACAAGATAAAAGCATAAGAAGCACCTCTGCTTGTTTATTTTCTCTAGTATGTTTTCTATGGAACCATGTTGACAGATAAGCTTAAGAGCAGTCAGCCCTCCAATACCTGATAAATTCATTCCAAAGTAAAGCCAATGAAATCATCAAGCTAAAAAATACAAGAGGGAAATATGCGATAGCATAAAACAGTTAACAGAGCACTGCAACAATATCACATCTACCTCGAATGCTTTCACAATAATCACATCCAGAGAGAATGCACAGGTCAATGAATTGATCCATATCCAGATTCATCTACTCCAAGATCTAAAAGTCAGGAAAGTGAGAAAAAAATTTAAGCAATCACAATGAATAAACTTTTTAAGTACCTTGGAAATTTCAAATTCCATGACTGGAACTTTTCTTGAGCTGGGATCCATTAAATGGCGAAGAAATATAGGAGCTCCAAAAGTAAGGGAATCCATGTCTTCAGAAGCAATGGCATAAACCTGAAAAACAAAAATTACAGCTAAAGCACCATTCATGGTAGATGAATTCTGGTTACCTCACAACAATTAAGCAATGATAGGATTTCAAAGTCAGCGAAAATTCCTCAGACAAAGATGGCTTAGTAAAGAACATACCAAATGTAAATGACTACACAGAAGAAGACATTAGACAAGTGAACAAGAATATGTGTGAGTAAAAAAGGAAATTAGATCATGTTTACATAGTGTTAAACGATTGGTTATCATGGGAAAACAATGAACAATTCTAAATCAGAAGACAATCAAATGGGAAGATACTTGCCTTTCCAGCTTTGCAAAGTGCAGCACATTGTGCCTCTGCTTCTGAAGTAGCCTAAAGTACAAAAACTGAAATTGGTATCCAAACTTTTTGTTAGAAGTAAAAAGAGCAAACTTTTCAGACAGAATAGTAACCTCGACTACTGGGACACCAATAAGCCTTAATAGTCTTTTGCAGTCTTCATTGTGTTGTTGAGTCACCTGCAAGAGTATCAAAGCCATGTACCACAAGTGCACACACATCCAGTTAGCTATGTAGATAGGTTTTTTTTTTTTTTTTTTCTGGAAAACAGAGACAAAATCAAACTTCATATTGATAAGACAAAAATATCGTGCTGTAAGGAAACCAAAATGAGACCAGCCTTCACAGTTCTTTTACTGAATTTCTCAATGTCTTCCTTATTCTGAGACTGCAGGTAATAAATACAGAGCTCACTAAGCATTTTTGTACTCTGTGTTTCTGGGTGATTAAATGCGCAAGTGCCTGCGTGCATGCGCGAGAGAGAGAGAGAGAGAGAGAGAGAGAGAGAGAGAGATGCATATACCTCAATAGCTACTGCCAACTCCTCAGAGGCATCTGCCCTCTTCGAAAAACTGCTCAGAGACTCATCTGAGCTAACTAAACATATCCATAGGTAATTCCATAAACAAGAAAAGAGAAGGCTCATAATAAGAAAGCACTGTTTTGCAAGCTCTTGCTTCTTCAAATCAGGAGGTTTACCGTCAAATACATAGCTATCGTAACAAAAGTAAAGCATAATTCAAAGAAGGATGAGCATCATGCTTCCAGTATTCTATCCCAATGAAAACAAAGGAGGTAAAGAAAAAAGTTTACATTGGCTTTATCCCCGCCTCTAACAGCCTAATCGTCCGTTAAAACATCCCTTGCAGATGACTAAATGGGAAAACAAATCAAAAAGCAGCTCAAAGTCAACACTTTCCAAGCACAAAGATCACATCACAAGTACAAAATAATGCAACAGGCATCGATCAAGATACATAAACACGAGTCCAAGCAATAACATCTGAGCATCAAAACAGAAGGCTAGTCCATAATTCAGTCATAAACTGTACGAAACTTGATGGAGTATTACATGCTAGAGTACCTGGTGACTTCACCAGCTTCATTGGTGAGAGCATCTGAGTCTCCTTCCTCCCAACCACAATCTCATCCACCAATCAAAAGAACAAAAATCCAAATCCCCTACCGACACCGAAACGCGCAATCACAGACATCAATCCATAGAAAGCAACTTAACGGGGAACTGATAGATGCTGATGCTGGCATCGACGGCCATCCTCTGGCTGAAGTAGCTCTCGAGCTTCTGCTCCTTCATGGCGGTCGGGGCAGTGTCCGCCAGTAGCTTCGTCAGTCCCTATCGAAATCAGTGGACGAGGCTCGATGAACTGAAACTAACTTGATGCCCATATCGGGGAGAGAGAGAGAGAGAGAGAGAGAGAGAATTGTTGCTTGGGATGAATTGAATTCTAGGGCTTCGAGCTCTTCCGCTTCCCGCCTAATTTCGGGGACCATCCTGTTTGGGCCGGGGGCTGGGGGTGTGAAGAGTGGGCCTCACGCGCAGGTGTCGCGAGTGGAGCGCGGTTAAATGCTTTGAATTATCCATGAACCATCTTCCTCTATTTTTCTATGGCATATAGTTATTTAGAATTTCAAAATTTATCACGAACATGCAATTAATGAATTATCGAGGACCAACCACCCTTGCTCAAGGTCAGTGATCTATCTCTTTTCCTTTTAAGTTTTTTTTTTTTTAGTAAAAATTTTAGATTTCCTTTTTTATTTTTTTAATCTAATGTATATAAGAATTGGTTAAAAATATTTAAAATGCCATGTATGAAATAGAAACTAATTCATAATGCCATGTCAACATTTCCATTAGTCAAATTAACCATGATAACGAAATGAGTTGATTGTATCAATTTGACTAATTTTAGAATTTAATTACATTTTTTTAAAGTTATAAAACTCAATTGTACTTTCGTGACAAGTTTTAAAACTTCTGATAAACATATTTCATTTTTTAATAGATCAGCTAATTCACGGAGAGCTTCTATGGTGTATCTATTTTTCCCAAAACCTCATATTATCAAGAAAACTAGTTACAGAGCTAGAAATGTAAGTCCGAGAGAAAGGGGCAGAAGACAAACTGATCAACAAAATTGGCTATATATAGAAGGACATTCCATTCACAAATCCTCTTCTAAATATATAAAATAATTTACATTGCACCTAGCACAACTCAATCATCTACCCGTGAGTTATTCTAGAGGGTTACAATACCCATTACTTTATTTTAATTTGAAAAGTCTGGGTAGTGCTCATCGCCCAAAATGCTTCTATTATCTTAAATATAAACATAATCTCAATATCAATTGTCACTTTACTAAATTAATTTTACTAATTAAAGACCTTTTAAAATACTTCATGAGCTTTATTGTTTTTGAAAGACACTAAAAGTAGTTAATATGGTACAATCTTGTTAGCTTTATTGGTTTTAGGTTCTCAGAAAAAAAAGTTAAGAAAAAGGTGGGTCAAGCCAGATTGTCATGGGGCCTAAGCTATGTGGCATGCTTGGCTTGCTGGCACAGCCAATTGCAAGCCGAGCTAGTCAGACTCGTTTGTCATCCCTACACTAAATTAGGAAACTTATCTATATTTAGATACTTGATTGGATTAGTTGAAATTTAAATGTTTGAAAGGAAAAGATATATCGTGTCAGAAGACAAAAAGTATAATATATAATAGTAGGTTTGGGTCGGCTTCATAGAAGTTCAATAGCAGAAGGCATTTCGAAGTAAAGTGTTTTGAACATATTCTTTCGGTTCTTGAGATTTCGATGTAGGCATAGGAAAATTTCATAAGAAATGCCATTCTCGTTCTCGGTAATTAGGGCAAAGACTTTCGTCTAATCCGTAGGCAATGTTGTAGTCTCTTTTGGGCAAGAAAGCCAAGCTTCATGAAGAACTTCACAACATCGAAAAGTGGGTCGTTTCATCTCTTTGCTTTCTTTTTATGAGAACCTGTTCTTCGATAACTCATTATTGTGTTTGGGCTCTCTCTCTAATATACCGAAATTTTCCCTCAAAGATTTCTTGTTCATTTTATAAAAAAAAACTAAAGATCGAACTTGTCGGTATCAAAAGACTTGGACCCTTTAACAATAACATCAATGTTGCATAGTGTTACATTCGCATTTTTCACTGCATTCCTCGCATTTAGGAAGTAGATATGATTTTATTTAGGAATTGTGTGTTCCCTTTGAATATAAGCCTGGGTCATTTTGTGAAATTTCTTTTAAATTGGGTTCTTAACTCGTGGGATTTTTTTTGTTCGCCCATTTGAGCCCAGCCTCAATATGTAGCTTGGCCACACTCCCTATTCCTGGGCCTCGTTGAAATTTCCTTGTGTCAGTGCATGTGCCGTGCATACGTCATGTAAATGCCGTGCATTTGCATACATTTTTTCAAAAAGGACTTCTGGCTAAGGATTAAGAAGAGTTTTTCATCTAGAATTTTGATTTACTCATGGTTAGAGAGCGCATTGATGGGGTTATCTTTCACTCGCCTCCCTCGAAATGTGCCTCACCATCATTGACGACAGCTACGCGAAGCTCATGTGAGCAGTGGCCATGTGCATTGCCTCGGTGTTGTCAAACATGGCCTCTTCTTCATCAGGATGGGGCCAATTACGTAGGCGTATAACTCTGATATCTTCTTGTTGAAGTTGCACGCGCAAAAATACACACTAGCATTGTCGTGAACCAAGTGGTGAGTGGAATGTTATCGATCACATTCTTTTTGTCGTACAAGGAGATCACCATCCGCAAGATCTTCTTGTTCATGGCGATCGTAAGCATTGAGTTTTTGTCTACAAGATGATGCTGGAGATGCAGCGGCTTACACAGGAGGACATTGGGCAGTTTTTGGTTAAATACACTGAGTGGAGGTCCGCAGCGAGGGAGATGGATGTGCAAAGGAACAATGAGGTTGACGGCTGAGCGATGGAGGAAGCAGCGAGGAACGATTAAGGAAATGAGTATAAGATAGGGAGTATCTCGTGAAAATGGATGCATTTGTTAGGGTTTTTAGAGCAATTATGCATTATATGAATTGGGTGATGTTTGCTGATGTGGACAAAATCAAAAAAGGATTACCATGTTAATTTTCTAAGAAAAAAAAGTCAACCGAAAATTCTCAAGAGATAATTTTGGTTAGGAATTTCGTGTCCGAAATGAATATGAACTTGGGCAATATTTTGAATTTCTTAAAAACTGGGCTCTTAACACATTGAATTCTTAAAGCTCTCCCATTTTTGCCAGCCCCACTATGCACTTTGGCCACACTTTTTCTCTTGACCTCGCCGAAATTTCCCTGTGTCATGCATGTGCCATAAGTGTGTTGTACATTGATTGCGAGTGCTGTGCATATTTCGTACACATTTTCTAGAAGGACTTCAGGTTAAGGACTATGGAGAGCTTCCATATAGAATTTAGATTTAATCATGGTTAGAGTGTGCTGGTTTGACGCTATTGGGTTAATAAAGCGGGGAGGACTTTAGGAAGAAGAATAGTGAAGGAGGAACGAAGGACTTCAGTCAATGAAGAGTTAGAATGCTTATGGGAATGTAGAACTCAATACAGAAAGAGTAATAGAATGGAAAAGCTCTTGATAATTCCTTAGTACACGTTGCATTACTATCAAACTTAGCGAAAATTGAGTTTGAATTTTAATTGTGCCGATGCAACTAGTGAAGTCAAGAAATTTGGTTCATGACCATGTAATCTTACCGAGCGCAAAATCGGATTGCTAACTATGCTTGTTCAAAAGCTGTGGCGTCCGTGGAAAGTCTACCTAAAAACAATTCGGAGCATAATAGCCTAATTGTGAAGGCACTGCCTGTTTATTTTGTGAAGTAACAAGAGTGCTATTCACGCCGGAATGTCATTAGAGCTGCTATGCCCGACTCGATCCTCCCAAAGTCTTGACTCTAGAGACTTCTCTAAGATTGAGATGCTTCATTTAAGTAGTAGTTATGATTCAAACTAGATATCTTATAGCAGTGTGAAACTCTCATGCTAACATACGAGACATGGCCGTTACAAGTCATTGCCTCCTATTATTCTTTTGTTGGAAAAAAGAACGAAACTCTTTGACAAACGAAGAGATTTCGCATGTGGGTGCACACGAGTATATGTGGAAAAAGCGAGGAATGGGAGAATTTCAATCCCAACACCAAAGCGATGCTCTTTGGGGTTTGACAAAAGTTATAGAGCATTCTTTTTTGGAGGCCGAAAAGGTTGGGGACCGGGGGGGATTGATCTACAAAATAAAGCTCAAAAGTTGATAAGAGGAATGGAAGGTGGGGTTTCATGCATGTTACCATGCGTAGGGGGGTACCAACCTTATTGTATTTAATTGAAAAATGATGGGTCAAATCAAAGAACATGAAGTAGGGATGCCTCATAGAATAAAGATAACAATTGCCAACAAATTTCCTTTCTATCCAGCCAAATCCAAGAAGGAAAATGAAGACCAAAAGGAAAGACCCTCAATTATTGTTTACTTAAATCAATTTAGTCCTTTGAGATCAAACATGTTATCCAAAAGTGCATCACTTTCGTGAGCCTAAATTTAATCACACAGAGAAAATTGGAACAGATCATACTTTCTTCTTGTAAAAAGGTATAAGGATATCCCCATATGTAAACCTGGAAATTGCTTAAGAAATGAGATGCAAGAAACTCTTAGCTCTATTTGGGACATTAGGTAGAATGAGGGGAATGAAGATTTGAGTGGAAAATGTCGAAAGATTTTAAAGTTATGCGCATCTTCTCTACATTGTCCTCCCTCAAGTGTCTTCGAAACATCATTAGCGTCTGTTAAGAATTTGTCGTATCACTTTGAGTCAATTGGTAAGTCACTTTCTTTCCAAGCAAGGGGCACTATAATAATCTATTAGATCTAGAAGCTATCTCCTCGGAGTATGTAGGTAAAGAGGCCCTGTAGTTTTCAGGTCAATTCTTCATTTGCTATGTGGTGACTACAATAGTTGAGATCGAAAGATACCCAAATCCATCCCTTTCAAAGCTGTCAGCGTCATTAATCATGCATTTGATGTACTTCCATTGGAAATGGAGATGGACATGATTTCCTAATCATCTTTCTCTATAAAGGACAATGAAAGATTGTTTTAGGCCTAATCATCCTCCCCTTGAACTTCTCAAGAGCGTTTTACGATACTTTCAACATCCTATGACGTCTATTTCTCCGACCGAATTAGGCAGACCATCCATTCCGAGATCAAAAAACTCCTTGGCAAAATCACTTCCTCTCGACCTAGCTCGGAGGGTTCACTACAGATTGGATCAGCACTTGAGATCTCATATTTCTTAAGCACAAAGTTCAAATATTTTTCTCACCACGGAACCAATTAAACCCTAAAGCAGGGTGATCATAGTCCATTACAGATGTTGCAAGTATCTCTTCTTAGCGCGTCCAGTTCCATATTGCATGAGAAAGATCTCAACACATCCCCTATTAAAGTTTAATTTCTTGAAGGATGGGACTCAATATCCAATAATCTCCCAATAATTGGTGTAGATAACAAGAATCTTGTTTATGGCAACCCTAAATGCAATCCATGTTAAGCTAATCCCTTATAATAATACAATAGTGGAAAGATTACAACAGTGGTTTTTATTGTCAAGGTTTTTCATATATGGAACATTATCAACGTTATTATTGAATAGCTTAAAATTTTTAGTTTAAAAGGCAAGGTACTCACCTCCAACATGTTAGAAGAGCCGGAGATCGAGATTAATTTATCGGACTCTTCTTCATTCGTCTGTACGTTAGCCTTCTTTCAGTGCGTGGGTTTAAATGGTACTGCAACGGACTTCTTATAAACCAAGCAATTCGAACATTCAAAACAAATTATTGTCCTCTCTACTTTAACAAAGAGGACAAGTGTCGAGGTTTTTTACACGCACGATACATATGCAGGTACATAATTAAAGGGACACGGGATCGGTGCCGGGGTTTTAAAGTACCTCATCCGTGGGAAAAGCGGATGGGACCAGGTTCTCAATTGGACGTTCGGCTAAAAAGTGCTTGGCAATTAGGTCCTATATAGAATATAGATTCATGTTGCACATCCATGTAATGTTTCTCCGACAATGATATAGCATAACCTAACAACACTTTCTTTCCTCTATGGCCCCCCTTCAAACACCTTTACAAGGTACAGATCCACAACTTTTCTATCCCGACAAGTAGAGAATTGGATAAGATCACTAAGGTACAAGCTTGGAGGCTGTCCAAACACAATGTAATTTCAGGTTTTGTGCATTAGACTTGTAATCATGGAACAAGACGATTACTCAACATCATCCAGCGATTATTTCAAAGCCATTTGTCCTATGCTGCTGCTGCTGCTCTCTCTCTCTCTCTCTCTCTCTCATATATGACCATAGATTGATGATAAATTATAGTTAATTGGCAATAAATTAAACGTAATTAGTGGAGGGAACAATGCGAAAAGAATCGAAGATCCACTGGTAAGTGATGAGTATTCTATTTCTTGTCGAGTTCGAGAATCACAATAGCATCAGGATGGATCAAATCTGAATTACTCCTTGGCGATATGCTAATGGGACTCATAAACTTTTTCGTCCCATCGCTTTATTTCGAAGAGAAACTAATGATGATTTGTGCTACGGTTTGTCTTTTAGTCGTTTTTATTAAATCATTTCCGTAAGAAATGTGTTATGCAAACCACGTTGAATGACCTACGCAAATGAAAATTTAGTATTACGTGAAACACTCCGTAATTTGCTTTTTTCTTCTAATGTCTAGGCCAATAAGCTATTTTATCGAATCATTTTAACCATTCGAAATTAACCAATCTGGAAATCGTTTCGCTTTTTGAACGTGAATTACCACAAATTAACCAGAAGATTATCTAGAAAGTTAACGAATCCGACTCTCGCTCAATTTGAGGAGACCTCTTGTATTTCGTGAAACTATCTTCGTCATTTAGCATGCGAAGCATATCTCTAGCAGCTAAGAAGCATTCACGCATGCGGCCATCAAAATTCTTAATCCATTGTCTGCAAGTCAAATCTAAGTCATTCCATTCAATGAAATTGTCACAATCTTGTCGACTATATTATATGCATATGATGGACTCCCCAATCTCCAATTAAATTAATCGAGGGGGGAAAAGGGTCTTTCGAGATTTACAAGCTAAGAGAGAGAGAGAGACAGAGAGACAGAGAGAGAGGATGGGGATTGGCGATCAATCTGAAGCGTTGAACGTTATACCTTTGATCAACTATATCTTCTCTGCCCACCAAATTGCTAATAGCATCACCCCCTCTTTCTCTCAAACTAAGCTTCAAAGGCCTGAAGTCTCCACCATGGTTAGCTATACTTCACCTCTCCGCTACACTTCACCCCCACCCCCCAACGTCTCTCTAGTATGACCATCTTTCAATGCGTTCATGCAGGAGGAGGGAAAAGCTATAACCAAGACAGGCGACGACTCTTTAGGCTCATGGAAGAAAGGAAAGGGAGGATTCCGAGCTTCCACATTCATTTTCGGTAATTACAATCGATGCGTTAACTCCAATCATAACATCCCTAGTGAAAATTCCTAGATTTTATCGGACCTCTTATGTTATTGATATATGTGCAGTCCCGTATCAACAGTCTTTTTTATGTCGACGTTAGCAGAAGTAAACATCTTCAGTTTTTCGTGGTTGTGAGTCGTCACTGTGTATTGGACTTGACATTGTCACCTTCTTTTTTTCACTCAACAGTCCAGTCGGGGCTCGACAACATGGGGTTCGTCGCGAACATGGCGACCTTGGTTCTATACTTCTACTATGTGATGCACTTCGATGTGGCAACCGCTTCTAACACTTTGACCGACCTCATGGGTTCAACCTTCTTGCTCACGCTCGTTGGCGGCTTCATTTCCGATACCTACTTGAGCAGATTCACGACGTGTCTTATTTTCGGAAGCATCGAAGTTTTGGTATACTGATATTCTTCATTTGGGATGACACTGACTTTTGATTTCAGCTACAACTCTAGGATCGACTTTGGTTCATGATCTAGTCTAGCTTAATGCCTTGTGACTTGCGCTAAATTGCATGCAGGGTTTGGCAATGTTAACCATTGAGGCCCATTCCAAGCATTTACACCCGGACCCACGTGGGAAATCAAGCTGCATCCACGGAGGGACAGCTACTTACTTCTATGCCACCCTCTGCCTCTTGGCCCTCGGTTACGGTGGTGTCCGTGGTGCGTTCCCCGCGCTTGGAGCAGATCAATTCGACCAGAGGGACCCTACCGAGGCTGGCGCTCTCGCCACCTTATCTCACCCTCCGTACCACGGCCTGCGCCACCATTGGGGTCACGGCCATCGTGTGGGTCAGCATGAACAAAGGTTGGCACTGGGGTTTCTTAATGGCAACAATCGCTAGCTTTATTGGCTTTCTCGTTTTGGCTATGGGAAAGCCGTTTTATCGCCTGCAGCGGCCCGGAGATAGCCCACTCGTCCGAATTTGGCAGGTATAGTTATTGGGTTCGTTCGTTGATTAGTAAATCCGTGCAAAGTGAAAAATTAGTGCTAGGAGAGAAATTTTGGCACCAACGACATGCATGTGCACCCATTAATCTCTACTGTATGTGGTGAGTGAAATATATTGTGATACACGAAGATAATACTTGCTCTAAGAGAACTCATCGCCATGATTAATGTGTTTTATTTTAGTATGAAGTTTATGTGGGTTTGGGTTAATAATTTATTTGATGGAATATCGGGATCAAGTGGGAGAATGTTATAATATGTAATATATTTTTTATTATTCTAAATATGATCCCAATATTGTATTCTCAATAAATTCCGATTTATTGCTCAATTTATTACCCACGTGTATTAAGTGATATTTACCTGTTAATTTATTACCATAAGAGTCTTGATGAAAGATACGGTAACGTAATAAACGGAATAAAAACATTAGGTTGTCTAGTTCAAAACCTATCACTACAGAAAACACACCATCATGTTTGAGAGGTATTAGCTAGTAGAACAGTACGTATAGATCTAGTGTTCCCATATTGCAGATTGACCATGCTGCGTGGATCCGTCAAAGGTTTTGGGGTCTTTTGCTTTTCTAAATTTCATCAATGGCTGGAGGTATGTTGATCTTTACGTTTCCGCAATCCGATCCCGAATTTTGTATGGATTTATCTGTGAATGATAAATCAGGATCGTCAAGTTTTAGTTTATCTTTAATCTAATAGTTGGTATCAGAGCATGCTTACAATCTCTGCCTTGGTGAAATTTTTGGAATTTATTTTCATTGAATTTTGTGTGGGTAAATTCAGATTTCTATATGGCTTGGATCGGAATTTAGAATTCCGGCCAAATTCGGGCGACCCACCATGCGATAATGGATCTGCATGATTACACCGCCATTAGGAAGAAAAACCCTTAAATTTTTCGGCATATTACTGACTGTCGGAGGTTAATCGAGTAGTGAAATTTTGGTAGTTAGGGCTTTATAGGGCAGATCGTTTTTTGGCTTAATTCTAGTCCATACATTGATCGTTTTTGCTGGATCTCAAATTTATTCGTACGTCCCGACGTTCTCTTCCAAACCCATCAACCAATTTGGTTAGACATGGGCTGTGGAAGAAGACCTAGTCGGCAGAACAAAGCCGATCACGACGGAAGGAGCGACGAAAGCTCGAAAAGAAGGCTTCGGGCGCGTGCGTCGCAAGCACCCGAGGCCCGAGGGGTTGAAGTGGGCGCGTGCAACGGGTAAAAGTGTGAGTGCACGTTTTCTTGACTCTACCCGTCCACATTTAAGAACATTGCGATTCTGCCCTTGCTCGTGTGAAATTCTGATCTTGCCCCCTGGGGCATGTATACTTACGATTTTGCCCTTTTTGGGCATAAAATTCCTGTTTTACCCCTTAAAAGTAAAATCCAGTAAGCTGTCATCGGAGGCCCGTTTGGTTCGGCTTTTGGGGAATGCATTTGCAGATTAGAACGGTTTCAGCAGCAGGGGTTTTCTTCTGCCTTCCATGTTTGTCCACATCAGTGGGGGTAGGTATTTTGGGAACATGGCGGTACCTGCCATGTGGATCAATAAACTCTTCTGCAGCAGGAAACGAGAGTTTAGAACTTTCCTTGACAAGAGGAGGAAAGTCAGTATCTTGGAACATGGCAATGGAAGAAGTGGGTGGTGTTTCTGCTGGGACTTCGAGGGGGTAAGAGTGTTTCTTAGCCCATTTGAGGATTGGCTTATAGAATGGGGAGAGAGCTTGCTTTTTCTGGGGAGGAGAAGGTGGAGGTGATTTTGGTGGATCTGGTGAGACTTGGGATGTGGTACTAAACTCTGGTGGTGGAGGTGGTGCATAAGATACCATGAACTGGTATTTATCACACTCACCAAGAGTATCTACGGAGGTATCTCCGTCTAAGTACCTTTGGTATATCTTATCCTTGGACTTTTTCCGTCGAGGCGGAGATCTAGCATGTGGGTCTACCTCATCGGGAGAATTTATACAGTAGGAACATTGGCAAAAAGGATCCCAAAAACAATGACCATGCTTGTCTTTATAGTAATGAACAGGATGTCCATCACCACCAAAGTGTCGAACATGCCTTTTTGGGTCTAGTTCAGAGATGGATTCTGGAACACAAGGTTCAATCATGAAGAGAGTTTGGAAGATAGAAGAAAACCCCTGCTGCTGAAACCGTTCTAAACTGGCAATCAGAGATTTTGTTGGCACAAAACAATGCCTTTAAGGTTATTGATTCCAAGATCGGAAATGTGCAACAAGATCTCCGAAGATATGATGAAGGTACCAAGAAGATACTTTCTGAGTTCCAGAAAAGGCTTCAAGCCTTAGAATCAGGACAACAGCTTGGGTACCACTATCTTGAAAGTCCAAAACCAGAAATAGACAAACTCAAGAAGCAAATTCAACTTCTTGAAGAAGGAAGGTTTAGACCTTTCGATCCATTGGCACCTCCTGTTCAAACCGGGTATGTATCCCCAACACCTCAAGTGTCTGTTTTTGCCAATATCCCAGAAGATCCTTCTAGAAGAGAAACAGATTTGCGAAGTCGTCTCAAAGCCTTGAAGAAAGAAAAGGGAAAAGAAAAGACACCACCTACAGAATCAAGCTCAATTGTTATAAGAGAAAGGCCAGACCAGATGATGTTATCAAATCCATTAGAATCCTTTCTGAAGGATCTGGGTAAGCAAGAAATTGACCCCATTACCCAACAAACTGAGCTGACGATCCCGTCAAGCGGTCTTCGTTTTCTCGAACAAACTTCCTCCTCTTCATCAGATTCAGTATCTACTTATTCCTCTTCATCCTTTTCAGATCAGCCAGTTGATTCTCCCCTTTCTGTTCCACCAAATTCACAAATCTTCATGGCTGATACTTTTTCTGATTACGATATGCAATCAAACTATTCTGATCCAGAACTCGGACAAACAAGTAATCCCACCAGAGACAATTCAACCAGACATGTATCCATGGCATCCAAACAATTCTTCTCCATTGATGATATTCCCTATTCAAAATGGCCACACAGACTTGAAGAATTTCATACTTGGTTGAGTACACAGTCCATCACTAACCATGATATGAATGATGTCCTTTACAATTTTGTTACAAGGTTCACGGGAGCCTTAAATTTTGGTGGCAATCACTCACGAAACAGACCAGCTTACGTTCTTGTTATCACCCGGTTCTATCATGCCCTTAATTTTCTATACCATGTTTTTGTGGGAACACCCGGAGATCTCAAAGAACTCAAAAGGAGGGAATTCTTTGAAAGAAGATGCTGCTCCCTTCAGAAAAAGCATCTTGATAAGCATTACCGATTAATGCTTCAGCTCTTTTACCAGATTAGCGCAGATCCAAACCTAAAGCATGTCTTCCTCACTTCCATTCCAACAGAGCTCACCCAGATGGTGGAAAGATCTTTCTTTGGAAAGCAAAGAAGGATACAAGACGTTCCCTTGGGAGAAATCCAGCAAGAAATCCATCTATGCCTGGAAGAGTTATGCTTAAAGCGCCGAATGGTCCGAACATACATCACAAATGACAAGCGTCTTGAATCAGCCTGTTCCCATCAAAAGTTAAAGATCAAATGTTCCAAACAAGATTGTGATGGTACTTGCGGCCATTATTCCCGGAAAAATAAGCACTACAAGAAGTACTCGATTAAAAAATCCAAGCATGGCTCCAAGCATTTCCGGAAAAAGAAGAAATGGAGATACCTACGTAAAAGAAAAGATCACACAGGCCATAAGAAGTCAAGCCGTTGCTACATTTGCAACAAGAAAGGACACTTTGCCAAAAATTGTCCTCAGGCGAAAAAAGGCCAGAATCATTTGATCGAAAATGAAACAGGTATTTCTCTTGAAAATTGAATCCTTATTTTCTGCTGATGAAGAGCCAATGGAACAGACTCTTTGTGTTATTCCCTTCTACCAGACTTCCAGTGAAAACGAGTCTGATGAATCAGAATCTGAAGATATTTTTCACATATCTTCCACATCTTCAGAACCACATCCTGACATATTTTCAAGTCAAACTCACTGTCCTCATTTCCCTGTCAAAATTTTCACTTCAAAGTATGCCAAGCCTATCAATGTCATTGCTCTCATTGATACTGGAGCAAGTTCCTCCATTCTGGACACTAAAGTTCTGCCTGAAGAATATTGGACTCCTCATGTCCGATATTTCAACTCTGCCTCTAGAGATACTTTCTCCTCAAGTGTCAGAACCACTCCAGTTACTATCCAGTTCTTTCCCGAATGCTCCATAAAGGCAAAAATCTTTGGATCAAACCTCCCCAATAAAGATTTGTTAATAGGGTGGGACATTATGACTCAAATCTCTCAACTCCGCATCATTCCTGGAAAGGGTCTTAGGTATAAAAACCATTTCTCTGAGTTTGTTGATATTCAAAGACTCTTTTCCATCCAGATGAGTCTATTAGATCCAATCATGCCGAAACTATTAGAATCATGCTCAAAATCCCACTCAGAATTTGCTCAAAAATGTTCTCATCCTTTATGGGAAAATCCAGAATTCTTTGTCCGCCTCTCCTTCAAGAAAAATGAAGACATCAACCCAACAAAGGCGAGTCATGCGGGAATGAAGCCAGAACACTTGGCTTTAGCTCAAAGAGAATGCTCAGAGTTATTACAACAAGGCCTTATTGAAGTTTCCGGTTCTCAATGGGCTTGCGAAGCCTTTTATGTCAATAAGCGCTCCGAGCAAAACAGAGGAAAAATAAGACTGGTAATCAATTATCAACCTCTTAATCTTTTCCTCCAAGATGATAAGTTCCCTCTACCATCCAGAGATTCTCTCTTTAGTGGTTTAACCAAGGCCCATATCTACTCCAAATTCGACCTCAAAGCCGGATTTTGGCAACTGGGCATCCATCCCGAAGACAAATCCAAAACAGGATTCTGTATCCCAAACCAACACTTTCAGTGGAAAGTCCTTCCTTTTGGCTTAAAGGTTGCCTCATCCCTTTTCCAAAAGGCCATGTGTCGCATTTTCCAACCCATCCTGTCAACTGCAGCAGTATATATTGACGACATTCTGCTCTACAGCCCTGATGAACAGAGCCATTGCCAACTCCTTGAGAAATTTGCACAAATCGTGAAAAGGCATGACATTATGCTTTCTCAAAGGAAAATGAATATTGCCCAGACAGAAATTGAATTTCTTGGTATGCACCTCAACAAGGGTACATACTATCCAGGGCCACACATAGCACAAGAATTATTGAAGTTTCCTGAAAAGGACTTCACAAAAAAACAAGTTCAGCAATTTCTTGGGATGATCAATTATCTCAGAGTTTTTGTCCCAAACATTGCAAAGCTTCTGATTCCGTTGCAGTCCATGTTAAAAAAGAACTCCCCACCTTGGGGAAAGATCCAGACCGAAGCAGTTGCTGAGCTTAAGGAGATTATGCAAAATCTCCCACCACTGCAAATACCATCAACAGGCAAAAGAATTCTCCAAACGGACGCCAGTGATGAATACTGGGCAGCCGTCCTATTTGAAGAAATTGATGGTAAGAAACACCCTTGTGCTTACAAAAGT
Source organism: Eucalyptus cladocalyx (assembly GCA_017140615.1). NCBI lineage: Eukaryota > Viridiplantae > Streptophyta > Magnoliopsida > Myrtales > Myrtaceae > Eucalyptus > Eucalyptus cladocalyx. The sequence goes on from CM029517.1 coordinate 22,859,719, forward strand.
GGAAAGTTTTCTCAAGCTGAAATGCATTACCACTCCACTTTTAAAGAAATCCTGGCAGTTAAAAATGGAATCAAGAAGTTTGAATTTCATCTCATCGGCCATCACTTCCTAGTTGAACTAGACATGGCATCTTTCCCTCAGATGACCAAGTTTAAACAGAAGCAGATTCCAAACCCCCAATTGCTTCGATGGGCTGAATGGTTTTCAAAATATTCTTTTGAAACCAAACATATTCCTGGGAAAAGGAATGTCCTCGCTGATTTCTTGTCAAGACCCAAAGCACCAACTGAGATCAACATGTACATCAAGAGGCCTGCCTTTCATATGCTCCATTATGGTGTCAAATACAAAATCGAGAAAATTAAAGACTCGCCAAGCCAGGCATATCCCCAGGAGATTATCCAGCAAATCCAAAATGACAGTCTTACTGAGAACATGGAGAACCTCATGTGGCAATGCCACACAGACCTTTTCAGATTCAATGGAGGTTCGATTTTTTATCCTTTCGGGTTAAATTTAAATTATCCTTTCATTCATCCCCTAATCTGGAAGGAAGATGATTTCCCTGATCAGCTTAAAACGATGTTATGGTACTTAACCAATAAGTACTTGATAGTCATTGAAATCCCCACCAGAAGATTCATTGCTAATCTCACCAGGATATTCATGCTCGGGAGAAACATCGAAAAGGAATGTGATAGGAATCTTTTAGATTTTCTAAACTGGTTCTATCATCCCACTTGCTGGAAACAAGACTTGGAAAGAGAACTGAGAACCATGACACCAAATCCTGAAGTTCACACCATCCTGTTCTTTAAACGTCCATGGAATTTATTTAGAAATAATGGCGGTATTCTCGATGCACCACTCGAAATAGGAACTACAGCCTATAAACCTCATTCGAACAACCGAGAAGCCCGGATTCACAAATCTTATCCAAGATCTGTTAGATTGTGTGAACATGAATATCGAGAACTCCAGAGAATCCTATGCCAGGAAGACAAGACCATTCCCGAAGACATCTGGAATAATGTACCCACTACGTGGGATCATTATGATCTAGCACCAGGAGCTAAGGAAGCACTCAGACAGTACAGACAAGCAGCATCGTCCCAAGAGCATGAAATGACAAGTGAAGATGACATTGTCCAGTCTACTCAAGACCCCTATGCACGCTTTGGAGGTCCTTTGTCCCAGAACCCCTACGAACAGGGACCTTCGTCTTCATCCCAGCATATGGACCTATCCTACTATGCACAGCCCTCAAACTGGCCTCAGCCAAGTTTTCCTGACAACACTACCAACGAAAACACAGACTGGGCAGCAGAAGAAGCATCCCATTGGGTTCATGAAGCATCCTCATCCCAAAGGCTGAATCAAATTCTTTCTCCTCAAGACCTTGAGGCTCTCCAGCAGAAGTATGAAGCACATCTCCTAGAAGACAGTTCAGATGACGACTCAGTATGTAGCTACAATGCACGAGACGGACGAGACCGTTGAGTCCGTACATTTTCACTGTAGCAAAGTACTGTTCACTTTTACTGTAGCACTAGGCTAGGGAATGTACTGTTCACAGTACAGTTACTGTTCATAGTGTGCGAATAATTCCCTCCCGGAAAGTTTCGGTGCCTCTGTTTGTATCTGGACCCGTGAGTTGGTCCCTGTGTGTCCTTATCTCCCTTTATCTGCCTATATAAGGCATTGTTGTTGTATCGTTTTGGGCAGAGTCCCCTAAAGTAAAGAGTGTGCTTTGTGAAAAACCTCTATGGCTTTCTAAATCCCTCTTCTTCTCTAGCCTGGTAGGATCCTTCGAGAAATGCAGCTTGGGTAGATTAGAAACGTTTCCGTCCTGGCATCCTCTGAGTGTCTCTAGGCTCTGGATTAAAGGGCTGAGTGGTTTTCTGCTAAGAGGCTGTCCCTGAAGGGCTTGAACGGGAGTTGTTCGCCCAATGTGGGATGCATACCTGCAGGAAATTTACTCTCATTCCCTGATCCTAAGTCTAGGTCCATTTATGGTAAATACCTTTGGGTAAATGGGGTTTTCCGAAATGCAAATGTCGTTTGTTAAAATTTGCATTGAGAAACAACTTTGGCCAAAATACCGTTTGGTAAAATTTACATTTATAATTAACTTTTATTAAATTAAAAAAGCAAAAATATGTTTATATTTTTTATATAAATATATTTTTATATAAAAAATATAAACATATAAACATAAAATATATTTATTAAACATAAAAAATATATAAAAATAGATATGTTTATATAAATATATATTTATATAAAAGCAATTGGAGAAAAAATATATATGTTTATATTTATAAATATATTTATTTATTTATTAAACATAAAATATAAAAAATAGATATGTTTATATTTTTATATAAAAAATAAACATAAAATATATGTTTATATATTTATACCGGACTACCGAATTCGGCGGCCAAACCGCCTGAATAAAAAATATGTTTATGTTTTTTATATAAAAAATATAAAAATATAAACATAAAATATATTTATTAAACATAATATATATATATATATATATATATATAAATAGATATGTTTATATAAATATATATTTATATAAAAACAATAGGAGACAAAAATAGATATGTTTATATTTATAAATATATATTTATTTATTAAACATAAAATATATTTATATAAAAAAATGGATATGTTTATATCTATATAAACTATATATAAACATAAAATATAAAAAATAGATATGTTTATATATTTATATAAAATATATAATATATATTTTTATATAAAAATAAATATATTTATAATAAAAATATAAACATCTTTATTTTTATATAAATATATTTATTTTTATTTTTATTTTTATTTAGGCGACCGATTGGCTTCTCCACCGAGAGATGAATAATACCGGAAGTTGCATCTTGAAGATGCAACTTGCCAAAGGACCTCAAGAGTTGCATTGGGCTTAAAGGCCCTTAGAAGCCTTTCGAGATGCAATGCATCTCGTCAAAGTCGCGCAAAAAACGAACCAAACAGCTTTTCATTTGGCCAAGGACTTTAGAGCCCAAATGAGCATTCCAAATGCTTTGAACCAAACAGGGCCTATCTTCATCTTTTCCCTGAGATGTTTTACGTTTCTCCATGGGGGATGTTACCCAGATCAACATTTTATTTATTTATTTATGTACTGAGTCATACCATACTGCACATTTACGCCTAAGCAGGAGACTATGTAATTGGTTGCCTATATTGTTCTACGAAACAAAATGTGTGAACAGTAATATCATGAACTCACATTATATTGCTGGGAAACAAGTGAACTAGAGAAATCACACCACTATTCTTACACAAGGTCATCTGATGTACTCCATCTTCTGACATTTTTTTCTCGTATGTTGCTTTTGAACTTGATACATAATTCTACATGCACAATAAAAGAGGAATAGACTTTATGGATCGTACTTGCCCTTTTTTAAGTTTGAAGAGTCCAGGCGGTATTATCAAAGCTCTGAGAAGAATCTTATGGAGCCCAACCCCTTAGACCATAGAAAACACAATTAAGATAAGAACGCTAGCCACTCAAGGACTAAAATCCAAAACAACTTGAAAACAGTTTTGCCAGCAAAATGGAGTACTATAAGGAGGAGCTGATGCGGGAGGAGGTGCAAAGTACGAAGGCACCTGAGGAGCCGAAGAAGCTACATATGGCGGTGCAGACAGTGCACAGCTTGCTCCCAGTTTTTACAACAGCTTAAGCACAATATTGCTCAAAATCCACTACGAATGATCATCGTGAATGGTCATGATAATGTTCTATACCGGAGGCAGTGGCAACGCGCCAGAGAATGCAGAGGATCTGAGCTTGCTGAACACAAACGACAAATCGGAGCTGCTGCCGGCAATGGTGGGGCAACAGCGGCAACAGCTGTGCAGGCCCTCACCGAACGCTGCGCCTTCTTTTTATTTTATTTTTTAAAAAAATTGGTTCTTTTAATTTATCTTAATTAATATATATATTAAAATTCGATTTTTTTGGACAAAACATATTGTTTTGCATCTTTTGTTATTGAGTTAACTTTTCAACATGTCACGTAGACCATTTATATTATTAAAAATATGTCACATCAGATTTTTAACCACCTTTGTTGGAATTGATGCTTAAATGTCTCAATTTTTAAAAATAAAATAACATTTAAATATACATTTTGAAAGTTTTGAGACTTAAGTATCTACTTGTGTCAAGCTTTAGCACTCACGCTATACTTTAGCCTAGAGAGTAGTGCATTGCAAAGCTTTGCATATCACCGACTTCCTCCCAGAGACCTAACGACTTCGTCCGTTGCAGAGCAGTGCGAGCATCTCAGAGATGCGATTGAGGAGCACTGCAAGGACGCGGAGGCGGAGCCAAATTATTTGTCTTCTGGTGCGGATTAGGCTTCCAACGACCGAAAAAAATGAAGCTGAAGGCAACGCTCAAATAATGCCAAAACTTCAACTTCGGCTGACGAGTAGGAAGAGATCTCAAGAATTAGGCTACACACTGATAGTCTCCACAAATAAGAGAGAATAAAAAGGGCAACTAGACAATCAGCCCCACCAATAAAGAATAAATCAGGTGTGGAAGCTCGCAATGTCAGTCTCTTACAGACATGAATTGTATTCATTCCTTCCTCGCATGAACTGTCCGCGGGCATGAAAACATGGCAAGAAAGCGGTAGCGAATATCTTCTAATGCCGTTGTGAAGTACGATTGTTGTGTTGTGTTGTTATCCTATGACGAGTTTCTTCAGAGACAACAATTAAATAATCTGCAAGACATCCTGCGGACAATTCTGCAATGCCAAAACCACCTCAGCATCATTCAAACAATTCAACCCCTCAAACACCAACTCAATAACATCTAAATAAATTGTGTCAAATGTGGAGTTTTTTTTTTTTTTTGAACAAAGTGTCAAATGTGGAGTTAATGTTTGATGTTACTGCCTTGCCATCGTTTACTCTAATGTTGCTCGGTTCGTGTCTGAGAGTTTGAATTGTCTGAATGACGCTGAGGTGGTCTTGGCGCAGCTGAGTTATATGCATGATGCTGTGCATGTTGTTGATTGGAGTCTCTGAAGAAACTCTTCATGGGATTAGAACATGAGAATATTCGGGTCTCGCAACAACATTAGAAGCTCTTCTCCGCAGCTTTCTTGTCAACCCAACCAATGCAAAGCTCATCGACTTCTATCTCAAGAGGAAGGCGATGGGAAGAGCACCCAAACCTTAAATCCTACTATAATAATAGAGTAAGAATAGAGTATGACCAATAAAAAAAATGATAAATGTAAGTAAACTAGAATCCTATCATTACTTAGGGATTTATTTTGTTTGCATTTGTATGATGTATAAAAGTAAATTGAAATCACATCATTGGTGAGGTTTCACATTGTTGGTTGACCGAACAAAAACCCTTGGAAATTTCCTTTACTCTCAAGGTGAAACCTACACGGGTCAATCATCTATTATATTTATTATTTTTGCTATTATAAATTTAAAATTAAGAAAAAATAAAGAGAATATATCTTGAGATACATTTGTAAATAACACTGCTTATCCATTTATATATTCTTTACATACAAGTACAATGAATGACCTAATTATGTTTCGCTACTAAACGATAGTATTTAGGCTTAGTTATAGTGAACTAGCACATAAATATGTACAAATTAACTCTAAAAAGTCTGACTTTTAGGTTACACAGATATCTGATTTAAAATGTCTTTGAAATTTAAAACAATAAAATATCTTCAAATAAACAAATTTCTTCTATTGATTCGTATCAAGGAATCAAAAGGTGGATTTTGTAGAGCATATATATCTTGCTAGTTAGAATAATAGAAATGGAAAAATTAGTAAATAAAAAACTAAATATTCGCAAAGACACACATGACAAAATTATATCTAATAAATTTGAAGAGCATAACTAGGAAAAGAAATAGATTTGAAAAGTATGTCTGTTACACCCTCATTGTGTTTAGAAGTCAATCGTTTAGCTGTTCCATGATCTGTTATGTGCCGACTAAACTTTTTTTCTTCTTACCACCACCAGCCCTGAGGGCAATATTCTTAGGGGTTTCCTGATCGTAAAATGTACAATCGAAGGAAGAAATGGAATGCTTACACACACTGTAAAAGGGATCACTAATATGCACTCTGCCCGAAAAAGAAGTACTCTCGATCTAGCATGGAGGGCAAACTTCATCCTTCCCATTAAAATTTATACAACTCTCCCAAAATTGCAGTACCATAAGACATAACCCATTTTTAAGGAAAGGAAAGCATCAACTTGCTTCCAACTACAGGAAAAAACAGCATCTACAAGTCAGGACTTGCCCAATGATAGGGTTCTTACTTTCACCGTCATTTAGATCCATGTTGCGAGGCAGACAACTCTCAATGGTTGTTTGAAGTTCCTCAAACCCAGGACCATGGTTGGCATTTTAAAGCTGCCATGGAACCTGGTCTGGCGATTTACAACAATTTGTGTAGAGAATGTCGTAGGCTTGAATGCCAGATTGGGGGATTGAAGTGTGCATTTGCTTCCCTGTCATCCAGTGCAATTACAGTAGTTAATCAGGCCGAAACTCTTAGTAGATCCATATAAGCACACTGGTGCTTTTGTTTATCTAATTGATTTCATGAATAGGGTGATGCAACACCATTAGTACATCAGTAAAGTTATATTAGAGTAATCGGGCATAAGCAACAGGGGCATGTCAACATACTACTTTTGACTTACAACACTATCACCAAATGTTTAAAAATGATCACAAATATCTGAAAATTTGTACACTCTTAAGGCAATCAATGGTCTATGTAATGAGTTAAAGACATCTATTTGCTAGAGCAATGTGTGATATTACACCTTCACATACATTAAAAGAAGGAAAATTCCAGGTGCTCAGTCCTCAAAGATATCAAGATGACATACCTTCCTCTTAGCAGGTACAGACAGGTTCTTAGCTGGCTTAAAGAAGGATTCTAATCTGTAGAGAATAAACGAAAGGAATCATTGGATAAGAGAAAGTGCATTTTGGAAGTCACTTTCATTTGTTCAAGCTTTAGTTACCGGCCTTGCGATGACTCATCCTTAGCTTCCTTAATCTTCTCTATTGCCTGATATACATGGTAAAACGACATTGAAAACATTTACGGTCTCTCCTTCAGAGGAAAAGAAGCAAATTCCCTGAGTAGGCAACTGACCAACACATTACTGAAGATAAAAGCCATACCTTCATCACTCGGTCAATGTTGAACCCATTCTAATTCACAGGAAAGGAAATTAAGCCCTTGAAAGGGAAATGACAATCAATTAGGAAACGAGTCAAAAATTCAAAAAGTGAAATGTTTCAAGTAAACCCCAACATAAAAATGGCCCACTTCCTCGTTTGGAGAAGTCCAGTTTATCTCAGGTTGTTCTTCCGTAGAAACTATTGGTTCCTTGAAAAGCAGTCGAGCTTCGCTGTAGGGCCAATTATCTGGTATCTGATACCTATTCATTAAACAAGCAAACATTTCCTTAAGAAGGATAACCGAACTGAATAAAGACTTCCAAGTAATGCAAAGAACCTCTGGGTCTTCAGGATAGAGAAACGATATGATTTTGTTCAAGTGAGATGAAGGAACAGACAAAGCAGACATCAGAATAGATAAAAGTATGATAGTAAATCGACACATGAAGTAGCATGACCGATGCACTGATTGCCAGCCCAAATCTATTGGTGGCAAATGATCTTTCAGTTCCGAATTGTTGACCAAATATCTCCACGCCAGCTGAGTTCGAGAGATAATTCTTTTAAGTCAAGGAATTCAGCAGCCAAGACTATTACAGTGAGAAACTTTGCTGCCTAATTTTGCTTACAAGTCAGGGGACAAGATAAGAAAATAAGAAGCACCTCTGCTTGTTTATGTTCTCTAGTATGTTTTCTATGGATCCATGGTGATGGATAAGCTTAAGAGCAGTCAGCCCTCCAATACCTGATAGATTCATTCCAAAGTAAAGCCACTGGAATCATCAAGCTACTAAATACAAGAGGGAAAAATGATATGCAATACAGAACACTGCAACAATATCACGTCTACCTCGAATGCTTTCACAATAATCACATCCAGAGAGAATGCACAGGTCAATGAATTGATCCACATCCAGATTCATCTCCTCCAAGATCTAAAAGTCAGGAAAGTGAGAAAAAAATTTAAGCAATCATGATGAAGAAACTTTTCTAATTACCTTGGAAATTTCAAATTTCATGACTGGAACTTTTCTTGAGCTGGGATCCATTAAATGGCGAAGAAACCTAGGAGCTCCAAAAGTAAGGGAATCCATGTCTTCAGATGCAACTGCATAAAATTGAAAACAAATATTACAGCTAAAGCACCATTTATGGTAGATGAATTCTGGTTACCGCACAACAATTAAGCAATGCTAGGAATTCAAAAACAGCGAAAATTCCTTGGACAAAGATGGCTTACTAAAGAACATACCAAATGTAAATGACTACAGAGAAGAAGACATTAGACAAGTGAACAAGCATATGTGTGAGTGAAAAAGGAAATTAAATCATGTTTGCATAGTGTTAAACTTCTTGCTGAATAAAACATAAAAATCACATTGTAGGTAAGTGACCAGAACCAAGATCAACCTTCACAGTTCTTTTACTGAATTTCTCTATGTTTTTCTTGTTCTGAGACTGCATGTAATAAATACAGAGCTCACTAAGCCTTTTTGTACTCTGTATTTCTTCGTGCTTATGTGTGTACGTAAGAGAGATAGAAATGCATATACCCCAATGGCTACTGCCAACTCCTCAGAGGCAGCTGCCCTCTTCAAAAAACTGCTTAGAAACTCATTTAAGGTAACTAAACATATTCATAGATAATTCCAAAAAATAGAAAAGAAAAGGCTACATAATATTAAGAGTACCGTTTTGCCAGCTCTTGCTTCTTCAAATCAGGAGGTTGACCATCAAATACGTAGCTATCATAACAACAGCAAAACATAATTCAGAAAAGCACGAGCTTCATTCTTCTAGCATTCTATCCCAATGAAAACACAGGAGGTAAAGAAAAAAAATTTACACTGGCTCTATGCCCGCCTCCAACAGCCTAATCGTCCGGTACAACATGCCTTGCAGATGACTACATGGGAAAACAAATCGAAAGGCAGCTCAGAGTCAATCTCATATACATAAAACCGAGTCCAAGAGATAACATCTGAAGCATCAAAACAGAAGACTAGTCAACAATTCAGCCATAAACTATACGAAACTCCAGCAAAATGGATTTTCATTTCCATGGAGTAATACAATGCCAGTGTACCTGGTGACTTCACCAGCCTCGTTGGTGAGCATCTGAGTCCCCTTCCTCCCAACCACAACCTAATTGAAAGGAGACGGAGGTCCAACTGAAACTACCTTGATGCCCATATCGGATAGAGAGAAAATTGTTGCAGTGGAAATTGAGGGATGAAATCGAAGCTGCTCTGGGATGATTTGAATTCTAGGGCTTCGAGCTCTTCCGCTTCCCGCCTAATTTTGGAGACTATCGCGTTTGGGGGTGGAGCGTGTGAGTCACGCGCGGGTGTCGCGACCGGTTTTTTTCAGTATTTGTTATAAGCTCTCGGCCCATTTGAATTAGGAACTGTTATGATATGTAGGTATCGGAAGTTTTGCTCGGGTGATGTGCACATCCGTACTCCCATGATTTCTTCAGATTTCCAAAATATCGAATTTAAATTTGTAAATTGATACTAATAACTTCTCGTTTCTAGGGATTGGGGTGGATGGGAATGTTGAATCCACATAGAGGTCGAAATCGATCAATTGAGAATATGAATTGGAGTATTTGAAAGACTTTTATCTACTTTACTAATTTAACCAAGGTATTATTCTGCCTGTATGTCTATAGGGAAGAGAAAATTGACTACTATAGTTTCTTCACGTTTTAGATAGAGATATTCGAAGGGTCTGACCCATGTTGAATTCAAGACATTTTATTAGAACAATCAATCTTGTATTCTAAATGGCCGAGATGACAGAGGTGGCAACGAATTCATTAGTTTCACATCCCTCTTTTAGAGGAACTATCAAGAGAAATCTAATGAATTATTAAGTGGAGACAATCAATTATCTTATAAAGATATGTGCCATCACTCAGCATGAACTCTCTTAAGCTCATACCAATAACGACTTTTGAAGTTTTACATGCAAATTAATTCATTGAGGAGCGCCGCTAATCTATTATAAGTTGATAAAAAAACCCAAGCAAAATATGGTAAAACATTTTATGTAAATGTGTAAAAGGAAATTTGGTTTTGCATATCAAATTATAGTCCTTTTCAAATGAATTTGGTGGTGAGAATTGACTTTTTCACAATGAACTTCAAGGTTAACTATTTGATTTGCTTTTGAAATTCACAAACGGAAGAAAAGAGTGAGAAGTGGCTTTTTAATATTGACTAAATATTTTAAATTAATGCAAAAAGATTAATTTTTAGTACCTAACAGCGCCAACTAACTTAATTGAACTAACCGACCAAAAAAAATATTAATCGAACTAAAAAAAAGAATTCATTTTTTACTTTGTACTATTTATCATCCAATCATTTTAGTAAATATAGATTCAGGCAAGTACAAGGAAATTTACTTTTTACATTTTATATGAAAACAAGTTAAGTTGTTGCCAAGATTTATCTGTTAATGAAACGGCTTTTCCTTGAACTTTTGTGTAAGTATGTCCATGTCATACCTAATCAAACAATTAATTCAATTAAATCCCTAAAGTTGTCTAACATATGTCATGATTCCTTATCATTTAATTGATTATGTTCCTATACTATTTTGAAATGTTCAATATCATCTCCATTGTAGTCATTACAAGGATGGAATCCATGTAATGTCACTTTCTTGTCTTTTGCTCATTAAGAACAATCGGTTGTCCTTTACTTTCTCCAGGCTTACGCTAACTAATCTTGATATGGTTTGGGTCACCTAAATTTTCATTCGAAGACTTCTCAATCATTGAACAAGAAAACTAGGCTAGAATTCGATAGAGTTTGATCCTAAACAAAAACATCAATCTTGCCTAGTCTTGCATTTGCAGCTGTGGCTTTATTACTTCGCATTTAGATATTAGGGACATTTAAATTTTGGTGAAGAAATATAGGAGCTCCAAAAGTAAGGGAATCCACATCTTCAGAAGCAACTGCATAAACCTGAAAAACAAAAATTACAGCTAAAGCACCATTCATTATAAAAGAGTTCTGGTTAACACACAAAAATTGAGCAATGATAGTGAACAAGCATATTTGTGAGTGAAAAGGAAATCAAATCAAGGAAATAAAATGGTAATTTACAAAGAGTTAAACGATTGGCAATCATGGAAAAACAATGAACTATCCTAAATCAGAAGATGATCAAACAGGAGGATACTTGCCTTTCCAGCTTTGCAAAGTGCAGCACACTGTGCCTCTGCTCCTGAAGGAGCCTAACATACAAAAACAGAATCTGGTATCTAAACATTTTGTTAGAAATAATAATGAATAAACTTTCTAGACAGACTTGTAACCTCAACTACTGGGACACCCATAAGTCTTAATAGTTTTTTGCAGCCTTCATTATGCTGTTGTGTCACCTGCAAGGGTATCAAAGCCATGTAGCACAAGCACACACATATCCAGTTAGCTATGCAGATAGGTTTTTCTGGAAAACAGAGACAAAATCAAACTTCACATCAAATAGGACAAAAATATTGCACCGTAAGGAAACCAAAACGGGACCAACCTTCGCAGTTCTTTTACTGAATTTCTTGATGTCTACCTTGTTCTGAGACTGCAGGTAACAAATACAGAGCTCACAAAGCCTTCTTGCACTCTGTCTTTCTGCTTGCTTATGTGTGTGTGTGTGAGAGAGAGAGAGAGAGAGAGATGCATATACCGCAAGGCTACTGCCAACTCCTCGAAGGCATCTTCCCTCTTTGAAAAACTGCTCAGAGACTCAATTAAGGTAACTAAACATATTCATAGACAATTGCAAAAAAGGAAAAAAAGAAAAAATGGAAAATGGAAGGCTGCTTAATAATAGAGTACCGTTTTGCAAGCTCTTGCTTCTTCAAATGAGGAGGTTGGCCGTCAAATACATAGCTATTCAACAGCCAAATTTAGAGAAGCACAAGCATCATTCTTCTAGCATCCCATCCCAATGAAAACACAGGAGGTAAAGAAAAAAAGTTTACACCGGCTTTATCCCAGCTTCCAACAGCCAAATCATCCGGTAAAACATGCCTTGCAGATGACTACATGGGAAAACAAATCAAATAGCAACTCAAACTCGACACTTTCCAAGCACAGAGATCACATCGCATTACAATAACATCTTAAGCATCAAAACGGAAGGCTAGTCGACAGTTCATTCATAAACTGTACGAAACTCGAGCAAATTTGATTTTCATTTCCATGGAGTATTACGACCTAATCCACCAGCCTCATTGGTGAGCATCTGAGTCCCCTTCCTCCCAACCACAACCTAATCCCCCAATCAAAAGAACCAAAAAGCCCCCAACACTCAAAATCCAAATCCCCACCGAGAAACGCGCAATCACAGGCATGAATTCATAAAAAGCAACTTAACGAGGAACTGATAGATGCTCATGCTGGCATCGATGGCAATCGTCCGGCCGAAGTAGCTCTCCAGCCTCTGCTCCTTCATCGCTTTTGGGGCATCGTCCGCCAGCAGCTTCGTCAGTCCCTGTCGAAATCAATGGAAATGATCGGATTGAAGAAGACGGAGGTCGAACTGAACTACCTTGATGCCCATATCGGAGGGAGAGAGAGAGAGAGAGAGAGAGAGAGAGAGAGAGAGAGAGAGAGAAGAATTGTTGCAGTGGAAATTGAGGGATGAAATGGAAGCTGCTTTGGGATGCATTGGATTCTAGGGTCTGGAGCTCATCCGCTTCCCGCCTAATTTGGAGACCATCGCGTTTGGGGGATGAAGCGTGTGCGTCCACGCGCGGGTGTCGCGACTGGTTTTTTCCAGTACTAGTTATAAGCTTTCGGCCCATTTGAAGCAGCTGTTATGATATGTGCTTACTCGTGTGACATGCACATTCGTACTCCGATGATTTCTTGAGATTTTTAGACTGATAGTAATAACTTCTCATTCCTAGCGATTAGGTGGATGGAAATGTTGAATGCACGTAGAGGTCAAAATTGATTAATTGATTGATATGGATCGGAGTATTTAAAAGGCCTTTTTATCTACTTTATTAATTTAGACAAAGGTTCTATTCTACCCGTGTGTCTATAGAGAGGAAAAAATAGACTACTATAGTAATTTTTTCATGTTTTAGATGAGATATTCAAAGGGTCGACCCATGTCGAATTGGACATATTTGATTAGAACAACCAATCTTGTATTCTCAATGGTCGAGACACAGAAGTGGAGCAAATTCATTGGCTTCACATCCCTTTTTTTAGGGGAAGTATTAAGGGAAAATTAATGAATTACTAAGTAGGGACAATCGGTTACTTCAAAAAAGACATGTGTCGTCACTCAATATAAACTCTCTTGAGCTCATATCAATCGCAACTTTTGAGATTTTATTTATATAATTTAAATATGCAAATCGATACATTTAGAAATCACCACTAATCTTTTATAAGTCAATTAAAAATCCAAGCAAAATGTGGTAAAACATTTTATGTAAATGTGTACAAGGAAATATGTTCTTGCATTGCAAATTGTAGTCCTTCTCAAATGAATGAATTATGGTAGTGAGAATTGACTTTTTCACAATGAACTTCAAGGTTAAATATTTAATTTGCAATTGAAATTCAAAAACGAAGAAAAGAGTGAGAAGTTTCTTTAATATTGGGACGGTTGTCACGGCATATGTCAATCCTTATGTCCACCGCAAGTAAGTTAAGGCACTCTATCTAATTGATAACAAAAATATTAATTTTTAGTACCTAACAACGGCAAATAACTTAATCGAATTGAATTCCCAAGCATGCCACATCCTCATTTTACTATTCATCATTTGATCATTTTAGTAAATATAGATTCAAGTAAGTACAAGGAAATTTACTTTCCACAATATGAAAACAAGTTAAGTAGTTATTGAGATTTATCTATCAATGAAACGGCTTGTCCTTGAACTTTTGTGTAAATGTGTCTATGTCATATCTAATCAAACAATTAGTTCAATTAAATCCTTAAATTTGTCTAATGCATGCCATGATTCCTTATCATTAAATTGATCATGTTCCTGTACTATTTTAAAATGTTCAATATCATCATCATTTTAATTATTACAATTATGGAATCCATGTTGATGTCACTTTCTCATATGTTGCCCGTTAAGAACAATTGGTCATTCTTTACTTTCTTCAAGCTTTAGCTACTATTGTTGATATGATTTCGGACACCTGAATTTTCATTCGAAGACTTCTCATTCATTTAATAAATAAAACTAGGCTATAATTCGATAGAGTATGACTCTAAACAAAAACGTCGATCTTGCATGGTCTTGCATTTGCCGCTGCTACCGTATTTCTTCACATTTAGACATTAGGGACGTTCAAAAGTTGGGCATAAAGCATTCGCACTGCCCAAAACGTAGATCCGGCTATAAGTTTCCTTGGGAGTGGCCCGAATAGATGGGCCAATATGCGAAATGAGTCCTGAACTTGCTTGAGGCTCGAAAGCCAAGCCCGCATGAGCCGGGCCTTAAGCTAAATCATACTCGGCCTAATGAAGGGAAAGGAAGCACGGTCATTCAAGGGGGGTAATGAGGGAAATTCAAAAACGGCCAGCACCCATTTTCGAAGCCGATTCTAGTCTGAACACGTAAGATGGAGGGAAGGTCTTGTTTAGCTGCAAAAGTCGAAATTGGAAGAAAAGGCAAAGGAGAATCAAAGAAGGAAAGGGGCGTGCAATTTCCATCTTGACGAAGGGAGCAATCTCGGCATTCGGGGACCGGAATTCACGGCCAAAAGAGTGCTAGAAAATCTGCACGTCAAAAAGCGGAAGATTCTCGGCCAAGTGGGGAGGCGATTTTTCAGCATATAATAATTGCCAAAGAGAGCTCGCAGAAGACAAAAAATGTAAGCTTTTCTTCATGGCCAAAAAGGAGGACTACAGAGAGAAAGTTATGGTCGGCAAAAGAAAAGAAACGAAAAGAAAGAGAGCAAAAGAGGACGAAGATTCTCGTGGACGAGGTGGAAAGGCCAAAAAAGGAAGAGAGAGGGAACAAAAGATGCAATTTCACAGTAAGTTCGTCTAATTCACTTCCGTAGCATCTTCCTCAAGGTTCATTTTTCCTTTTCACTATATATTTTCCAAGAATTTTATTCCTCGCAGTTAAATTTTTCCATCATTTCATTTCAAAGCCCGGCGCACCTTTCGCTTGAAAAAAGCCAAAAAATGAATTTAAGCTCGGCCCTATTTTGAAGTCAAACCACTTTTGTTCAAGTTAGAACTAATGCATGTAAAAATCATTTTATCTAAAAAAAAAGGGCGTGTAAAGGGGACCCGCGTTTGGGGACTTTGCAAAAGTAACCATTGAGAGTGACGGATTTTTCTCAAGGGCCGCCCTCTTCGGAGGAAATTCACTTTCCAACTAATCTGAAGAATACTCGCACATTTAATGGACAAGAATCACTTAGAATCTTACTGCCATTTTTAGAATTAGCATTTACTTGTAAACCACCTTTTGCTTTTTGCCGTGTCTTTCAAAGCCGGCAAATGGATAAGAATTTCCTAAGCAATTTCGTAACTGTGTGCCACTGTTTATTCCACTCTACTTTGTTTCCACATTCAACCATTAAATCTAAGCATCCATCCAGCAATATTGCAAAAGACGAGGATCACGTTCTTTTGTTTTCACACTCACAACAGCTGATGATATTTATAGTCATTTTTTCTCTGTTACAAACCAAATTAAAACGCCATCTTTGAATTTCCCTATCCTAGTTTTACATTTTTGAGATGCTTGACAATGAATCAAGACCTGATTTCGAACTCTAAAAAGTCAAAAAAGATAAAAAGCCTAAAGTTAAAGTAAAGAGACATTTTGGACTATGACCTTTTAACGGTAATATAAGATTAAAATCAATAATTTATAATAAAAAAAATGTTGCAATTTATTAGATATATTTGTAATGCACATCATCCACAAATTACCAAATCTTTCACACATGCATAATATAGTGTGTACATTGTGTATAGTCATATTATGTCTAGAATCATGATATTGTGCATCTACACCATATTAATTTAGGTTATATAATAAATTATTGCAATTACTTATATAATGTATTTGCAAAAAGCCTTCAGTTTATCTATCTTTTGATGATATAATCCTTCAATCGATAATATAGTGTGTACATTGTGTATAGTCATATTATGTCTAGAATCATGATATTGTGCATCTACACCATATTAATTTAGGTTATATAATAAATTATTGCAATTACTTATATAATGTATTTGCAAAAAGCCTTCAGTTTATCTATCTTTTGATGATATAATCCTTCAATCGAAACTCGTTACCACCTATTTAGATAGTTTTTGCCACAATTCACTATGTAAGGCTTTGAATCCTACAATCACGTTGTTGAGTCCAAGCCAACTACAACTCATCTCCACCATGGACGAAAACCTCGGTTGCCGGGATGGCGAAACTCGTCCAAATCTTTGCCTTCATAACCCGCTGTGCTTCCGTGCTTGTTACTCAACGAACCACCCATCAGACAAGTAATCGTCCTCCAAGTTGAACACTGGAAACGGAGACTCGGACCGTTGCCACATGCGGCAGGACGGTCAAGACCACAACCTTAACTGTGCCAGCTCCGTCCTCAGAAAGATGACGTCAGCATTAAGCAACCACCGTATCATTTCTGCCACTCACCGCTCCACATCATCACAACATCATCCTTATTAGAGTTGGCAACTTGTGGCCACGTATCCTAATAAGGTTTTGTCATCTTGTCAAGTCATCATCACAACATCAACAAACTACATTTTGACTTGTGAGTAATCGGTTGAAGCACCGGATCGATAAAGTTGGAAAATCTATAAAGAAATTCATGATTTATATTAAATTATGCTAGTTAGCACTAAGGGTGAGCGGTTCCCGATTTCTTATAGGTTCTACCTAGAACCTGAAACCTACCATCAGATACAGGTTCTTCATTTTTTGGAACCCGAAACCTACTCTATCACAGGTTCTGGGGTCGGTTCCAGATTACAACAATTTTTTTTTTCATTTTTAGTTTAAAAAAATGAACACAACAATAATAAACAACCTTATACCTCTTAATCCTCACTCTCTTTTTTTAGCTTATCCTTCAAACCATGATTAACACAGAAAAATAGCTTGAACTCACCATAACAAGGTCCGACGCCCTGACAATCTTTCAAACTACGATTCACAAGCTCTGTGTGACTTGCACGCCAAAACATTTCACTCTTAGGGTCTATTCGTTTTGTGGAAAATGGGTCATTTCCAGAAAATATTTTCCCAGAAATCATTTTCCAAGAAAATGACAATATTTTTTGGTGTTCGGCTAAAACTTGAAAATGTTTCTGAAAATATTTTCTGGTGTTCGGTAAGGAAGATATTTTCTAAGACTTCACTACTTAGGCATGTATCACTTACCGACCTATAAATCCATCAAATATGAACTCGCTTTTAAATCCAAGCAAATTTACTTCATAACTTTGTTCCCTTATTGTCGCCAAACGCTCATCTACTCTAAAAAATGTTCGTATGAATTTTAAAAAGAAGCAAAAGAGAAAAGAAGCAAAGCATGTACAACCCTCATGAGAATCTTCCAGTTGAGTGGCATGTTCTCCCCCTACGTCTTTTGTATTCTAATAAATAAAAGAAAAAAGAAGATGAGCTTGAACAATGTACAATTGCAGGATAGAATAAATAAAGAAAATGATAAGCAAGAATGCAAAACGTGAGCTTGAGATCGATGAGCTCGAGGTTTGCTTTTTGATGGCCGACGACTAGCCAAGAAAGAAGAAGATGGGAAACAAAGAAAAAGAAAAAGAAAAGAAATAGAAAAGAAAAAGGAAATTAAAAATAATTCGAATTAAAAAAGAAAAAAATAATTAAAAAATAATTCGAACAAAAAAAGAAAAGAAGAAAAAGAAAGGGGAGGAGGAAGTGAGGATTTGTAGAGGTGTGAGATAAAAGAGATCGAGTGAAAAAAATGTTTTCAACTTTTCAAAAGTGGAAAACATTTTTCCTTAATTTAGAAGACTTTTTTTTCCTTTCATGGAAAATATTTTTCCCAAGAAATTCATTTTTCCATGAAACAAACACGAAAATCCGGAAAACATTTTCTTGAAAATTATTTTCCGCGAAACGAACGGAGTCTTAAAGTGAGACAGCTCTAAAAGTACTTTCTTTATGCTTACCTTCAAATCTTTGTCGAGCTTCCCAGCTAATACTAGAAGTATGGTGGTCTTCCCAAAGCTTGGAGGCCCAAAAAGTAATGTCATTCTGCAAAAGAGATAAAAATTTTGTCAGCAATATCTGAACTTCACTCCTTGAGTAGTGTATGCTGATAAAAATCTATCTCTCTTCTTACCCGTGAGGCTTGATGATTCTGCTAACATCATTGAGAATCGGTAATGGTTTCTTTCTACTGGGAAGGATGTGAAAACAATTGAGAAACTCCTATTGACATTGATTAATATGAGACAGGGTTCAATCAATTTGAGCAGAATCCTAGAAAATGAAGATATGTTATGAATCGAATGTTAAATTACCTCAAGTATGTTAACAGTGAAATTGAATATTGTGGGTAGAGCTCGGCTCCCAACATAAGCTTCTGCCTCGACATTTAGATGCTCAAATCGGACTTCAATTGTAGGAATGTCGAATCCAACTCTATTTGTTGTACAATAAGGCAAACACAAACCTTATCTAAAGATTTGGCTTGAAACTTTCAGCTCAGAGAAGAAATTACAATTCCCATATTGAATCTCTTTCTCAAGATAAGAAAAAAAAATGAATATCAAACCACTTTCACATTCTTTTAAGAAATATTGCACTGACCAACTAATTGAATATCTGAAGTGCTCACGAAAAGTCATCAGCATATACCTCTAAAATTCCACCAACTCCTCTTCGATGTTTCCGTCCCTTAGTAGCTCTTCGTCGAACACCTCAGCTGTCCACTCCTCTCTAACAACGAACTAGACCCACCTTGGCATATCGAAGACATCCTCACGTCTAGGAGATTGGATGGGTGACTTGCTAGTTAACATCTCAAGGAGCAGTACTACAAAACTGTAGATGTCTGATTTTTGTGTGGGTTTCCGAGATTTCATGACTTCAAGAGCCTGATAACTTGCACTTCTAGGAGGCAATGTAGGAGTGCGGATCAAAGGAGTCAGGCCAAACTCCGAGATGCAACCTTGAAGGTCTTGAGTGAGGAGGACGTTGGAGGACTTGATGTTGCCATGGATAAACCTCCCGCCTCCCTCCGAATGGATGTGAGCAATACCTTTAGCCACTCCTAGAGAAATCTTCACCCACGATGCCCAATCCAATGGTTGTCTCCCACCTTCTGCAAATCATTATCAGAAGGTAACTATCAACAATGCAAGTAGGAGACAACCTACAAAAGATGTTTCTAGGTAACATGACAATATTCATGCAATGACATTAGCATTGTTCTATCCCTACAAGACATCGACCCTCACAGTTGGACACTTTCTAGTGATAGTACATGAACTTTCTAGTGATAGTACATGTCTATATCAATTATCTCAAGTTCTATGTCTCATGCACCAGTGTAGAATGCATACCAATTGCCTAGTCTTCATTCTAATTGCTCTCATATCATAACAAAGACATTGTCTACATTGTGCTTGGACATTAACATTAATTGTAGCATAACGATATATGACTTTACTTGGTCATCAATTGATGAATGCCATACTGGAGCATACCACTGGTTATGGGGAAAAGCTTCTTTCTTACAATTTTCATAACTTTGGTTTTCACCTACCTCATAGCCAAAAAAATTGACTTTTATAGTCTTCTCTCCAGGCCACTCACAGGCTACCAACACAAGACTAAGCTTTTTCAAAAGACCAATTACTAGATAATCAAGATAATCTAATCATGATATTTTTAGGTCATTGCTTTCTATTGTATATGAACATGGTACACATCTACATAAATGATTGGTGAAATTAGGATTCCTTGGCATGCAGCAACAAGGAGAAGTTGCCTTCTGTTATATAGTCATATATAAGGAGCTTCTCATCTTTTGAGTAGTAATATACACGAAAAGGAATTACATTCGGATGCTGTCCTACCCTATGCACGTTCTCCATCTGTTGCTCAAACTCTCGTTTCTCCGCCACCACTTCCTTCAGCCTTTTCATCACCATGGTGGTCCCATCTCAATCCTTTGGTTAAGCTTCAAGAAGAACTTCTCATTGTCTTCCTCAGCTGTCTTCAGCAACCTCTCCAACAAGTTCCTCCTCTCTATCAACCCGAGATTCCCGATATCAACCTTTGTTATCTTGCCTTCTTCTTCGGCAAGAATGCCCTGCTGAATAAGCAAGTATGTTGGGAACTTTTCAAGTGCAGCCCTCACTACTAGTTGTCTTCAGTCATCCACGTATAATGAACATCACCTCGGGTCCCCTTCCCTCACTATGTATGTACTTGGATTAGGGCACACAAGCATGACAGTCCCACATCTCAGAAATTGACCAAATAAAGCAGCTAAAATGTTAGATTAAATCTAGTAGTTAAGCATAAACAACAAGAGATTGGACCTACAATTGAGGCCGGAGGAGACGAGTTTCTTCGGTGTCGAGGGCAGTGAGCGGTATATCAAGGGACGTCGGGCGGCCTCGAGGGGGTCGAGTGGGTGTTGAGGGGGCTGTTCGGCGTCGAGGGGCTGAGTGGCGTCGAGGTGACAAGAGGTGTCAAGCGAGCATCAGGGGCATTGAGGGAGTTGAGTGGCGTCGAGGGGGCCGAGCAACGTCAAGCGGGCGTCGAGAGGTCGAGTAGCGTTGAGTGGGCGTTAAGGGGGCCAACCTGCGTTGAGGGGTTGAGAGGCATCGAGCGGGCATCGAGGGGGCCGAGCGGGCGTTGAGGGGGCTGAGCGGGCATCAAGGGGGCCGAGCAATTAGGGGGTGGCGTTGAGAGTGGTGAGCAGCATCGAGTCATCAAGAGGAGCGAGCTGAGTCGGCGTTGAGGGAGTCAAGACGCTAGAGTGGATAGGAAGAAGAGAGTGAACAAACTCTGAAACTGAAATTGAGGGGAGTCGCGAGAAGAGGGAGAAGGAAGAACAGAAGGGGGAAGAAAAAATTGAAAACCAATTAGGGTTTTTCTAGTTCCCAAAAAAATAGAACCGGGAACCAGAACCTCTCTCCTCGGTACCTAAAATCGAACCAGACCCTCCAGTGTGGTTCTCTGGTTCCCAATTCTACTCGGGAACCACGCTCACCACTAGTTAGCACGAAAAAGAGCGCTTATGTATTTAGATGCATGTTGGGTGTAAATGATATATAGGGAAGTTTCGTGAATAGACTAGTTATTCTTGTTTAATTAACACTTAAAAAGAAACTAAGGGCAATCCTACTAAAAAAGAAAGAATGAGAAAAGGAGGAGGTTATTTTCCTTTTGAGTAGGTTTTGTCCACTTTTGCCTTGTCACTTTCTCTACAACTTGGAAGGTAAGATAGTGGAAGACTTTTGACTTCTTTGGTCGGAAGAAAGGAAGAGGAAAATGCAATGAAGCGAGCAAGATATTAGAAGACTTTGGCTTGCTTTCCGCATTACACGCTGTGAAGTAGAGAGTGAACGAACTCTGAAACTGAAATTGAGGGGAGTCGCGAGAAGAGGGAGAAGGAAGAACAAAAGGGGGAAGAAAAAATTGAAAACCAATTAGGGTTTTTCTAGTTCCCAAAAAAAAATAGAACCGGGAAGCAGAACCTCTCTCCTCGGTACCTAAAATCGAACCAAACCCTTCGGTGCGGTTCTCCGGTTCCCAATTCTACCGGGAACCACGCTCACCACTAGTTAGCACGAAAAAGAGTGCTTATGTATTTAGACGCATGTTGGGTGTAAATGATATATAGGGAAGTTTCGTGAATATACTAGTTATTCTTGTTTAATTAACACTTAAAACGAAACTAAGGGAATCCTGCTAAAAAGAAAGAATGAGAAAAGGAGGAGGTTATTTTCCTTTTGAGTAGCTTTTGTCTATGAAGCACGGACATGCTGCCTGTGCTTGCGTATCGTGTCCGACACGTGTCGGAACGTGTCAGACACCTCGACACGCTCGGACACGCGGTCAATGCGTGTCGGATTTTCCGACACATGGTCAACCTTATCCCGACACGTTTCGACACGCGTGTCCAGGAGGGAGCAGACCACAAGCGACGACAAGAGACGGCCGAGCTTAGACTGAGGCGAGGGCCGACCCTGTGATGTTGCAATGGATCCGACGAGGCCGTAGCTGCGAGGGAGAAAGGACCAAAGGTGAGAGGAAGAGGAGAGGAAGGCGGTCGTGCAGCGAGCAGCGAGGAAGGGGGTCGTGCGTGCGGCGAGGAGTGGTGACCAGCGAGGAAGGAGGTCGTGCGGCGAGCGGCAAGGAGGGAGGAGGAGAAGAGGAAGGGTCGCGAGCGGCGAGGAGGAGGAGTAAAGGAGCTAGGGTTTCTGAGAAACTCAAAAGTAATTAAAAAAGGGGGAGTCTATGGGTACTTATTTTGGGGGAGGGAAAGTGACGGACAGATGGGGGGGGGGGATGGACGATTGTGGGAGGGAAAGGAAAAAAATAAATTTGGGTGGGGGGAATGGACGATGGTGGGGACTAGGGAGGGAAAGGAAAATAAATTTGGGAGTGGGGGAGATGGATAAGGAAAAGAAGAGAGTGGGGGAATTTTTTTTTAATCAGAAAAATAAATAAATGAGATTAAAAAATAAAAGTAAATTTGGGGGGAGGGGGCATTTCGAAAAATAAATATAAATTTGGGATAATGAAATAAAAAAAGTGTAAGATTTATTAATATTATTAGCATAAATTCATTGTAAACTCTTTATTTATTTATTTGTGAATTTGAATTAAATTAATTAAAAATAAAAAGTTATTTAATATTTAACGTGTCGGAACGTATCGAAATTCTCTACTTTTTGAGAAATGACGTGTCGCGTGTCGTGTCGTGTCATATCGCGTGTCCATGTTGCCGTGTCCATGCTACATAGGGTTTTGTCCACTTTTGCCTTGTCACTTTCTCTACAACTTGGCAGGTGAGATAGTTGAAGACTTTTGACTTCTTTGGTCGGAAGAAAAGAAGAGGAAAATGCAATGAAGTGAGCAAGATATTAGAAGACTTTGGCTTGCTTTCCGCGTTACACGCTGTGAAGTAGATTATCCAACCATGATGATTTGGGACTTGTGTGCTTTCAAGACCGTTAAAATATTTAAATAACAAATCACATATTCATATAACAGTTTAAGTTTTTAGAATAATCGGTGACCTCACAAAATCTCACACTAACAATTAACAAATCAGATTTTATTTGAATTTGATAATTCGTCATCTAGCTCATTACCTTCTTTTAATGTTTAAATTCAAAATTTAAAATAAACAAATTGCAACTTTAAATTTTGGAATAAAATATATCAAGCTGCTCATGGTTGGATCACAATCTATATAACAAAAAAAAAAAAGTCTTATTAAGAATTTTGTAAATCAATCCATTTTATAAAAAAAAAAAAAAAAAAAAATTACTTGTGGCACTCTACATTCACTCCATTGCTAAATCTGATTATCTAGGCTATTTAATAGTTGAATTTCCAAAATTAAGCTAATTTTAGTGCAATTGTCTTATTATTATTGGGATGCTAGATATATTTGAGTCTAATTTTGTGTAATCTTCATTGATATGATCTGCAAGTTATCGAATCTCACAAATATCTGAAACATTGTCAAAGTGGTATCATATATCAATCCTTATTGGTTTGGGATCTAAATCTATATACTATAAATGATCATTTGAAAAGGTACGGCACAGTCAAGCATTCAAAATTTGTCAAATTATTTTGTAATTAAGCAATAATACGAACTCTTTTCAATCTCTTATATTATCGTAATTCTTTTACCGGTAACACCGGCCACGTAATACTTCATAAAAGGAGGTTAAGATCATGATAAATATATTGTAATTTTAATTTAAGTAATAAATTAATTCCAAGTAAGGTTAAGATTCATATATAATAATTTTGATTTCGTAATTACATTAATCTCAATAACAGATAAGTCTCTTCACTTAAAAGCTATTAATGTGTTTTTCTTAATAGTGATTATGTTTTTATAGAATTCGCATCTTAATATTTAATTTGAGAAATTCGGTGGCCAAACCGATGCAAAATAGACAAGATATATATGAACATGAAACAAATTAATCAAAAGATGAGGCAACAAACCAACCAATTTGAAAATTCATCGCCTCCTTTCATCACCTTCTTCTAAAATTATAATTTAAAGATAAGCAAGTTGTAATTTTAAAATTCAGAATAAAATATATCACATAATAAATAAAATAATTAATATTGAACATTTTGCAAATCAATCCATTTAATAAATTAAAAACGTGTTCGAGTTCATGGCACTCTACATTTGCTCGGTTGCTAAATTTGATTATACAGTCCGTTTCATAGCTTAATTTCCAAAATCAAGTTGTTTTCATTGAATCATCTTATTTTGAGTGGGATGCTGGATTATTTGATTTGATTTTGTGTAACCATCACTGATATGATCCATGATTGATCGGATCTCATAAATATTCGGAATATTTTTACCATCTTTTATAAAGTTGTCTTTATGTTTAATGTGTGGTATCAAAGATCTTTCTATATTTGTTTGGGATCTAGATGTATATACTATGAATGATCATTTGTAAAGGTTGGGCATAGTCAGACATTCAAAAAATTTGTCACATTAATTTGTAACTAAGAATTAATGTGAATAACACTTTTCAATCTCTTATATTATTTTAATTGCTTTTGTTGGTAAAACCAGCCACGTAATACTTCATATAGTGAGGTTAAGATTATGATACATATATAACGATTTTAATATAAGTAAATAAATTAATTCCAAGTAAGGTTAAGATTCTGATATATATAACAATTCTGATTTAGTAATTACATTAACTCCAATGACGGATAAGTGTCTTTACTTAAAAGCTATCCATGTATTTTTCTTAATAGTAATGGTGTTTTTAAATAGAATTCGCATCTTAGTAATTTCTTTTGGGCAATTCGGTGGCCAAACCGATGCAAAACAAACAAGATATACATGAACTCGAAACAAATTAATGAAAAGATGATGGTGCACCAAGGAATGCATGCTCTTTCCACTCCTGCTTAGTAGTGGAAACATGGATTGATAGATTATACCGCATCAATCATGTGATCGGCGCATAATATGAATTTTCTTAGTAGAGGGATAGTTTAATCTTCTAACTAAAGAATTTTATTTGAAGATGAACATTGTTACAAATGTCAATAATTCATAATCGTATATGATATAGATACAAAGTCGATTGGATTTTTTAAATGTTGTCTACTATGGTTTAATAAAGAAAAGCTCAAAAAACATTTCACTTTGTATCCCGATTTCACTTTTTATCCTCTATTTCTAAAGTTATGATCTCTATTTAAAATTTTTCATTAAATGAATGGGACATAGAAACTCCTAGCACGATAACCCAATGATTGATCAATGAAATTCCTAGGAAACTTCCGGGATGACTAGTAAACCGCGTTCTACTTTTTGGCATGTCCTTGAAATGTGACTAATGGACAAGAATTTCGCCGACAATTTTGTAAACGGTGTCTGAGGAAGACTTTTCAACGAGGGTCCCTTGTCTGGCAATGCGGGACGGAGGATGTAATGTTTTAAATTTTTGGACTAGGCCAAAGAAAAGGTGGTGGGACCCACTTTAAATAAAGAATGAAAAAGGAAAAAAAAAATGGAAGAGATAAAAAGGAAAATAAAGCCCACGTTCGGGCATAAGTTTAGGCAGAGGAAAAGAGGAGAGAAGAAGAAAGAAGAGAGAGGGCTTTGTGTGTTCACGCTGCGGGTACCTCACCAAGCTTATTTACAATGCCCGGTAAGTGATCGCATCCTTCGTTCTTCCAATCGGAGTAGTTTCGGAGTTAGGGTTTGAAATTCGGAATTTTGGGAAAATCGAGCGGCGAAGTCTGATTTTGGAGTCGTTGAGCCATGTATTTTTATAAAAATCATAGTTTAGGGTGTTGTGGAGTCATAGGATTTTACGGATCGTGATTTGAGTTTATGATTTGTCCGAAACAAAATTTCGAAATTTCCTACGCGCAGTAAACAGTACGCGTCCAGCAGCTTTGGACCCATATTTTGTCATTTTGTGGCTTGATTTTGGGATGGCCAAGTTGGGATTCTTGTAGTATATTTGAAGAGCTTTCTATTGACTATAAATACGTTTGGATTGGGACTCAGAGGAGAAAGTTAAGGCACGATCAAGTTTTGCGCTTAAACTCCATGTTGCAAGCGGCTTGAACAATCGCTTTGGTTATGCGATTTTATTAGAGCGTAGGAATCCTTTTGTTAGAGTTAAGGCGTAGTTTAGTCATTTTGTAGTTGAGATAGAGTTTTATTTTGATTTTAACATTATTCCTTATTATTTGATAGGGTCTTGAGTTCAATGATACTGAGTATTGTTTGTCGTTTGATCGTAGATGATGAGGTAAGTGGTACTATATCTTCTTTGGTTTTGTAAAATCATGTCTTGAAGTATATTTGTATATATATTGAATTGAGAATAGCATTTTTATTGCATAAAAGCCGGATCAAGCAACTGTTACTATTTGGTTGATTATGAATGTTTGAAAAGCGTGTTATACAAAGTTTGGAGAAATATATATGAAATTGATTTACGACTGATTTATGAAAATGTTTATGATAATTTGAGAAATTAATAGGAAATGGACAATGGGTTATGCTACAAAATGTTAGTTGCCCAATTTACGATATTGATTTTTGGATTGGAGTTCTAGTATTGGAGGATGATTGTTTATGCTTAATATGACTGTGATCCCAGTGAGGGGCTTTTGGGGGGTATGCATACCAGGTTTATGACATCTTTCTGGGCCGAGCCACTGACTTTGTAGGTGGAGACCTTGCCAATTGGGGAATGTTGGTCGCCTTTTCACAAGGCGTTGTGTCGTGACCATGGTTAAAAATTGAGCAAAAGATTAATCAATGGATGGACTATCGACGTGTGTTTTGATATAAGATGAATTAATGGATAGATTATTGATGTAGTTTTTGATAGAGATTAATCAATGACGCGACCATTGATATTTGAATCGTGATGCTGGATTTAAAAGTGTATTTCCGACTTGTATAAAGGTTTTGTTGAAATGAACGATTGATTCTTGATTTGATATGTATATTTAATGAGTTGGCTTATGAATTTTGATAATGCTTTATACTTATATATATGCATAGTGGCTACTCAATCTGCTTAGAAGATATGTACTACTCATTGAGCTTGTAGTTGCTCACCCCTCTATTTCTAAACATTTTCAGATCCTTTGGTTAGCAACTAGTAGTTCTAAGAGTGCTATCGATGGGAACCTTTGAAAGTGGACTTTGGGTATGGTTTGAGATTGCGTCCTTCGGGTGGAAGGATGGCCATGTCACCCCATCCTTGTAGGATTTAGGGTGTGACATATTGTGGTATCAGAGCTTAGGTTATGATTTTTAGCAATAGATTTTATGGGACGTTGTGAGATTGTGTGTTAGTTTATGATGCTTTAGTCCTTTGTTAGGTACTAGGACATATGTTTTATTTTGGGCCCAAGTGATCATCGAACTCAATTCAAAGAAGCATGCTTTGTTTTTAAGGGATGACAAAAGCAAGCAAGTTCTTACTTTTGATATCGGAAATGTATCTTAAGGTTCTTGAGGTTTAGTTGGGAAAGGATTATTGGCACTAAACACAAGGACCATTACTCGTTGTTGCTGATGACGTTGAAAATTATGTCTAGCAATATCCTAAATAAGCTTTGCACTAGAATCAAGGTCTGTACGATTAAGGCCCTTGGTTTTGGAGGGAACAGGAAAGCAGGTTTACAGGATCTTGCGACTCTTACTAGTGGTGAAGTTTTAACCGAAGAGCTTGAGATATGAAATAAAAACATGTAGCATGAAGAAATAGGAAGATCTTCCTTGTATGGTTTTAACGTCAATTTAGGGGATTATCAAGTAAAAGATGAATTTGGAAAACCAAACGATAGAACCTATGATCGAGTTAAGACTTGCTTTGGACTATTCAGGTTAGTGCAATCAGAGAACATCAAACAATGATCCAACTGCAGGTGCAAATGCAGGATCAAGTTGGTGCATGACATTTGTGGCTGCAAATCTCTTATCTGAGCTGGTTTGATCCCCCCGCAGAGGGTTAAGTCTTAAATGTGCTGACTACAGTTTCATAGAAAGGAAACCCTCTCCTATATGTGGTGTAGGGCCGAAATATGCATCAAAAAAGGTTGATCCCGTGGTTGATGTGAATGCTGAGGCTGATGTGCCTGTCTCGCATATAAACCTTGAAATTGAAGGCTCAAGTTATGGGGAGCCAGAGGATTGTTGTGGCTTCGTAGGGCAAAGGGCTGAAATAACAACGAGTAAGGAAAATGTCTTTCCGAATGTCCTAGGTCAGGTTAGTGGTAAAGATGGAAATCCTCCACATAATGAAGTTTCTCCTGGAGATCCTGCTTTTGGAGGACTAGATGTTACTATGAATTATGAGCAATTGGCAACGGGAGTTACAATGGTGACAGAAGCTCTCCCACGAAATGAACAGATAGCTTCCGCCACTCCGGCTTTCTCTCCTGGCGGAGAGGATGACAAACTAGCTTCATTTTTTTTAAGAGAGGAAAGCAAGAAAACCAATAACCCAGGTCTTCTGTTATTGGAGAAACTAGAATCAACAGCCGAGGATGACATAAGGACTCTTGACAGTGAGAACATCTGTCATGCAGCAGTTAATGCTATAGCCTCAGAATCTTCCTCTAAAGACAAAAGCATCTCTATGCAGGATGCTGATATCCAAGACAAAGGCAAACTTGTTTGTAGTAACAGAAGAATCCTATTCAGAAATGAGTTTTTAAGGTCACTAGAATTGTTATTGAAGATACTCAAGTGGGGGGAGACCAAGAGATGCGTTCATTTTGTTTAATTATCTGGCGGACAGGAGCAATGTAGTGGCATGGAATGTATAGGCTAACTGAGAATGACTTGTGGGAGTATAGCTTGAGATACTATTCCTTGGCAAAGAATGAAAATGTCAGCCTCATAACAGCAACATTTTATAGTGCTTTAAGTGCATGTTGTTGTGGTGAAGACGTTCTCTTATACGACAGTTTCATACCAGTCGGGCTAAAATTACAAATTTTGTGCACCATGTCATCAATTCACATTGTAGCACTTTCGAATTCAGCTGGGTGCTGAAAAAAAAAAATTGTCTAAAGAAAGTCGAGTTGATGAGGCCCGAAAGTTGTTCAATAAAATGTTCGACATAGATGCGTATATTTGGAACACAAAGGTTGTCGCTTATGCATCTTCAGGGAGGTTAGTTGAGGCTAAAGAGCTTTTATGGGTACTCCAAATAAGAGTTCGATCGCTTTGTCTGCCCTCATATCAAGGTATGTTCGACATGGGTGTCCTAGTGAAGCTTTTAAGTATTTTGGCAAATGCATTTGGACGTTCCAAAACCGCCTAATCTAACTTTGGGCGGCGTGCTTAGAGTGTGTGCCATGTCGAGTTCTCTCCAAAGAGAAGCATCCCCAAGGTAAAGTATCTCCTTGCGACGGTTTCCGAAATGAGTAATCATGCGCTTGAGATGCCACGATCACCAAGTATTTTCCTAATGGCGATGCATATAGAGCAAATGCGTCTTTAAAGGGAATGAGGGAGCAAGGAATTGAATCCAACGGGTACAATTTACTTATTATTTAATGGCAACTTGTGCAATAGTTTCGGCTGATGCTTGTGGGGCAAAAGTGCATTGCTTCATCATTAAGTATGGATATAGAGTTAGTGGATCTATTCGAAGTGTGCTGTTTGCCACGTATGCAAAATGTGGAGATCTGAGTAGTGCTATGTCGGTGATGGAGGCTATGAAGATTGACGATTTTACTTACACATCTATTCTAAAGGCTCTCATTTCCACGATGGATTGAAGCTCACAAAGTTTGTGCATTTCTCGATCTTAAAGATAAGATTTGAGGCTTATCAACTAGTTAGCAATGTTTTCATCGACATATATGCTAAACAAAGAGAGATCACTTGCGCATGTGAGTTGTTCAAAGTGTATACTGGACAAGGACGTCATTCCATGGACTTCCCTGGTCACAGGATACACGTAAAATGAGCTTTTTGAAGATGCTTCCAAGTTGTCCTTTGAAATGACAGTCAAGGCGATTAATCCTGATTAAATGGACATTACTAGTATTTTAAGTGCTTCTGCATAATTGATAGCTCTAGAATTTGGGAACAGGTTGATGGAATTTTTGCGAAATCAAGTTATGCTTTCTCAACGTCAGTTGGTGATTCCCTCATCTCAATATATGTTGGACGTGGATGTGGAGAAGATGCTTAACAATTGTTCAACCCAATGCTGGTACAGAATGTAATCACACGGACAATTCTTATTATGGGTTTTGATGGAATCAAGAGGAATCAATAAAGAGTCCAATTGTAGTAGTTGGGCTGGGATTAATGGCCAAGTTCACATCGTTGTGTCCGAAGAGAGAGGGCATCTAGGAATGTCTGATATCTTTTCAAAGGTTGATGAAGTAATACGATTAGTCAAGAAAGTTGATTATATTTCAGAACATAAGTTCTGCACTACATGATGTTGATGAATAAGGCAAAGAGCTTAGTCTTGATTATCACAGTGAGGAATTGCCTGTTGCCTTTGGGCCACCTGTCGTGCTCCAAGGAGGACCATTCCAATTTACAGGAACCTTCAGGTATGTGGTGGCTAATAGGCTTGAACAGACATATACGTTTCTGGAGAGAACGCAACTCGTTGGAATTATGCCAAATGTGATTACTTATAATAGTTTAATCAAGGGTTACTGTGATTTGCATCGTGTCGAGGATGCCATTGAGTTGCTTAATGACATGCCTTCAAATAAGGTCAGTTGCTACCCTGTCATGGATTTTCTATGTAAGGAGAAGGGATGAAGAAGTGAGGGAGATGCTGCAAAAATAAAATAAAATGGTAAGGAAGGTAATTTATTGCCTGACCAAGATTACTCATGATCATTTGGTTAGTGTGCTTGCCAAGCATGGTCATGGAGATGAGGCTCTTGAATTTTGAGGGAAGCAAAATAGAGAGGTTTCCAATTGGCAAAGTAAAACATAGTGCCATAGTTCATTCATTTTGTGAGGAGGGGAACCTAGTAAGGCAAAGGAAATAATGAACGAGATTTCCTTGAAGGGTGTATCCCAAATGTGACATATACCATTATTATCGTTGGGTTTTGTCGAGTAGATCAAGCTAGAAAGCTGCTTAAGTAGATGGAAAGGTATGGCTGCAAACCGAACACTCTACCTTGCATAGCCTTGTTAAGTGGGCTTGGTAGAAGCGGTAAGCCTTTAGAAGCTAGAGAAAAAAAAAAGAAAAAAAGAAAAAAGAAGGGGGGGGGGGGAATTACAAGGGGATGAAAGAGCTTATGCATTTCGGTATCAATCTAGCATGGTTAAAGAAACCATATTTCTACATAGTTGATTCTCTTTTTCTAAGTCGGCATTTGAGTTTTTAGTGTACAACAAACTATTTTATACTAAGGGACCATACATTCATGAAGCGAAAAGTGTGAGGTCGGATTGGCTTATGAAGTATAACGTGTTGTTTTCTTCACTTCTCACGGATTCTAGACTTTATCATGATCCTAGAGCTAACCAAGTTCTCTGTTGGATGGTCCCTATCTTTGGTTGGCACCTTTGAGAGCATACCTATGGCACATGATATTTCTACTTCGTGAACCCTTCTCAGTTTTTGTAGAAAGCATGATGACATTGAAAAGGGGGAGAGGATAAGAAGAAAGCTTGGTGAGCTTCAGCTAGACCATGATGGTTTCCATGTGTTATTATTAACCTTATATGCTTCCAAAGGAAATTCAGATAATGTGCTTGAGATTAGAGGAATTAAGGAGCAGTATGAGTGAACCCAAAAAAAAAGCCCAAGTTGTAGGAGGATCGAAGCATGGAGTAAATCATGAATTTCTGGTTGGTGATGAGATGCATCCTCAACGAAAAGATACCTAGAATATATGTGAAGATCTAATAGCAAAGCCAAATAGGTAAGCTATTTGGGAGTTTAAAAAGGAAAGACACGGATATTCTCATAAGTTTGTTGATTGACGTATTCCGAAATTTCGAGGACGAAATTTTTATAAGGATGGTAGAATGTAATTTTTGAGATTTTTGGACTAGGTCAAAGAAAAGGTGGTGGGACCCACTTTAAATAAAGAATGAAAAAAGAAAATAAAAAGGGAAGAGATAAAAAGGAAAAGAAAGCCCACGTTCGGGCATAAGTTCAAGCAGAGGAAAAGAGGAGAGAAAAAGAAAGAAGAAGACGAAGCTTATTTACAATGCCCGGTAAGTGATCGCACCCTTCGTTCTTCCAATCGGTGTAGTTTCGGAGTT
Organism: Eucalyptus cladocalyx; assembly: GCA_017140615.1. Taxonomy (NCBI): domain Eukaryota; kingdom Viridiplantae; phylum Streptophyta; class Magnoliopsida; order Myrtales; family Myrtaceae; genus Eucalyptus; species Eucalyptus cladocalyx. The sequence goes on from CM029517.1 coordinate 22,892,495, forward strand.
AGGGTTTGAAATTCAGAATTTTGGGAAAATCAAGTGGCGAAATCCGATTTTAGAGTCATTAAACTATGTATTTTTACATGAATCATAGTTTAGGGTGTTGTGGAGTCATAAGATTTTACGGATTGCGATTTGAGCTTATGGTTTGTTCGAAACAAAATTTCAAAATTTCCCGTGCACAGTGAACAGTATGTGTCCAGCAGCTTTAGAGCCATATTTTGTCATTTTGCGGCTTGATTTTGGGATGGCCAAGTTGGGATTCTTGTAGTATATTTGAAGGGCTTTCTATTGACTATAAGTACGTTCGGATTGGATATCGGAGGAGAAAGTTAAGGCGCGATCAAGTTTTGCGCTTAAACTCCATGTTGCGAGCAGCTTGAACAATCGCTTTGGTTATGCGATTTATTAGAGCGTAGGAGTCCTTTTGTTAGAGTTAAGGGGTAGTTTAGTCATTTCGTAATTGAAATAGAGTTTTATTTTGATTTTAACATTATTCCTTGATTTATTTGATAAGGTCATGAGTTTGACGATATGAGTATCGTTTGTCGTTTGATCGTAGAGGATGAGGTGAGTAGTACTATATCTTCTTTAGTTTTGTAAAATCATGTCTTGAAGTATATATGTATATATATTGAATTGATAAGAGTATTTTTTGCATAAAAGCCGAATCGAGTAATTGCTACTATTTGGTTGATTATGAATGTTTGAAAAGCGTGTTATACAAAGTTTGTGGAGAAATATATAAGAAATTGATTTGCGACTGATTTATGAAAAAGGTTTATGATGATTTGAGAAATAGATAGAAAATTGATGACGGGTTATGCTGCAAAATGTTATTTGTTCGGTTTACGATATTGATTTCTGGATTGGATTTATAGTATTGGAGGATGATTGTTTATGCTCAATATGACTGAATCCAATGAGGGGTTTTTGGGAGTATGCATACCTAGTTTATGATATCCTTTTGGGCCGAACCATCGGCTTTGTAGGTGGAGATCTTGCCAAGGAATCTTGGTTGTCTTGTCACAAGGCGTTGTATTGTGATCATGGTTAGGTATTGAGCAAAAGATCGATTGATGGATGGATCATTGACGTGTGTTTTAATATGAGATGAATCAATAAATAAACCATTGATGTAGTTTTTGATAGAGATTAATCAATGAACTTGAGCATTGATATTTGAATCATAATGATGGATTTAAATGTGCATTTCCAACTTGTATAAAGTTTTTGTTGAAGTGAACAATGCTTTCTTGATTTGATATGTATATATTTAATGAGATGGATTATGAATTTCGATAGTGCTCTATATTTATATATATACATAGTGGCCGCTCGATCTATTTAGAAGATATGTACTACTCACTAAGCTTATGGTTGCTCACCCCTCTATTTCTAAACCTTTTCAGGTCCTTTAGTTAGCAACTAGTAGGTCAAAGAGTGCTATCGATGGGAACCTTTGGACGTGGACTTTGGGTATGGTTTGAGGCTGCGTTCTTCGGGTGGAAGGATGGCCATATTACCCCTATCCTTGTAGGATTTGGGGTGTGGCAAGGGAAGACTTTGACTTGCCTACCCTTGCCAATCTTTTCTCTCGAGTAGGTTTCATCGGCTTTTGCCTTGTCGCCAATCTTTTCTTTGGAGATCCTACAATGGAGGAAGGGATGACTACACAGCTATCATCTGGATCTTTGCATGAGGTATTTTTAAGTTTTCGAGGAGTAGATACCCGTTATGAATTCACTGATTGTCTTTACCATGACATGGTTGAGGCTGGGATCAACGTCTTTAGGGATGATGAATCCCTCCATGTCGGTAAGGAAATTGGTGGTGAACTTCTAGAAGCAATTGAGAACTCCAAGATCTACATTCCCATATTCTCCAAGAATTATGCTTCGAGTCACTGGTGCCTTCGAGAGCTTGCATGTATGGTCAAGTGCACCTCAAAATCGAATGGGAATAAAGAGATTCTGCCGATTTTCTTGAATGTGGAACCTGCTGATGTCAAGCTCAAAACAAACTTGTACAGACAAATTCTTTCAAAGCGCCGAAAGACGTCATGCACTGAAGTGGAGTCATGGGAAAAGGCTCTCATTGAGGTGGGCAAGATAAAGGGATGGAACTGGAAGAAAGATGAAGCGTAAATGTCTTAAACTCGTTTTCCTCCCTATTTAGTATAATTGTGGTATTGTTGGTAAAATTATAGTTTATTCATCTGGTCAATTCTATATAGTTTAGATCGTAGGCGTGGCTACCGCCACTACTATTGGCTACTATGGCGGTGAGAATGGAATTCTCACTAATAGTGGCCAATAATGGCTGGTATCACTGCAATAGCACTGGTCGACACCACCATTGCGGCTCACTCTTAATCTGACACAGGAGCCATGAACATTAGTTGTTACTACTTCTTCATCGCCAGCCTAACACTGAGAGTGTGTTTGGCAACTTGCCAAAAAGTAAAAAAAAATTTATTCTTTTGCTCTTAAGAGTAGATTTGGAATAGAAATCCATTTGGTAAATTTTTTCTTCCCGAAAACATTTCTAGGATCAATCCAACCCATTTTTTCTCCCCCCCCTTCTCTTTTGTTCTTCTTCCTTCTCTCTTCTTCTTCCATTGCCGTCGACGTTAGCCACCGTTCCCGGTCACCAACGACCAATTGAACAAGGTCCAGCAAACTCACTAGAGGTCGCTTAGCCACCAGCGTAGCTCGGCCTCACTGGTAACTAGGCAGGCCTCACCCAAGCCTCCCTTGCCCATTGGCGAGCCTCGCTTGGCTGAGCGAGGCTTGGCCGAGCAATGGTAGGCCAAGGCTCAACTTCGCCTAGATTTGGCGAGGCCAAGCCTCACCTAGCTGGTGGGGCTCGACCTTACCGGGCCACTGTGAGGTTCACATCGCTCGGCTAAGGCAAGGCCGACCTAGTGGTGGCTTGATGAGGTCAAGCCCAACTAGCGATTGGGCGAGCTTGGCCTCGCCAAATCTAGGTTAGGCAACTCGCCCAACCAAGGCTCACCGTGTGTCTCGCCCAATTGTCTTCGAGGCTTGGCTAATGAGGCGCGACCTTGCCAACAACCGGCGATGCTCTAGCGAGGTGGTCAGCCCTCGTCTGGCTGGTTGCCAATCATATCGAGGCTGACAATTGGCCAAAAGTTGAAGAAAAAGAAGAGAAGGAAAAGAAAAAAAAGTAATAAAATTGTTTAAAAAATTAAAGGAAAATGATTTGGATTAGAAATTTTGAGAATAGTACCAAACGTAATTTTATTTCGGAAATATAAATTTTGGACAATTACCAAACTCCTTAAAATACTTCAAAATTATTTTCGAGAACAAAATAAAAAAAATAATCATTTCTGATTAGATTGTTATCAAGAATAGAATTGTTACCAAATGCACCTCAAGCCGACAAAAGCTACCTCTAAGCCATCCGGCCCCCACCCTTTCACTCTCTCACTCACCGAGGCAAGTTGGATCCAGGAATTGGATGTTGGGTCTAAGGCCATCAAGCCCATATCTGGCGTCGCTGACCTTGGGCGACCCTTAATCTAGTCTCGCCCAAGGCTGATGATGCCATCCCGGGCAATCGCAATGCCACGATCCATGTGATGGGAGAATTGAGGCGAGGTTGAGATGGGGGTTCAATAGGGCGTGATGGGTGACAGCCCACGATGGTGATAGTGCAAGGAGGTGAGTGATGTTAAGCTAAGTAGCACCGACACGGACACGAAACATATGACACGGCATGGCACGACATGCCGATACATCGTTTCTTGAAAAATAAAAATTTCAAAACATTGAGAAACATTATATACTAAATGTCTATTTTATATATACACAATAAATTATCATTTTTATAATTATTTTAATCAAATTAATTTGGTTCAAATTCACAAATAAATAAATAAATAATTAGAATGAATTCACATTAAAAATATTAATCCACAATTTATTAATATCATTTATTGTTTCAATTTGATAAATTCAACTACATTCTAATAATCCATAAAATTTGAAGGAAAAAAAAATAAGTAATTCACATTCCGAACATGCATGTCAGACATATTAGAAGAGGAGAAAAAAATTAGGGGTGAATTGTGTATCATGGGAAGTGAGTTAAAAAAGAAAAAGAAAACTAAGTTTTTCTTCTTTCTCTATTTATTTTTTAAAAGATATTTTTCACATATTTTGGCCCTTCATTTGTTGAAAATTTTTAAAAGTGACTTTGCGTGTCAGAATCATGTGTCAAAAACTTGAATTTCGGAATTTTGAATTGAGTGTTGGGAAAGTTGATGAGATGTTGGATTTTTTACACGTGTTGACCAAGTGTCGAGAACGTTAATCAGATGTCGGATTTTTCGACACGTGTTGATCGAGTGTCGAAGAGTATCCGAGAGTGTTGGACACATGTCGAAGTGTTAGACATGACATGAAGACTCTTGAAGAGTCTCAATACTTCCTAGATGTCAATAGTGGCACAGCAATGGTAGGGGCCAATGGTGATGGCCACTGATGTTGGAGAGTGGAGAGATATTGGCAGAAATCCGAATCAGTGTCTAGATATTTTTGCGTATTCCCTCAACATGTGAGGGCAATTTAGTCACCTTGGGAGTAGTTTTATAGGTATAAAAGTTATCCCTAACGTGATTGTTACCTTATGGCAGCCAAGGAGATCTCATCCGTTCGGTAATTCGCACGGTATCGATTAAGCTAAAGGTTGCATATGAAGATGTGACTGAACATCTGGTTGGAGTTGATGATTGTGTAGAAGCTATAATCAAAATGTTGGATGTGGGATCTGATGGTGTACGATTTCTCAAAATCCATGGAATGGGTGGTGTTGGCAAGACAGCTCTTGCTAAGGTCATCTTCAATAAATTATCTTCTAGCTTTGAACAATGTTGTTTCCTTGCAAACATTCGGGAATCATCCAAAAGCAATGATGGTCTGGTAAATTTACAAAAACAATTGTTATCCAAGCTCCTTGGTTCTCATTTCATCGACCAAATTTATCACGTGAATGATGGGATCAAAATGATTGACAAAGGAGTACTCAGAAATAAAAAAGTGCTCATTATTCTTGATGATGTGGATAAGGAAGAGCAACTGAAAAGTCTTGCAAAAAAAGATAATTGGTTTCGTTCTGGTAGCAGGATTATCATAACTACTAGGGACAACAGTGTCCTAACTGAAGGCCATAATGTTTTGACTTACGAAGCACGCGAAATGGAATTTGATCACGCTCTTAAGCTTTTCAGTAGGCATGCCTTCAGAAGAGACTATCCACCAAGTCATCGTGTTTCCCTTTCTGAAAAAATTGTTTGCACTTTGGGAAAGCTTCCTTTAGCTATTGAGATTACAGGTTCATTCCTTATCGGTAAATCCGAAGAATTATGGATTGACACATGGGAGAAGCTAAAAGAAGCTCCTCCCATGGAAGTCCAAAGAAAATTGATGATATCTTATGAAAGGTTAGATTCAACACAGAAGGAAATATTTCTAGATATAGCTTGTTTTTTTGTTAATGAGGATAAAATATACCCTTTCTATATGTGGGATGACTGTAAATACCATCCCCACGTTGCCATTGATGTTCTTGTTCTCATGTCATTGATAAAAATCAAAGATGACAATACTTTCTGGATGCATGACCAAGTGCGGGACCTAGGAAGGGAAATCGTCCGTCAAGAGAATTTCAAACATCCCAACGAGCGTAGTAGAGTGTGGAACCATGAGGATGCGCTGAACATTCTGAAGTTGAGAGAGGTAAAAAAGGGAACGGCAAATTATTTTCTTGCAAATTTTGTAGACTATTCTTGCAAAAGGAAAAAATTAATCGCTTTGCGCTTGAAATTGTTTGCTTTGACCTTCACATGTGGGCTTCTTGGTGTTTACATTGTCAGGAAAGTAGGAAAATAGAAGGACTGTCAGTAGGACCTAGATATCATTTCTCTCGTCAAGTGATTCTAACACATGATGAATTTGCCGACTTGCGAAACCTGAGGTTCTTTCGAGGGGAAAGGGTGTCCCTTATTGGAGACTTCAAGAATCTTTTCTCCAGTTTAAGATGGCTTTCTTGGCATTGTGACAATTCCAAGTTTGAGACAAGAAACTTTCATCCGGCTAATTTAGTTGTTCTTAACCTTTCACGCAGCTGTATTTCAGAGGATTGGATTGGCTGGGACCAAATCAGAGTATGATACGAGTCCTACTCCTAGTATAAGTATAGCATTTCTTTTTTCTTTCCCTACAGACTGTTTCTTAACATATATTTTATCAAATTGTTTTGCAGGAGGCCAGAAAATTAAAAGTGCTAGATCTCAGCTACTGTGAATACTTAAAAAGAACACCTAATTTATCTACGTGGGTTTACCTGGAGATATTGGTTCTTAAAGGCTGTAGCAACTTAATTGAAATTGACCATTCAATCAGCAATCTAAAGCGTTTGAAAGTACTAAGGATGAGCGACATAAGAGGGATAACAAAATTACCAAGTGCGATTGGGCTAGTGGAGAAGCTTGAAGAGTTAGATGCTCGAGGATGTTGCAACTTGACCGGCGAAATCCCTGAAGAAATTGGGAGATTGTCCTATTTGAGGATCCTAGACTTGTCAAACACATTTATATCCATATTACCCACCATGGTGGGTCACCTCTCTAATCTCCAAATACTAAATCTAGAAAAATGTCCCAAGCTTAGACAATTTCCAGAGCTTCCCCCAAGTTTGACTTGTCTGAGATGGGGCTCTGAAAGTTGCTGGTGTTCCTCTGTAGCGGTAATTAAATATGAGCCGGAGGAATATTGGCAGGAGAGACGCCGTGCTCTTGAATATTTTCGCACTAGAAATGATGCCCTATCTCAACAGGAAACACTTGTCACCGTTATTCCCACTAGAATTGGCACCCTATCTCAGCTCAAAACACTAAAATTGTACTGCAAAAATGTGCAATTCCTCCCCAAGCTCCCGTCTACTTTAAGAGAGTTACAACTTTGGGATCTTGCGACCACACGATCACCGGATTTTTCCAATTTGAAAAACTTGTCGATCTTGACATTCTATCGATGTTCGCTAGAATTGTCTAGCATATTTGATGCAGAGTCTGAGGAACTCCATATGGAGCTTTGTGAGCTTAGACAACCGGACGCATCGTTGCAGCTGGAAATGAAAAGATCGAGATTATTAGAGATGGTTGGATGTAATTTCCTTCCAAAAGTACTTGATCTGTCGCGCATGAAGAATCTACACAAGGTTAGTCTGCTAGCTTGCCATTCATTAGTCGAGATTCGTGGCCTTGAAGAATTGGGATCCCTTTGCTCCCTATTAGTCGTCTTATGCCCTTCCATGGAGAGGATGTCAGACCTATCGACATCGAAAAAGTTATGGGAGCTCATAGTAATAGCTTGTCGTAAGCTAAAAAGTGTGCAAGGTCTCAAGCACTTGGAATCTTTAAAGAACTGGAGAATCCATGGTAATGGAGAGTTTGGGGGTGACACCTGAAACGCTGCCTCTGCCTCCGCCATCATATGCAATAGTCCGGTTGGCAACTTTGAGTTGTCGTCCGCATCCAGCGAGCTCAAATCCGCTACATTCTTCGGTGTGTCGCTGCTGGCTCCACCTCTGCCGTCACCTCTAGGAGCCGCATCGGCGGCTGGAATATGGCAGTACCAAGTCTCGCACCGGAACTTGCACTGGTAATACTAAATTGCACGCCATATGTTTGCGCAATTACCTCTTTCCCTGTTGAGATCTGGATATAGAGTTTTGTTATAGGGGTTTGCTGGGTGAAGTTTCTAGTGTTGAGCTAGTTGGAAAAACTATGTGAATGGACATCTTAGTTTTTGATTTGATTTGGTGTGTAGACGATGGTAAAAACCCCACATTTCAAGAGAAGTTTGTGTTCACACTCGTTGAAGAGCTTCGGAAGTTGAATCTTGCGGCGTGGAACAGCAATATCCTCACTTTCGGCAACTTCATCGGCAGTGAAAAGTAATTACTTCCTACCTTGAATTTATTTTGCAAACAAAACTGTTGTTGAGTTGTTCTGGATTTTGGTCCTTGAGTGACAAGCGTTCTTGTCTTGTCTTTTATGGTCTCAAGGGTTCGGGTCTATAAGGTTGTTTCTTAGAGCTTCGATAATTCGGCTTGGCCTCTGCAGACTAAAAAATGGGAAGGTACAACCCGTTGAATCTATTCCACTTTTCTTGTGCATGTAAAATTATATCAGATTCTAAAGCAATATAAAAAAAAATAGAGTTGTCAAAAGATGGAGTGCATGGGATGACTTTCGTGTAAGAATAGTGGTGTGATTTATCTAATTCACTCGTTTGCAATGATAACTAGTAGTAAGTTCTACTTTGCTTTTGAAATTACATGCCAACTGCCGAACTGTCCCTGCTTAAGGGAAGTGTGTCTCCCCTGTTTAAAATCATTTCTATCCACTTACTCTCTATTTTAGACGGCCAAATAAGGGGAAAATTACCTAAATTATTATTTCTACCCGTTTCCTTTCACTTCCCTCTATCCAAACACATAATCTTTGTTGAAGACTGTTGACCCGGTAAACATCCATTTTTTTTTTTTACCGAGGTTTGATTAAATATTGATAGAAAGTTACCCTTGTTAAGATAATGATCAAAGGGTACGACTATGCTATGCATTGTAAGAGCTTTCCAATGATGCCTAATTTGTCCCTATCAAATGACTTAAAAACTGGGTGCGATGTTGCTTGATCCTTTGGATGTTCACTTGTTCGATTTCCCCAATATTGTTCTTCAAGGAAATGGGCCGCAACTACTGTTCAAAGTATGCTCGAAGATAGAAAAATTGGTGATCCGATCTTGAAGGCAACAGAGCCCTCAATGGTGTTGTTTGCCATATATGATGACTGGCTGGAGTATATCACAATACACTCCTTTCTCTTATTTCATCATGACTCTTAAGTGCTCTTCATGTGAACAATAGAGGCTAAAATGCTACTACTGCCTCAAAAGACAGTTATCGCTATATCTCATGTTATCTAACAGTTTTTGTAATATTTGGCTGGTGGAGCCCAAAAGAAGAAAAAGAAAATGAAGTTGAAAAGTCAATAAAGCAAAAAGGAGAGGAGAGGGGGCTCAGCTAAATAGAAGCTGAGATCTCCCTCCACCCAAAAATGAAAGAAAGAAGAAGAAGAAGAAGAAGAAAAGAGAGGGGAAGAAAGGAAAGGGGTTTTGGCACATGCATGCCACGGATCCCTTGCCAAGCTGACTGAACTCTATAATGCAGCACCCGGTAAGAGAGTAGGCCCTCGTTCGTCCAATCGAAGTAATTTTGCTCCAATTCGGAATTTTTGGAAAATAGAGCGGCGAAGTCTGATTTTGGAATCGTTGAGCCACATATTTTTGTAAAAATGATAGTTTATGGTGTTGTGGAGCCATGGGACTTTATGGATTGTGATTTGAATGTATAGTTTGCCCGAAACAAAATTTCAAAATTTTCCGCGAGCAGTGAACAGTGCGCGCCCAGCAATTTCGAGCCCTTATTTTGTTAGTTTTCAGTTTGATTTTGGGACGATGAAGTTGGGATTATTGTAGTATATTAGAAGGGCTTTATACTAATTATAAGTATGTTTGGAACGGGGTTCAATAGAGAAAGTTATAACGTAACTAAATTTTACGCTCAAGTGTCGCGTTACGAACAAGTTGAATAATTATTTTGAGTATGCGATTTATTAGCGCATAGGAATCGTTTTGTTAACATTTAGGGATAATATAGCCGTTTCGTGGTTGACATAGCATGTTACCCAAATTTAATATTGATCCTCACTTATTTGATAGGATTACGAGATCGAAGGATCAAATAACGTGTGTTATTTCATTTTGGGGCATCCCCAGGTTAGTAGTACTAATGTGTTTGGTTTTGTGGAAACTCATGTACTAAGGTACGAGTAATCGACATATACTCGTGTAGGGAAGTGAAGACTCATTTGTTGTATAAAAATGGATATAGTGCTTGGTACTTTTGAGTTATTGTGGGATGATTCAACAAACTTCTCTTGAAGGGTTATACATGCTGTTTTGGTACAATTGATTTATGTGATTATGTGATGACTATCGAAAGATGATATGTATTGTAATGAGAAAATCAAATGTGTTGTGAATGACTAAGTGCTACATGATAACGAAATTTCATGTGAGTCATCTCTAGGGCTTCATAGTCAAGGGTTAAGTGCTCTATGGCAACTTAAGTCATGTGGGAGCTACTTCTAGAGCCTTACGCTACCGACATGCAGAATAAAGGGCTAAGTGCTATACAATAACGTAATTTCGTGGGAACCACCTCTAGCGCCTTGTATTATTGCTATATGTGGTCAAGGGCTAAGTGGTACATGATATCATAATTTCGTGAGAGCCACCTTTGGGGTCTTGAGTTTAGATATTAAGCATGGAATGAACCATCGATATGAGATAGGATGAGTTCGATTATTGAACCAAATTGGTGATGCTTGTTTTGTTATTACGGATGAATGAGAAATTTTGCTATTTGATATAGCTAGGTTGAGGTAACATATAACGCATTTTGTTCATGCGAGTTATTATATTTTTGTTTGACAATAATGAGTCATGTCTTATGTGTAATGTGGAAGTTTGATATGCTTTTATGGTATGTACTACTCACTGAGTTATGGTTGCTCATTCCATTCATTTATCATGTTTTTAGCTCCTAGGGTTAGCAACAAGTAACCACAAATTAACCACCTGTGGTGGTGGCGTAGGTGGTTGGGCAAGGGTACTTTTCACGAGAGGTCCCGAGTTCGATCCACGGCGTCGTCGTGCTTAAGTGCAAACCATGTCTTAAGTGGGTTGTCGGGCGTGATGGGTCCTCCCGCTTACGCAGCCCTCCAGGTCTACTCCTCCGGCTGCCGGCCGTGCGGGCGGTTCCTGGGTTACCAAAAAAAAAAAAACAAGTAACCACGAATTTTTACTTGCAGCTTCACTACAAGCAAATGTTATTTTTCTTAGGCATGGCAAGAAATGCATGCTTTCATATTGTTTGATTCTCGCCTTGATGAAAAAAGAGTTGCAGTATAATGTTGTTATAACCATCAACATGAATGCATTATATTCTACTGATCTCTAAATACAGCTCAAGCATATGCTGCTATCAGGCTTTTGAGCACCATGTAGGTTCATTTTTTTTTAACCTACCCTTGAGAAATAGTGCAACTTGATCATCTACGTTCTTTCTTGCTCTGCAACTTGTAGATTGAGATGCAATCTTGCATGACCAGTCCGTGCTATTCAATGCATAAATTGATTACCTGTTTGGTGTTGCCTATGATGATTTGATTCCATCCCACCTTATCTTCCTTGAAAGCTGGGTAAGAAATTTATTTGATGTATGACAAATTTCCTCATCAAAGTTAAGAATTAACATGTTTCATTGCTAAATTGCCATCTTAGACTTAACTAGTGTTGGTGAATTTGCCCGAATTTCACATCGTTGCATTCTCATACAAAGTCTAGGCTCAAGAAACTGACACTACAGTAAAGCTGTAGGAAATTGTTCTTGTCTGAGGGTTTGAAACTTGAAGATTTACCTGCAGGAGTGTATACAGTCCATATCTGCCTTATGAGATTGCTTGGTGCAAAAAGATCACCTATAGGATGCATGCGTATCAAATAACTTCTCCAAGTGAGTTTTGCTCTTTTATGAGGGAATTAATTTGACAGCTACCGTTTTATCAACAATCATCATTATCATCGTCACATGAGATGTCAATTGAAGTTTCGTTTGTCTTTTTCATGACTTTGCATGTGATAATGCTAGGTGCTAACAATATTTCTTTTCCGTTCCAGGGGAATAGAAGTTGTCAAAAGGGCCAAGTGAGAAAGGCATTGCATGCACATTCTCCTTGGAATTCAAATTTACTTGACGGGACACGTTTTGCAGAGAATTGGGAACTTTAGCAATCATTTGAATATGTAATATTACTATAGGCAAAGTAGAGGCTATGGTTTTGTTTACATAAATAATTTTACTCTTTCAAAATGAGACTTGTCTAGATTGTTTGTCTTGTTTTTTCTTTTCCCTTGCTAAAGCGCTGCCGGGGATTGAGTTCATGTGAATATATACTTGACGAGGCCCACCAAATTGGTTATATAGTGACTCATGAAGAGAAAGCCTGTCATGCAAATTCTCTCTTCCATGGTGTTGTAACTATCTCGGTAGTTACCTTTAGCTTTTGCTTAAAAATGTAAGATATGACATACAATGTGATTTGAGAAATCAATTCCAGCAGAAACTGAGGCGATCAATGCAAGTGAATCGCAAAATAGATTTTGATTTACATATGACTTAAAGTTTTACAGTTTGCACTTGATCATTTGCAAAATATGCACAACGTAACTGCGTTCTTACACCTACTGCTGATAATAGCCATTTGCAAATAAAATTGCTTTTCCCTCTTTAACTAGCAAGATATTTAGATTGTATGCAGACTTTGTTCGTTATAAAAAAAATGGAACCGGCATAGGATGCAACAGTTTACAATGAAGGTAATTTGCTATACAAACACTTCTTGACAAGCAACAATAAGATCAGAAAACAAAGATAAGTTTCCACTAAGGAAGAGAACTTCCGGTGTTGACAACATTATTACATAACTATACAACAGCAGCTTCCTGCGGAACCTTTGACATTTCTTCTAGTAGAAGATCTCTCTCAGCAGGGTCGTGGAGGATAATGCCCCGAATAAGAACCTGAGAGATGAACAACTACTAATGACACTTGGCAATGAACAACATAGAATCAACCTAATAATGAGGGAATTCGTGCATAGCTGTTAAAAGTCAGTGCATACCAGGAGGGTTGGGAGGTGGTGGAGATGGACGCAGAGGATAAGCCAAAGGGGGAGGAGGGAATGCTGGAGAAGCATAAGCTATTGGAGGATGGGGAAAATGTGGTGGAGGTGGGTACGTCATTGGATATGGTGGATACGATGGGTATGCAGGAGCTGTCACAAGGTGTGCTGTGACAAGTGCACCGTAAGGAGGAGCTGATGCGGAAGGAGGTGCAGAGTATGAAGGTAGCTAAGGAGCTGAAGAAGCTACATATGGCGGTACATATGGTGCGCAGCTTGCTCCTGGTTTCTACAACAGCAAAAGCACAATATTGTTCAGAACCCACTACAGAAGGATCATGGTAAATGATGATGATGATGATGATGATATTCTATACTACTTGAAATTGGTAGTTACCACTGCATTTGCATAACGTAATATCAAGCGTGCTTCTTGAGCATATCTGGAATCAGAGAACAAACAGGCACTTTGATATAGACAATCAAAACCTTTCTTCCTAGAGGGTAGCAATGCAAATGCTAAGTGACAATTGTCCTACTACATAATTTGATGCCGCAGAGATAGACTGGGGGTCTTTGTTGGGTAGATATGTCATACACGTATAAAGAAATAACAGAGAGGAGAATCTGCTAGAAAATCCATCATATGCATCACAACTCATATAGAAGAAAGAATGAGAGAGAAGAACTGGGTAAGCGATCACTGGACTATCTTCATCTTTTCCCTCTGATGTTTTACGTTTATCCAGGGGAGGATGTTACTCAGATCATCATTTTCTTTTATTTATGAACCAAGTCATACCATACTGCACGTCTTCTGCCTATGCAGAAGGCTACGTAATCAGTCGCCTATATTGTTCTATGAAACAAAACGCGTGAACAGTACTACCAAGAACTCACATTATATTTCTGGGAAACGAGTGAATTAGAGAAATCACAAGGTCATCTTATGTACTCCATCCTCTGACATTCTTTTTCTTGTATGTTGCTTTTGAACCTGATACATAATTTTACGGATTGTGCCTGCCCATGTTTTTAGTTTGAAGAGTCCAGGCCATATTATTGAAGCTTTGAGAAAGAACCTTATGGAGCCGAACCCTTGAGACCATGGAAACCACAATGGGATAAGTACACTAATGGTGCCATAAGTTGTGTACGGCGCTCACTTTGGTGCCAAAAGTTTCCGTCGGATCATTTAAGTGCCAAAAAATTTGAAAAATGCTCACTTTGGTGCCAACTCCGACGAAATTGGCCGGAAATCCGACGTGGCCTTTTTTTATTAATTTTTGACGCCGACGTGGCTCGTCGGAGAGTTGAGTCAGCATCCAAACACCAAAACGACGCCGTTTGGTGTCTCCCCCAATTCAAAACCCTAATCTCCGGCCGTCGCCGTCCCGACGGTCCTTGCGCTCGCGGCCACGGCTTCGACCCTGACCTCGACCCCAACGCCGACGATGGCCACTCAACGGCAGCAGCTCCGACCTCGACTCGACCCCGACCCCAACGATGGCCACTCGGCGGCCGTAGCTCCGACCCCAACCTCGACCCCGACCACGATGATGGCCACTCGACGGCCGCGGCTCAAACCCCGACCCCGACCCCGACGATGGCCACTTAACGGCCGTAGCCGACCCCAACCCCGACCCCGACCTCGATGATGGCCACTCGGCGGCCGTAGCTTCGACCCCGACTCCGACCCCAACCCCGACGACGGCCACGGCTTCGACCCCGTCGAAACCCTAACTTCTTCCCCATGTGAGCTAAACGGCGTCGTTTCCATGAAGTCATCCACGTAGGACGGCAAAACGACATCGTTTTCTTAAGGAGGACCGAAAACGACGTCATTTAAAGGCTTATTGATTTTTTTTTTTTTAAAAAAAAAATCATTTTGGCCGGAATTTTTTCGCCGGTGGCACCAAAGTAAGTGTTTTTTCTCTGATTTGGCACTTAAGTGATCCGACGGAAACTTTTTGGCACCAAAGTGAGCACCGTACACAACTTATGGCACCATTAGTGTACTTATCCCAAAACACAACTAAGATAAGAACGTTAGCCACTCGAAGACCAAAATCCAAAACAGCTCAATAGCAATTTTCTTAGCAAAATGGAGTACTATAAGGAGGAGCTGATGCGGGACGAGGTGCAAAGTATGAAGGCACCAGAGGAGCCGAATAAGCTATATATGGCGGTGCAGACAGAGCACAACTTGCTCCCGGTTTCTACAACAGGACAAGCACAATATTGTTCAGAATCCACTACAGAATGATCATGGTAAATGGTCATGATGATGTTCTATACTGGAGGCAGCGGCAACGCACCAGAGAATGCAGCGGATCTGAGCTCGCTGGACGCTAACGACAAATCAGAGCCGCCAACGGGGAATCCTGGAGGGGACAGCAGAGGCGGCGCAGTGGAGAATGCAGCGGATTGGGAGCAAAGGTGAGAGTGAATTTTGAAAAGAAGAAAAGAGAGACTGCGTCTTCTTCGTTCCTCAGGAGAGGGAAACCCAACAATTTGAAATACTAAAGAGAATTTTCAGATCTTTCCCCATGAAACCACCCATTGACGTGCCTCCACGTGTCACTCACCGGGTGGAGAGGGACTATGCTCACGTGGTGGAGCGGGAGTGCCTAATAACTTCTCTATGAAAATAAGGAATATAGAGTAGCTCGTTAAAAAGCTCGGAATATAGAAATGTTGCCCTTTTTAGAAATGTTGAAGAACGGATGAGAGACCGTGAGGAGCACTGCAAGGACGTGGAGGCGGTGCCAAATTACTTGTCTTCTGGTGCAGATTAGGATTACAAAGACCAAAAAAAAAATGAGGCTGAAGGCTCGCTCAAATAATGCCAAAACTTCAACTTAGGCTGACGAGGAAGGAGAGATCTCAAGAATTAGGCTACACGCACTGATAGTCTCCACAGACGAGAAAGAAAAAAAAAGGGCAACTAGACAATCAGCCCCACCAATAAAGAATGAATCAGGTGTGGAAGCTTGCAACGTCAGTCTGATACAGACATAACTTGTATTCACTCCTTCCTTGCATGAACTGTCCGCGTGCATGAAAACATGGTAAGAAATCGGTGACAAATATCTAATGTCGTCGTGAAATACAATTGTTGTCTTGTGTTGTTATCCGGTGACTAGTTTCATTAGAGACGACAATAAAAAATCTGCACAGCATCATTCAAACAATTAAATCCCTCAAACACCAACTCAGCAACATCAAAGTAAACTGCGTCAAATGTGGAGTTGATGTTTGATGTTACTGCCTTAGCTATAGTATACTCTGACGTTGCTCAGTTGGTGTTTGAGAGGTTGAATTGTTTGAATGACAGGCGCAGCCGAGTTGTTTGCATGATGCTGTGCAGGTTGTTGATTGTGGTCTCTGAAGAAACCTTCATGGGATTACAACATGAGAATATTCGGGTTTTGCGACAACATTAGAAGCTCTTGTCCGCAGCTTTCTCTTTGACCCAACCAATGCAGAGCTCGTCGACTTCTATCACAAGAGGAAGGCGATGGGAAGAGCACCTAAACCCGAAGTCATACATAATATCATATGGAACCACCATTAGGAGAGAGAACGGCAAAATTAGGATGTGAAAAATTAGAGGTTGGAAAGATGAAACAAGCTTAAAATGGATATGCATGTGCAGGAGTTTAGGAGCTTATATACGTGGCACATACTAATAAAACAAATAACCTAATTAATTAAGTATGTTATATTAATTGTATGTATGGTATATAAACTATAATCCTATCGTTAGTTAGGGATTTATTTTGTTTGTATATGTATGATGTATATAAGTAATTTAAAATCATATCATTGATAAGGTTTCACATTGTTACTTGATCTAATAAAAATCTTCTGAAATTTCCTTTATTGTCGAGGTTAAACCTACACGGGTCCATCATCTACTATAATTATTGTTTTTACTATTATAAATTTAAAATTAAGAAAAAATAGATAAAGAGAAAATATCTTGAGATACATTTGTAAATAACATTGCTTATCCATGTACATACAAGTACACTGAATGACCTAATTATGTCTTACTACTAAATAATGACCTAATCAACGATTTTCAGGTTTAGTTATATCTAACTAGCATATACGCACAATGCTCTTTGGTAAGAAATTCAGAAAATCAAATGGTAGCATTTAAATATGTACAAACTAACTCTCCAAAGTCCAACTCTTAGGTTACATAAATATTTGATTTAAAATCTCTCTGAGATTCGACTCAATAAAATATCTTTAAATAACAAATTTCTTCTAGTGATTCACATCAACGAATCAAAAGGTGGATTTGGTAGAGCATATATATCTTGCTAGTTAGAAAAATAGAAAAGGAAAAATTAGTAAATAGAAAAATAAACATTCTCAAACATACACATGACAGAATTACTTCTAATAAATCTGAAGTGCATAACTAGGATTAGAAATAGATTAAGAAGTATGTCTGTTACAATCTCCTTGTGTTTTAAAAGTCGAAGGTTTTACTGTTCCATGATCTGTTATGTGCCGACTAAACTATTTTTGTTGGTTGCTTCCTTGGCAATATTCCCAGGGGTTTCCCCTTGCATGGATGACAATAATATAAAATTTGTATAAGTGATATATACATATCGCAAATGTACAATACATGGAAGAAATGGAATCCTTAGGACAGCAAATACACACGCTGCAGAGGGAACACTAACGTGCACTCTGCCCGAAGAAGTACCCCTCTCGTTCTAGCATAGAGGGCAAACTTCATCCTTCCAATAAAATTCATACAACTCACTTCCAAAATTGCGGTACCATTAGACATTACCCATTTTTAAGGAAAGGAAAGCATCAACTTGCTTCCAACAATGGGCAAAAACAGCATCTATAAGTCAGGACTTGCTCAATGGATAGGGTTCTTACATTCACCATCATTTAGATCCATGTCAGGACGCAGACAACTCTCAACGGCTGTTTGAAGTTCCTCAAACCCAGGACCATGGTGGGCATTTTAAAGCTGCCAAGGAACCTGGGTTGGGGATTTACAGAGACTTGTGTAGAGACTGTCTTAGGCTTGAATGCCAAATTGGGGAATTGAAGTGTGCATTTGCTTCCTGTCATCCAGTGCAATTATGGTAGTTAATCAGGCGGAAACTGTTAACAGATCCGTATAAGCATGCTGGTGCTTTTATTTATCCAATTGATTTCATGAATATGGTGATGCAACACCATTAGCACATCAGTAAAGTTATATTAGAGTAATCGGGCATAAGCAGCAGGGGCATGGCAACATACTACCTTTGACTTACAACACTATTGCCAAAAGTTTAAAAATAATCACAAAGATCTGAAAATTTGTGCACCACTAGGGCAATCAATGGCTTACGAAAGGAGTTAACGGGATTACTATTAATCCATCAAAAGTAGCATCTGAAGACATCTATTCGCTAGAGCAATGTGTGACATTACACTTTCGCATACATTAAAAGAAGGAAAATTCCAGGTGCTCGGTCCTCAAAGATATCGAGATGACATACCTTCCTCTTAGCAGGCACAGAGATTCTTAGCTGGCTTAAAGAAGGATTCTAATCTGTAGGAAATAAATGAAAGGAATCATCGGATAAAAGAAAGTGCATTTTGGAAGTCACTTTCATTTGTTCAAACTTTAGTTACCGACCTTGTGATGACTCATGCTTAGCTGCCTTAATCTTCTCAATCGCCTGATACACATGGCAAAACAACGTTGAAAATGCTCTCTCCTTCAGAGGAAAAAAAGCAACATCCTCGAGTAAGCAACTGACCAACACATCACTGAAGATAGAAGCCATCCCTTCGTCACTCTATCAATGTTGAACCCATTCTCATTCCCAAGAAAGGAAATTAAGCCCTAGAAAGGGAAAGAACAATCAGTTAGGAAACGAGTCAAGAATTCAAAAAGTGAAATGTTGCAAGTAAATCCCAACATGAAAATGGCCCACCTCCTCGTTTGGAGTAGTCCATTTTATCTCAGGTTTTTCTTCCATAGAAACTATCGGTTCCTTGAAAAGCAGTCAAGCGTCACTATAGGGCCAATTATCTGGTATCTGATACCTATTCAAAAAACAAGCAAACATTTCCGTAAGAAGGATAACCAAACTGAATATAGACTTCCAAGTAATGCAAAGAACCTCTGGGTCTTCAGGGTAGAGAAACAATACGATTTTGTTCAAATGAGATGAAAGAACAGACAAAGCAGACATCAGAATAGATAAAAGTATTATAGTAAATCAACACGTGAAGTAGCATGGCTGATGCACTGATTGCCATCCCAAATCTATTGGTGGCAAATGATCTTTCATTTTCAAATTGTTGACCAAATATTTCCACGCCAGCTGAGTTTGAGAGATAATTCTTTTAAGTCAAGGAATTCAGCGGCCAAGACTATTACAGTGAGAAACTTTCCTGCCTAATTTTGCTTACAAGTCAGGGGACAAGATAAGAGCATAAGAAGCACATCTACTTGTTTATGTTCTCTAGTATGTTTTCTATGGAACCATGTTGATGGATAAGCTTAAGAGCAATCAGCCCTCCAATACCTGATAAATTCATTCCAAAGTAAAGCACTGAAATCATCAAGCTAAAAAATATGAGAGAGAAAAATGATATACGATAGCATAAAACAGTTAACAGAGCACTGCAACAATATCATGTCTACCTCGAATGCTTTCACAATAATCACATCCAGAGAGAATGCATAGGTCAATAAATTGATCCATATCCAGATTCATCTCCTCCAAGATCATCAGGAAAGTGAGAAAAAAATTTAAGCAATCATAATGAATAAACTTTTCGAAGTACCTCGAAAATTTCAAATTCCATGACTGGAACTTTTCTCAAGCGGGGATCCATTATATGGCGAAGAAATATAGGAGCTCCAAAAGTAAGGGAATCCATGTCTTCAGAAGCAACTGCATAAACCTGAAAAACAAATATTACAGCTAAAGCACCATTCATGGTAGATGAATTATGGTTACCACACAACAATTAAGCAATGCTAGGAATTCAAAGTCAGCGAAAATTCCTTGGACAAAGATGGCTTATTAAAGAATATACAAATGTAAATGACTACGCAGAAGAAGACATTAGACAAGTGAACAAGCATATGTGTGAAACAATTGGTTATCATGGGAAAACAATGAACAATTCTAAACCAGAAGACAATCAAATGGGAAGATACTTGCCTTTCCAGCTTTGCAAAGTGCAGCACATTGTGCCTCTGCTTCTGAAGGAGCCTAAAGTACAAAAACTGAATGTGGTATCTAAACTTTTTGTTAGAAATAAAAAAGAACAAACTTTTCGGACAGAATAGTAACCTCAACTACTGGGACACCAATAAGCCTTAATAGTCCTTTGCAGTTTTCATTGTGCTGTTGTGTCACCTGCAAGAGTATCCAAGCCGTGTACCACAAGCGCACACACATCCAGTTAGCTAAGTAGATAGGTTTTACTGGAAAACAGAGACAAAATCAAACTTCACATCAAATAAGACAAAAATATCGCACCGTAAGGAAACCAAAACGAAACCAACCTTCACAGTTCTTTTACTGAATTTCTCTGTCTTCCTTGTTCTGAGACTGCAGACACAATAAATACAGAGCTCACTGAGCATTTTTGCACTCTGTGTTTCTGGGTGCTTATGTGCGAGAGAGAGAGAGAGAGAGAGAGAGAGAGAAAAGAGAGAGAGAGAGAGAGAGGGGGAGGGAGAGATGCATATACTGCAATGGCTACTGCCAACTCCTCAGAGGCAGCTGCCCTCTTCGAAAAACTGCTCAGAAACTCATTTAGGGTAACTAAACATATTCATAGATAATTCCAAAAAATAGAAAAGAAAAGGCTACATAATAATAAAGTACCGTTTTGCCAGCTCTTGATTCTTCAAATCAGGAGGTTGACCATCAAATACGTAGCTATCATCATAACAACAGCAAAACATAATTCAGAGAAGCACGAGCTTCATTCTTCTAGCATTCTATCCCAATGAAAACACAGGAGGCAAAGAAAAAAAGTTTACACTGGCTTTATGCCCGCCTCCAACAGCCTAATCGTCCGGTAAACATGCCTTGCAGATGACTACATGGGAAAACAAATCGAAAGGCAGCTCAAAGTCAATCTCATATACATAAAACCGAGTCCAAGAGATGACATCTGAAGCATCAAAACAGAAGGCTAGTCAACAATTCAGCCATAAACTCTACGAAACCCGAGCAAAGTGGATTTTATTTCCATGGAGTATTACAATGCCAGTCAGTACCTGGTGACTTCACCAGCCTCGTTGGTGAGCATCTGAGTCCCCTTCCTCCCAACCACAACCGACAACCGAAATGCGCAATCACAGGCATCAATCCATAAAGAAGCAACTTAACGAGGAACTGGCAGATGCTCATGCTGGCATCGACAGCGATCCTCCGGCCAAAGTAGCTCTCGAGCTTCTGCTCCTTCATGGCGTTCGGGGCATTGTCCGCCAGTAGCTTCGTCAGTCCCTGTCGAAATCAGTGGACGAGACTCGATGAACAACATATGGAAAAATGATCGGATTGAAGGAGACGGAGGTCCAACTGAAACTACCTTGATGCCCATATCGGAGAGAGAGAGAGAGAGAAAGAATTTTTGCAGTGGATATTGAGGGATGAAATCGAAGCTGCTTGGGATGAATTGAATGGCTTCGCGCTCTTCCGCTTCCCTCCCGGGCTGAAGCGTGGGCGTCACGCGCGGCTGTTGCTAGTTTTTTTTTTTTTAAGTACTAGTGATAAACTTTCGGACATAATCTTAAAAACTAAATTCACGGGCTCGCGGTTGAATGATACTAGTAATAACTTCTCATTCCTAATAATTGAGTAAATGAAAATGTTGAACAAATAAAACTCCAGGACAACATATATAGAACAAATTAAAATTTACTGATAATATTATATATTAGGTCAAAATTTATGATCATTTAATTTTTGTGCTGCAGATAACGATTAACCAAAAAATAAATAAAATTGAGGCGCGAAGGCTTAAATATTTTCTAGACGCAGAAACTTTCACTCTGGTCTCACTTAAATCTATACGCGCACTTTCCACTTTTGCTTCTCATCAGTCACGGCAATGGCTTATGCTGTTCGCCTCGAACAAGCACAGATTTTGCCACGCACAACCACCAATCCACCTTCCTACCACCACCCCCATCTTAGCAATAAACAGCAAATGCAGCATCGGCAGACGATGGAAATCTTGTTTTGTCTAGAAGACTGATTTTCTTGAAAATGTGTAGAGCTGTTCCATTTGATACAAGATCAGGGGCTAACCATACCACATTAGAGAAGCCTGTGTCTTTTGAGGAATCTCCGATGTAAACCTGGTTATTTTCTAAAGCATGAATCCATCGGTATATTGAAGTAAATTGGGACAACTTCTTTTATCCCCCAATCCAACTTCAAGGTGTCTATGTCATGATTCTGTTATAAATAAGTGATCTATGTCTAACTGGTGCTACAAAAATTAGTGCTCAGATGTACGACCACAATCTTACAATAAGAAGAGAATAACTTTTGAAGGCATTATGATGATGCATTATAGTGTACTTCACGGTCGAAATCAATGATTTTCTTTTTGGTAAAAAAAAAAAAACAATGAATTGATTAATTGAGATTTGAGTATTTGAAAGGCTTTTATCTACATTTTAATTCGGCTAATGTACACTATTCTACCCATACATTTGTAGGGAAGAGAAAATGTACAATAGTAATTCTTCATCTTTTAGATGAGACATTCAAAGGGTTGACCCATGCTGAGTTCGAAATATTCGATCGGAAAGACCAATCTTAAATTATCATCAATTGAGAGGATGGCTGTGGCGATGTATTCATTGGTGTCACAACCTTTCTTAAGGTGAACTACCAAGAGAAAGCTACTATAATACTAAGCGGGGACAAACAGTTAATCATAAAAAGAGATGTGTCGATAGTGCCATCACTCAATGCAGACTCTCCAAACATCATACCAATCACAATTTTTTAATTCTATTTAATTTAGACATGCAAATCAATTCTAGGAGTTACCACTAATCTATTATGGGTTGATAACCCAAGTAAAATATAGCAGAAAATTTTATTTTTGCAAACCAAATTATTATGTGTAGGGGGACTTGATTACTTAAGATGAATCTATCGCCTTTTTAATATATTTTCTCTTTAGTTCAAAAATGTTGTGTAAGCAGTCTTTGTCAATTTCAACCTTAAGCCATTAACATATGATGAGTGATAATGCGGTTATGCAAATAAGAATTTAACACTAAAAAATTAAAGCAATAAATAAGGGCCTGTTTGTTTGTATTCTTTTTTTGTTCCGCGGAACACAATTTCTGTTCTTTTGGTCCGGGGAACGAAAAAAGAATAAAAACGCGTTTATTTACATTTTTATTCAAAGTTTATTTTTTGTTTTCGGGAATACTCTTTGAAGAAACAAAAGAACAAAAACACAAAACTTATTTCTTTTTTTTTTCTCCTTTTTCTTCTTCTTTTTCTTTGGCTAGTCGCCGGCCTTGGCCATGGCCGGCGATCGGCCGTTGAGGGCCGGTGACCTCATTGGAGCGTCGCCGCCCTTGGCGATGCTCGACCTCGCCTTGCCCGGGCGAGCTCGAGCTCACCCAAATCTGCGAGGCCGAGCTCACCCAGCCACTGGCAAGGCTCGGCCTTGCTGGGCCACCTTCAGGACGACGTCGCCTGGCGAGGTCAGCCTCGTCCAGCCCAAGCGAGGTCGAGCTTCGCACGGCCACGGTGAAGCTCGGCCTCCCCAACCAGCGCGAGGCCGGGCCTCGCTAGGCCAAGGCGAGGCCAACCTCACCCCGCTTGGGCGAGGCCGAGCCTCGTTGGGGCTAGGCTGGCCTCCAGTGAGCTTGTCGGAGCCTTGCGGTGGCCTAGCGAGGCTTGTTGAGGCTAGGTTGGCCTCCGGTGAGCTTGCCGAATGTCACCCAGTTGGTCACCGGCCACCGCCATGGCCAGTGACCAGCCAAAGAGAAAAAGAAAAAGAAAAAGGAAAAAATAAAATGAAAAATGAAAAATAAAATAAAAATATTAAAAAATTAAAAGAAATAAAAAAAATTATACAAGTTTACCAAACGTGTTTCTGTTCTTTTTCTATTTCGGGAACATAAATTTTGTACGATTACTAAACGCATTCTTCTGTCAAAAATTGTTCTAGGGAACAAAAATAGAAAAATCTATTTCTATTCCTTTGAACAATTTTTGAACAAACGTACCAAACGCACCATAAATTACTCAATGGAAAGAAAGGACCTTGATGCGATGAGCATCTCTAATATATCATATTAGCGTAACTATATAAATATATTTAATAGAAAATTGAGGTTACGTAATTAATATTATGAATTCACATAAATTAACCATTCCAAAAAATGTGGGAGAAAAATCTTGAAAAGGAATTGGTCTTGCATATCTTCGTAGATGTTATTAGCAATACTTAAGAAATCAATAAATGAATTTTAAGATATGTGCATGCACTAATTGCGAACACTACAAATCAGGAAATGGTTGCGGTATTACCAGTGAGACAAATGTTATAACTCAAGCAAAATGAACATTTCATCAATTGTCGTAGAATAATAATAATAATAATAATAATATCGAAAGGATTTGGTCTTATATATCAAATTATAGTCCTTTCAAATGAATGAATTATGGTGGTGCGAATTGATTTTTTCACAATGAACTTCAAGGATAACTATTTAAATTTGCTTTTGGAATTCGCGAACAAAGAAAAGAGTGAGAAGTGGCTTTTTAATAGTGAATAAATTATTAAAATTGATAGAAAAAGATGAATTTTTAGTACCTGACAACGCCAACTAACTTGATCGAACTAAATTCCCAAGCATGCTACATCATCATTTTACCATTGACCATCCAATCATTTTAGTACATATAGATTAAGCAAGTAAAAGAAAATTTACTTTCCACTTTTTATACAAAACAAGTTAAGTTGTTCTCGAGATTTATTTTTTAATGAAATGGATGATCCTTGAAATTTTGTGTAAGTACGTCCATGTCATACTTAATCCAACAATTGATTCAATTAAATCGCTAAATTTGTTTAATGTACGTTGTGATTCCTTACCATTCTATTGATTATGTTCCTATAATATTTTAAAATGTTCAGTATCATCTTCAGTTTAGTTATTACAAGGATGGAATCTGTGTTAACATCACTTTCTCATCTATTGCCTGTTAAGAACAATTGGTTGTTCTTTACTTTCTTCAAGCTCTAGCTATTATTGTCGATCTGATTCCAGACGCCTAAATTTTTGTTCAAGGACTTCTTGTTCCTTAAATAAGAAAACTAGGCTCGAATTCGATAGAATTTGATCCCAAACCAAAATACCGATCTTGCATAGTCTTGCATTTACAGCTGTCACTGTATTTCTTCGCATTTATATAACAGGGAAATTTGAATTTTTGGCATAAAGCATTCACAATTAACAAAACATGGATCTGGCTATGAGTTTGTTTGGGATTGGCTCAATAGTTCGCCCAATATGCGAAAGAGTCTTAAACTCACTTGAGATTCCAAAATGGAGCCCATGCAAGCCCATGAGAGCCGGGCCCTAAGCTAATCAAACTCGGCCTGATTAAGGGAATGAAAGTGCGGCCATTCAGATTTCAATCGGCTGACACCCATTTTCGAAGCCAATTCCAGTCTGAACACATGAGATGGAAGGAAGGTCTTGTTCAACTGTACACGTCAAAATTGGAAGAAAAGGCAAAGGAGAATCAAAGAAGGAAAGTAGCGTGCAGTTTCCATCTTGACAAAGGGAGCGATCTCAGCATTCATGGACCGGTATTCACGGCCAAAACAGAGCAAGAAAATCTGGTTATAAAAAAAGCGGAAGATTCTCGGTCAAGTGAGATGGCGACTTTTCAGCATCTATTTATTCATTGCCAAAGAGACCTCGTAAAAGTAAAGGTGTAAGTTTTCTTCACGGCCAAGAAAGAGGAATACAGAGAGAAAGTTATGGTGGGCAAAATAAAAGAAAAACAGAGGAGGCAAATTCTCGTGGAGGAGGTGGAAAGAAAAAAAAAGGAAGAGAGAGAGAGATGCAATTTCACAGTAAGTTCGTTTAATTCACTTCCATATCATTTCACTTTTCCTTCGCACTTTAATTTCCAAGAATTTTATGCCTCACTTAAATTTCTCCATCATTTCATTTTAAAGCCCGACTTCAATGGACAAGAATTACTTGCTGTCTAACTGGCATTTTCAATATTAGCATCTACCTATAAACGATCTTTTGCTTTTTGCCGTGTCTTTCAAAGCTAACTTATGGACAAGAATTTCCTGAACAATTTCGTAACCGCATGCCATCGTTTATTCGACTCTTCTTTGCTTCCACATTCAACCATCAAATCCAAATGCCCAACACAGACGAAGACCATATCCTCTCATTTTCCACATTCAACCATCAAATCAAATAACACAAAAGATATCCTCTCATTTTCACATCAGTTTTTCTTGCTTCAAACCAAATTATTGGGAAAATTTCAAAAAATGGCATGAAGTGGATTTTATTTCAAATAAGGGCTTGATTTGATATTACTTTCTCAAATAAGGGCTTAAAGTGAATCTTATTTCAAATAAAGTTCTAAAATAGTTATATATGTTTCAAATAAGAACTTGGAGTGGTTATGACTCAACTTTCTTGTGGTGAAAGGATTTACGTCATTTACCATTTTCCTTTTTTTCTTCCTTTTGTCTATTTTTTTTTTTTTCCTTTTTTCTCTAGCTCTTCTTCTTCCCCGGCCATTGGTGATGCCCATAGATGGTTGGGTGAGGGTCGCCCTCACGCGATTCGGCTAGGGCTACCTATGCTAGCCGCAGGTGAGGGACGGCCTCACCCCGGGGGAGGCTGCCCTTCGTAGCCATCTGCGAGGGCTTAGCGACCTAGCTAGCAAGGGTTGGCCTTACTTGTCCGAGGCAAAGGTGGCCTTGCCCCCTGTTGGCGAGGGCTTGCAGGCCCTCCCGCTCTATAAGCAAGAGCTTGAAGGCCCTTGCCGGCCCTTTCCAGTGGCCGCTAGCTAACGTCGAAAAAGAAAAAAAGGAAGAAAAGAGAAAAAAGAAAATAGAATTTGGACGAAAACACCCTTAACCAATCATAAAATTTTGCTGGCCGGTGACAAGCGAGATTAGGCCCTTATTTGAAACAATCATGGCTACTTCAGGTCCTTCTTTGAAACAACCAATGTTACTTTCGGCTTATATTTGAAACAAGATTTACTTCGGATCCTTATTTGAGAAATGAAGGCATTTCGAGCCATTTTTTGAAATTTTCCCCAAATTAAAACACCATCTTTGAATTTCCCTATTCTAGTTATAAAAATTTGAGATGTTTGACATTAATCAAGTTCTGATTTTGAACTCTAAAAGGTCGAAAAAGAGAAAAGAAAAGCATAAAGTTAAAGTAAAGAGATATCCAGATATGTGACAAAATTACAAGCCGAAAAACTCCTTTCAATTTACGCCTAATATCTATTTTATGTCCTTTGGACTATGACCTTTTAACAGTAATATCTGATTAAAATCATTAATTTATGAAACAATGTCACAACTTGTTAGATATATTTGTAATGCACATCATCCACAAATACTAAATCTTTCACACATACAGAATATATCATGTACGTTCTGTATAGTCTGATTGTATCTAGAATCATAATATCGTATATCTATAGTATATTAGTTTATGTTATAGATAAATGATCGAAATTATTTGCCTAATGCATTCCGGTGATATACAAAAGGCCTTTACTTTATCTATATCTTGCTGACATAACCTTTCAATCAAAATTGGTCACCACCTACTTAGATAGTTTTCGCCACAATTCACTACGAAAGGCTTTGAATCCTAGATTCACATTGTTGTTGAATCGACCCCAACTGCGACTCAACTCCACCATGGACGAAAACCTCACGTGCCGAGACAACGCAACTCGTCCAAATCTTTACCTTCGTAGCCCGTTGCCCTTCGGTGCTTGTTACTCAACGAACCGCCCATCGGACAAGTAATTGTCCTCCGAGTTGAACACTGGAAACAGAGACTCGGATCGCAGCCACATGCGGCTGGACGGTTGAGACCACAAACTTAACCTAGTTCCTGTGTTACTAGTCTTTTTTCGATCCGTACTAGCTACGTGCACAGAAAGATTACACCAGCATCAAGCGACCACCATATCATTTGGGCCACTCACCGCTCCACATCATCACAATTTGTGGCCACGATCTTAATCGGGTTTTGTAATCTTGTCAAGCAATTTATCCAAACGTAGACCTGTCAAATGACTGGTTTGGGTTCTGATTTGCGAGTCAATCGGTCGAAGCACAGGATCGATAAAGTTGGAAAATCTACAAAGAAATTCATTATAAATATTAAAATATGCCAATTAGCACAAAAAAGAGCGCTCATGTTGGGTGTAAATGCATGTTGGGTGTAAATGATGTGTAGGGAAGTTTCGTGAATGGACCGGTTATTCTTGTTTAATTAACACTTTAAAAAAAGAAACTAAGGGCAATCCTGCAAAAAAAGATAAAGAACGAGAAAAGGAGGAGGTTATTTTTCTTTTGAGTAGGTTTTGTCCGCCTTTGCCTTATCTTTTTCTTTGCCACTTCAAGTGAGATGTTGTAAGATTTTTGACTTCTTTGATAGGAAGAAAAGAAGAGGAAAATGCAACGATGATGATTTGGAACTTGTATGCTTTCCAGACAATTAACAAATCAGATTTTATTTAAATTTGATAATTCATCGTCCTGCTCATTTCCTTCTTTTAATGTTTAAATTTAAAATTTAAGATAAGCAAGTTGCAACTTGAAATTTGGAATAAAATATATCAAGCTACTAATGGTTGGATCACAATCTAAAAAAAAAAAAAATCGTATTGAGAATTTCGCAAATCAATCCATTTTATAAATAAAAAAACATATCATTCGTGGCACTCTACATTGCTAAATCTGATTATCTAGGCTATTTCATAGCTTAACTTCCAAAATCAAGCTAATTTCAGTGCAATCATCTTTTATTGGGATGCTAGATTTATTTGAGTATGGTTTTGTGTAATCTTTATTGATATGATCTGCAATTTACTGAATCTCACAAATATTCGAAATATTGTCAAAGTCTTTTATTTAGCCGTCTTTATGTTTAATCTATGGTATCATATATCAATCCATATTGGTTTGAGATCTAAATCTATACACTATGAATGATCAATTGAAAACGTACGGCATTGTCAAGCATTCAAAATGTGACTAAGCAATAATATGAACTCTTTTCAATCTCTTATATTATTGTAATTCTTTTATTGGTAACGCCGGCCACATAATACTTCATAAAAGGAGGTTAAGATCATGATACCTATATAATAATTTTAATTTAAATAATAAATTAATTCCAAGTAAGGTTAAATTTCCGATCTAATAATTTTGATTTAGTAATTACATTAACCTCAATAACAGAGAAGTCTCTTCACTTAAAAGCTGTTAATGTGTTTTTCTTAATAATAATGATGTTTTTATAGAATTCGCATCTTAATATTTAATTTGAAAAATTCGGTGGCCAAACCGATGCAAAACAGACAAGATATGGCATGAACATGAAACCAATTAATCAAAAGATGAAGGAATAAACCAAACCAATTTGAAAATTCATCGCCTCCTTTTATCACCTTCTTTTAAAATTATAATTTAAAACTTAAGATAAGCGAGTTGCAATTTTAAAATTTAGAATTATATATATATAACATAATTAATAAAACAATTCCTATTGAAAATTTTGCAAATCAATCCATTCAATAAATTAAAAACGTATCGGTGTTCATGGCACTCTACATTCACTCTGTTGCTAAATCTGATTATCTAGGCCGTTTCACAGCTTAATTTCCAAAATCGAGTTGTTTTCATTGCAATCATCTTATTTTCATTGGGATGCTAGATTATTTGATCTAATTTTGTGTAATCATCACTGATATGATCCATGATTTATCGAATCTCACAAATATTTGGAATATTGTAACCATCTTTAATAGAGTTGTCTTTATGTTTAATGTGTGGTGTCATATATCTTTCTATATATATATATATTTATATTTATATATTTTTTTTTTTTTATTTAGATCTTTAGACTATGAATGATCATTTGGAAAGGTTGGGCGTAGTCAGGCATTCAAAAATT
Source organism: Eucalyptus cladocalyx (assembly GCA_017140615.1). NCBI lineage: Eukaryota > Viridiplantae > Streptophyta > Magnoliopsida > Myrtales > Myrtaceae > Eucalyptus > Eucalyptus cladocalyx. The sequence continues at coordinate 22,922,572 of CM029517.1, forward strand.
GGTCACATTAATTTGTAACTAAGTAATAATGTGAATAACATTTTTCAATCTCTTGTATTATTTAACTGCTTTTGTTGGTAAAACTAGCCACGTAATACTTCATATAGTGAGGTTAAGATTATGATACATATATAATGACTTTAATTTAAGTAAATAAATTAATTCCAAGTAAAATTAAGATTCTGATATATACATCTAGCAATTCTGATTTAGTAATTACATTAACTCCAATGACGGATAAGAGTCTTCACTTAAAAGCTATTCATGTGTTTTTCTTAATAGTAATGGTGTTTTTAGATAGAATTCACGTTTTAATAATTTAATTTTGGGAAATTCGGTGGCCAAACCGATGCAAAACAAACAAGATATGCATGAACCCGAAACAAATTAATGGAAAGATGAAGGTGCACCAAGGAATGCCGTGTTCTTTTCATTTTTACTAAATAGTATGGATTGACCAATTATACCATGGTGATCATGTGATCGGTGCATAATATAAATTTTCTTAGTAGAGGGATAGTTTAATCTTCTAACTAGAGATTTTGTTTAGAGATAAACGTTGTTGTAAATGTCAATAATTCAGAATCGTATATGATATAGATACAAAGTTGATTGGATTTTTTAAAAGTTCTCTACTATGGTTAAAATAAAGAAAAGCTCAAAAATCATCTTCATTTTGTACCGTGATTTCACCTTATATTCTATTTCTAAAGCTATGATCTCTGATTTAAAATTTGTTATTGAATGAATGGGACATAGAAACTCCTAAGATGTGACGCACTGATTGATCAATGAAATTTCTAGGAAACTTCCGGGATGACTTGCAAACCGCGTTCTACTTTTTGACATGTCCTTGAAATGTGACTAATGGACAAGAATTTCTCGAACAATTTTGTAAACCGCGTCTAAGGTAGACTTTTCAACGAGGGTCCCTCGTCTAGCAATGTAGGATGGAGGAAGACTTTGACTTGCCTACCCTCGCCAATCTTTTCTCTTGAGTAGGTTTCGTCCGCTTTTGCCTTGTCGCTTTCTTTGCAATTAAGCAAGCAAGGCGGTGGAAGACTTTTGAATTCTTCGGTCAGAAGAAAAGAAGAGGAAAATGCAACGAAGTGAGCAAAGATATTAGAAGACTTTGGCTTGCTTTTCCGTGTTACATGCCGAGGAGATTAGCTAACAAAGATGATGATTTGGGATTTGTGTGCTTTCCAGACAAATAAACCAATCGGGATTAATTTAAATTTGATAATTCGTCATCCTTCTCATTACCTTCTTTCAAAGTATACATTTAAAATTTAAGATAAGCAAGTTGCAACTTTAAAATTTGGAATAAATTATATCAAGCTACACATGGTTGGATCATAATCTATAAAATAGTTCGTATTGAGAATTTTGCAAATCGATTCATTTTATAAATAAGAAACATATTGTTCGGGGCACTCTATATTCAGTCCATTGCTAAATCCAATTAACTAGGCTATTTCACAGCTTAATTTCCAAAATCAAGCTGATTTCACTGCAATCATCTTATTTTTTTATGGAAGGCTAGATATGTTTGAGTTTGATTTTGTGTAATCTTCATTGATATGTTCTGCGATTTATCAAATCTCACAAATTTTTGAAATATTGTTAGTCTTTTATGTAGCCGTCTTTATGTTTAATATGTGGTGTCATATCTTTCCATATTGATTTGGGATCTAAATCAAGGTAGGGCATAGCCAAGCATTCAAAATTTGTCTCATTATTTTGTACATAAGTAATCACGTGAATAACTCTTTTCTATTTTTTATATTATTTTAACTATTTTTATTGGTAAAACTGGCCTTCATAAAGTGAGTTTAAGATTATGATACATATATAACAATTTTCATTTAAGTAAATAAATTAATTCAAAATAAGGTTAAGATTCTGATACATATATCATTATTTTGGTTTAGTAATTACATAGAATTGCATATAAGTGTCTTCACTTAAAAGCTATTCGTGTGTTTTTCTTAATAGTAATGGTGTTTTTAAATAGAATTCACATCTTAACATTTAATTTGGGAAATTCGGTGGCCAAACCGATGCAAAACAGTAAAGATATAAATGAACACCAAACAAATTAATAAAAAGATGAAGGTGCGTCAAGGGATTAAAAAAAGAAGAAAAAGAAAGAAAGGTGTTGACTATATTAATTAATATTCGAAGTCCAGCGCCTTTTTCCCTACGCCCATGACGCCAGAGATTGAGTGCTCATCATATTGACAGCCGTCGCTCAGATCCAAACACAACTAAAAAGCAAACTTCCCTGAGAGATAGAAAGGATTTGATATCTGTGTTGCTTAGAGCTACTACAATAGAGAAAGGGACGAATTCACAGGCATCATCCGTACCTTCGTATGAGGTTTTTTTGAAGTTTTCGAGGAGTAAACACCCGTTATGAATTCTACCGATTTTCTTGACCGTGGAACCTGCCGATGTCAAGCTCAAAACAAATTTGTACAGACCGACTCTTTCAAAGCACTAGAAGATGCCGTGCACTGAAGTGGAGTCATGGGAATAGGCTCTCATTGAGGTGGGCAAGAGAAATGGATGGAACTGAAAGAAAGAGGAGGGGTAAATGTCTTAAACTCGTTTTCCTCCCTATTTGGTATTGTTGGTGAAGTTATAGTTTATTCATCTAGTCAATTCTATACAGTTCAGATAGCGGCCGCTACTGCTATCAGCCACTATGGCGACGAGAATGGAATTCTCACTTGACAGTGGCCAATAGTGGCCGGTATCGCTGCAATAGCTCCCGTCAATGGCACTATTGCGGTGGCAGCGGACGCTACTCATTTTGATTCTCTCTCCTCTCACTCTTAGTCTGACATAGTAGCCACGATCAGTAATGGCTTTCCGAGTGGCTCCACCAAGCTTCTGGCGAGCCAATGCAGCAGCTCGTCCTTCAATTGTCGCCACTTCTTTGTCGCCAGCCTGACAACAAGCCGACATAAGCCACCTCCGAGCCATCCGGCGCCACCCTTTCGCTCTATCACTCACTGAGGCAAGTCAGATCCGGGATCTGGACGTCAGGTCTGAGCCCACCGAGCCCACATCTGGGGTCGCTGACCCTGGGCGACCCCAAATCTGGTCTCGCCCAAGGCCGATGACGCCCTCCCCAGCAGTCGCACGGTCAAGCACCGACACGAGCCTTCATGTCTTGTCGGAGCTCGATATTTTTTCACACTTTCCGACACTTGTCAGAAAATTTAACGCCTAGTTAACTTTCCTAACACTCTCTGACACTCGAGTTAAAATTTCAATATAAAAGTTTTCGACATGTGATTCCGACAAATAAGGTCAATTTTAAAAAAAATTAATAAATGAGGGTTAAAATGTATATATGTGAAAAAAAAAATAATGAAGACAATAAATGGAGAAAAAAAACCTAATATTTTCTTCTCTTCTTACTCTCATTTTCCCTATTACACAATTCACTTCTCATGTTTTTTTTAATCTATTTTCTTCTGATATGTTTGACATGCAAGTCTATAATGTGCATTATTTTTATCTAAGTTTTTTGGATTATTGGAATGGAGTTGAACTTGTCAAATTGAAACAATGATATTAATAAATTGTGAATTAATGTCTTTAATGTAAATCCATTCTAGAATTATTATTATTATTTATTTATTGGTGAAATTAAATTAATTTGATTGAAATAATCATAAAAATGAAAATTTATTATACATATATAAAAATATACATTTAATATATAACGTGTCTCAACATGTCGGAATTATCTAATTTTTAAAAAATGACGTGTTGGCACTCTAGCGTGCCGTGTTATGTCATGTCCCGGTGTCGGTGCTACTTAGATAATGATTGATGTTGGGGAGCAGAGAGAGATTGGCAAAAATTTAGTTCGTATCGGTGTCTAGATATTTTTGCGTAATTTCCTCAACAAGTGAGGGCAATTTAGTCACTTTAGGAGTAGTTTTACACTATAGAAGTTACCGCTAACATGGTTGTTACCTTATGGCAGTCAAGGAGATTTGATCCGTTCAATAATTCGCATGGTATCGGTTAAGTAAAGGTTGTATATGAAGATTTGACCGAACATCTTGTCGGAGTTGATGATTGTGTGGGAGCTATAATCAAAACGTTGGATGTGGGATCCGATGATGTACCATTTCTCATAATCCACGAAATGGGCGGTGTTGGCAAAACAACCCTTGCTAAGGTCATCTTCTACAAACTATCTTCTTGCTTTGACCAATGTTGTTTCCTTGTAGATGTTCAGGAATAATCAAAAAGCAATGATGGTCCGGTAAATTTGCAAAAACAGTTGTTATCCAAGCTCCTTGGTTCTCATTCTATTAACCAAATTTGTCATGTGAATGATGGGATCAAAATGATTAACAGAGGAATACTTAGAAATAAAAAAAAAAAAATACTCATTATTCTTGATGACATGGATAAACAAGAGCAACTGAAAAGTCTTGCAAAAGAATGTGATTGATTTAGTTCAGTAGCAAGATTATCATAGCTATGAAGGACAACAATGTCCTATATGAAGGCCCAAATGTTTTGACTTATGAAGCACATGAAATGGAATTTGATCATGCTCTTAATCATTTCAGCAGGCATGCATTTAGAAGAGACTATCCACCAAATCATCATGTCTCCCTTTCTAAAAAAATTGTCCATACTTTGGGCAAGCTTTTAGCTCTTAAGATTACATGTTCATTCCTTATTGGTAAGTCCGACAAATTATGGATCGATACATGGGAGAAACTAAAAGAAGCTCCTCCTATGGAAGTCCAAAGAAATTTGATGATATCTTATGAAAGGTTAGATCCAACATAAAGGGAAATATTTCTAGATATAGATTTTATTTTATTTTTTGTTAATGAGGATAGAATATACCCTTTCTATATGTGGGATGCCTATAAGTACCACCCACAATAAAATGTCCTCGTTCTCATCAAAAAATCAAAGATGGCAATACTTTCTAGATGCATGACCAAGTACAGGACCTCGGAAGGGAAATCGTCCATCAAGAGAATTTCAAATATCCTGATAAGTGTAGCAGAGTGTGGAACTATGAGGAAGCACTTAACATTTTGAAGAGGAAAAAGGTATAAAAAGGGAACAACAATTTATTTTCCCGCAAATTGTTGTTGAGTATTCTTGCAAAAGGATAAATTAACCACTATTCTTGCTTGAAATTGTTTGCTTCTGACCTTCACACGTGGACTTCTCAGTCAGGGAAGTAGGAAAATGGAAGCACTATAAGGTACAACCTAGATATCATTTCATTTATCAAGATACTCTCACATCTGATGAATTTGCTGATTTACGAAACCTGAGGTTCTTATGAGGGGAAGTTGGTCCCTTGTTGGAGAGTTCAAGAATCTTCTCTCCAATTTAAAATGGCTTTCTTGGCATTGTAGCTATTCCAAGTTTGAGACAACAAACTTTCATTTAGCTAATTTAGTGGTTCTTAACCTTTCACACAGCTGTATTTTGGAGAAATGGATTGGCTAAGACCAAATCAAAGTACGATAGAGTCCCACTTCTTGAATAAGCATGTCATTTCTTGTCGTTTTTTTAATTCCCTACAAGCTATTTCTTAATATATATTTTATCAAATTGTTTTGTAGGAGGCCAGAAAAATAAAAGTACTAGATCTTATAACCTGTGAATACTTAAAGAGAACACCTAATTTATCTAAGTGGGTGTATTGGAGAGATTGGTTCTTGAAGGCTGCATCAACTTAATTGAAATTGACCATTCCATTGTCAAATTAAAGCTTCTAACTATTTTGAACTTGAATGGATATAAATCTCTTTGAGAGTTGCCTGAAGAAATAGGATGTCTATAGGCTTTGACAGATTTTGTTATGTCTCCCCAAAAAGAAGAATATCAACGGTTAATGATAAGCAAACAATCATCCTTAAAATTGCCATACTCAATTGGAGGGCTAGTGAAACTCAAGCGGTTGAATTTATCTAGGTGTATATGCATAGAGGAACTTCCAAATTTGATTGGGAATTACAATCATTAATCGAGTCAGATTTGTCATTGACAAGTACTGGTCACCTACATGATTCAATTGGCAATTTCAAGCAACTGAAAGTACTAAGGATGAGTGGCATAAGATGGATGAGAAAATTACCAAGTGTGGTTGGGTTAGTGGAGAAGTCGAAGAGTTAGATGCTTAAGAATGTTGCAACTTGACCGGCAATCTGACAAAATTGGGAGATTGTCCTATTTAAGGATCATCAACTTGTCAGGCACACGTATGTCCAGATTACCCACCACGGTGAGTCACTTCTCTAATCTCCAAACACTTAAAGCTAAAAAAATGTCCCGAGCTTAAACAATTGCCGGAGCTGCCCCCAAGTTTGACTCATCAGAGATGGGGCCCAAAAAATTGTTGTTATTCCTCCGAAGAGGAGATGAAATATGAGCCGGAGGAATTTTTCCAGGAGAGACGAATTGGTACCCTATCTCAAGATGAAACCCTTGTCGCCGCTCTTCTCACTAGCATCGGCATCTTATCTTAGTTTAAAACACTAAAATTGTGCTGCAAAAATATGCAATTCCTCCCCCAGCTTCCGTCTAGTTTAAGAGAGTTACAACTTCGTGATATAGTAGCCACTCAATAACCGGATTTTTCCAATTTGAAAAACTTATCAATATTGACATTCTATGAATGTTCGCTAGAATTCTCTAGTATATTTGATGCGGAGTCAGAGGAACTCCGTATGGAGCGCTGAGCTCAAACAACTGGATGCGCCATTGCAGCTGGAAATGAAAAGATTGAGATTATTATAAATGGATGTATGTGAGTTTTTTTCCAGAAGTACTTAATCCGTCGGGCATGAAGAATCTACACAAGGTAAGTCTGCGACATTGCCTTTCATTAGTCGAGACTTGTGGCCTTGAAGAATTGGGATCCCTTTACTCCCTATCAGTCGTTTATTGCCCTTCCGTGGAGAGGATATCGACCTTTTGAAATTGAAAATGCCATGGGAGCTCAAAGTAAGATATTGTTGTGAGCTAAAAATTGTGCAGGGTCTCAACCACTTGGAATCTTTAAAGAAGCGGGAAATTTATGATAATGGAGAGTTTGGGGGGTGACACCTGAAACGCTGCCTCCGCCTCCGCCATCGTATCCAGGAGTCCCATCGGCGGCTTCAATTCGTCGTTCATGTTCGACGAGCTCAGATCTACTACATTCTTGGACGTGTCGCTGCTGCCTCTATCGTCGCCATCGCCTCTAGGAGCCTCATTGACATTTGGAATATGGCAGCACCTAGTTTCACGCCAGAACTCACAATGGTAATTCTAAATTGCACGCCATATGATTGCACAATTATTTATTTCCCTGTTCAGATTTGGATATGTAGTTTTATTACTAGGGAGGGTGAAGTTTTTGGTGTTGAGCTAATTGGAAAATTATGTGAATGGACGTCTTAGTTTTGATCTGATTTGGTGTGCAGACAATGGTAAAAACCCCACATTTCAAGGGAAGTTTTTGTTCACAATCGTTGAAGGGCTTATGGAGTTGAATCTTGCAGTGCGGAACAACAATATCCTCACTTTACTTCGACGGCAGTGGAAAGTAATTACTTCCTATGTTGAATCCATTTTACTAACAAAATTGTTGTTGAGTTGTTTGGAAATTTGGACCTTGAGTGGCTAGGGTTTTGTTTTTAGTTGTGTTTTCCATGGTCTCAGGCTCCATAAGGTTTCTCAGAGCTTTGGGTATACAATCTAGCCTCTTCAGACTAAAAAATGAGCAGGTACAATCTGTTGAATCCATTCCTCTTTTGTTCATTAAAACTCCAAAATCTAGAATTAGATTGAAGAGAAAGCTTTCAAATTTAAGATTAGGAGAGCAAATCTCCTAAACCTAAAACTAGATCGAGAGAGTAAGGAAAGAATCAAAAGGAAAAAAAAAAAGGAAAAACAACTATGTAGGGAGAATCACCGACCGTGGTGGCTCCACTGGATAAGACCTACGATGATCCTTGAGAAGAGGTGAGGAGTTCGAAACTCAGGGGAGGCGCTAAGTGACTTAAGTGTGACGCCAGGGATGGTGGATCCTCCCGCTTACGTGTCACCTGGGGGTTTACACAAGGATGTCGGCTGCATGGTTCCTCTAGCACAAAAAAAAAATGTAGGGAGGGAGAGATCTAGGTCAAATCCCTCCCTTCTAGAGACTTAAGTGTGACACCGGGGTGGTGAATCCTCCCGCTTACGTATCACCTGGGGGTTTACACAAGGCTGTCGGCTGCGTGATTCCTCCAGCAAAAAAAAAAAGAAAACAACAACAACAACAACAACTATGTAGGGTGGGAGAGATCTAGGTCAAATCCCTCCCTTCTAGAAGTGGAAGAGACGAGGAAAGTTTCAAAATAGGAGAAGGGTTGGGAGAGAAAAGGTCTCGGCATGATGAAGGAGACTTGAAGACGAATGTTAATTTCATGGTTTTACATATTATGTGAGGAAAATTACCAAAAAAATCTTAAATTTATTGTATGGATGCCAATTCATACCTTAAACATTTCAATTTAGCTAATTTTATAACAAAGTCTTTGATAATTTATCAATTTAGTGCTCCTGGCTTTTTTTGGTTGGGAATCTTTGGTGTGGACTCTGGACCTCTTATGTGACATGGAAGGCATTTACATGGACTTTTTTTTTCACAAATTTTCATTAAAAATGATTTTTATTTTATTTTTTGTAATTTTATTTTTCTTGTTCTTTTTTTTTTTTTTCAATCATGACCAACAACACTAGGATAGGGCTTGCAAGCCCTTGCCTTGATCGTAGCCATAGGCAAAGCTTTCATGGTTGAGGAGGGCCTTCACACCCTCCTTCGCCTATGACTAGCATGGGCCTTGGTGAGGGTCGCAACCCTCACTAGCTGCCACAAGGGGTTGCAAGTCCTTGACTAGTGGTTGACAATCCTCTTTGTCCGCAATGAAAAAGGAAAAAAAAAATGATGATACGCATCATTGTAGCTTTGAGCAAGATGCCTCTAATTTCAAGTTAGGCCATGGCAAAGAAGAGAGAGATGTAGACAAAGGTGGGGCTAAGTGTGGAGGGCGTTGTCGATTTTGATCGAGCAATGACAACGTCTATTGGGAACAAGGATGGTGACATTGACTGGCAGTATGGTTGGGGGAGAGAGAAAGAGAGAGAAACGATATGGCAAAACAAAAGGTATTTCATGTGACAATTATATCATGTGGTGTGATAAACCAATGCAAAGTGAATATCTTAACGTTTTAGTGCCTTAGACCAAAAAAAGAAAAAAGAAAAACATTTTAACGCCCATTCGAATGACTTGCATATTGCATGGGCAACATGGATTGATCAATTATACCATGTCAATCATGGTGATCGAAGCATAAAATCAAATTCCTTAGTAGAGGGATAGATTAATCTTCTAATTAAAGATTTTTGTCTGAAAATGAACATTGCTACAAATGTCAAGAACTCAAGAGTCGTACATGATATAGATACAAAGTTGATTGGATTTTTTAAAAACCTCAAAAATCATCTTCACTTTGTATTTTGATTTCACTTTATATTCTCTATTTTTAGAGCTACGAATCTTTGATTTAAAATTTGTAATTAAATGACTGTGACATGGAAGCTCCTAGTACGATAACCCATTGATTGATAAATGAAACTTCTAGGAAAATTTCGGGATGACTTGTAAACCGCGTTCAACATTTTGGCATGTCCTTTAAACGTGACAAATGGACATGAATTTATTGAACAATTTTGTAAATCACGTCTGAGGAAGACTCTTTGATAAGGGTCCCTCATCTCACAATGCAAGATGGAGGGAGGAAGACTTTGACTTGCTTCCCTCACCGGTCTTTTCTTTTGAGTGGGTTTTGTCGGCTTTTTGCCTTATCGATTTCTTTGCAACTAAGCAAGTGAGATGGTGGAAGACTTTTGACTTCTTAAGTCAGAAGAAAAGAAGAGAAAAATGCAACAAAGCGAGCAAAGAGAGTAGAACCCGTGTTACACACTGTGACGTAGATTAGCTAACAAAGATGATTTGGGACTTGTGTGCTTTCTAGACAAATTAACCAATCATGATTAATTTAAATTTGATAATTCATTGCCTCTTCTCATTACCTTCTTTTAAAATTTTAATTTAAAATTTAAGATAAGCAAATTGTAATTTTAAAATTTAGAATAAAATATATAAAGTTGCTTATGGTTGGATCATAATTCATAAAAATAGTTTGTATTGAGAATTTTGCAAATAAATCCATTTTATAAATAAATAACGTATTGGTGTTCACGACAGTCTACATTCACTCAATTGCTAAATCTAATTGTCTAGGTTGTTTCACAGTTCAATTTCCAAAATCAAAGTTGTTTTCACCTCAATCATCTTATTTTGAGTGGGATGCTAGACTATTTTGACTTCATTTGTGTAATCATCACTAATATGATCCGTCATTTATCGAATCTCACAATATTCAGAATATTGTTTGCATCTTTTATAGAGTTGTCTTTATGTTAATGTGTGGTATCACATCCTTATATTTGTTTGGGATCTATATCTATATACTATGAATGATCATTTGAAAAAGGTCAGGCATAGTCAGGCATTGAAAAAATTGTCACATTAGTTTGTAACTAAGTAATAATGTGAATAACTATTTTTAATCTCTTATATTATTTTAACTGTTTTTGTTGGTAAGACCGGCCACGTAATCCTTCATATAGTGAGGTTAAGATTATAATACATAAATAATAATTTTAATTTAAGTAAATAAATTTAATTTCAAGTAAGGTTAAGTTTTTGATACTTATACAATATTCTTTATTTAGCAATTAAATTAATTCCAATGACAGATAAGTGTCTTTGCTTAAAAGCTATCCCTGTGTCTTTCTTAATAGTAACGGTGTTTTAAATATAATTCGCATCTTGGCCATTGCAGCTCAGAGTTATTTAGAGCCAATAGACAAATTGAAGAGTTTGGCATAAATTGAGTTTACATTGTGTTGTCAGGCATCTAGACTTCTTAGGACACCTAAGAAAATTTATGAAAACCTCATACCATGTGTCACAAAAATAAAGTTCCATATTATCATTATGTTATGACTAGTTTTATCCATTCATCATCATAAATGCTGGTCTCTCATCTCCTAATGCAACTTAGCCCAGCAAGATGGACGGAAGACTCTTGACTTGCTTTCTCTGGTTGTTGAGGGGTCCTCAATGATGGCGACACACTTATTTCTCGTCTCCTAATGCAAATTGAAGAGTTTGATATAAATTGAATTTACATTGTGTTGTCGAACATTTAGATTTCTTAGGACACCTAAGAAAAATTATGAAAATCATACCGAGTGTCACAAAAAAATAAAAATAAAGTTCCATATTTTCGTCATGTCATGACTAGTTTTGTCCATTACGTCATCATAAATGCTGGTCTCTCCTAATGCGACTAAGCCAGCGAGATCGGTGGAAGACTCTTGACTTGCTTTCTCCGGTCGTTGGGGGTCCTTGGTGGTTACACTCTTTTTTTCTTTTTCTTTTTTTTTGGTCGAAGTGACACACTCGTTTCATTATGCCTTTTCTTCTCGTTTTCCTTTTTCTGGGCCCCGCTGATGGTGCGACGAGGTTTGGCTTAGAAGCAGGTATTCGGATCGGACAGCTGAGGATGATTCCATCAGGAGAGGGAGCAATTAGAGTGGGCCATGGGGGAAGATTAAGGCCCGGATCGACGCATGCTTAGATGCTAACACGTGTAACAATTAATTGGGAAGAGGTACTTCAAATTTTTTCCATCAAAACGACATGCATATTACACGGACAATTCAAATTGACTTATTACACCATTCAAATTGACTGATTACACCATGCCAATTATGTGATCGCCACATAAAATACATTTTAGTAATAAAAGGGTAATTTACATCTACTTAAGGGTTTTTGTCTCTAGATGAACAACGCCTCAAATCTGGAGAATATGTAGATACAAAGTTTGATTGGATTTTAAAATTTTTCTAATATAATTAAAATAAAGAAAAAGTTAAAAAGTAATCTTCATTTTGTATCCCAATTTCACTTTATATCCTCTATTTTCAAGACTGTAAATCTCTAATCTTGAATTTGTTATCGAACGTGTAAGGGACATGGAAACTCCTAGGACTACAACCCATTGATTGGCTAATGGAAACTTCTATAAATCTTCTGGGATGACTTGTCAAATGTGTTCTAATTTTTTACCCATCTTTTAAATGAGACTTATGGACAAGAATTTCATAAACAATGTTGTATGCCATATGCCGTCTCTTTATTCAAACCTTCATTTTCACTCGTACAAATGCCAAAAATATTGACAATTAATTCTTCTTGCCATAAACCAAATTTTTCTTGCTATATAAGAAATGGCACCACTATGATATCATGACATTTTAAAACCAAGCAGAGCCATATACTAAATATTATTTGATAATCCATAGTTAAGATCTTCAATCTGCTATATCAACTAATTAAGTTAATATTATATAGTACTATGACAATACTTACTTCTATCTTGTTTGTCTATATATTAAGAACCAAAATAGGAGCATAGCTACAATTCTAAGATTGCACAGTCGACAGTCAATTTGTGCATGAACCGGTTAATACTTAGTAGGCCTTTCACATTACTAGGGGTTTATCCAATCTATATATATATAAGGCCTTTCACATTATTTGGGGGTTTATATATACACACACGTATAATACTAGTTGCGTTTTATTATTGAATGGATGGGTTTGAAATCTAATGGGTTCCTTAATTAATTTTAGAATGGGTGTCGGCATGATTTAGAATAAATAAGGTAAAGCAATATCTTTCTGTCCAAAAAATTTCCATGGTTTAAAATCTCAAAAATTGCACGGTCCATCTCTCAAAGAAAAATGCAGCAAAAGAATTATGATTGTTTTGCTATAAATGTTCTAAAAAAAATTGTGGTTGGCTGAAATTTATTAAAATGCTTTTAGGGAATATTTATATTCTCTATTGCACTTTTATCATCTCAAAAATGGATTTGTTTTCTTCCTATTTTTTATTTCTAAAAAAAATTCCCTCTACCATAGATTCCTTAACTTTGACACATTCTACTCTGTCAAAACCAAACTTTCTGATGATATACAGTCTCATCCCAAAAACCATATAATACAATGTGAATCTCACCTTCTCCTTGTCTCCTCTTAGTTCAGTCAATTAAGGCTCAAACAAGAAGACTCCTCCCCATTCGCCCGCTCGGCTATCTCGAAATGTCAAAAATGCCATCAACAACACCAATTATCAATTTATCACCACCATTTATACGACAGAAACAAAAGTCGCTCATCCAACACAATGGCACTTTCGTAATAAAATTGCTAGATGAGACTTTTAACAATGACATGGCAGATTTTTCACTCTCTCTTTCCTTTTCCTTTGTATCCATTATAAGGTCCTGCACTGCTCTCTCTGTCTCTCTCTGCGCAGAGCTCTCATTCTTCAATTCTCACGCATTCGCGTACTCCCTTAGCCTTTTCCACTCTCTCGCTCTTCGCTCTGCTAGAAACATGGCAGTTTATGGCGAACATCGATCTCTTGACGGCTCTCTCCCTCATGAGCTCACCTCCAAGACTCCCTTCCTCAGCCTCAAGCTCTACGTCCTCATCGGAATCCTCAGCTTCTTTGCGCTCTCCATTGGTCTCGTCATATACCTCTGCATCCGTGCCAGTGGGACCTTAGAGAAGCGCGAAATGCTAACAAAAGAGACGAACTCACAGGCATCATCAGGGCCTTCCCCCGAGGTTTTCCTAAGTTTTCGAGGAGCAGACACCCGTTATGGATTCACCGATTTTCTTTACTATGGCATGGTTGAGGCCGGGATCCTTGTCTTTAGGGACAATGAATCCCTCCATGTCGGTAAAAGAATTGGCCATGAACTTCTACAAGCAATCGAGAACTCCAAGATTTACATTCCCATTTTTTCCAAGAATTATGCTTCGAGTCACTGGTGCCTCCGAGAGCTCGCATATATGGTCAAGTGTAACTCCAAATCGAATGAAAATAAAGAGATTTTACCCATTTTCTTGGATGTGGAGCCTGACGATGTCATGCTCAAAACAAACTTATACCGCAAAGCTCTATCGAAGTATCAAAAAAAGTTTTGCACTGAAGTTGAATCATGGAAAAAGGCTCTTATCGAGGTGGACGAGATAAAGGGATGGAACTTGAAGAAAGATGGAAGGTAAAATGTCTTAAACATTTCAATTATCATCTATAGATTTGCTTTTCCTCCCTAGTCATTTTAATTGCGGTATAATTGGTAAAATTATTCATCTTGCCGATCCTCGATAGTGTAAATTGTGGTTGTGGCCATTACCGTTATTACCATCGACCATAGTGGCTGATCAACTCTATTGCCATGATAGCTTTGATTGATGGTGCTACTACACTGGTAGCGCACCTACTCATCTTGATTTTGTTTCTCCTATCACACTATCTCTAACACAGTAGCCACAAACATTGAGGGCATGTTTAGTAACCATTATGTTCTTGGTAATAATTTATGCTAAAACATTATTATTTTTTTATTCCGTTCCCTAAACGAATATTTGAGTATTTGAAGACATTTGATAACTATCCAAAATTTATATTCCCATAATAGAAACCATTTTGGTACAACCCTCAAATTCTTTTGTGACTTAGAATTTCTTTTAATGTTTTAATAATTTTATTACACTTTTCTTTTCTTTTTTTCGCTTCTTCTTCCTTTAGTCGGTCATCTGCCTCGGCCATAGCTGACAACCAGCTAGACGAGGGCTAATGACCTTGTTGAAGTGCCACTGGCCCCCAACAAGGTTGGCCTCGTAATGGCCAAGCGACAACACTGACCTCATGGTGACCCAGTTAGGCCGAGCCTTGCCTAGATTTGCAAAGCCAAGTTCACTTAGCCACAGGAAACGCCGGGCCACCACAAGATCAGCCTCGCCTTGGGCGAGTGACACCGGCCTCGTAGTGGTCCGACAAGTTCGAGCCTCGTTGGTGGCTGGGTGAGCTCAGCTTCGCTAGATTTGGGCGAGGCTCACCTCACCTAGCTAAGCAACCAAAAGCCACAGTTGAGCCATTTGGCACCCACCATTTCTCCCTTCCACTCACTGTCTTGAGTTTGAGTCGGATATGGGCTGGGGACGCCAATTCTAACATGATCAAGCCACTATCTGGCATCGCCGACCTTGGGTGACCCCAAATCTGGAGTTGCCCAAGGCCGGTGATACCATCCCTGGCAATTACAAGGCCAGGACCCACATGATGTGGAGGATCGAGACAAGGCCGAGATGGGTGGGTCAATGGGGGCGTGACGGGCTACGACAATAGAACGCCACGGTGACGGCTTGGGTTGGGGAGGTGAGTGATGTTAATGGTGGCATGCCAGGGACGGGGGCCAATGGTGTGGTAACTAATAGTGGGGGAGCGGAGATAGATTGGGAAAAATCCGGATTGTTTTGGCGTCTGATTTATTTTGCGTAATTTCTGCAAATTGTAAGAGGAATTGAGTCACTTAGGGAGTAGTTTGCAATATAAAATTTATCCCTAACATGGTTGTTATGTTGTGGCAGCCAAGTAGATTTGATACAATCTGTAATTCAAATTGTGTTGACTAAGTTGAACATCGGACATAAAAAAAATGTGACCGAACATCTAATTGGAGTTGAAGATCGTGTGGAAGCCATGATCAAAATGTTGCATGTGGAAAATGATAGCGTACAATTCCTTGGAATCCACGGAATGGGCGGGATTGGTAAAACAACACTTGCCAAGATCATCTTCAACCAACTGTCTTCTCACTTCCGAGGCTGCAATTTCCTTTCGGATGTCGGAGAGTCATCACGACGCCATGGTCTGGTACATTTGCAAAAACAATTATTATCCAAGTTCCTCGATTCTCGTTCTATCCTCGACCAAATTAATGACGTGGATGATGGGGTCAACATGATAAAGAGAGTACTTTGCAATAAAAAAGTTCTCATTATATTTGATGACGTAGATGAGAAAGAGCAACTTAGAAGTTTAGCGGAAAAAGGTAATTGGTTTGGTTCCGGTAGTAGGATTATCATAACTACTAGGGACCAGAGTGTCCTAATGATTGATGGAGAAGTGACAGGTGAAGGCCCTATAAAAAAGTCTACAAATGCTTCAACTTATGAAGTATGTGCAATGGAATTTGATCATGCTCTTAAGCTTTTTAGCAGGCATGCCTTTAGAAGAGACTCTCCACCGGATCATTATATCTCCCTTTCAAAAAAGTAGTCTCTACTTTGGGAAAGCTTCCTTTAGCTCTTGAGATTACAGGTTCATCTCTTAATGGTAAATCCAAAGCAATATGGGAAGACACATTGAAGAAGCTAAAAGAAGCCCCTTCCATGGGAGTCCAAAGAAAATTGATGATATCTTATGAAAGGTTAGATCATGCACAAAAGCAAGTATTTCTAGATATAGCTTGTTTTTTTGTCGATCAAGACAAAACATACCCTTTGTACATGTGGGATGACTGTGGATACCACCCACACGATGCCCTTGAAGTCCTCTTTCTCATGTCCTTGATAAAAACCAAGGACAACAATACTTTTTGGATGCATGATCAAGTGCGGGACCTTGGAAGGGAAATCGTTCGTCAAGAGAATTTCAAACATCCCAGCGAACGTAGCAGAGTGTGGAACCGTGAGGAAGCGCTAGACATTCTGAACTTGAAAGAGGTAAAAAAAAAAGGGAACAAATTGTGGTAGACTATTCTTATAAAAGGAAAAACAATTGTTTGGCGCTTGAAATTGTTTGCTTTTTACTTACACATGTGGACTTTTTGGTCTTACCATTGTCAGGAAAGTAGGAAAATAGAAGCACTGTCAACAGGACCTCAATATCCTTTCTTTCGTCAAGACATTCTGACACATGATGGATTTGCTGATTTACGATACCTGAGGTTCTTTCAAGGGGAAGAGGTGTCCCTTGTTGGAGACTTCAATAATCTTCTCTCCAATTTAAGATGGCTTTCTTTACATCACGGCAATTCCAAGTTTGAGACAACGAACTTTCATCCGGCTAATTTAATTGTTCTTAACCTTTCACTCAGCTGTATTTCAGAGGAATGGATTGGTTGGGACCAAATCAGAGTATGATACGAGTCTTGCTCCTAGCATAAGCATATCATTTCTTTTGTCTTGTTTTTTTCCCCTACAGGTTGTTTCTTAATATATATTTTATCAAATTGTTTTGTAGGAGGCCAGGAAACTAAAAGTACTAGATCTTAGCTATTGTGCATACTTAAAGAGAACACCTGATTTATCTACATGGGTGTACCTAGAGAGATTGGTTCTTAAAGGTTGTAGCAATTTAATTGAAATTGACCATTCCATTGTTAAATTAAAGGTCCTAACTATTTTGAACTTGGATGGATGTGAATCTCTTCGAGAGTTGCCTGAAGAAATAGGATGTCTACAAGCTTTGACATATTTTATTATATCTCCCCTAAAAGAAAATTTCAAAAGGTCAGTGATCAGCAAACAGCCATCCTTAAAATTGCCATACTCGATTGGAGGGCTGGCAAAACTTACTCGGTTGAATTTAAATAGGTGTATATACATAGAGGAACTTCCACATTCGGTTGGAAAATTACAATCTTTAGTCGAGTTGGATTTGTCATTGACAAGTATTGGTCATCTACCTGATTCAATCGGCAATCTCAAGCAATTGAAAATACTAAGGATAAGCGGCATAAGAGAGATTACAAGATTACCAAGTGCAATTGGGCTGGTGGAGAAGCTTGAAGAGTTAGATGCTCGAGGATGTTGCAACTTGACTGGTGAAATTCTTGAAGAAATTGGGAGACTGTCTCGTTTAAGGATCCTAGATTTATCGAACACATGTATATCTGGATTACCCATCACAATGAGTCACCTCTCTAATCTCCAAACACTTAAGCTAGAAAAAAGTCCCAAACTTAAACAATTGCCTGAGCTTCCCCCAAATTTGACTTGTCTGAGATGGGGCCCTAAAAATTGTTGGTGTTCTTCTGCGGAGGAGCATAGATATGAGCCGGAGGAATATTGGCAGGAGCAAAACCGTGCTCGTGAGGAATATGAGCAGGAAATAGAGCGTCATGCTCTTAAAGAATACGGGATAGCTCTCCCTCTTCCCACTAGAATTGGTGCCCTATCTCAACAGGCAACACCTATCACCACTCTACCCACTAGCATCGGTACCCTATCTCAGCTTAAAACACTAAAATTGTGCTGCAAAAATGTGCAATGCCTCCCCCAGCTCC
Source organism: Eucalyptus cladocalyx (assembly GCA_017140615.1). Classification (NCBI taxonomy): domain Eukaryota; kingdom Viridiplantae; phylum Streptophyta; class Magnoliopsida; order Myrtales; family Myrtaceae; genus Eucalyptus; species Eucalyptus cladocalyx. The sequence goes on from CM029517.1 coordinate 22,940,896, forward strand.
CATCTAGTTTAAGAGAGTTACAACTTCGAGATCTGGCGACCACACGATCACCGGATTTTTCCAATTTGAAAAACTTATCAATCTTGACATTTTATGGATGTTCGCTAGAATTCTCTAGTCTATTTAATGCGGAGTCGGAGGAACTCCGTATGGAGCTCTGTGAGCTTAGAAAACTGGACACACCGTTGCAGCTAGTAATGAAAAGATTGAGATTATTAGAGATGGCTTATTGTGAGTTCCTTCCGGAAGTACTTGATCTATCACGCATGAAGAATCTATGCAAGGTAAGCCTAGGATTTTGCCTTTCATTAGTCGAGATTTGTGGCTTTGAAGAATTGGGATCCCTTTTCTCCTTATCAGTCGACTATTGCCCTTCCTTGGAGAGGATGTCAGACCTATCAAAATTGAAAAAACTATGGGAGCTCGAAGTAAAGTATTGTCGTAAGCTAAAAAGCATGCAAGGTCTCAATCACTTGGAATCTTTAAAGAAGCAGGAAATTTTTGGTAATGGAGAGTTTTGGGGTGACACCTCAAATGCTGCTTCCACTCCACCATAGTATCTAGAAGTCTCGTTGGCGGCTCTAAATTTTCATCTGCATCTGGCGAGCTTAGATCCGTTGCATTTTTCGATGTGTTGCCGCTGCCTCCGCCTTTGCCATCGCCTTTAGAGCCCCATTGGTGGCTGGAATATGGTAGCACCAAGTTCCGCACCTGAACACTTACTGGTAATTCTAAATTGCACACCATATGTTTGCATAATTACCTCTCCCTGTTTAGATCTGGATATAGAGCTTTGTTACAGGGGTTTGATAGGGGAAGTTTCTGCTATCGAGGTACTTAGGAAAACTATGCAAATAGACATCTTATTTTTTATTTGATTTGGTGTGCAGACGGTGGTAAAAACCTCCCAACATTTCAAGAGAATTTCGTGTTCACACTCGTTGGAGGGCTTGGGGAATCTTGCAGTTTCAAACATTAATATCCTCATTTTCGACAACTTCATCTATAGTGGAAAGTAATTACTTCCTACCCTGAATCCATTTTGCTAACAAAACTGTTCTTGAGTTGTCTTGGATTTTGGTCCTTGAGTGGAAAGTGTTCTTATCTTATCCTTTATAGTCTCAACCTACATTTGGTGGTGAGGAGAAAATTTAAGATAAGATAAAATATATCACATCCTGCATTGATAGGATAAAATTGGATATAAAAGAAATATAGATTGAATAAAATTATTCTAAGGGGAGGTAAAATAAAGGCGGATAGGATTTCTAATATCCATAATAGAAATTTTTTTTCTCAAATAACATTAATTAAAAAATTAAAATTATATTTCAATATAAATAATATTTGGATTCTAATATAAAAATTCAAAATAACAAAAAACAATAATTTAGTTTTTTTTTTGAAATTATATCGAGATAGCCGGTGACCTGGAAAGGTTTAGTTTATTTAATTTAGTGCTAATCTGTGCAAATTGAGTGGAAAGTGTAGTTTTTGGTATTTATCCCAAATTGTGTGATTTTGGCATTTTAATTAGAAAATACCAGACATCGGTTTACACTGCCAAAAATGTGTTTATGGACTATATTAAATAGTGAGATTTTTTAAAAGAAAGATATTGCGTTTTTGGCTTAGGGCTTTGTGTACCAACACACGATTATTTTTATTGGGTATTTTTAACGGTGAATTATATAGCATATATTATCAGCTTGTGTGAGCATATTTATCGTCAGCTTGTGAGAGCAATATACTATATCAGCTTATGAGCTTGATAAGTCAGCTTATGAGAACAGTATACATTATCAGCTTGTGTGTGCTATGATTGTTTTATCAACTTGTGGGAGCATAATCTATATATACATATATCAGCTTGTGTAAGCTATGATCGTTTTATCAACTTGTGATAGCACGATCTATATATATATATATATATATATATCAACTTGGGCGAGCTACTATCTATCTATATCAGCTTGTGAGAGCTATGACCATATATTGCAGCTTGTGAGAGCAAATACTATCTATGTCAGCTGATGTGAGCAGTGGTCATATCGAATTGATCAATAGTACTAATGGTATTGATTTGAGTGGATCGATTGATCGATTGGTTGGTTTGAATTGAATTGAGTTGATTGGTTGAGTATATGAACCGTACTGACTTGTAGGAATGAATTAAGGCAAGGTAAGTTCTCTGTCTTGTGTGTGCATAGACGGCCTTTAGACGTATTTCCTTCCTAGTCGGGGTTTATGAGGTAAACTTGCTGAGACATTGTCTCACCCCGTCATGGGCTTCACTTTTCAGGTCCCTAGTGTAAAGAACCCAGAGCTTGAGACGGAAGGGTCAGAAGCATGGGTGGGTCAGAAGCATGGGTGGCTCAGAAGTTCTTTTTAGAGATAGACCTCATGTACTTAGACCCTAGAGTTGGCTTCTGTTTGTAAACCAGATTGTTTATAAAAGCTATGTTGATTGATTTAAAATTTGTTGTCTTGCTTTTCTATCCCATATTAGTTGTTGTTAGGGGTAATAGTTCGCTTCCACATGCATATTAAAATGAATGGGTCGACGACGCGTCCTGAGATATCCCAATTTAATCGACCACCGAGGAATGGGCACGTGCTCGAGGATCGAAGCATGACACTATCAGGCTTTTGAGCACTACACAGGTTCATTTTTTTTTCTAAACCTACCCTTGAGAAATAGTGCAACTTGATCAACTAATTTCTTTCTTGTTCTACAACTTGTAGATTGAGATGCAATCTTGCATGATAGAGTCTGTGCTATTCAATGCATAAATTGATTACTTCTATGTTGCTGCATATGATGATTTGATGCCATCCGACCTTATCTTCCTTGCCAGCTAGGTAAGAAATTGTTTTGATGAATGACAAATTTCCTCATCAAAGTTAAGAATAAACATGTTTCATTGTTGAATTGTCATCTTGGGCTTAACTAGTGTTGGTGATTTTTCCCAAATTTCACATCGTTGCATTCTCATAGGAAGTCTAGGCTCAAGGAACCGACACTATAGTAAAGCTATAGGAAATTATTATTGTTGAGGGCCTGAAACTCGAAGATGTACCTATAAGATTGTATAAAGTCTATTTCTGCCTTTGAGATTGCCTGGTGCAAAAGGATCACCTATAAGATGCATGTTTGTCAAATAACTTCTCCGAGTGAGTTTTGTTCTTTTTTTAGGGAATTGATTTGATGACGACTGTTTTATCTACAATCATCATTATCGTTGTCATTGGAGATCGACTTGTCCCTAATTAATTACCATAGAGATGTCAATTGAAGATTCATATGTTGTTTTCGTGATTTTGCATATGATAATGCCTGGTGCTAACAATATTTCCTTTTTGTTCCAGGGGAGTAGAAGTTATCACAAGGTCCGAGTGAGAAAGGCATTTGCATGCACATTCTCGTTAGAATTCAAATTTACTTTGATGGGACACGTCTTGCGGAGAATTAAGAACTTTAGCAATCATTTGAATATGTAATATTACTATAGGCAAAGCAGAGGCTATGGCTATGTTTATATAAATAATATTACGCTTTCAAAATAAGACTCATCTAGATTGTTTCTCACGTTTCTTCTTTTCTCTTATTAAAGAGCTGCTGGGGATTGAGTTCATTCCTTCATCTTAGGAGGTATAGATATTCTTAGCTGGCTTAAAGAAGGATTCTATTCTGTACAGAGTAAACGAAAGGAATCATCGGATAAGAAAAAGTGCATTTTGGAAGTCACTTTCATTTGTTCAAGCTTAAGTTACCGGCCTTGTGATGACTCATCCTTAGCTGCCTTAATCTTCTCTATTGCCCGATACACATGGTAAAACAACATTGAAAACATGTATGCTCTTCTCCTTCAGAGGAAAAGAAGCAACTTCCTCCAGTAGACAACTGGCCAACACATTACTGAATATAAAAGCCATACCTTCGTCACTCTGTCAATGTTGAACCCATTCTCATTCATGAGAAAGGAAATTAAGCCCTTGAAAGGGAAATAACAATCAGTTAGGAAACGAGTCAAAAATTCAGAAAGTGAAACGTTGCAAGTAAATCTTAACATGAAAATGGCCCACCTCCTCGTTTGGAGCAGTCCATTTTATCTCAGGTTGTTCTTCCGTAGAAACTATTGGTTCCTTGAAAAGCAGTCGAGCTTCGCTGTAGGGCCAATTATCTGGTATCTGATGCCTATTCATAAAACAAGCAAACATTTCCCTAAGAAGGATAACCGAACTGAATTAAGACTTCCAGTAATGCAAGGAACCTCTGGGTCTTAAGGATAGAGAAACCATATGAATTTGCTCAAGTGACATGAAGGAACAGACAAAGCAGACATCCGAATAGATAAAAGTATTATAGTAAATCAACACACGAAGTAGCATGGCCAATGCACTGATTGCCAGCCCAAATCTATTGGTGGCAAATGATCTTTCAGTTTCAAACTGTTGACGGAATTTTTCCACACCGGCTGAGTTTGAGAGATAATTCTTTGAAGTCAAGGAATTCAGCAGCCAAGACTATTACAGTGAGAAACTTTGCTGCCTAATTTTGCTTACAAGTCAGGGGACGAGATAAGAGCACAAGAAGCACCTCCTTATTTATGTTCTCTAGTATGTTTTCTATGGAACCATGTTGACATATAAGCTTAAGAGCACTCAGCCCTCCAATACCTGATAAATTCATTCCAAAGTAAAACCACTGAAATAATCAAGCTAAAAAATACAAGAGGGACAAATGATATGCGATAGCATAAAACAGTTAACAGAGCACTGCAACAATATCACGTCAACCTCGAATGCTTTCCAATAATCACATCCAGAGAGGATGCACAGGTCAATGAATTGATCCATATCCAGATTCATCTCCTCCAAGATCTAAAAGTCATGAAAGTGAGAAAAAAAATTTAAGCAAACACAATGAATAAACTTTTCTAAGTACCTTGGAAATTTCAAATTCCATGACTTGAACTTTTCTTGAGCTGGGATCCATCAAATGGCGAAGAAATATAGGAGCTCCAAAAGTAAGGGAATCCACATCTTCAGAAGCAACTGCATAAACCTGAAAAACAAAAATTACAGCTAAAGCACCATTCATTATAAGAGAGTTCTGGTTAACACACAAAAATTGAGCAATGATAGTGAACAAGCATATGTGTGAGTGAAAAGGAAATCAAATCAAGTAAATAAAATGGCAATTTACAAAGAGTTAAACGACTGCTAATCATGGGAAAACAAGGAACTATCCTAAATCAGAAGACGATCGAACAGGAGGATACTTGCCTTTCCAGCTTTGCAAAGTGCAGCACACTGTGCCTCTGCTCTTGAAGGAGCCTAACATACAAAAATAGAATCTGGTATCTAAACTTTTGTTAGAAATAATAATGAATAAACTTTCTAGACAGACTTGTAACCTCAACTACTGGGACACCCATAAGTCTTAATAGTTTTTTGCAGTCTTAATTATGCTGTTGTGTCACCTGCAAGGGTATCAAAGCCATGTAGCAAGCACACACATATCCAGTTAGCTATGCAGATAGGTTTTTTCTGGAAAACAGAGACAAAATCAAACTTCACATCAAATAGGACAAAAATATTGCGCCATAAGGAAACCAAAACGAGACCAACCTTCACAGTTCTTTTACTGAATTTCTCGGTCTTCATTGTTCTGAGACTGCAGGTAACAAATACAGAGCTCACAAAGCCTTTTTGCACTCCGTGTTTCTGCTTGCTTATGTGTGTGCGTGAGAGAGAGAGAGAGAGAGAGATGCATATACCGCAATGGCTACTGCCAACTCCTCAAAGGCATCTTCCCTCTTCGAAAAACTGCTCAGAGACTCATTTAAGGTAACTAAACATATTCATAGACAATTGCTAAAAAAGAAAAAAGAAAAAATGGAAAATAGAAGGCTGCTTAATAATAGAGTACCGTCTTGCAAGCTCTTGCTTCTTCAAATCAGGAGGTTGACCGTCAAATACATAGCTATCATAACAACAGTAAAGCATAATTTAGAGAAGCGCAAGCATCATTCTTCTAGCATCCCATCCCAATGAAAACACAGGAGGTAAAGAAAAAAAGTTTACACCGGCTTTATCCCCGCTTCCAACAGCCTAATCGTCTGGTAAAACATGCCTTGCAGATGACTACGTGGGGAAGCAAATCAAAAGGCAGCTCAAACTCGACACTTTCCAAGCACAGAGATCACATCGCATTACAATAGCATCTTAAGCATCAAAACGGAAGGCTAGTTGACAGTTCATTCATAAACTGTACGAAACTCGAGCAAATTTGATTTTCATTTCCATGGAGTCTTACGACCTAATCCACCAGCGTCATCTGAGTCCCCTTCCTCCCAACCACAACCTAATCCCCCAATCAAAAGCAACTTAACGAGGAACTGACAGATGCTCATGCTGGCACCGACGCGATCGTCCGGCCGAAGTAGTTCTCCAGCCTCTGCTCCTTCATCGCCTTCGGGGCATCGTCCCCCAGCAGCTTCGTCAGTCCCTGTCGAAATCAATGGAAAATGATGGGATTGAAGAAGACGGAGGTCCAACTGGACTACCCTGATGCCCACATCGGAGAGAGAGAGAATTGTTGCAGTGGAAATTGAGGGATGAAAGGGAAGCTGCTTGGGATGCATTGAATTCTAGGGTCTCGAGCTCATCCGCTTCCCGCCTAATTTGGAGACCATCGAGTTTGGGGGATGAAGCGTGTGACTCACGCGCGGGTGTCGCGACTGGTTTTGGCCGGCCACCTCCTCCTCGTTCCCGGGGAGAAGCATCATCATATCCCTGAACCGCGCCCGGGATTGGTTACCCAGAGAAGGCTTCACGGGGATCAGATGTGGGCCCCTACCCCCCCTAGTGAGGGTTGTCGGCCGGGAACCCAATGGGGATGTTATCCCATACTACTCCCCCTCACTTGCCTTAAATGGCTTGTGAGGGAAAGTCCTCCTGGGATATCCAATTCAGGAGGGAACCTTTTAAGGACATGTTCAGGTCCTACGGTACTAGTTATAAGCTCTCGGCCCATTTGAAGCAGCTGTTATGATATGTGCTTACTCGTGTGACATGCATATTCGTACTTCGATGATTTCTTGAGATTTTCAAATGAATAGTAATAACTTTTTCATTCCTAGTGATTAGGTGGATGGAAATGTTGAATGCACATAGAGGCCACAAATCGATTACTTGATTGATATGGATTGGAGTATTTGAAAGGCCTTTTATCTACTTTATTAATTCAACCAAGGTTCTATTCTACTTGGGTCTCTATAGAGAAGAGAAAATAGACTACTATAGTAACTTTTCATGTTTTAGATGAGATTCATTACTAATCTATTATAAGTCGATTAAAAACCCAAGTAAAATGTGGTAAAACACTCAAAATCCAAATCTCCACCAACAAATCAAAACACGTAATCACAGGCATCAATCCATAAAAAACAACTTAACGAGGAATTGATAGATTCTCATGCTGGCATCGATGGCGATCCTCTGGCCGAAGTAGCTCTCAGGCTTCTACTCCTTCATCATGTTTGGGGCATTGTCCACCAGTAACTTCATCAGTCCCTATCGAAATTGGTGAACAAGACTCAATGAACAACGTATGGAAAATGATCGGATTGAAGGAGATGGAGGTCGAATTGTATGTATCGGGAGTTTTACTCATGTGATGTGCACATCCTTACTCCCATGATTTCTTGAGATTTCCAAAATATCGAAATTAAATTTGCAAATTGATACTAATAACTTCTCGTTTCTAGTTATTAGGGTGGATGGAAATGTTGAATTCACGTAGAGGTCGAAATCGATCAATTGATCAATATGGATTGGAGTATTTGAAAGACTTTTATCTACTTTACTAATTCGGCCAAGGTATTATTCTACTTGTATGTCTATAGAGACGAGAAAATGGACTACTATAGTTTCTTTATGTTTTAGATAGAGATATTCGAAGGGTCGACCCATGTTGAATTTGAGACATTTGATTAGAACAATCAATCTTTGTATTCTCAATGACCGAGATGACAGAGGTGGCAACGAATTCATTGGTTTCACATCCCTTTTTTAGAGGAACTATCAAGGGAAATCTAATGAATTATTAAGCGGAGACAATCGGTTACCTCATGAAAGATATGTGCTATCACTGAGCAAGAACTTTCTCAAGCTCGTACCAATAGCAACTTTTAGAGTTTTATTTAAATGATTTCATATTCAAATTAATTCATTTAGGAGCGCCACTAATCTATTATAAGTTGATAAAAAAAACCCAAGCAAAATATGGAAAAACATTTTATGTAAATGCGTAAAAGGAAATCTGGTTTTGCATAGCAAATTATAGTCCTTTTCAAATTAATGAATTTGGTGGTGAGAATTGACTTTTTCACAATGAACTTCAAGGTTAACTATTTAATTGGCTTTTGAAATTCACAAACGAAGAAAAGAGTGAGAAGTGGCTTTTCAATATTGACTAAATATTTAAAATTAATGCAAAAAGATTAATTTTTAGTACCTAACAACGCCAACTAACTTAATCGAACTAAAAAAAGAATTCACTTTTTACTTTTTACTATTCACCATCTGATCATTTTAGTAAATATAGATTCAAGCAAGTACAGGGAAATTTACTTTTTACATTTTATATGAAAACAAGTTAAGTTGTTGTCAAGATTTGTCTATTAATGAAACGGCTTTTCCTTGAACTTTTGTGTAAATATGTCCATTTTATACCTAATCAAACAATTGATTCAATTAAATCCCTAAAGTTGTCTAACGTATGTCATGGTTCCTTATCATTTAATTGATTGTGTTCCTATACTATTTTGAAATGTTCAATATAATCTCCATTGTAGTTATTACATGGATGGAATCCGTGTAATGTCACTTTCTTGTCTTTTGCTCATTAAGAACCATCGGCTGTTCTTTACTTTCTCCAGGCTTATGCTAACTAATCTTGATATGATTCGTGTCACCTAAATTTTCATTCGAAGACTTCTCAATCATTGAACAAGAAAATTAGGCTAGAATTCGATAGAGTTTGATCCTAAACAAAAACATCGATCTTGCCTAGTCTTGCATTTGCACCTGTGGCTATATTACTTCACATTTAGATATTAGAGACATTTAAATTTTGGGCACAGGACATTCGCATTGAGCAAAGCATGGATCCGGCTATTATGCGTTTCCTAGGGATTGGCTTGATAGATGGCCCAAAATGCGAAATGAGTTCTGAAATCACTTGACGTTCCAAAACCGAGCCTGCTCGAGCCCGGCCCTAAGCTAATCAAACTCGGCCTTGTGGAGGGAGAGGAAACGCGGCCATTCAAGAACAACAAGGGAAATTGCAATCGATCAAGACCCATTTTAGAAGCCAATTGCAGTCTGAACACATGAGATGGAAGGTCCTGCTCAGCTGTACGTCGAAATTGGAAGAAAAGGCAAAGGAGAATTAAAGAAAAAAAAATTAAAGAAGGAAAGGAGCGTGCGGTTTCATCTTGACTAAGGGAACGATCTCGGCATTCGGGACCGGAATTTACGGCCAAAAGAAAACGATAAAATCTGGACATAAAGAAGCAGAGGATTCTCAGTCACGTGGCGTGGCGATTTTTCAGCATATAATCATTACAAAAGAGAGCTCGAAAAAGAAAAGATGAAAGTTTTTTTTTTTTTTTTTCACGCCAAGAAAGATGAATACAGAGAGAGTTATAGTCGGCAAAAGAGAGAAAAACTAAGGCTGCGCATGCTAAACTTGCCCAGTCCAAAAATTTCTAAAGCAACTTTTTTTTACTTTTCATTTATATTCCAAAACCATTTCCGGAAACAAGTTGAAGAAATAAGTGAATTTTTTTTCTTTTATTTTTCTCTTCTGACTGCCATTGACCGCCCTTGACCCCGCCCGCCATGCCGCTGCCGCCATATGCCCGGTCGCCGCAGCACGACCATTCTCGTCGGCCCAGTCGCCCGCCGTCATTGGACAACCGCTGCCATCGCCGGGCCCCGGGAGGCCGACCACGACCGCCACGGCCACCGCCGCCACTGTTGTTGCCGGTTGCCACCGATCGCCGCGCCAGCTAACCGGTTGTCGCCATGCGCCACCCATCCGATAAATCCTTAGGTCATACGCCGATTCACCATCTCCGGTCGTTGGAGGCCGGCCCGGTACCGTCACCGGTCGTCGTTACGCCCAATGCGTCGCCAGACGCCGTTATTGCCGCCGCCGCGCCGCCAAGACAGCTGCCGCCCGCCGTCGCCGTCCGCCTGGGCGTGCGGCGACGGCAGCATCCGGCGGTGGCGTGGTCTATTTCTAGAGTAAAAATTTTGTGTAGTTACTTAAATGGGTTTTTTTTCACGTAGAAATTATTAAGAAATAGAAATAGAAAAGAACTATTTAGAAAAAAAATTGTTCCCAGCAAGAAATGTTACCATGCGCAGCCTAAAAGGACAAAAAGAGCAGAGAAGTGGCGGACGAAAGAAAAGAACAGATGGGGCAGATTCTCGTGAAGGAGGTGAAAAGAAAAAGGAAGAGGGACAGAGCTGGCAGGGTACCTTGCACATGGAAAAAGCCAAAAACAAAATCAAGTTCAAGTAGGTTTCCTTCTATCTTTCTTTCGAGTAGGTTTTGTAGGCTTCTTATCCCCTTCTTTGGCCGGAGGAAAAGCATAGGAAAATGCAAGGAAGCAAAGTTAAGATAGCAGAAGACTTTGACTTGGGACTTATGTGCTTTCCATATGATTAACCGTCGGCTTAATTTAAATTTGATAATTCATTGCCTACTCTCATTGCCTTCTTTTAAAATTTTAATTTAAAATTTAAGATAAATGCGTTGCAATTTTAAAACTTGAAATAAAATATATCAAGCTACTCATGGTTAAATCCTAATTAATAAAATAGTTCGTATGAAGAATTTTGCAAATCAATCAATTTTGTTAATAAAAAAATACCGCTCGCGGTGCTCTTCATTCACTCCATTATTGAATGAAGTAATATTTGAACGCCATGCTCTTTCCACTCTTATTCTGATTAAAACACTCTTCAACACTGTGTTTTTGTGCGTTTATTATTTTGTGGATCCCGCGTTTCTAGCATCCTTCCCTCACTATATACCAAGGTGTTCTTTTAGTGTACCCCTCCTTTTGTTTGGTTTCTTCTTTTCCTTATCATGTGGTCAACACTATGTTTTGACCATATAATAAATATGTATTATAAGTGCAATTGTTTTGCATTTGTGTAAATCGTCAACTTGATCATGGCGTCTGCCTGAGCGCGAGGGAGGGGAGGGACTAATAAAAAGCATAAGGAACATGTCTATCCCAACATTTTTCTCCCAAGAAATCATTTGATGACATATTTTCAAAAATTTGTTGATAAAGAAGACAAATCAATGGCTAGCTGCCTCGATTGAATCACGGATCTCAACGTTAACACCGGAGAATCTCATAAATAACATTAGGGCAATCAGTTTAACGGAATTAAAAGTTACTTGACTAATTCACTCAAATTGCTTAATCAAAAGCCGCGATGCCCCATTAGCTTTTCCCCTTCTTTTTGCTTTTCATATTGTGGCTAGTGACACTGGGCAAGGCCCTTGCCCATATCATAGCTGTGGGTGAGAGCCTCACCCAGGTCAAGCGAGGGCCTTCGTGCCCTCACTTGCTACTGGCGAGGGCCTAGGCAAGGGCTGCGATCATTGCCAATTGCTAGCAAGAGCTTGTTGGCGACCTCTCAAGCCACATTGAAAATGAAAATAAAAGCTAAAAAAGATGCAAACAAGCATTATTGCACCTTTGAGCGAGACGCCTCGAATTTCAAGTTAGGCCATGGCAAAGAAGAAAGATAAAGAGAGGGAGAGCGAGATGCGGACAAAGGTGGGGCTAAGTTGTGGAGGATTGGGGAGTGGTAGTGTCAGTCGAGGACAAGGATGATAACATTGATTGGCAATATGGTTGGGGAAGAGAGAAATGGTGTAGTACAACAAACGATATTTTGTGTGACAATCATATCACATGGTATGATAAATCAATTCAAAGTGAGTACGTTTAACATTTTAGCACATTAGAATGATTTGCACATTGCATGGACAACATGAATCGACCGATTACACCACGTCAATCATGTGATTGGTGAATAATATAAATTTTCTTAGTGGAGGGATAGTTTAATCTTCTAATTAAGGATATTCGTTTAAAGATGAACATTATTGCAATTGTCAATAACTAAAAAATCGCATATAATATATCATTACCAAAAAAAATATCGCATATAATATAAGTACAAAGTTTGATTGGATTTTTTAAATTTTCTCTTATGTGGTTAAAATTAATAAAAGCTCAAAAATCACCTTCACTTTGTATCCTGATTTCACTTTATATTCTCTATTTTTTAAGCTATGCATCTTTGATTTAAAATTTGTTATTAAATGAATGGGACATGGAGACTCCTGGTACGATAACCCATTGATTGATCAATGAAACTTCTAGGAAATTTCCGGGATAACATGCAAACCGCGTTCTACTTTCTGGCACGTCCTTTATATAAGTAATGACAAGAATTTATTGAACAATTTCGTAAACCGCGTCTGAGGAAAGACTCTTCAATAAGGGTCCCTCGTCTGGTAATGCCAGAAGAAGGAAGACGTTGACTTGCTTCCCCTTGCTAGTCTTTTTCTTTCGAGTAGGTTTCGTCAGCTTTTGTATTGTCATTTGTCACTTTCTCTGCAGCTAAGGAAGTGAGATGGTGGAAGACTTTTGACTGACTTTTGTCAGAAGAAAAGAACACGAAAATGCAACAGAGCGAGCAAAGATATCGGAAGATTTTGGCTTGCTTTCCCGTGTTGCACGTCGTGAAGTAGATTATCCAGCAACGATGATTTGGGACTTGTGTGCTTTCCTAATAAATTAACCAATCAGGGTTAAATTAAATTTGATAATTCATTGCCACCTCTCAATGCCTTCTTTTAAAGTTTAATTTTAAAATTTAAGATAAGAGGGTTGCAACATTAAAATTTGAAATAATATATCAAGCTGCTTGGTTGGATCATAATCTATTAAATAATTCATATTGAGATCTTTTGCAAATCAATCTATTTTACATATAAAAAATATGTTCGTGGCACTCCACATTCACTCCATTGCTAAATTTGATTATCTAGGCTATTTCATAGCCTAATTTCCAAAATCAGGCTGATTTCACTGCAACATCTGATTTGTAGTGGGATGCTAGATATATTTGAGTTTGATTTTGTGTAATCTTCATTGATAAGATCTATGATTTATCAAATCTCAGAAATATTCGAAATATTGTCAAAGACTTTTATGTAGCCATCTTTATGTTTAATATGTGGTGTCATATATCTTTCCATATCGGTGTGCGATATAAATCTATAAACTATAAATGACCATTTGAAAAGGTAGTGCATAGTCAAGCATTCAAAATTTATTATGTTATTTTGTAACTAAGTTATAATTTGAATTATGACAAAAAGAAAAAAGTAATAGTGCGAGTAACTCTTTTTAATCTCTTATATTATCGTAATTGCTTTTATTGGTAATACCAGCCACGTGATACTTCATAAAAGGAGGTTAAGATCATGATACATAAATAATAACTTCAATTTAAGTAAATAAATTAATTCCGAGTAAGGTTAAGATTCTGATATAATAATTATGATTTAGTAATTAAATTAATTCCAATCACAAATAAGTCTCTTATCTTAAAAGCTGTTTTCTTCATAGTAATGGTGTTTTCATGGAATTCTCGTCTTAATATTTAATTTGGGAAATTCAGCGGCCAAACCAGTGCAAAATAGACGAGGTATACATGAACAGAAACAGATTAATCAAAAGATGGAGTAAGCCAAACCAATTTGATAATTTGTCGCCTCCTCTCATCACCTTGTTCTCAAATTTTAATTTAAAATTTAAAATAAGCAAGTTGCAATTTTAAAATTTAGAATAAAATATATCAAGCTACTCACGCTTGAATTTTTATTAATAATATAGTTCGGATCAAGAATTTTGTAAATCAATCAATTTTATAAATAAAAAATGTATTGGTGTTCATAGATCTTCCTGCTTTAGCATCCTTCCCTGCCTATTTGGGAAAGTGTTCTTTCAGTGTGCCCCTCTTTTTGTTTGGTTTGTTCTTTTCCTTATTATATGGTCAACAGTGTTTTGACCATGTAATAGATATGTGCAATTGTTTTGCGTTTGCATAACTCGTCAACTTGATCATGTCATCTGCCTAAGGGCGAGGGAGGGGAGGGACTAACAAAAAGTATAAAGAACATGTCTATACCAATTTTTCTCATAATAAATTATTTGACGACATATTTTAAAGAACTTGTTAATAAAGAAGATAAATTAATGGCTTGCTGCTTAGTTGAATCATGGACCTCAACCTTAAGACTGGAGAATCTCATATCACAATGAAAATAACAACATGGTAATTAGTTTAATAGAATTTAGAATTGAAATTTGCTCAACTAATTGATTTGATTTACTTAATCAAAAGCCAGGACGCCTCATTATCTTTTTATATATAGGTAACGTGTCACATCTCAAGAAGGTAAATGGAATTGATTTTTCTTTACTAAATATCTATTCAAATAATGTCTAGCGTGTTATATCCCAATAATGTAATGAGTATTCTTATGCATGGTAATGTTCCAAAGAGAGGCTAATTTGTGAAGTTTTGATAAACAAGATGCATCATCAAGTCAATTTCAAAAGGAGTATCGATGTAATGTCACTAACTACTTTATTAAGAAATGTGTTACCGTATTGTCATGTGAAGTAATCTTAGGGTTCTCACTCCGTCTTAACTTAATACTTAGTCATGGGGATAACTATACAAATGGTCTATGAACTAAACTTTGGTCCAATGTGCAATATTGTCCACGGACTTTTAATTTGTTCAATATAGTCTATAAAAATTTGGTAAATGTTCAATATAATCTAAACTATGTGAAAATATCTAATGTTATCTTTTCATTAATTCAAATTCAAAGACAACATTGAACATTTTTATATAATCCATAGACTAAATTGAACTTGTACCAAAAGTTCATGGATCACATTAAACAAATTAAAAGTTCAAGAACGATATTGCACATTGGGCTAAACTTCAAAGATAGCCAATCATGTAATCGATGCATAACATAAATTTCCTTAATAGAGGGATAGTTTAATCTTCTAATGATTAGCATATTCTAAATTATAATGGATCTTCTAAATGATATGTAATATTATTTATTAATCTTCTAGGATCGAGTGGTGAGTGGATCGTGTACTTTAGAACTGGAGCTGTCATATAATGAGCTGAGGCTCACCCAATATACCTTATAGAATGGTCGAGTTCAGAGTTTAAGGGCATTTTAATTTGCGCTTCCAAAGATCTTTTTTTGGACTTGATTAGTGTACACAACAAGAGTAGGGGAATATATTTTATCTTGAGAGTTTTGATTATATATAGTTGTGTACATCACCTGAGATTAAATTATTTATTAATTTGAGGTTAAAATTGTATGTGAAATTCAGATCGTGACACGAACTTCCAAGTTGCCTCTGTTACCTCTGAACACATTATCTTAACTTCACAAACAATGCAAAGTCACTACATTTTAGGATATTTAAATTTTAGTTCATATATCAATCAAAAAATCGTAAGGTATACAAATTAAAGATCTTTTACGACCAATATTTGCCATTCATTTCAGAAATTTGCATTTTCAAGAGAACAAAAAAAATGTCAGCATAGAAGAATATTAAAATAAACACTAGCAATTTGATATTTGGTATTTCATATTTTCTCCCACACACAGGGCATGTACACAATTTTCCGTGGCCACTAGATTAGCCCATGAATTTAAGAGCAAAGTTGTCAATTATAGAAGGGAAGAACATGAATGACCGCTACAACTAGATGCCAGTAGTTCTTAATTGAATGAACAGTACTGTCACAGTCAATAGGGATTAATCAAGTCTTTAAAGAGTCTCGGACATTCAATTGATATTGAAAAGGTCGATGACTAATGTTACTTTCCTGGAAATATTACACATTATGTGGACAAAATTATTTTAAAAAAATATCAAATTTATTATATAGATACCAATTCATAGCCTAAACTTTTCAATATGACAAATTTAATTATATATTTTTTGATGATTTATCAATTTAGTCATTTCAATTAATTTTGATTAGAAATCGTTGAAATGAATTTTAATTGTCTTACATTATGACATGGACGGAAGTTAACGATTTTAGCAAATTTTCAAATTGCCCGGGCAAGGGCTAAGTGGACCTTGGCATGGGCTGAGGGCTGTGATCATCGCCAGCTGTCAAACAAGAGCTTGTCGGCAATCCTCTCCAGCCACAATGAAAAAGAAAATAGAAGTGAAAAAAAGATACAGACAAACATCATTGCACCTTTGAGCAAGACGCCTTGAATTTCGAGTTAGGCCATGCCGAGAGGAGAGAGAGATGTGAAGGCAAAGGTGGGGCTAAGTTGTGGAGGGCGTTGTTGGTTTTGATCGGTGAGTGGCGGTATTGGTAGGGTACAAGGATGGTGACCTTGACTGGCAGTATGGTGAGGGGAGAGAGAGAAAAATGGTGTGGTAGAACAAAAAGTACTTTATATGGTGTAATAAACCGGTGCAAAGTGAGTATGTTTTAACATATCAACACCCAATAGAATGACTTGCACATTGCATGAGTAACATGGATTGACAAATTACACCGCGTCAATTATATGATCAGTGTATAATATAAATTTCCTTAGTAGAGGGATAGTTTAATCTTCTAATTAAGGATATTCATTTAAAGATGAACATTGTCACAAATGTCAATAACTCAGAATCGCAAATAATATAAGTACAAAGTTTGATTGGATTTTTAAAATTCTCTAAAATAAAGAAAAGCTCAAAAATCACCTTCATTGTGTATCTTGACTTCATTTTATATTCTCTACCTTTTTAAGTTATGAATATTTGATTTAAAATTACCACCGCTCATAATGGCGTAGCTGGCTTGGCTTTCTCTCTCTTACGAAGGGGAGGAGTTCACATTCCAGAGATATCGTTACGGATTCTTACCTAAACTACTGTGGTGGTAGGTCTTGTAATTGCGCTTACAGGATTCCCTAAATCACAAAAAAAAAATGATTTAAAATTTGTTATTAAATGAATGGGACATGGAGACTCCTAGTACGATAACCCATTGATTTTTTTTTTTTTATTCATTGATTGATCAATGAAACTTCTAGGAAATTTCCGGGATAACATGCAAGCCGCGTTACTTTTTGGCATGTCCTTTATATGTGAGTAATGGACAAGAATTTATTGAACAATTTCGTAAACCGTATCTGAGGAGGAGTCTTCAATAAGCGTCCCTCGTCTGGCAATGCCAGATGGAGGAAGACTTTTGACTTGCTTCCCTCTCTAGTCTTTTCTTTCGAGTAGGTTTCGCCAGCTTTTCTCTTATCACTTTTTCTGCAGCTAAGGAATTGAGATGGTGGAAGGCTTTTGCTTGCTTTTGTCAGAAGAAAAGAAGACGAAAATGCAACGAAGCGAGCAACGATATCGGAAGACTTTGGCTTGCTTTCCCGTGTTGCACGTCGTGAAGTAGATTATCCAACAACGATGATATGGGACTTGTGTGATTTTCTAATAAACTAACCAATTAGGGTTAATTTAAATTTGATAATTCATTGCCACCTCTCAATGCCTTTTTTGAAAGTTTAAATTTAAAATTTAAGATAAGCAAGTTGCAACATTAAAATTTCAAATAAAATATATCAAGTTGCTCATAGTTGGATCATAATCTATTAAGTAGCTTGTATTGAGATCTTTTGCAAATCAATCCATTTTATAAATAAAAAACATGTTCGTGGCACTCCACATTAATTCCATTGCTAAATCTAATTATCTAGGCTATTTCATAGCTTAATTTCCAAAATCAAACTAATTTCACTGCAACATCTTATTTTTAGTGGGATGCTAGATATATTTGAGTTTATTCATTGATAAGATCCATGATTTATCAAATCTCAAATATATTCAAAATATTGTCAAAGTCTTTTATGTAGACATCTTTATGTTTAATATGTGGCAATCATATATCTTTCCATATTGGTCTGGGATCTAAATTTGTACACTATAAATGATCATTTGAAAAGGTAGTCAAGCATTCAAAATTTGTCATGTTTTTTTGTAACTAAGTAATAATGTGAATTATGACAAAAAAAGTAATAGTGTGAATAACTCTTTTCAATCTCTTATATTATCATAATTGCTTTTATTGGTGACATCGATCACTTAATACTTTATAAAAGGATGTTAGGATCACGATACATATATGATAACTTTAATTTAAGTAAATAAATTAATTCTAAGTAGGGTTAAGATTCCGACATAATAATCATGATTTAGTAATCACATTAATTCCAATCACAATTAAGTCTCTTTACATACGCTGAAGTTGATGATTTTTGCAATTTTTCAGATTGCCCGGGCAAGGGCTAAGTGGACCATGGCATGGGCTGAGGGCTGTGATCATCGCCAGCTGTCAAACAAGAGCTTGTCCGCAATCCTCTCCAGCCACAATAAAAAAATTTAAAAAAAAGTGAAAAAAAGATACAGACAAGCATCATTACACCTTCGAGCAAGACGCCTCGAATTTCGAGTTAGGCCATGGTGAGAGAGAGAGAGATGTGCAGGCAAAGGTGGGGCTAAGTTGTGGAGGGCG
The DNA here is from genome assembly GCA_017140615.1 of Eucalyptus cladocalyx. NCBI lineage: Eukaryota > Viridiplantae > Streptophyta > Magnoliopsida > Myrtales > Myrtaceae > Eucalyptus > Eucalyptus cladocalyx. Next base: position 22,959,646 of record CM029517.1, read on the forward strand.
TTGCTGGTTTTGATCGGGGAGTGGCGGTATTCGTAGGGGACAAGGATGGTGACCTTGACTGGCAGTACGGTGAGGGGAGAGAGAGAAATGGTGTGGTAGAACAAAAAGTATTTCATATGGTGTAATAAAACAGTGCAAAGTTTGTTTAACATATCAGCACCCAATATAATGACCTGCACAATGCATGAGCAACATGGATTCACCGATTACATTACGTCAATCATGTAACCGGTGCATAATATAAATTTTTTAGTAGAGAGATAATTTAATCTTCTAATAAAGAATTTCTATTTGAAGATGAACGATTGTCGCAAATGTCAATAACTCAGTCATATATGATATAGATACAAAGTTTGATTGGATGTTTTAAATTTTCTTTAATGTGTTAAAATAAAGAAAAAGCTCAAAAATCACCTTCACTTTGCATCCTAATTTCACTATATATGCTCTATTTTTAAAGCTATGAATTTCTGATTTAAAATTTGTCTTTAAATGGATGGGACATGGAAACTCACGGTACGATGACCCATTGATTGATCAGTGAAACTTCAAGGAAACTTCCAGGATGGCTTGTAAAATGTGTTTTACTTTTTGGCACGTCCTTTAAACGTGACTAGTGCTCAAGAATTTATTGAACAATTTCGTAAACCGCGTCTAAGGAAGGCTCTTCAATAGGGGTCCCTCGTCTAGCAATGCAAGCTGGAGGAAGACTTGACTTGCTTCCCTTCGCCAGTCTTTTCTGTAGAGTAGGTTTTGTCGGCTCTTGCCTTATCACTTTCTCTGCAACTAAGCAAGAGAAATAGTGGAAGACTATTGACTTCTTTCCTCGGAAGAAAAGAAGAGGAAAATGGAATGAAGCGAGCAAAGATATTAGAAGACTTTGGCTTGCTTTCCCGTGTTACATGCTGTGAAGTAGATTATCCAACACCAACGATTTGGGACTTGTGTGATGTCTAGACAAATTATCCAATCAAAATTGATTTAAATTTGATAATTAATCGTCCTTCTCATTACTTTCTTTTGGAGTATAAATTTAAAATTTAGGATATACAGGTTGCAGCTTTAAAATTTGAAATAAAATATATCAAACTACTCATGGTTGGATCATAATTTATAAATAGTTCGCATTGAAAATTTTGCAAATCAATCCAATTTATAAATAAAAAAACATATTGTTCGTGGCACTCTATATTCACTCCATTGCTAAATCTGATTATCTAGGCCATTTCACAGCTTAATTTCCAAAATAAAGTTGTGTTGCAATCATCTTACTTTTAGTGTGATGATACATTTATTTGAGTTTGATTTTATGTAATCTACATAGATATGATATGCAATTTATGGAATCTCACAAATATTCAAAATATTGTCAGAGTCTTTTATGTAGCTATCTTTATGTTTAATCTATGGTATTATATATCTTTCCATATTTTTTTGGGATTTAAATCTATATACTATAAATGATCTTTTGAAAAGGTAGGGCATAGTCGAGCATTCAAAATTTGTCATATTATAATAATTTTGGACTATGATATATATATATATATATATATATATATATAATGATTTTAATTTAAGTAAATGAATTAATTCTAAGTAAGGTTAAGATTTTGATACATATATAATAATTTTGATTTACTAATTACATTGATTCCAATGACAAATAAGTCACTTTAGTTAAGACCTATTTATGTGTTTTATATTGAATTTGCATCTTAATTATTACAACTTTACTATTAGATCAATAAGAATTATTTAAAGCCAGCAGACAAATTGAAGAGTTCAAGGTATATTGAGTATATGTTGCGTTGTTGGGCATATAGATTTCTTTGAACACCTAAGAATAATATAAAAATTGCATACCGTGTGTCACAAAAAAAAAAATACAAAGTTCCATATTGTCATTATATTATGACTGGTTTTATCCATTCATCACTATTAAATTAAGTCTATTTAATATTATCACGATAAATGTTGGTCTCGTCTCCTAATGCAACGAAGCAAGCAAGCAAGATGGTGGAATACCCTTGACTTGCTTTCCCTCGTCGTTGAGAAGTCCTCAATGATGGTGACGCACTCATTTCTTACGCCTTTTCCTCTCGTTTTCCTTTTCTTGGCCACACTGATTGTGCGACCAGGTTTGACTTGGAAGTAGGTATTTGGATCGGACGGCTGAGGATGATTCCATCGGGAGTGGGAACGATAAGAGTGGGCCATCGGGGAATTAAGGCCCGAATCGACACATGCTTAGATGCTAACACGTGTAATAATTAAATCAGGCAGAGGTACCTCAGATTTTTTCTGTTAAAATGACATGCACATTACATGAAATGACGGATCACACCACACCAACTATTGCCCCATAAAATACATTTCAATTATAGAAGGATAATGGGAAAATGTCACAAATGGTCCATATTCTATTATTTAATGTCGCGATTTAATTTCTCCCACGGAACTTTCGATTAAAAATTTCAATTTGATCCAACTATTAATAAATACCCGATTTGGCCCCTAAATTTTCAATCGCTTAATTTAAATCCATGAACTATCGATAAATATCCGATTTAATCGTCCGTTACTATTTTTCTTTTTTTTTTTTCTTATAGTAACGAAATTGAAAATATAAAAAAAATAACGAAAAAAAAGAAAAAATCGTAACGAAAAAAAAATAACCAAAAAAAATAGTAACGAAAAAAAAGAAACCCTATCGGGTACTGTTCATCTTCCTCGCGGAAAAACGAGGGTTGACACCGGCGAGGGACTCCGGCGTGGCAGGGCACCGGCGAGGACCGTCGCGGGGCGCGAGGCTTGCTGTCGGACATCGGGGAAAGGCGAGCAGCGGCGGTGTGGGCTCCGGCGGCGTCGGGTCACTGCAGGGACAACGGCACGGCAGCGGTTGAGCGTCGGGCGGAGGCGAGCAGGGCGTTCGGGTCGTGGCTGCTGCGGGGCTCTCAGATCTGCCGGCGTCGGACACTCGAGCGGCGAGATCGGGACAACGATGGCGTCGCAGGTCGGCACGGGCTGGAGCGGGGGACGTCGAGCGCTGGGTCGCGGCGGCAAGGATCGGCTCGGCTCGGTAGCAGAAGCGTCAGGTCGTCGCTGGTCGTCGGGCAGAGCGTTGAGGTGCGGCAGGGATGCGGAGGTCGCCGGATCTGGAAGTTGCGGGCGACTGAGGCGTTGCAAGGTCGACGGACGGCGGGCGAGACCGGTGGAGCGGCGGTGGAGCAGAGAGGGCTCGTGGATCGCCGGCGCGGTCGAGGTCCGCTGGCGCGGTGGCCGGCGCAGGCAAGGCTGCTTCCGCTAGGAAGATGAACAGTACCCTCTAGGGTTTCTTTTTTTTCGTTACTATTTTTTTGGTTATTTTTTTTCGTTACGATTTTTTTTTTTTTTTCTTTTATTTTTTATTTTTTCAATTTCGTTACTATAAGCAAAAAAAAAAAAAAGAAAAATAAGTAACGAAGAATTAAATGGACATTTATCAATAATTGACCAAATCGAAATGATCAAAATTTAGAGGCAAAATCGATTTATCAATATCAATAATTTCGACCAAATCGTTCAATCGAAAGTTAAATGGGTTAAATCGTTAGCATTAAGAATAATATAGAATTTATTTGTGACATTTTCCCAAGGATAATTTAGCATTTAGCTAAGGATTTTTGTCTATAGATGAACAATGCCACAGATTTCAAGAACTCAGAGTAGTATTTGATGTAGATACAAAGTCTGATTGGATTTTTCAATTTTTTATAATATAATTACAACAAAGAAAAGCACAAAAATCATATTCATTTTGTATCCCTATTTCAATTTATATACTCCATTTTAAGGCTACCAATCTCAACTTTATTAAACGTATGAGATATGAGAATTCCTAACATGACAACTAATTAATTGACCAATAGAAACTTCTACGAAGCTTCTAGGATGACTCGTAAAACCCATTCTATTTTTCAACACATCTTTTAAATGAAACTTATGGACAAAAATTTCTTGAATGATATCGTACACCACCTGCTATTTCTTCATTCAAACCTTTATTTTTACTCGTACAAAAACCAAAGATATTGACAATCAATTCTACTCGCTTTACAAATTTTTTATGCTATATAACAATGGTACCACTATGATATCATGATATTTTAGAATCAAGCAAAGTCATATACTAAATATTTCTTGATAATCCATAGTTAGGATCTCCAATTTGCCTCATCAGCTAATTGAGTTAGTCTTGCATAGTATTATGACAATACTAACTTCTATCTTGCTTGTATATGTATTAAGAAAATTAAAATAGGAGCATAGCTTGGATTCTAAAATTGCACTGTCGATTCATGCATGAACCGGTTAATACTTAGTAGGCCTTCCACATTATTAGGTTCTAGAGTTTATTCAATAATATAATGCTAGTTGCATCTTTTATTGTCAAATCGATGGGGTTGAAATATAATGGGTTTCTTCATTAATACTAGAACGGGTATTGGGTTGATTTGGAATATGTGAGGCAAAGTAATTTTTTTTTTCCGAGGGTTTAAAATCTCATAATTTTGCAATCCATCTCTCAATGAAAAATGAAGCAAAATATATTTTATAAAGAGATATGATTGTTTTGCTTTTCTTATTCTAAAAAAATTGTGGTTCATTGAATCTATTAAAATGCGTTTAGGGAAGGATTATATTCTCTATTGCGCTTTTATCATCTTAAGAGTGGATTTTTCTCTACCTATTTTTATTTCTCAGAAATTCCCCTCTACCATAGATTCCTTAGCTTTTGACACAGATTAACCGACCAATTCAATTATCAAACCTACTCTCTCAAAGACGAAACTTTCTGATGATATACAATTTCATCCCAAAAACCATATAATAAAAAAGTGAATCTCAAACAAGCTGACTCATCACCATTCACCCACACATCCATCTCCAAATGTCAAAAATGCCCTCAACAACACCAATTATCAATTTACCACCGCCATCCGTGCAACAGAAGCAAAAGTCGCTCGTCCAAGAAAATGGCACTTTCGTAAAAAAATTGCTGGACGAGACTTTTAACAATGGCATCGAAGATCCTTTACTCTCTCGCTCTCTTTCCTCTTCCTTTGTATCCATTATAAGGTCCTGTACTGCGCTTTCCCTCTCTCTGCGCCGAGTTCTATTCTTCAATTCTCAAGCATTCACGTACTCCCTCAGCCTTTTCAACTCTCTCTCTCTTCGCTCTGCTGGAAACATGGCGGGTTCCGGTAAACGCACACCTCTTGACTGCTCTCCCCCTCACGAGCTCACCTCCAATACTCCCTTTTCCAGCCAGACCTCGAAGAAGCGCAAAATGCTAGTGAATGAGACGAATTCGCAGGCATCATCTGGATCTTCCTACGGAGTTTTTCTAAGTTTTCGAGGACCAGACACTCGTCATGGATTCACCGATTATCTTTATCATGCCATGGTAAATGCTGGGATCCTCGTCTTTAGGGATGATGAATCCCTCCGTGTTGGTGAGAAAATTAGTGATGAACTTCTACAAGCAATTGAGAACTCAGAGATCTACATTCCCATATTCTCCAAGAATTATGCCGCGAGTCACTGGTGTCTGGAAGAGCTCGCACACATGGTTGATTGCACCTCCAAATCTCAGAATAAAAAGATTTTGCCCATTTTCTTGGACGTGGAACCTGATGATGTCAAGCTCAAAACAAAACTATACAGCGAAGCTCTTTCAGAGCACCAGAAAAAGTTTTGCACTGAAGCAGTAGAATCATGGAAAAAGGCTCTTATTGAGGTGGACGAGATAAAGGGATGGAACTTGAAGAAAGACGATGGGTAAATGTTTTCAACTTTTCAACTTTCATATGTAGATTTCCTTTTTCCTTTCTAGTGTTTTTAAATGTGGTATTATTGTTGAAAGTATAGTTTATTCATCTCCTCGATTTTATATAATTCAAGTAGCAGTTATTGCTATTGGCCACCACAGCGGAGAGAACAGAATTCTCACTGGCAGTGGTCAATAGTGGCCGCTATCGGTAGTATCGCGGCAATCGCTTTGGTCAATGAAACTATTGCGGTGGTAGCACGCCCTGCTCACCCTGATTTTCTCTCCTCTCATTCTCCGTCTCTAAAATAGTAGCCACGAATAGTAATAGATCTCCAAGCAGGTCCACCAAGCTGCCGGCTAGCCACCGCAGTAGCTCCTCCGTCAGTCGCCACCACTTCGTCACCATCCCAACACCAAGCCGCCAGAAGGCTCCAAGCCATCCACCCTCGACACCTTCTTTGTCTTACTCACTGTGGCGAGCCGAATCCGGGATCTAGACATCCGGTCTGATGCCACTGAGCCCATATCCAGTGTCGCTGACCGTGGGTGACCCCAAATCTGGTGTCACCCAAGGCCAATGACGCCACCCCTGGCGGTCACAAGGCCATGACCCCAGTGACGTGGAGAATTGAGGCAAGGCCGAGGTGGGGGATCAACGTGACGCAACGGGCAATGGCACCGGAAGGCAATGGTGACAGTGCAGGGAGGCGAGCGACGGTAACGGCGGCATGGCAGTGGCAGGGGCCAACGGTAATGGTGACTGAAGTTGTGTGGGGGTGGAGAGAGATCGGCAAAAATCAGATTCGCATATATGTCTAGATTTTTTCGTGTTATTTCCTCAACATGTGAAGGCAATTTAGTCACTTTGGGAGTAGTTTTACAATATTAAAGTTATCCCTAACATGCTTGTTCCCTTATGGCAGCCAAGGAGAACTGATTGATTCGGTAATTCGAACGGTTTCGGTTAAGCTGAAGGTTGCATATCAAAATGTGACTGAACATATAGTCGGAGTTGATGATCATGTAGAAGCTATAATCCAAAAGTTGGATGTGAGATTTGATGGTGTACGGTTTCTCAAAATCCATGGAATGGGCGGGGTTGGCAAAACAACCCTTGCTAAAGTCGTCTTCAACAAACTATCTTCTAGCTTTGACGGATGTTGTTTCCTTGCAGATGTTCGAGAATCATCAAAAGGCAAAGATGGTTTGGTAAATTTGCAAAATAAATTGTTATCCAACCTCCTTGGTCCTCATTCTATTAACGAAATTCTTGATGTGAATGACGGGATCAACAAGATTAGAGGAGTACTTAGAAATAAAAAAGTTCTCATTATTCTTGATGATGTGGATGGGAAAGAGCAATTGAAAAGTCTTGCAGAAAATGGTAGTTGGTTCGGTTTATGTAGCAAGATTACCCTAACTACTAGGGACAAAAGTGTCCTAACTGAAGCCCCAAATGTTTCAACTTACGAAGTATGTGAAATGGAATTTGGTCATGCTCTCAAGCTTTTCAGTAGGCATGCATTCAATAGTGACTTTCCACCAAATCATTGTGTCTCCCTTTCCAAAAAAATTGTCGATACTTTAGGAAGGCTTCCTTTAGCTCTTGAGATTACAGGTTCATCCCTACTTGGTAAAACCGAAGGATTTTGGATCGACACATGGAAGAAGCTACAAAAAGCTCCTCACAAGGATGTCCAAAAGAAATTAATGATAACTTACGAAAGGTTAGATGATGAAGTAAAGGAAGTATTTTTGGATATAGCTTGTTTTTTTGTTAATATGGATAAAACATACCCTTCCTACATGTGGGATGACTGTGAATACCACCCACACATTGCCATTGATGTCCTCTTTCTCATGTCCTTGATAAAAATCAAAGATGACAAAACTTTCTGGATGCATGACCAAGTGCGGGACCTTGGAAGGGAAATCGTTCGTCAAGAGAATTCCAAATATCCTAGTGAGCGTAGTAGAGTGTGGAAACGAGACGAAGGACTGAGTATTCTGCGGCAAAAAGAGGTAAAAAAGGGAACGGCAATTTATTTTCCTGTGAATTGGTGTAGACTTGCAAGAACAATTAATTGCTATTAACCTTGACATGTTGACTTTTTGGTGTTTCCACTGTCAGAGAAGTTGCAAAGTAGAAGCATTGTCACTAGGAGCTCGTGGAGTATTTTGCTTTCGTGAAGAAGAGATTCTGACACGCAACGAATTTGCGGATTTACAAAACTTGAGATTCTTTGAAGGGAGGTTTGTGTCCCTCGTTGGAGACTTCAAGAATCTTCTCCCTAATTTAAGATGGCTTTCTTGGCAAGGCAATTCCTTTGAGACAAGAAACTTTCATCCTGCTAATTTAGTTGTTCTTGACCTTTCAAGTAGCTATATTTCGGAGAAATGGATTGGTTGGAAGCAAATCAGAGTATGATATGAATCCCACTCTTTGCATAAGCATATAATTTCTTTTGTCTTTTTTTCCCTACAAGTCGTTTCTTAATATATATATTTTACCAAATTGTTTTGCAGAGGAGGCCAGAAAACTAAAAGTACTAGATCTCAGCTACTGTAAATTCTTAAAGAGAACACCTAATTTATCTACGTGGGTTTGCCTGGAGAGATTGGTTCTTGAAGGTTGTCACAACTTAATTGAAATTGACCATTCCATTGGTAAATTAAAGCTCCTTACTATTTTGAACTTGTATGGATGTAAATCTCTTCGAGAGTTGCCCAAAGAAATAGGATGTCTACAAGCTTTGACAGATTTTGTTATGTCTCCCGTGAAAGAATATCAATTGCTAAAGATTAGCAAAGAGCCATCCTTAAAATTGCCATACTCAATTGGAGGGCTGGTGAAACTTATGCGGTTGAATTTATCTGGGTGTCAATACATAGAGGAACTTCCAGATTCAGTTGGAAAATTACAATCATTAGTTGAGTTGGATCTATCATTGACAAGTATTGGTCACTTATCTGATTCAATCGGCAATCTAAAGCAACTGAAAGTACTAAGGATGCGCCGAATAAGAGGGATAATAGAATTACCAAGAGTAATTTGGCTGCTAGAGAAGCTCGAAGAGTTAAATGCCGACGGATGTTGGGACTTGATCGGTGAAATCCCTGAAGAAATTATGAGACTGTCCCGTTTGAGGATCCTAGACTTGTCGGGCACACGCATATGCAGATTACCCGCCACGGTGAGTCACCTCTCTAATCTCCAAACACTTAGGGTAGTAGGTTGTCTCGAGCTTAAACAATTGCTGGAGCTTCCCCCAAGTTTGCCTTTTCTGACATGGAGCCGTGAATGTTTATGGTGCTACTACACTGAAATAGGTGCCCCATCTCAACAGGAAACACCTGTCATTACTCTTCCCACTAACATCGGTAGCCTATCTCAGCTTAAAACACTACATTTGTGTTGCAAAAATGTGCAATTCCTCCCTCAGCTCCCCTCTAGTTTAAGACAGTTACACCTTCATCGTCTGGCGACCACACGATCACCGGATTTTTCCAATTTGAAAGACTTATCATTCTTGACATTCCGTGGATGTTCGCTAGAATTATCCAGGATATTTGATGCGGAGTCAGAATACCTCCGTATGGATTACTGTGAGTTTAGAGACGTGGACGCACCGTTGCAGCTAGAAATGAAAAGATTGAGAACATTAAAGATGGATAATTGTGAGTTCCTTCCAGAAGTACTTGATCTGTCGCGCATGAAGAATCTAAAAGAGGTAGAATTGAGATATTGCGAGCAATTAGTCGAGATTTGTGGCCTTGAAGAATTGGGATCCCTTTGCTCTCTATTAGTTGACTTTTGCTTTCCCTTGAAGAGGGTGTTAGACCTATCGAAATTGAAAAAGCTTCCAAAGCTCAGCGTAGGAGGTGATCGGACGTTAGAGGAGGAAATCTACAGGAATTATTGGAATGGAGAGTTTGGGGGTGACATCTGCAACGTCGGCGGCTTCGATTTGTCGTCTGTTCCCGATGAGTTCAAAATTGATGCATTCTTCGGCTGGCCCGTCCCCTATAAGCCCTAATGTTGGAGAGTTTGGGGATGACATCTGCAACGTCGGCGGCTTCGATTGGTCGTCTGTCCCCGACGACTTCCAAATTGATGCATTCTTCGGCTCGCTTGACCCCAGCTCTGATTTCGATAATGCTTGAGAGTTTGGGGGTGACACCTCAGACGTTGCCTCCAACTCCCCATGGGTCCCATCGGCGGCTCCAACTCGTCGTCCGCGTCAGGTGAGCTAAGAGCCGTTGCATTCTTCGCTGTGTTACTTCTGCCTCCACTTCCGCCTCTGCCTCCGCCTCTAGGAGCCCCATCAGCAGCTGGAATATGGTAGCACCACCTTTCACACCATAACTTGCACTGGTAATTCTAAATTGCGCACCAAGTGTTTGCGCAATTACCTCTTTCCCTGTTCAGATATGTATATGGAGTTTTGTTACAAGGGTCTGATGGTTGAAGTTTATGGTGTTGAGCTAATTGGGAAAACTGAGTGACTAGCACCTTAGTTTTGATTTGATTTGGTGTGTAGACCGTGGTAAAAACCCCACATTTCAATAGAAGTTTCTGTTCACACTCGTTGAAGGGCTTAGGGAGTTGAATTTCGTGGTGTGGAACAGCAATATCCTCACTTTTGACGATTTCATCTGTAGTGAAAAGTAATTGCTTCCTACCTTGAATTTATTTTGCTAACAAAACTATTGTTGAGTTGTTTTAGATTTTGGTCTTTGAGTGGTTAGCGTTCTTATCTTAATTGTCTTTTCCATAGTCTCAAGAGTTCAGCTCCATAAGGTTCTTTTTCAGAGCTTCAATAATACGGTGTGGCCTCTTCAGACTATAAAACAGGCAGGTACAATCCATTGAATCCATTCCTCTTTTCTTAAGTATGTAGAATTATTTATCAGGTTCAAAAGTAAAATACAAAAACTATAAAATTTTCAGATAATGGAATACATATGATGACCTTTGTTTAAGAATAGTGGTGTGATTTTTCTAATTCAATCACATGCAGTAATAACTCGACTAGGTTCTAACTTTGCTTTTGAAATTACATGTCGACTGCCATTTGTTGTTGTGGTGGTGGTGGTGGTGGTCATCGTTATTATTTTTGTTAAGTAGGTTTGATTGCTTGAATGATCTGCTGGAAACTTGGGTGCTTCATAGTATTGGCTACATTTTCCATATCAATTTTAGTGTTAGGGATTGCCATGTCATATTTGCCACCTTATATTGTTTTGCCATCTATGGATATCATATATCTTGTATACTGGTGAAATATGAGCTATTTGCTACTGTTGAGTGTATTTATTCCGTCAGGAAGTAAAAATCTAGCACAATTTAGTTCTCCCAATAGTGACCATTGCTGGCATTACGCTCGTTCTTCTAGCTAGATTATGATATTGTTAATTTTGCAATGGAACAAGTATATTACTTGTCTTGTTAGTGAGAACAAGGCCTTGGCTTTTTCCTTCTTCTTTTTTCAAGAATATCATTAGGCACTTACTAACATTTGATACAACAACTTTTGAGATTTAAACATAGTGATATGTTGAACCAATTCTGTGAGAACGATATAGACTACTTCTTGCACTTGAAGTAATGGAGTTTTTACATATTCCCAAGGGTGTGAGACGGGTGTTGTTCAGAACCCTTGATACTGCCAGTTAAACTTATGTTCCTAAAATACTTTTGTGGGTCACGGTCAACTGAACTAATGGGGGATTTCCAAATTGTTAGAGCACTCGTCTGAGTATCTTAATGAACTGTGGTATTGGTGAGTGCTATGATCAGAGGGACAAATTTGATTTGTGCTCTGTTTCGTTCTCAGATGGCTTATGTGCTAAAAAGAGTTCGACACTAGCTATGTGGGACTCATGAGAGACGGAGCAAAACGCTTGGTAGAGAACACAGACATTAAACTTGTTGGTAGGATTCATCCCTCTTTACTATTCTAATGAAATCTCAGTAAGAACCTTTTTTTTTCTTAGGTGATGCTGGTTTGCTTCATTGTCATCTTATCTTCATCTTTTAACCAGACTCACTGATTTGTAGTGTACTTCATGATGTGTCTCAATTGTTACCCAGAAACCATGCTAGGATATATTTTTCTGTTAGGCAGCTACCTTTTCTATTACCACGGATTTTTACTTGCAGCTTCACTACAAGCAAATGTTATTTTTCTTAGGCATGGCAAGAAATGCATGCTTTCATCATGTTTGATTTTCTCCCTAATGACACAATAGTTGCAGTACAATGCTGTTATAACTGTCAACATGAACACATGATATTCTGTTGATCTCTAAAGACATGCGTAAGACAATGCTCAAGCATACATTGCTATTAGGCTTTTGAACACTACACATGTTCATTTTTTTCTAAGCCTACCCTCGAGAAATAGTGCCTCTTGATCATCTAATTTCTTTCTCGTTCTGCAACTTGTAGATTGAGATGCAATCTTGCATGACTAGTTTGTGCTATTCAATGCATAAATTGATTACCTATTTGTTGTTGCATATTATGATTTGATTCAATCCCACCTTATCTTCCTTGAAAGCTGGGTAAGAAATTGATTTGACGTATGATGAATTTCCTCATCAAAGTTAAGAATGAACATTTCATTGCTGAATTGCCATCTGACTTAACTAGTGTTGGTGATTTTGCCCAGATTTCACATTGTTGCATTATGAAGTCTAGGCTCAAGAAACTGACACTTTAGGAAAGCTGTAGGAAATTATTCTTGTCAAGGGTTTGAAACTCGAAGATTACCTGCAGGAGTGTATACAATCCATATCTGTCTTTGAGATTGGTTGGTGGAAAAGGATCACCTATAAGATGAATGCCTATCAAATAACTTCTCCAAGTGAGTTTTGCTCTTTTTTAGGGGAATTCATTTGATGACAACTGTTTTATCTACGATCGTTATTATCATCGTTATGTGAGATTGACTTGTGCCTGATTGGTTACCATAGAGATGTCAATTGAAGATTTGTTTGTCTTTTTCATGACTTTGCACGCGAGAATGCTAGGTGCTAACAATATTTCTTTTTTGTTCTAGGGGAGTAGAAGTCATCAAAAGGGCCAAGTGAGAAAAGCATTGCATGCACATTCTCCTTGGAATTCAAATTTACTTGATGGGATGGACACATTTTGCAGAGAATTGGGAACTTTAGCAATCATTTGAATATGTAGTATTTCTAAAGCAAAGTAGAGGCTACGGTTATGTTTACTTAGGCTTTCAAAATAAGACTCGTCTAGATTGTTTCTCTTGTTTTTTCTTTTCCCTTACTGAAGAGCTGCTGGGAATTGAACTCATGCGATATATACTTGACGAGGCCCACCAAAATTGGTTATTGTGACTTACGAAGAGAAAGCCTGTCATGCAAATTCTCTCTTCCATGGCGTTGTAACTATCTTGATAGTTACCTTTAGCTTCTGCTTAAAAATGTAGGATATGGCACACAACGTGATTTGAGAGATCAATTCCAGCTGAAACCGAGGCAATCAATGCAAATGAACTGCAAAATAGATTTTCATTTACATATGACTTAAAGATTAAGCAGTTTGCACCTGATCATTCGCAAAATATGCACAACGTAACTGTGCTCTCACACCTACTGCTTATGATAGCCATTTGCAAATAAAACTCGTTTTCCCTCTTTAACTAGCAAGATATTTAGATTGTATGCAGACTTTGCTCCTTATAAAAAAAAATGGAACTGGCATAAGAGGCGCGGCGGTAATTTGCTGTATGAACACTTCTTGACAAGCAACAATAAGGTTAGAAAAACAAAGAAAAGTTTCCAGGTCAAAGGAAGAGAACCTCCGGTGTTCAATAACATTATGACGTGACTATACAACAACAGCTTCCTGCGGAACCTTTGACATTTCTTCCAGTAGAAGCTCCTCTCTCAGCAAGATCGTGGATGACAATGCCCCGAATAAGGACCCGAGAAATGAACAACTAGTAATGACACTCGGCAATGAACAGCATAGAATCAACCTAGTAAAGAGGTAATTCATGCACATCTGTTGAAATTCGGTGCATACCAGGAGGGCTGGGAGGTGGTTAAGATGGACGCAGAGGATAAGCCAAAGGGGGAGGAGGGTATGTTGGAGGAGGATAGGCTGTTGGAGGATGGGGAAAATGTGGTGGAGGTGGGTACGTCACTGGATATGGTGGATACGATAGGTATGCAGGAGCTGTCACAACGTATGCTGTCGTGAGTGCACCGTAAGTAGGATTGCTATGGGAGGAGTTGCAGAGTATGAAGGTAGCTAGCAAGCTGAAGAAGCTACATATGGCGGTGCAGATAGTGCACAGCTTGCTCTAGGTTTTTACAACAGCACAAGCACAATACTGTTCAGAATACACAACAGAATGATCATGGTAAATGGTGATGATGATATTCTATACCAAATGAAATTGGTATTTACCACTGCATTTGCGTAATGTAATATCAAGCGTGCTTCTCTGGCATATCTGGAATCAGAGAAAAAGTAGGTACTTTGATTTAGACAATCAAAACCTTTATTTCTACAGGATAGTAATGCAAGTGATAAGTACAGTTGTCCTACTTCATAATTTGATGCCACAGAGAGTATAAAGAAATAGCGGAGGAGAGGAGAATCTGCTAGAAAATCCATAATTTGCATCACAACTTGTATGGAAGAAAGAATGGGATGGAAGAACCCGGCAAGTTGTCATTGGACTATCATTAACTTTTCTAGAGGGTAGTAATCCTTCATTTGGACAATGTAATATCAACCGTGCTTCTCTGGCATACCTGGAATCAAAGAACAAACAGGCACTTTGATATAGGCAATCAAAATCTTTCTTTCTAGAGGGTAGTAATGCAAATGCTAAGTAACAATTATCCTACTTTACAACCTGATGCCACAGAGATAGACTGGGGGTATCTGTTGGGTAGATATGTTATACATGTATAAAGGAATAATGGAGGAGAGGAGAATCTGCTAGAAAATCTATCCTATGCATCACCACTCATATGGAAGAATGAGATAGAAGAACCCAGTAATCTGTCATTGGACCATCTTCATCATTTCCCTCCTATGTTTTACATTTATCCAGGGAAAAATGTCACTCAAATCAGCATTTTTGTTTTTTAAAATTTATGTTTCGAGTCATACCATACTGCACGTCTTCTGCCTAAGCAGGAGGCTACGTAATTGGTTGCCTGTATTGTCTATGAAACAAAACGTGTGAACATTAATGCCAAGAACTCACATTATGATGTTGGAAAACAAGTGAATTGGAGAAATCACATCACTGTTCTTACACAAAGGTCATCTTATGTACTCCATCTTCTGACATTCTTGTATGTTGCTTTTGAACCTGATACATAATTCTACATGCATAAGAAAAGAGCAATAGATTCTATAGATCGTGTCTGCCCATTTTTTAGTCTGAAAACACAACTAAGAATGCTAGCCACTCAAGGACCAATATCCAAACCAACTCAAAAACAGTTTTGTTTGGAAAAGGAGTACTATAAGGAGGAGCTGATGTGGGAGTAGGTGCAAAGTACGAAGGCACCTGAGGAGCCGAAGAAACTATATATGGCAGTGCAGACAGTGCACAGCTTGCTACCAGTTTCTACGACAGCACAAGCACAATATTGTTCAGAATCCACTACAGAATGATCATGGCAAATCATCATGATGCTGTTCTACACCGGAGGGCAGCAGCAACGTGCCAGAGAATGCAGCAGACTTGAGCTTGCCGGACATAGACGACAAATCGGAGCTGCTGACAGGCCTCCTGGAGGGGACAGCAGAGGTGATGCGTCTGAGAATGCAGCAGATTGGGAGCGAAGGCGAGAGTGAATTTTGAAAAGAAGAGAGAGAGTTTCTTCGTTCCTCACAAGAGGGAGACCTAACAATTTGCAATATAGAGAATTTTAAGATCTTTCCCAGTAGGACCACCCGTTGACATGGCTCCACGCGTTACTCACCGGGTGGAGAGGGACTGTGCTCACGTGGTGGAGCAGAACCACCTGGTGCGGAACCGCCTAATAACTTCTCTATGAAGATAAGGTCTATAGAAAGTAGTACATTGCAAAGCTCGGCATATGATATCAACCAAGAATGACTTCGTCCCAGAGACTTAACAACTCCATACGTTGCAGAGCAGTGAAAGCTTCTCGGAGACGAGAGACTGTGAGGAGCACTGCAAGGACGTGGAGGCAGAGCCAAATTATTTGTCTTCTGGTGCGGATTAGGCTTCCAATGACCGAAAAAAATGAAGCTGAAGGCAACGCTCAAAATATGCCTAAACTTCAACTTAGGCTGACGAGGAGGAAGAGCTCTCAAGAATTAGGCTACACACACTGATACAGTCTCCACAAAAAGAGAGAATAAAAAGGGCAACTAGACAATCAGCCCCACCAATAAAGAATGATGCAGGTGTGGAAGCTTGCAACGTCAGTCCCATACAGACATAACTTGTATTCATAGACATAACGAGTTTCTTCAGAGACAACAATTAAAAAATCTGCATGGCATCATGCAGACAATTCGGCATTGCCAAAACCACCTCAGCATCATTCAAACAATTCAATCCCTCAAACACCAACTTAGCAACATCAAAGTAAATTGCATCAAATGTGGAGTTGATGTTTGATGTTACTACCTTTGTTATGGTTTATTCTGTTGTTGCTCGGTTGGTGTTTGAGAGGTTGAATTGTTTGAATGACGCTGAGGTGGTCTTGGCGCAGCTGAGTTGTTTGCATGACGCTATGCAGGTTGTTGATTGTAGTCTCTGAAGAAACTCTTCATGGGATTACAGCATGGGAATATTCAGGTTTCGCAACAAAATTAGAAGCTCTTCTCCGCAGCTTTCTAGTCGACCCAACCAATGCAGAGCTCATCAACTTCTATCTCAAGAGGAAGGCGATGGGAAGAGCACCCAAACCTGAAGTCATACCATAAAAACATATGGAACCACCATTAGGGGAGAGAGAATGGCAAAATTAGGATGTGAAAATTAGAGGTTGGAAAGATGAAACAAGCTTAAAATGGATATACATATGGAGGAGTTAGGAGCTTATGGGGTTTGGAAGAATGATATGTGAACCTACATACCAACTAATTTGTATAGGTTCATACATGCTATTAACTTGTAATGTATGTAAGTAAAGTGCAATCTTATCATTAATTAGGTAATTTATTTTATTAGTATGCACAAAATATATAAGAAACTCAAATCCTACCATTGATTGGTTATGTTATATTATTTGTATGTATGGTATATGTAAGTAAACTAGAATCCTATCATTAGTTAGGGATTTATTTTGTTTGTATTTGTATGATGTATATAAGTAAATTGAAATCATATCATTGATAAGGTTTCACATTGTTAGTTGACCTAATAAAAATCCTTGGAAATTTCCTTTACTGTCAAGGTGAAACCTACACGGTTCGTCATCTATTATAATTATTAGTTTTACTATTATAAAATTAAAATTAAGAAAAAAAATAAAGAGAATATATCTTGAGATACATTTATAAATAACATTGCTTATCCATTTATATATTCTTTACATAAAAGTAAATGAGTGACCTAATTATGTTTTGCTACTAAACGATAGTATTCAGGTTTAGTTATATCAAACTAGCACGTAATTATCTACAAATAACTCTAAAAAGTCCAACTTTAATGTTACACATATATCTGATTTAAAATGTCTTTGAAATATAAAACAATAAAATATTTTCAAATGAACAAACTTCTTCTATTAATTCATATCAAGGAATCAAAAGGTGGATTTTGTAGAGCATATATATCTAGCAAGTTAGAATAATAGAAATGGAAAAATTAGTAAATAAAAAACTAAATATTCACAAAGATACACACGAAAAAATTACTCTTAATAAATTTGAAGTGCATAAGTAGGAAAAGAAATAGATTTGAAAAGTATGTTTGTTACATCCTCATTGTGTTTTAGAAGTCGATGGTTTTGGTGTTCCATGATCTGTTACGTGCCGACTAAACTACTTTTCATCTTACCACCATTGGCCCTGGAGGCAATATTCTTAGATTGCGTTTGACAGTTGGGATAAAGTTCGATAAGATATGATTTATTTTATCCTATGTTTGGTGCTCACCAAGACAGATAAAATCGAATATAAGGGGAATACAAGGCGGATAAAATTATCTCATGTGGGGAGGTGAGATAAAGGTGGATAAAATTTTTAATGTCTATAATAGAAAAGTTATTTTTCTCGAATAACAAACTTATTAAATTAACAAAATTGAAATTATATTTCAATATAAATAATATTTGAATTCTAATTTAAGAAATTAAAAATAAAAAAGAGAAATTTATTTTTAATTAATCTTATTTCAATTTATATATTCAACTTTAATTCTATCTTCTAATAAACATTCAATCTATAAATTAAATATTTATATTTATTATATATTTTAGGTATTTTTGCATTTTAGTTATGTTAGTACTGTTTACTATTTGAGAAAATTTTATTAAAGAATGATAAAAGGGGAAAAAAGAAATAATAAAGAAAATAATATAAAAATAAGGAAAATAAAATGAAAATAAATTAAGGAATAGTGTTACGAGAGATTTTCACCATCTCCATTTATGAACATTTAGGTTTATTTATAATGATATGTCGTTTATATAAAAAAAATGTACATGATATGATGTGAATATATCTGACTTTAATATTATGACTCACCAAACAATAGACAAAATATAAAAAAAATCCTAGGATTTCATATTCTATCCTATCTAGTCCTATCCTAATTAGAAATCCGGACGACCAAATATAGGGGTTTCCTGGTGCATGGATGACAATAACATACAATTAGTATAAGTGATATATACATACCGTTAAATGTACAATCCAAGGAAGAAATGGAATCCTTAGGATAGCAGATACACACACACTGTAAAAGGAACACTAATATGCAGTCAGCCCATAAAGAAGTACCCCCCTCGATCTAGCATAGAGGGCAAACTTCATCCTTCCAATTAAAATTTACACAACTCTCACCCAAAATTGTAGTACCATAAGACATGACCCATTTTTAAGGAAAGGAAAGCATCAACTTGCTTCCAACTACTGGCAAAAACGGCATCTACAAGTCAGGACTTGCTCAGTGAATAGGGTTCTTACATTCACCATCATTTAGATCCATGTCGGGAGGCAGATAATTCTCAATGGTTGTTTAAAGTTCCTCAAACCCAGGACCATTTTTGGCATTTTAAAGCTGCCACAGAACCTGGGCTAGGGATTTACAGAGACTTGTGTAGAGAATGTCTTAGGCTTGAATGCCAGATTGGGGGATTGAAGTGTGCATTTGCTTCCCTGTCATTCAGTGCAATTACGGTAGTTAATCAGGCGGAAACTCTTAACAGATCTGTATAAGCACGCTGGTGCTTTTGTTTATCTAATTGATTTCATGAATAGGGTGATGCAACACCATTAGCACATCAGTAAAGTCATATTAAGTCAGGCAAAAGCAACAGGGGCATGTCAACATACTACCTTTGACTTACAACACTATCACCAAAAGTTTAAAAATGATCACAAAGATCTGAAAATTTGTGCACCGTTAGGGCAATCAATGGCCTATGAAGTGAGTTAAAGAGATTACTATTCATCCATCATAAGAAGCATCTGAAGTCATCTCTTCACCAGAGCAATGTGTGATATTATTACACCTTCGCGTCCATTAAAAGAAGGAAAATTCCAGGTGCTCAATCCTCAAAGATATCAAGATGACATACCTTCCTCTTAGCAGGTACAGACAGATTCTTAGCTGGCTTAAAGAAGGATTCTAATCTGTAGAGAATAGATGAAAGGAATCATCGGATAAGAGAAAGTGCATTTTGGAAGTCACTTTTATTTGTTCAAGCTTTAGTTACGGGCCTTGTGATGACTCATCCTTAGCTGCCTTAATCTTCTCTGTTGCCTGATACACATGGTAAAACAACATTGAAAACATGTATGCTCTCTCCTTCAGAGGAAAAGAAGCAACTTCCTCCAGTAGGCAACTGACCAACACATTACTGAAGATAAAAGCCATTCCTTCGTCATCTGTCAATGTTGAACCCATTCTCATTTAGGAGAAAGGAAATTAAGCCCTTGAAAAGGAAATAACAATCAGTTATGAAAAAAGTCAAAATTCAAAAAGTGAAATGTTGCAAGTAAATCCCAACATGAAAATGGCCCACCTCCTCGTTTGGAGCAGTCCGTTTTATCTCAGGTGGTTCTTCTGTAGAAACTATTGGTTCCTTGAAAAGCAGCCAAGTTTCGCTGTAGGGCCAACTATATGGTATCTGATACCTATTCAAAAAACAAGCAAACATTTCCTGAAGAAGGATAATCGAACTGAATAAAGACTTCCAAATAATGCAAAGAACCTCTGGGTCTTAAGGATAGTATAGTAAATCAACACATGAAATGGCATGGCCGATGCACTGATTGCCAGCCCAAATCTATTGCTGGCAAAAGATCTTTCAGTCTCAAATTGTTGACCAAATATTTCCTCGCCAGCTGAGTTTGAGAGATAATTCTTTTAAGTCAAGGAATTCAGCAGCCAAGAATATTACAGTGAGAAACTTTGCTGCCTAATTTTGCTTACAAGTCAGGGGACAAGATAAGAGCATAAGAAGCACCTCTGCTTGTTTATGTTCTCTAGTATGTTTTCTATGGAACTGTGTTGACGGATAAGCTTAAGAGCAGTCGGCCCTCCAATACCTGATAAATTTATTCCAAAGTAAAGCCACTGAAATCATCAAGCTAAAAAGTATGAGGGAGAAAAATGATATGTGATAGCATAAAACAGTTAACAGAGCACTGCAACAATATCACGTCTACCTTGAATGCTTTCACAATAATCACATCCAGAGAGAATGCACAGGTCAATGAATTGATCCATATCCAGATTCATCTCCTCCAAGATCTAAAAGTCAGGAAAGTGAGAAAAAAAATTTAAGCAATCACAATGAATAAACTTTCCTAATTACCTTGGAAATTTTAAATTCCATGACTGGAACTTTTCTTGAGCTGGGATCAATTAAATGGCGAAGCAATTTAGGAGCTCCAAAAGTAAGGGAATCCATGTCTTCAGAAGCAACTGCATAAACCTGAAAAACAAATATTACAGCTAAAGCACCATTTATGGTAGATGAATTCTGGTTACCACACAACAATTAAGCAATGATAAGAATTCAAAATCAGCAAAAATTCCTTGGACAAAGGGCTTAGTAAACAACATACCAAATGTAAATGACTATGGAGAAGAAGACATTAGACAAGTGAACAAGCATATGTGTGAGTGAAAAAGGAAATTAAATCATGTTTACATAGTGTTAAACGATTGGTTATCATCGGAAAACAATGAACAATTCTACATCAGAAGACAATCAAATGGGAAGATACTTGCCTTTCCAGCTTTGCAAAGTGCAGCACATTGTGCCTCTGCTTCTGAAGTAGCCTAAAGTACAAAAACTGAAATTGGTATCTGAACTTTTTGTTAGAAATAAAAAGAACAAACTTTTCAGACAGAATATTAGCCTCAACTACTGGGACACCAATAAGCCTTAATAGTCTTTTGCAGTCTTCATTGTGCTGTTGCGTCACCTACACGAGTGCACACACATCCAGTTAGCTACGTAGATAGGATTTTCTGGAAAACAGAGACAAAATCAAAATTCACATCAAATAAGGCAAAAATATCGCACCGAAAGGAAACCAAAACGAGACCAACCTTCACAGTTCTTTTACTAAATTTCTCTATGTCTTCCTTGTTCTGAGACTGCAGACACAATAAAATACAGAGCTCACTGAGCATTTTTGTACTCTGTGTTTCTGGGTGCTTATGCATGTGCGAGAGAGAGAGAGAGAGAGATGCATATACCGCAATGGCTACTGCCAACTCCTCAGAGGCAGCTGCCCTCTTTGAAAACCTGCTCAGAAACTCATTTATGGTAACTAAACATATTCATAGATAATTCCAAAAAATAGAAAAGAAAAGGCTACATAATAATAAAGTACCGTTTTGCCAGCTCTTGCTTCTTCAAATCAGGAGGTGGACCATCAAATACGTAGCTATCATAACAACAGCAAAACATAATTCAGAGAAGCACGAGCTTCATTCTTCTAGCATTCTATCCCAATGAAAACACAGGAGATCAAGAAAAAAAGTTTACACTGGCTCTATGCCCGCCTCCAACAGCCTAATCGTCCGGTATAACATGCCTTGCAGATGACTACATGGGAAAACAAATTGAAAGGCAGCTCAAACTCAAACACTTTCCAAGCACAAAGATCACATCAAAAGTGGATTTTCATTTTTATGGAGTATCACAATGCCAGTGTACCTGGAAACTTCACCAGCCTCGTTGGTGAGCATCTGAGTCCCCTTCCTCCCAACCACAACCTAATACACCAATCAAAAGAACCAAAAAAACCCCAACACTCAAAATCCAAATCCCCACCGACAAACCGAAACGCGCAATCACAGGCATCAATCCATAAAAAGCAACTTAACGAGGAACTGATAGATGCTCATGCTGGCATCGACGGCGATCGTCCGGCCGAAGTAGCACTCGAGCTTCTGCTCCTTCATGGCGGTCGGGGCATTGTCCGCCAGTAGCTTCGTCAGTCCCTATCGAAATCAGTGGACGAGACTCGATGAACAACATATGGAAAATGATCGGATTGAAGGAGACAGAGGTCCAACTGAAACTACCGTGATGCCCATATCGGAGGGAGAGATTGTTGCAGAGAAATTGAGGGATGAAATCGAAGCTACTTGGGATGATTTGAATTTTAGGGTTTCGAGCTCTTCCGCTTCCCGCCTAATTTCGGGGACCATCGCGTTTGGGCTGGGGGGATGGGGGTGTGAAGAGTGGGCGTCACGCGCAGGTATCGCGAGTGGAGCGCGGTTAAATGCTTTGAATTATCCATGAGCCATCTATGTCTATTTTTCAAAGATTTATGGTCACTTGAAATCTTAAAATTTAGGAAAAATTTCAAATAAAGACTGAAAGTGAATTTATTTTCTTAAATAAGGATTCAAAGTTACCCACTATTTCAAATAAGGGCTAAAGTGAATTTTGTGTCAAATAAAGACTTCAAAATAATAAAGTTAATCTCTGTTGAGGACCTTGGCTCGCCTGAAACATTTTCCTCCGAATTAAAATAAGGGTAATTTTGTTAGAAATTTGTGATTAGAAAAAAAGGAAAATTCTATATTGATTAAGTTTAGATTATTCATTTAGATATTTACGTTTTCTTCTTTCTTCTCCTCGCTGCTCCTCGCCTTGCTTAACTGATGGAGAATTTGGGTCTCTGCAAACAAACAAAGAAGCGTATGATTTTCTTCTATTTTTGAATTCATGCCTCAACCGGCGGAGAATTTGGGTCTTCGACTTTGCGGAGGATGGGTACAAGAAATGGGAAGAACTTTGGTCTTTGACTTTGTAGATGATGGGTACAAGGAACGGGGTGACCGTAGAAAACCTAGGTTTTTTTTTTTTTTTTTTTGGATTTGTTAATTTTCCCTATATTTTTTTGGACAAAATCGCCCAAACTCCGATCGTCGGAAATTTCACATGCTTTATAGTCGGCGAATATTTGGCTAACCAACAAGTTCAGGTTCTTATTTGGAATTGATTCAACCACTTCGGGTTTTTATTTGGGATTAATTGGTCCACTTTTAGTGCTTTATTGTGTTAAGTTCATTTCGAATCCTTATTTGGAAAATCGGTCAACTTCAAGTCCTTATTTGGAATTTCCCCTAAAATTTATCACCAACATGCAACTAATGAACTATCGAGGGCCAACCACCCTAGCTCAAGGTCAGTGATCTATCTCTTTTCCCTTTAAGTTTTGTTTTTTAAGTAAACAATTTAGATTTCCTTTTTTAGTTTTTTAATCTAATTTAAATAAGAATTGATTAAAAATATTAAAATGCCATGTATGAACTAGAAACTAATTCAAAATGCCATGTCAGCATTTACATTAGTCAAATTACCTAGGGAAATTTCCAAAAAGGGATCCGGAGTACCATCTTTTTCTTAAATAAGGGTCTAAAATGGATCTTATTTCAAATAAGGACCAAATGCCTTCATTTTTCAAATAATGGTCTAAAGTGGATGTTATTTCAAATGAGGACTAAAGTGGTTATGTTTATTTCAAATAAGAGCTTGAAGTGGCTATGTATTTCAAATAAGAACCCGTCTTTCTAGCGATCAAGGGTATTTTTGCCATTTGTCATTTTTTCCTCTTTTTTTTTTTCCATTTTTTTGGCTGGTTCTTCTTTCTCTTTGCCGGTGGCTAGCTGACCACTGGCAACGCCCACAAAGGGCTGGGCGAGGGTCACCATGCTCAAGTGAGGCCATCCCTCACTTGTGGCCGCATGGGTGGCCCTCGCCCGTGGGGGCGACCTTCGCTTAGCCCTCTAAGGGCATCACCGGTGGCTGGTCGACCACCGACGAAGAGGAAGAAGAAGAACTAGAAAAAAAAAAAGGAATGAAAAAAAGCTGTGAAATGCAAAATGACAAAAATACCCTTGACGGTTGGAAAATTTAGCCGATCGACAATTTGCGAGGTCGAGTCCTTATTTGAAACAAACAAAGCCACTTCAGCCTTATTTGAAACAACTAAGGCCACTATAGGTCCTTATTTGAAACAAAGTACACTTCGGGTCCTTATTTGAGAAAACAATAACACTTCAGGTCCTTTTTTGAAATTTTCCCAATTACCTATGTTAACAGAATGACTTGATTGTATCAGTTTAATTAATTTTAGAATTTAATTACACTTTTTAAAAGTTATAAAATTCAACCGTGACAAATTTTAAAACTTCCGATAAACATATCTCATTTTTTAATAGATCAGCTAATTCATGGAGAGCTTCTATAGTGTATCTATTTTTCCCAAAACCTCAGATTATCAAGAAACTAGTTACAGAGCTAGAAATGTAGTCCGAGAGAAAGGGGCAGAAGACAAAATGATCAACAAAATTGGCTATATATAGAAGGACATCCCATTCACAAATCCTCTTTTAAATATATAAAATAATTTCCATTGCACCTAGCACAACTCAATCATCTACCCGTAAGTTATTCTAGAGGGTTACAATACCCATTACTTTATTTTAATTTGAAAAGTCTGGGTAGTGCTCATCTCCCAAAATGCTTCTATTATCTTAAATATAAACATCATCTCAATATCAACTGTCACTTTACTAAATTAATTTTACTAATTAAAGACCTTTTTAAAATACCATATTAGTTTTATTGTTTTTGAAAGACACTATAACTAGTTTTTTTTTTGAACGACACTAAAACTAGTTAATATGATATAATCTTGCTAGCTTCATTGGTTTTAGGTTCTCGGAAAAAAAGTCAATAAATAGGTGGCTCAAGCCAGCTTGGTATGGGGCCTAATGGCATGCTTGGCTCGCTGGCACAGCCCATTGCAAGCCAAGCTAGTCAGACTCGTTTGTCATCCCTACACTGAATTAGGAGACTTATCTATATTTAAATACTTGATTGGATTAATTGAAATTAAATGTTTGAAAGGAAAAGATATATTGTATCAGGAGACAAAAAGTATAATATATAATCTATTTCCAAACCCAAACCCAAACCATTTGGTACTGGTAGCCAATGGTAGGTTTGGGTCGGCTTCACAGAAGTTCAACAACAAAAGGCATTTCGAAGTAAATTGTTTTGAACATATTCTTTCGGTTCCTGAGATTTCGATGTAGGCATAGGAAAATTTCATAAAGAAATGCTATTCTCGTTCTCGGTAATTAGGGCAAAGACTTTCGTCTAACCTGTAGGCGATGTTGTTGACTCTTTTGGTCAAGAAAGCCAAGCTTCACGAAGAACTTCACAATGTTGAAAAGTGGGTCGTTTCATCTCTTTGCTTTCTTTTACAAGAACTTGTTCTTCGCTAACTCATTATTGTGTTCGGGCTTTCTCTCTAATATACTGAAATTTTCCCTCAAAGATTTCTTGTTCATTTCATTAAAAAAAAAAAAAAAATCTAAAGATCGAACTTGTCGGTATCAAAAGACTCGGACCCCTTAACAAAAACATCAATGTTGCATAGTGTTTCATTCGCTTTTTTCACTGCATTCCTCGCATTTAGGAAGTAGAGATGACTTTACTTAGGAATTGGGTGTTCCCTTTGAATATAAGCCTGGGTCATTTTGTGAAATTTCTTTTAAATTGGGCTCTTAACTCATGTAGTTTTGAAAGTTCCCCCATTTGAGCCCAGCTTCAATATGTAGCTTGGCCACACTCCCTATTCCTGGGCCTCATTGAAATTTCCTTGTGTCGTGCATGTGCCGTGTATATGCCGTGTATTTCCATACACATTTTCAAAAAGTGACTTCTGGCTAAGGATTAAGAAGAGTTTTTCCATCTAGAATTTTGATTTACTCATGGTTAGAGAGCGCATTGATGGGGTGATCTTCCACTCGCCTCCCTCGAAACGTGCCTCGCCATCATTGACGACAGCTACGCGAAGCTTATGTGAGCAGTGGCCATGTGCATTGCCTCGGTGTTGTCAAACATGGCCTCTTCTTCATCAGGATGGGGCCAATTACGTAGGCGTATAACTCTGATATCTTCTTGTTGAAGTTGCACGCGCAAAAATACACACTAGCGTTGTCGTGAACCAAGTGGTGAGTGGAATGTTATCGATCACATTCTTTTTGTCGTGCAAGGGGATCACCATCCGCAGGATCTTCTTCTTGTTCATGGCGATCGCAAGCATCGAGTGTTCATCTACAAGATGATGCTGGAGATGCAGCGGCTTACACAGGAGGAGATTGGGCAGTTTTTGGTTAAATACACTGAGTGGAGGTCCGCAGCGAGGGAGATGGAGGTGCAAAGGAACAATGAGGTTGACGGCTGAGCGATGGAGGAAGCAGCGAGGAACGATTAAGGAAATGAGTATAAGATAGGGAGTATCTCGTGAAAATGGATGCATTTGTTAGGGTTTTTAGAGCAATTTATGCATTATATGAATTGGGTGATGTTCGCTGATGTGGACAAAATCAAAAAAGAATTACCATGTTAATTTTCCAAGAAAAAAAGTCAACAGAAAATTCTCAAGAGATAATTTTGGTTAGGAATTGCGTGTCCAAAATGAATATGAAGTTGGGCAATTTTTTGAATTTCTTTAAAAGTGGGCTCTTAACTCTTTGAATTCTTAAAGCTCACCCAATTTTTGCCAGCCCCACTATGCACTTTGGCCACACTCTTTTTTTCTTGACCCCGCCGAAATTTCCCTGTGTCATGCATGTGCCATAAGTGTGTTGTACATTGATTGCGAGTGCTGTGCATATTTCGTACACAATTTCTAGAAAGACTTCAGGTTAAGGACTATGTAGAGCTTTCATATAGAATTTAGATTTAATCATGGTTAGAGTGTGCTGGTTTGACGCTATTGGGTTAAGAAAGCGGGAAGGACTTTAGGAAGAAGAATAGTGAAGGAGGAACGAAGGACTTCAGTCAATGAAGAGTTAGAATGTTTATGGGAATGTAGAACTCAATACAGAAAGAGTAATAGAATGGAAAAACTCTTGATAATTCCTTAGTACACGTTGCATTACTATCAAACTTAAGCGAAAATTGAGTTTGAATTTTAATTGTACCGATGCAACTAGTAAAGTCAAGAAATTTGGTTCATGAACATGTAATTTTACTGAGCGCAAAATCGGATTGCTAACTATGCTTGTTCAAAAGCTGTGGTGCCCATGGAAAGTCTACCTAAAAACAATTCGGAGCATAATAGCCTAATTGTGAAGGCACTACCTGTTTATTTTGTGAAGTAACAAGAGTGCTATTCATGCCGGAATGTCATTAGAGCTGCTATGACCAACTCGATCCTCCCAAAGTCTCGACTCTAGAGACCTCTCTAAGATCGAGATACTTCATTTAAGTAGTAGTTATGATTCAAATTAAATGTCTTGTAATAGTGTCAAACTCTCATGCTAACATACGAGACATGGCCGTTACAAGTCATCGCCTCCTATCCTCTTATTCTTTTGTTGGAAAAAAGAACGAAACTCTTTGACAAACGAAGAGATTTCGCATGTGGGTGAACACGAGTATATGTGGAAAAAGCGAGGAATGGGAGAAACTCAATCCCAACAGCAAAGCTATAGAGCATTCTTTTTTGGAGGCCGAAAAGGATGGGGAGCGGGGGGGATTGATCTACAGAATAAAGCTCAAAAGTTGATAGGAGGAATGGAAGGTGGGGTTTCATGCATGTTACCATGCGTAGGGAGGTACCAACCTTATTGTATTTAATTGAAAAATGATGGGTCAAATCAAAGAACATGAAGTAGGGATGCATCATAGAATAAAGATAACAATTGCCAACAAATTTCCTTTCTATCCAGCCAAATCCAAGAAGGAAAATGATGACCAAAAGGAAAGACCCTCAATTATTGTTTACTTAAATCAATTTAGTCCTTTGAGATCAAACATGTTATCTAAAAGTGCATCACTTTCGTGAGCCTAAATTTAATCAGACAGAGAAAATTGGAACAGATCATACTTTCTTCTTGTAAAAACGGTATAAGGATATCCCCATATGTAAACCTGGAAATTGCATAAGACATGAGATGCAAGAAACTCTTAGCTCTATTTGGGACATTGGGAAGAACGAGGGGAATGAAAATTTGAGTGGAAAATGTCAGAATATTTTAAAGTTATGCACATCTTCTCTACATTGTCCTCCCTCAAGTGTCTTCGAAACATTATTAGCGTCTGTTAAGAATTTGTCATATCACTTTGAGTCAATTTGTAAGTCACTTTCTTTCCAAGCAAGGGGCACTATAATAAGCTATTAGATCTAGAAGCTATCTCCTCGGAGTATGTAGGTAAAGAGGCCCTGTAGTTTTCAGGTCAATTCTTCATTTGCTATCTGGTGACTACAATAGTTGAGGTCGAAAGATACCCAAACCCATCCCTTTCAAAGCTGTCAGCGTCATGGATCATGCATTTGATGTACTTCCATTGGAAATGGAGATTGACATGATTTCCTAATCATCTTTCTCTATAAAGGACAATGAAAGATTGTTTTAGGCCTAATCATCCTCCCCTTGAACTTCTCAACAGCGTTTTACGATACTTTCAACATCAGATGACGTCTATTTCTCCGATTGAATTAGGCAGACCATCCATACCGAGACCAAAAAACTCCTTGGCAAAATCACTTCCTCTCGACCTAGCTCGAAGGGTTCACTACAGATTGGATCAGCACTTGAGATCTCATATTTCTTAAGCACAAAGTTCAAATATTTATCTCACCACGTTACCAATTAAACCCTAAAGCAGGGTGATCATAGTCCATTACAGATGTTGCAAGTATCTCTTCTTAGCGCGTCCTGTTCCATATTGCATGAGAAAGATCTCAACACATCCCCTATTAAAGTTTAATTTCTTGAAGGATGGGACTCAATATCCAATAATCTCCCAATAATTGGTGTAGATAACAAGAATCTTGTTTATGGCAACCCTAAATGCAATCCATGTTAAGCTAATCCCTTATAATAATACAATAGTGGAAAGGTTAGAACAGTGGTTTTTATTGTCAACGTTTTTCATATAAGGAACATTATCAACGTTATTATTGAATAGCTTAAACTTTTTAGTATAAAAGGCAAGGTACTCACCTCCAACATGTTAGAAGAGCCGGAGATCGAGATTGATTTTTCGCACTCTTCTTCATTCGTCTGTACGTTAGCCTTCTTTCAGTGCGTGGGTTTAAATGTTACTGCAACGAACTTCTTATAAACCAATCAATTCGAACATTCAAAACAAATTATTGTCCTCTCTACTTTACCTAAGAGGACAAGTGTCGAGGTTTTCTAAACGCACGATACATATGCAGGTACATAATTAAAGGAACGCGGGATCGGTGCCGGGGTTTTAAAGTACCTCATCCGTGGGAAATGCGGATGGGATCAGGTTCTCAATTGGACGTTCGGCTAAAAAGTGCTTGGCAATTGGGTCCTATATAGAATATAGATGAATGGTGGACATCCATGTAATGTTTCTCCGACAATGATATAGCATAACCTAAACAACACTTTCTTTCCTCTATGGCCCCCCTTCAAACACCTTTAAAAGTTACAGATCCACAACTTTTCTATCCCGACAAGTAGAGAATTGGATAAGATCACTAAGGTACAAGCTTGGAGGCTGTAAACACAATGTAATTTCAGGTTTTGTGCATTAGACTTGTAATTTTGGAACAAGACGATTACTCAACATCATCCAGCGATTATTTCAAAGCCATTTGTCCTATGCTGCTGCTGCTGCTGCTCTCTCTCTCTCTCTCTCTCTCTCTCTCTCTCTCTCATATATGACCATAGATTGATGATAAATTATTGTTAATTGGCAATAAATTAAACGTAATTAGTGGAGGAAACAATGCGAAAAGAATCGAAGATCCACTGTTAAGTGATGAGTATTCTATTTCTTGTCGAGTTCGAGAATCACAATAGCATCAGGATGGATCAAATCTGTATTACTCCTTGGCGATATGCTAATGGGACTCATAAACTTTTTCGTCCCATCGCTTTATTTCGAAGAGAAACTGATGATGATTTGTGCTACGGTTTCTCTTTTAGTCGTTTTTATTAAATCATTTCCGTAAGAAATGTGTTATGCAAACCACGTTGAATGACCTACGCAAATGAAAATTTAGTATTACGTGAAACACTCCGTAATTTGCTTTTTTCTTCTAATGTCTAGGCCAATAAGCTATTTTATCGAATCATTTTAACCATTCGAAATTAACCAATCTGGAAATCGTTTCGCTTTTTGAACGTGAATTACCACAAATTAACCGGAAGATTATCTAGAAAGTTAAGGAATCCGACTCTCGCTCAATTTGAGGAGACCTCTTGTATTTTGTGAAACTATCTTCGTCATTTAGCATGCGAAGCATATCTCTAGCAGCTAATAAGCATTCACGCATGCGGCCATCAAAATTCTTAATCCATTGTCTGCAAGTCAAATCTAAGTCATTCCATTCAATGAAATTGTCACAATCTTGTCGACTATATTATATGCATATGATGGACTCCCCAATCTCCAATTAAATTAATCGAGGGGGGAAAAGGGTCTTTCGAGATTTACAAGCTAAGAGAGAGAGAGAGAGAGAGAGAGAGAGAGAGAGAG
Organism: Eucalyptus cladocalyx; assembly: GCA_017140615.1. Lineage (NCBI taxonomy): Eukaryota > Viridiplantae > Streptophyta > Magnoliopsida > Myrtales > Myrtaceae > Eucalyptus > Eucalyptus cladocalyx. The sequence goes on from CM029517.1 coordinate 22,990,673, forward strand.
AGAGAGAGAGACGATGGGGATTGGCGATCAATCTGAAGCGTTGAACGTTATACACAAAGCCTTTGATCAACTATATCTTCTCTGCCCACCAAATTGCTAATAGCATCACCCCCTCTTTCTCTCAAACTAAGCTTCAAAGGCCTGAAGTCTCCACCATGGTTAGCTATACTTCACCCTCTCCGCTACACTTCACCGCCACCCTCTCCCCCCTCCAACTTCTCTCTAGTATGATCATCTTTCAATGCGTTCATGCAGGAGGAGGGAAAAGCTATAACCAAGAAAGGCGACGACTCTTTAGGCTCATGGAAGAAAGGAAAAGGAGGATTCCGAGCTTCCGCATTCATTTTCGGTAATTACAATCGATGCGTTAACTCCAATCATAACATCCCTGGTGAAAAATCGTTTTTATCGGACCTCTTATGTTATTGATATACGTGCAGTCCCGTATCAACAGTCTTTTTTATGTCGACGTTAGCAGAAGTAAACATCTTCAGTTTTTCGTGGTTGTGAGTCGTCACCGTGTATTGGACTTGACATTGTCACCTTTTTTTCACTCGACAGTCCAGTCGGGGCTCGACAACATGGGGTTCGTCGCGAACATGGCGACCTTGGTTCTATACTTCCTCTATGTGATGCACTTCGATGTGGCAACCGCTTCTAACACTTTGACCGACCTCATGGGTTCAACCTTCTTGCTCACGCTCGTTGGTGGCTTCATTTCCGATACCTACTTGAGCAGATTCACGACATGTCTTATTTTCGGAAGCATCGAAGTTTTGGTATACTGATATTCTTCATTTGGGATGACACTGACTTTTGATTTCAGCTACAACTCTAGGATCGACTTTGGTTCATGATCTGGTCTAGCTTAATGCCTTGTGACTTGCGCTAAGTTGCATGCAGGGTTTGGCAATGTTAACCATTGAGGCCCATTCCAAGCATTTACACCCGGACCCACGTGGGAAATCAAGCCGCATCCACGGAGGGACAGCTACTTACTTCTATGCCACCCTCTGCCTCTTGGCCCTCGGCTACGGTGGTGTCCGTGGTGCGTTCCCCGCGCTTGGCGCGGATCAATTCGACCAGAGGGACCCTACCGAGGCTGGCGCTCTCGCCACCTTCTTCAACTATCTCACCCTCTGTACCACGGCCGGCGCCACCATTGGGGTCACAGCCATCGTGTGGGTCAGCATGAACAAAGGTTGGCACTGGGGTTTCTTAATGGCAACAATCGCTAGCTTTATTAGCTTTGTCGTTTTGGCTATGGGAAAGCCGTTTTATCGCCTGCAGCGGCCCGGAGATAGCCCACTCGTCCGAATTTGGCAGGTATAGTTATTGGGTTCCTTCTTCGATTAGTACTAGGAGAGAAATTTTGGCAACCAACGACATGCATGTGCACCCATTAATCTCTACCGTATGTGGTGAGATCTTAAAGTTACCGCAACCAGGTACATGTGCAACATGTTTGGAATACAAAAGGTTACTATATAACATGGGTTTATGCGATGTAGTAAACTGCAATACGGTCTCTAATTACATGAGCCAAAAAGTAGAAGATTCCGCCACTTGGATACCATTAGATCGAGCGAGATCCAGCGGGACACCTCTGCTTGGTCCGGCTAATTTATTTTCATAAATAGATATCTAAGTAGGTCGAATTCAAGCCCACAATAAAAATTTATCGCGTCATTCTTGTAAATCAATCTCGGTATATGTAGTCCAATGAAAAAGCAGATTAGAGGATGGAACTCAAGTTTGTTGCTGTCATAATCGGACAGGTTGTGCTTCTGGCTATCAAGAACAGGAAGTTGCCTTTACCAGAGAATTCAGCTTACTTGTATGAGATCGGCGACAAGGAGAGCAGTGCCTTAGCAATGGCCAAAATCCCTCATACCGACCAATTCAGGTAAAAACGCGTTAAAACAACATCGATCGATGAATGTTAGATTTATCCCAACGCCTACAAATAATTATCGAGCTGAAGGCTCGGATGTCGATCCATAGTTTGGCAATGCGAATGACTGATTGATCTTATGCTCGGGAGCAGGTTCCTAGACAAAGCAGCAATCTTACTGAAAGAATCAAAGCCTGAGCCCTGGAAAGTGTGCACAGTGACCCAAGTTGAAGAGGTCAAAGTCCTGACCAGGATGCTTCCAATCTTGGCCAGCACCATCATCATGAACACATGCATGGCCCAACTCCAGACCTTCTCGGTCCAACAGGGCCAACTCATGGAACCGCACCTCGGGACCCTCAAGGTCCCGGCACCGTCCATTCCCGTCATTCCTCCTCTTCATGTCCATCCTCATCCCGATCTACGAGTTCATATTTGTCCCCTTTGCCCGCAAGCTCACAGGCCACCCGTCAGGCATCACACAGCTCCAGCGTGTTGGGGTTGGCCTTGTCCTGTCCGTGATCTCCATGGCCGTTGCTGGGATTGTTGAGGTCAAGCGACGAAACGAGTTTAACAAGACCCCTCCCCATGTCATTAGCCTCTTCTGGCTGTCTCTGCAGTATGGCATCTTCGGGATCGCTGACATGTTCACGCTCGTCGGGCTGATGGAGTTCTTCTACAAAGAGGCGCCGGTTGGGATGAGGTCACTCTCAACGTCGTTCACTTGGCTCTCACTGTCCTTCGGCTACTTCTTGAGCTCCATCTTTGTGAACATCATCAATGCGGTCACCGAGAACATCAGTCCTAGCAAGCAAGGATGGCTACATGGGATGGACATCAACAAGAATAATGTCAATCTGTTCTACTGGTTCTTGGCCGTCCTGAGCACGCTCAACTTTGGAGTATACCTGGTCGCCGCCTCTTGGTACAAGTATAAGACGTACGACCCTGCTGATTCAGAGATGGAACCGGGGGCCACGGACGGCATGCCTCTAATTGCAAGCAATAAGCTGACGACCGACCAAAGCACTCAGAACGACCTGTGATTAATCCTGTTGCCTTTGCAGCCAAGCCTGTCAGCTAAAGACGATAGTGCTGCAGAAAAAACGGAAACTGCTGTTGAAGGAGATCATGTAAGCTAGGTGCAAAGCACAATCAACTGCAAGATTAAGATTGGTATATTGGGAAATAGATTGTTCTCTACTTTGCCTTTAGTTTTGGTTGGGCTGACGTTGCGCGTGGTGTGCAGTGATCAGTCAATTGCAGCTTATCGGCACACCCTTGGCTTGGATTCTGAAGTTAAATTTTGATATAGCTTTTCGGTTTCTACATAATTAAAACCCGCTTTTACAAAGTCTCCGGTGTTTCTTCATTAATCATGTCTACATTGCCCTTCGCAATTGTGAAAAGACATGTCTCTGGGAACTCTGTAATTTCTAATATTACCTGATTTTTCATTCATTTTTTCTGGTGGTTTAAACTGTCTTTCCACTTTCATAGTCCATCTACGTGCTCGAGTCAGAACTCTGAAACCATCTAACTGGAAAGCCAAAAAGCATGCACAACACTCGTGCAGCCGAGACTAAACAGAACGCTTGGAAAGCCTCGACGAACCCAAGGCAAAATCCCGATCTTCGAGCACCACCAGACCGGCAAACCACAAATCAAAGACTAAACAAAATAACTCCAAAAACCAGGATTGATAGATCGAGAAAAACCAGGATAATAAGATCAACCCGTGGTTGCTAGGGGAGCTATAGGAGTATCTTTTTGTTGGGGTTTAGTGTTTAAGGTTTAAGGTTTGTTAAATGTTCTTATGACGAGGAACGTTTACAAAATGTGCATTGACGCTTATGAGGAGTGCTTCCACGTGAGGTTTTTGTTGTAACCAGTTTTTATTGGTCTTTCCTTATGTCGATGAAAAGGGGCAATAATTAACTACTTTTAAACTCTTTCATGATCACATCTTTCTCGGAACTCAACCAACTAATATTAAATTAACCCCAGCAGCAACCAGTCATGATATTCTAGCAACATCAACCCCAAACTAGTAATTATAGTTTTGAAAACAAAAAAGATAAAGTTGGAAACAACACCCATAAATTTTACATGGAAAACCCATTGCAAAAAAAAAACATGAAAGCTTTTAAAAAAATTCCACTAATCATCAAGAGTAACATGAATAGTTCATCACTTGTCACACATCTTGAGAATCCTCACATTAGCAAAACATCAGTACATGATATTCACAAAGGTGGATTAATCTGAAGAAGCAAGAAAGATCAAACCGTTCCTGTTGAAATTGTGAGACAATTTGGAGAAGTATTTCAATGAAGAAAACTTATCAACTTGTAGATCTTGAACTCACTAATAACATATTAGTTTCAGCCAATTCCGACAAAGTTTCACCATCAAATCTAGACTACCTCTTTAAAGCTACACTCTCTGCCTTTTTTCTCTGCTTCAGCGAAAGCTTTTCTCTCTCTACCTCTATCAAAAAGTTCATCATCTTTTCTTTTCTGGTTTTTTTATTTTTCTTTTCAAAATGATGAGCCAGCCCCCACAAGGTGGACTCAGCCCAATAATTCTCATCCTTTGCCTTATAAGTGAAGCTCTATCATGCCCGCTTTATTTTTGCAAGAATCTAATCTCATCATGGGCAAGATTTTAATCATCATATTGTCATTGGTGTGGACTTACTCAACCAGACTTCTTATCTAGTTTCTCTTAGATCCAATAATATTTCTCATCAATATATTTCGATCTTGAAAGTAACATTGGATTTTTGGTAAGGTAGATAGTGTTTGCGCTATCATGATATTTCTCTCACTTCAAATCAAAATCCTGTAGAAATTTCTTCATCCACAAGAGTTACTTAACTCATTCGGTAATTACAATATACTATGCTTCAGTTGTAGACAAAGCAACACGTTTTTACAACTTGATTGCCATGAAATTGCCCTTGTAGCAAAAGTCATCATGCAACCTATGTGAATTTTCGAGAGTCAATGTCAACAACATAATTTGCATATAACAATGAGCTTCCTATTTTCACAACACAAGTAGAATTTGGAAGTGCCCTTAGGATAACTCAAGATCCATTTTTAGCAGCCCTATACTCTTTAATTGGACTTGAGAGAAACTACTTATAACACCAATTGCATAAGCAATATCTTGTCTTGTACAAACTATGACATATGTTAAACAACCCATGGCTAATGCATAAGTAATTTCCATAATCTCTTCCTTGTCTTTCTCACTCATAGGCAACTTGAAGTGCCCAGCAAGTGGAGTACTTACTCGTTTGCATTTCCTCATATTGAATCTCTCAAGCACTTTTTTAATGTGTACCAAAGTTTAAAGTTCTTCTGAATACTAGTAATTCTCATGTCAAGTATATGCTTAGCCAACCCTAAATCTTTCATCACAAAAGTTTTACTTAACTCATTTTTTGAGAATTTTTTTGTAAAGACACAAGAATTCGAATTGATCTTACCATATTTATGATTTTCCATGAATGATTTAAATTTCATGTATGACTCACATGTTTAAGACACTATAAGTTTTTCCTCAACCTAAAATATAATATGCTCCTAGCATTTAGCTTTAAAACCCTCTCGACCATTCTATATATTTTTCTTCTTTTAAGTCTTTATAAAGAAAAGTTGTCTTTGGGTTAAGCCGCTCAATTTCTATATCCCAAGTAGCTGCTAAACCAAGAAGAATTTGAATAGAAGATGTTTGTACCACTAGTGAAAAATTCATTTCAAAGTCAATTCATTCCTTTTGAAGAAAGCCCTTTACAACAAACCTAACATTGTATCAAGGTCACAAGCTATATTTTTCAGTCTTTAAGTTATTACACCTACTTGTTTTTCAGTATTCTCTTGTCTTTAGGCGGCTTCACCAATTCAAATTGGTAGTTCTCCTACAAAGATATGAGCTTCTCTTACATGGCTTCACGCCACTCATTTATTTGGTCACATGACACAACCTCTTAATAAGTTTTGGCTCTCTTACGTTAGTGAGTAACACATGCTTGTTCAGCAGATATCTCTGCGAAGGTCTGCCCTCTCTTGTAAATCTTCTTACTTGAGGCATGACTAGTTGTTCCAGTTCAATGGTCTATTCTAGCTTAACGGGCCACGTTCAATTTTTTCACTTGTCTTAGTTGAAGAATCGACATTCTGTGTGGAGTCAACGGCTTCATGATTGCATGATTTCTTTGCAATTCCCCCATGATTTCCACCCAATACGACACGAGGATTTGGGTTTAGACTTGCAGAGTGCTAAGTTGCTTTCTTTGACCTTTCTAACTTGTTGATATGTTCAATAGTTTAATGCTCAAAGAAAATCACATCTTAACTTTTAAATATTTTCTTTGCAACTGAAACCCATAACCTGTAACCAAATTTTTAATGTCCATAATCTAAGAAAATACATTGCTTAAACTTGTCATCGAGCTTGGATCTTTCATTTATCGGAACATGAATGGTTGCCCCCACAACACTTTTGATGATTTTATGAAACTTCTTTCCCACTCTAAATTCTTTGGAATATCCCCTTAAGAGGCACTGACGGAGAAAGCTTCGATCAATAAGAAAAACAAATGGAATGATTTAGGTAGCTTCATGTGAGAGAGCATACACTTAATCCGATTATTAATTGTTTAGTTCATTCTCCATGTTACTCTATTTTGTTGTGTTGTTTTCGGAGTAATCTTCTCAAGCATGATATCATGATATTTATGTTAACATTTGAACAAGTCTCTATATTCACCACCATTGTTAGCTCAAACACATTTAAATTTCTTTTCAGTTTCTCTTTCCATGTTGACAAGAAATTATTTGAAAGCTTCAAACACTTGGTTTTTAGATTTCAAAGTAAAAACTTACACTTTTATAAAATAATCATCAATAAAAGTTACAAAATATAATGCACCACCAAATGTTTTAGCATCCATGTAACAAAAATCCATGTGAACTAAATAAAGTACATTTGATGTCATGTGACAAGAGGAACTATGAAATACAAATTTAAGTTGTTTACCCATTAGGCAATGAGTACTTTCAATCATATTTTTCTCTTTCAATGGTAGAAGGTTTTTTTTTTTTTTTTTTAAATGAGAGCTTCAATCCCCTTCATTTTGAAATGACCAAGTCTCATATGCCAAAGTCCAACCGAGGAGTCCTCTATTGCATTTACCTCCTCCTTGATTAACTTAACTTGCACGGGCTAGAGATTGAAAGTCTTTTTTCCCTTAGCCACCATCATTGAACTTTTCATCGGTTTCTATTTGCCATCGTAAACTATATTGTAGTAACCATCATCATCTAAGGCACATGTGGGAATCAAATGAAGAAGAATGTTTGGAACATATTTGACATTTCTTGGAAGCAAATTACACCCAACATCAGTTTCTTAATAAACATCTCATGCCAATAATCTTAGAAATATGACTGTTGTCCATCCTAGCACAATTGAAATCAACATTGCGATAGGACATGAAAGATTCATGCCTTGAGGCAACATGAAATGAGATTGTGGAGTCAACAATCCAACTAGAGTCTTGGCATGTCACGCCCCGATCCTCGGGCACAAACACATCTTTCTACTTGGTCGATTTTATAATGCGATATCACAGGACTACGTATCGCCGGCCCTTTCATTTATTAAGCACATGCGGAAGCGGTTATAAATCCCCAGACAATAACACAATGTGATAGAAAAGTAAGGCTATATTTTTCATATTGAAATCACAACCAAACCTTTATACATGGCATAACTCAAAGTCTATCCACAATACTATTCATAACATTCTAGTCACACTATTCACATTTAGACATGATTCACAAAAGAGGACGGGATTTCAGTTCTCATCCGGGTCGTACTCAGGATCATCCTGATCCTCTTCTAACTCTTCTTCACTAAGCTCACATCCTTCAAGCTCTTCATCTTTTATCGGCTCATCGTCATCTTCTGGTTCCTTCTTCACAGGCTCATCTACGGGCTTGAAATGTTGTCCCACAACCGGGATGAGACTACATCTTAGCAAGTTCTACTCCACTAAGACTTGATTAGGAAACCAATACGCTAACCTGGCTGTTTATGCATGCACAGGTCAGAGGACTTACATTGACCTCAATTCCTTCCTGCAAGTTAGTAAATTTATCAAATATACATCATCACATCACATCACCCAATTAGATCGAATCATCGATCAATTGACCTAGTTGATTACATGTTATCCAAATTATCTCTTGATCGACCCCTTCTATACTTTCTATAAGTCTGATCAACATCCAAGACTACTCACCCTAGGTGATATATAGATAGTATGTTATCTTATCTCCATACGACATATAGAGTCATTGAGCTATCAAATCATACCGTACTGTCTCAAGATGATCTATAGGATTATCGAGCCGGTATATCATACCGTACTATCTCAAGATAATCTGTAGAGTCACCGAGCCGTTAGATCATACCGCCATATCTCAAGATGACATATAAAGTCATCGAGCCGGTATACACAAAATTTATCATACCGTATTGTCTCTAGATGCTCCGTAGAGTCATCGAGCCAGTAGATCATATAATTTATCATACCGTATTGTCTCACGATGCTCCGTAGAGTCATTGAGCAGGTAGATCATACAATTTATCATACCGTACTGTCTCAAGATGCTCCGTGGAGTCATCGAGCCGGTATACATGCCATTCCAAGCAAACAATCAAATAACCAATTTTATCATTTCCGATAAAATGCGGGTATTATTGATCATGCGATTAGCGGCTAAGCCAAAATATAATAATTTCCTTTTTATAAATCCCATCATTTTCTGTAGTCCATTCAATTATTTTTGGCATTATCAACCAATGCCCAGTTATTTTTCAATTAATAACCGAAGATTATTGAATTAAAGAATAATTCTCAATTTCACAAATAATTAAATTCAGCATGAAATAAAGCTCAATTAAATAAACGGACTGCGCCATGACAATCAGCATAAAATTTTGGTTGTCGGTATCCTTTATAATTTTCAAAAAATAAATAATTAAATAATTAATTTCGAGAATTAATAAATAAATACTAAAAATCCAATTTAGGCCCGTATTGCCTAATTGAAGCCCAATAAGGGTCGGGAAAAATCTCGAGATGCATTTAATAAATAGTATAGGCAGTTCTCTAACTAAGTACACTAACCACCTAACTAATATGCAATGCAATTAACTAATAATCACTAATCCATGCTAATCTAACCACTTGATTGCACTTAATTAAATCTAATCAATCCTTAAGCATAATTAGTCTACTAAGCAAGGATTAGTGAGATTACTCACTTGGTTAAAAGCGGAGACCGAATCACCGCGACGGCGGCCGAACTTGGACTTGCGACGACACCAACGGGCTTGGGCTTGTTGAAAACAGAAACTTGCTAGGCCTCACTGAATTGGGCTCGCCAAAGTTGGGCTGCTGAAAATGGGCTGACTTGTGGGTTTTTCTGGAATGGGCTGAAGACTCAATTGATGGGCTGCTGATGGACTTTTCTGGGCCCGTGGATTTCAAATGGACTGGAGCTCGCTGGACTTGGGCCACGAAAAAGAAAACGGAAACTGCTGGGCTTCGGCTTCGCTGGGAACGTGGACTGAATGCAGCGGCTGACTTCCGTAAAGATGCTGGCGTGCGGATGAGCTTCGCTGGGTTGCTTGGAGGAAGGAGACATGGACTGCTGACAAGGGCGGCTGAATTCGGTCAATAAGCGACCGAGGGACAGCAAGATTGACTTGCTTCGTGGAGGCGAGAGGGAGTTCGGTGGGGCAGGAGTTGGGGTGGAGCTGCAGTAGGTGAAGACACGAGCTTGAAGGAGATGGAGAGTTCGTGGAGATGGACAGCACAAGAGCTGTTTTGGTTGATTGAGCTGCAGGGAAACGTGGGCTTGCGGAGTTATCGCTGGGCTGGTCTGCGAACGAAGAGGAGAGAGGAACACGGGGCAGCTTTGGTCAATGATGGGGAAGCTCGCTGGTTTTGTTGACTCGGTTGAGAAGAATTCGATGGTGATGATGCTGGGCATGGGCAGCTTCTGCTTCGGTGGGATGACCACTCGTTGGTGGAGTCGCTGGAGAACGAAATGAAAGAAAAGAACGGAACCGCTCGACCAAGGAGAGAGAAGAATGGAAGGGAAATGGAGACAGCTGTATTCGGTAGAAAGGAATTGTAACATCCGGTACCGTAATATTATCCACTTTGGGTCCCCATGCCCGTGAATGACGAACCGCCATCTCAGCCTACTCTCTTCTCTTCTCTCACGGCTTTAAAACGCGTTACGCGGTGGGAGGGGCCAAGCGCTTATAAAGTACAAGACCTCCCTCCCTAGGCGATGTGGGACAAGAGAGGAGGTTGTCATACTCTCCACCTCTTAATAGAAGAGCGTCCTCGCTATGCCAGGCGATGTGGGACAAGAGAGGAGGTTGTCACACTCTCCATCTCTTAACAGAAGAGCGTCCCATTTGGCCCCCGGGCATCGGAACAACATTCGAGCCGTGGTCCCACACGGTCGGGAGTCGGTTATACCACTGCTTGTAACATCCGCCCCACCGTGTAATATTGTCCGCTTTGGGTCCATGCGCGCAAGGCGCGGACGAACCGCCATCTCGGCCACGATCTCTTCCCTCACGGCTTTAAAACGCGTTACGCGGGTGGGAGGGCCTGGCAAGCCTTATAAGTTTTAACCAGACCTCCTCCTGGCGACGTGGGACAAGAGAGGAGGTTGTCACGAAATGAAAGCAAAATCGAAGAAGAAAGGAGAAGGCAGGTCGGTCAGTTAGGAGGCTTGCTCGTGAAGTTGAGGAGGGGAAGAAAAGTCCAACTAAAATATCTATAATCATCATTAGAACGCTCCACTAGTCTTCAAGCTAATCTACTTGCTTTCCTCTAATACTTTCTTGCCTTTTATTTCCATGAGTTATCCACTTTGATAGCAAATGTTGCACCCTCATGCCTAGGTTAGAATTTCACTTTCTTAGCCTCAATTTCTTCACAAATTCTCCAAATCGAAGTCCAATTTCGATGAAATAAAATCTCATTCCATTTTCTGCAAGTCCCTGACACTTAAAAGCTCGGCTTAGAAGTCCAAATTTCCTTCAATTGAGCCCATCCGAATTTCTGCTAATTTTCCGCAACATCCAAATCGGTTTTCCGTAAAATCTCAAATTCAACGAAATTACTCTGAAAGATAAGACGACATCCTATAATTGAACCGTAACATGCCTGAACGTCCAATTCCCAAAACTGAATTAAATTTCGTGTTAAAAATCGATCTAACGCGATTTAGTCCGATCCGATCTGCCGGGTAGCTTTTAGGGATTTTACCATGGTTATATCCCTTAACGGTTTCACCTAATATATTGGTTAACTCATGAGTGATCAGCTCAAAGAAAAAAGACCATAGGCGCACTGGCGAAATGCCCATTTCATATATTCGGAACGGGGTCGAAATTCAAGATGTCACATGGCATGTAAGATTTACGCAAGCATTATTACAGATAAAGACAACATCATCGTCGGATGCAATTTCCATTGTATCTTCTTCCTCTTCTCCTTTCTATCTTAGTTTCTATCATATGATTATCTCTCTTTGCTAACTTGTATTCCTTGGCATAATGTGCCGTCTTGTCACAATTGTTACAGTGCACATTCCTCTTAGCCTTGATTTTGAGCTTCCACTTGACTTGCTTCTTTTATCATAATTCTGGAAATTTCTTGATTGATTTCTCCCTCTATTTTTCATGACAATAGCCTTCGAGTGAGAAGCATGATTCATTCATTTTCTCTTTGTTTCTTCATTGAAGTAGATTTCTTTACGCATGTCATAGAAAGCACACTGTAAGCAGCAGAGTTGTTTAATTCCACGACCAACGTATCCCAGCCGTTGAAAAGTGCACCGAACAATAAACCTGCTTGTAGCTGGGGCAGCAAAATGGGTTCCAAACCCATCTTCTTACTCACATTAATGGGCCCAATTCGATATAGGCAACTCCGCTTTTTATTAAACAAGCTAAACTGGGCTGAGAAAAAAAAAATAAAGCCTAAAAAACTGGTCATGAATGGATCACTTTAATAACCCATGTTATAACCCGTTTTTTCAAAGCCCACTGCCCAATAACTTGTTTCTAATTCCAGCGCCGAAACGGTCGAAGACTCGGATCCAACCCATCAAACCTCTCTCATCCTGACACCAGCCGGAGTCTCTTTGCAGCGAGTAACTCAAATGTTGTTTTCGACTGTTCTGCTTTTGTTATAGTCTATATGTTCCTCAATCGCTCCCTCATTATGGTCGGAATTCGCAGCCTCCAGGACGAACTCGAGTCCTGAATCAGTCAGTTTGATACTATGAGGATATCTGGACAAGCTCTGAACAAGGAGCATCATGTTTCGTGTGTGTGTTTATCTCTGTTTCTCCGGTCTAGTGATAGATTGCAGCTATCCACAGTTTAAAAGTGTAGGAGCGTATTTTGTTTGATGTGTGATTTGTTCAGTGATTTTTTGCTCATCATGGATCAGATAGAGAGCGAAGGTAGAGGAGGACAAGGAGGCATTGCTTTTGGGTATTATGTTGAAACAATTTTTAGCCAAATCTCCAGCCACTCTTACAAACATATGCCATTAGAAAAATGCAGATCAGATAAGAATGATAAATGGAGTTGTCAAACTGCAGATCAGAAGGGGTGTTGCAAGATTCTTATCTGATCATTTGCAAAGCAGGCGATCGATGACGTTTTGTTCGGTTCGTCAGATTTGCTAGTTGTAACGTTGTGACAGAAGTAAATACCCAACTTCATCTAAATTTTGTTGGCTTTCCTGTTCAGATAGGTTTTGATGGTATTTATATTTTCTGGAATTGCTTCTGCAAACGTCTCGGAGTAGTTGCAGGCAACCGATTGTCATTGGGATAAAAAGATCATCCTTTATAGGACTACTCGTCCAGTGACTCCTAATAATTTGCCTTTTGCATTGTATGTATTCACGTACTTGCCGTATTATTGGATCTAGTTCAATTTGAGGTCTAAGATGACTAACACATTGAACAAAAGTTCATAGACTAGCATTGTCATCATACCTAGAAATTTTTTGAATTTTCCGTTGGCCCCTAATTGCTTTAGAGCAATTCCTTTTGAATTCCTTGTGTGTGTGCACATAAGCGCTTTTTTCAGGTTCAAAATAGTATCAAGGTTTTTGTCAGATTTTCTTCCTGTGTTATCAGGGACTCTGATTCTCCAGGCTTCTTTAGTCGAGAATGTGGCAACTCTTTCCCAGATTTTCTCTTCCAATTCTGGTGCTATTGGATTGGTAACTTTGCTTGAGGACGTATGGAAGATTGACAGTTCTTGGCATTGAGTATCACCTTAGGGCGCAACTATAAATCCCGGAGGACTGATACTCTCTAGGAAAAGGTACTAGATATAAAATGTGCTTTATTAATATAGGTTGGGTCGGATAATAGTTGGGTCAAGCTTGGGTCACTAAATTTGCATATTATGAAAATGGGTCATGGGTTAAATAGGTCAATTTAGGTCAGATCATTTTCAACTTGGCTTATCCATTTGACAATCCTACTTTTAACTCATCACCAAGATCAATTTCCAAATTTCTCAAATAATTCACATCTTGAAATTCTTTCATGTGCTTTGACATGCTGCTCATTTCCTTGTATCAAAAGTTTACAAGTCTTTTAATTAAAAATGCTTTATGTTGTGAGGAGAGCAATTGGAAGAAAAATACTATAATCAATCCATTGTCAAATAAAGCCAACCATTTTCGATCCATTCATTCCCATTTTTATCTTCCTTGTTTCCTTTTATCTTATCAATATAATATATCTTCTATATGAGATTTTCAAATAAAGTAAATAGAGGCATTTAACTTAATCATGGTTAGGGGTGAGCGCGGTTCCCGGGTAGAACCGGGAACCGGAGAACCGAACCGAAGGTTCGGATTCAATTCTCGGTTCTTAAAGGACTGGTTTTGGTTCCCAGTTCCATTTTTCCGAGAACCGGCGATCTCGATTCCGATTCCAAGTGGAACTCGGAACCAAAACCAGTCGCGGAACCGGTTAGGGTTCCAAAAGGAACCCCCCTCCCTTGAGACTCCCAACCCTTTCACTTTCAGTTTTTCAGAGTCTTGCCAGATGCCGTTGGACGCTGGTCATCGACATCGCTCGCGTGAACCCTCGCCGCTCGATGTCCATTGCTATCGTGCTCTGCCTTTGCCCGTCGCTATCGTGCTCTGCCTCGACGCCCGTCGCCGACTACTCGACACAGGCAAATTTGAGCCGAGCTCGTCTCCGCTTGCGACCCACTGCCTCTGCTCGTGCCAGAAGCCCCGACAAGCAGAAGCCCCGATGATGCCGATTCGGTTATCTCCACTCACGACCCACCGTTGCTGCTCGTGCCAGAAGCCTTGACGACACCAATTCTGCTGTCTTCGCTCGCGACCCATTGCCTCTACTCGCGCTAGAAGCCCCGACAACGCCGATTCTATTGTCTCCACTCGCGACCCACCGCCACTATTCGCGCCAAAAGCCTCGACAACGCCGGTTCTGCTATCTTCACTCACGACCCACCGCCGCTACTCATGCTAGAAGCCCTAATGACACCGATTCTGCTGTCTCCACTCGCGACCCACCACCTCTGGTCACTAGGTCTTTGATTCTGACCCACGACGCCGTTGCTGCTATCTTTGCCTCTGCTTCGACGACCTGACACCAGTAGTCATGACGCCTGACGTTGTTGCCTCGAAGACCGGCGACCGACATCCCTGCTCACTGCTTAGCACCAGACGCCGCTCGCCCAGTGAAATTGGATTTTTGGACCTTCTCTCCAAGGGTATGATTTCGGGGTAATACCATCAAATGCTGTGAATTTCATTTGTATGATCTCGGGGTAATACCAATGTAGGGAGTGAGTGACTGATTTGGTGATTCTTGGACTTGCTTAATGATTATAGTTCTTTTGTGTCATTTTCATTTGTTTTTGGAGTTTAAATTCTGGATGAGCAAGTTGTTGGCAGCAAATTTTGAGTTGCCATTTGTATTTTGTAGCATCATTTTGAGTGACTGCTTCCCTCCGTTAAAGCCTTCTATCTATTCTTGAATTTTCTTTTGTTATTGGCAAGATGAACTTGAACAATGAAGGGGATATACATGATTCTATTTTAGTTTTGCACCAGCCTAGGTTACAGCACCAAAACTGCATGCTGGTCACTCTATGTAATTCTTTAATGTATGTAGAGTATTGATAGTAATGAATAAGGGCACCCTTTTCTTTTGATTCGATCTTTCTCTGTGCACTACCTAATTTGTCTGGCAGGTGATTAACCATCTTAGACCTGAATACTTAGAAGATGAAACGGACACCTTCTAGGGTGTGGATGATTGGGATGGTATAACTTTTTATTAAAGAGGAATATCTTCAGAATTCTGATTATGGCATGATGTTTTTACCATTGCTGTTTATATATGCTTGTAGGATGTGGAGCAAGGGACTTTATGAAAACTTACTTATAAAATGGAAATTGTCCGAAAACTGTGCTAGAACTTATTCATCCTATAATTTGATGTGCTATTCAATTGGCCATTGCAGTTCCCTGTGGAGAAGTATGTGGAGAATCTCCTAATTTAAGCCGGAGGTATGCGGTTCTTTTGAGATGTCTGATTCACCAATGGAACTGAAGGAAAGGCTGAAGCTTCAGCAAGAGCCATTAGATCATGGACCTACTATTATTTACGTCCCTACGAGGAAAATAACTTTGACAATTGCCAAATTCTTGTGACTTCAGCATCAAAGCAACAACTTATAATGCCAAGGTTTCATTCTGCATAATAAATACCCCTTTTAATTGATGTATTCTCAATTTGATGGTTTCATTTCGATATCATTCTTGCTTCAAACTACTCCACATTTCTTTATGCATGTACGTTATAGTTCAAGTCTTAAAATGAACCAAAAAAAAAGAAAAAAAGAACCTGTTAGAACCTGGAACCGATCCTAGAACCTGTAACAGGATAGGTTCCAAGTTCTTGGTTTTGATGAGTAAGTTCTAGGTTCCAAATTTTTTGGAACCTATACCCGATGGTAGGTTCCAGGTTCCAGACGGAACCGAACCGGAACCTGGAACTATTCACCCCTAATCATGGTGCTACTAGTTTCATCCATTGCACTAGCTCTTATACCATTTTATGGAGAGAAAGGTTAACAATTTACTGCTCAAACCTATTTTATGACCAAATCTTTCTCAAAACTCAACTTTCTAATATCAAAGTAACTCCAACAGTAACCGGTTACAATATTTCAATAATGTCAACCCCAAATCAGTAAATATAGTGTTGAAAAAAAGGACGAAGTAGAAAAGTGACACTCACAAAATTTTACGTGGAAACCCCAATGTAGGAAAAATCACAGACTACTCAAAAACTTACTTCAATCAATAATTAGAGCAAGATACACGATATCATCTCTAGTCAAATAGCTAGAGGCTCTTTACATGAGTAAAACATCAATATACAATCACTACAAAGGTAGAATAACTCAAAAATACAATAAATATCTAATGACCACAGAGAAATTGAAAGACAACTTGGAGAAAGATTTCAATGAACAAAATCAATCAACTTGTAGATCTTCATCTCATAAACAACATACAAAAATTTCAGCCAATTTTGACAAAATTTCATCATGGAATCTGGACCATCTCTCTCTTTGAAGCCACGCTCCCGGTCTCTTTTCTCTACTTCAGCAAGCCTTCTCTCTCTCTCTCTCTCTCTCTCTCTCTCTCTAGGTCTATCAATAATGTTCGGCGCCTTTTCTTTTTTCTTTCTATCTTTTTAAGATGATGAGTTGAGCCCCACGAGACAAACCCAACCTAGCCCCATACCCATCATACGAAAGTTGATTCGAGATGTGGATAACAAAACATAGCAGAAGCAACGTAAACCTTAGTCCCAAAGAAAAAGGAACTTGGGCCATCAAGATCTTTGGACATTACATTCTAAATCTTTAATAAAGTTGGAGCCGAAACTTCGTATGCTCTCTCCCATTAATTTGTCGCGGCGCTCCCTCTCTTGCTTCCAACCAAAGACTCGTGACGAGCATTAAGGTGTTCCCCATTTTATAAGCAAAAGAATTTGGCTAGATGATGCTCGACTGCTCGATGCTCATTATAAAATAATTTCCCAATCTTTTTTAAAGATTAGATTAGATTAGATTCGCCACAATTAGATCGCCCTCTAATAAATTTACATTGCGAAAGCAAATTAAATGCTGCAAATCTAATCCGATCTATTCTGATCCATAGGTTAATGTTGGTCAGGTCTTATTTATTGTTTTTAAATCTTGGGATTCTATTGACTTTTATTTGACTCGAAACATTTAAAAATTATCCCGTATGTATAAATATTGAACTGTTAATATGCATTCAACACTTCTCATGCATTTGCAAAATCAAAACAGCTTCTTTTTTTTTTTTTTCTTTTTTTAAATTAATATTTGTAAGAAAAGGGTTCTCTTAAATAATCAACAATGAAGACAGCTAAGTTTAAAGTCTCGGCACATGACGAGAAGTTATTATATGACCTATATATGTTCATGTGCATGGGACATTTTAGTCGCTAAAATCGGCATCTCTTATTGTATATTTGATTTGAGGCCTGCCTGATTTAAGGTGAACGTACGAAATCGTTTTGATAAATGGAGGGTTTGAATCTCGCCGCG
This sequence comes from Eucalyptus cladocalyx, assembly GCA_017140615.1. NCBI lineage: Eukaryota > Viridiplantae > Streptophyta > Magnoliopsida > Myrtales > Myrtaceae > Eucalyptus > Eucalyptus cladocalyx. Next base: position 23,008,335 of record CM029517.1, read on the forward strand.
ACTGTCTTTCGAAGTCTGAATACATCGTCCTTGGTGTTCTTTAATCTGACTGCTATTTGCCGTTCAGGACGTGGATCCTCCGCTCCGCACGGTGGGTACTTCCATCGGCATCTCAATAGATCTCTTCCGTTGCCACCAATGGCTGAGATTTATGAAAGCATCAAGAGGAGTCTCGCACAAAGCGCGGGACCTTCAGCACTTTGTGCTGAACGATGGAAATTGCATGAGCCGTATAATAAAGTTGTAGGAAAAGCGGGAAAAGTGTTAAAAAAAATGGGATAAGTACACTAATGGTGCCATAAGTTGTGTACGGCGCTCACTTTGGTGCCAAAAGTTTCTGTCAGATCATTTAAGTGCCAAATCGGAGGAAAAACACTCACTTTGGTACCATCGGCGAAAGATTCCAGCCAAAATGATTTTTTTTTAAAAAAAAATCGATAAGCCTTTAAATGACATCGTTTTTAGGTCCTCCTTAAGAAAACGACGTTGTTTTGCCGTCCTACGTGGATGGTTTCATGAAAATGACGCCGTTTAGCTCACATGGGGAAAAATTAGGGTTTTCGCCGCTCGACCACAGTTGTTTGCCCGCCGTCGCTCGGCCACCGTCGCTGCTCGGCCACCATCACTCAACCGCCATTGTAGTTGCTCGACCAGGTGAGCGAGGAGAGACTGAAATTGTTGCAAGAAAAATCGAAGGCGAGGGCGGAGGAGGAGGAGGAAGAAGATGGGTTGAAGGGGCTGCTGGTGCGCTGCTGCTGCTGGTGCGTTGCTGGTGTCGTTGCTGGTTTGCTGCCGGTGTTGTTGTTGGTGCCGTGCCAGTGCCGTTGCTGGTGTGGGTCTTCGAGGAAGAAGAAGACACGAAGACGAGCTTCCCTCTCTCTCAATTTGGGGATTATGGTTTCAAAGTTGGGGGAAAGATGCCAAACGGCATCGTTTTGGTGTTTGGATCTTGACTCAACTCTCCGACGAGCCACGTCGGCGTAAAAAATTGATAAAAAAGGCCACGTCGGATTTCCGGCCAATTTCGTCGGAGTTGGCACCAAAGTGAGCGTTTTTCAAATTTTTTGGCACTTAAGTGATTCGACGTAAACTTTTGGCACCAAAGTGAGTGCCATACACAACTTATGGCACAATTAGTGTACTTAAACCTAAAAAAAATTATAAACTTATTATATTAATATCGACTTAGACCTAAATCTTTGGGTTTAGAGCAAATAAAGTCTTTCTAGCTAATTTTGGTTGGATATTATGGAGGTAAATGCTAGGCATCCTACAAAGCACATCCGATATTGAACATTAACATTTTAATAAAGTTTTAATAAATTTCTAATTTGTTCTTTTTTTTTTTTTTCCATTTGATTTCCTTCCAAGGCTAGCGAGGATGGTCTTGCTTGAGCAAGGGTGGCCCTCACTACCACAGGCAAGGTTGGCCTTGTTAGGGCGAGGGCAAATGTCCATGAGGATGCCCTCATCCAAGCGATGTCTAATCTTGCTAGATCTAGTGAGGGTAGCTTTGCTAGCCATATTGTGATGGCCGCACAAAAAAAGAGGAGAAAAAATAAAAGAAAAAACTGAAAATTATTAAAACGTTATTAAAAATGTTCACACCATCTTGTTATATATCATGCAAATGATTGACGTTCATGCGTTGGCAATATCTCAACCAAAATTAGTTGAAAAGAATAAATTAATTTTAAGTCAAAAATATTTATAATTATATTTATAGAATCAAAAAAATTTATGGCTAAATTAGTGTCGTAGAACTTATCCGACCCTCATCTTCCGGATAAATGCCGAGCGAGGAAATTTCGCGCGGAGAAGGGGAGATTTGGGGGAGGGAGGGAGGAAGGGATCAGCGCCCGCGAATTGCGTGAATGGAACGCCTTTGACAGAGTAAATGAAGGCGACGGTGCGGAGACCGATGATGTGGAGGCGCCTCCAGATCTGCGCCCCCCTCAAAGCACGGGTCACCCCCCACGACAAACGTTGCGCTAGTCAATGACCACGAAAGAATCGCCCACTAAAGTCCAGCATATCGAGACCCAACCAAAAAAAAAAAAAAAAAAAAAAAAAAAGGGGGTCCAGCATATTAAATTAGTAATAAAATATATTCAGAGACATCATCTACATTACGTTAGGTTTATTTTTTTAATTTTTTTTTGTGAACGATAATGAATATATAAAGAATGATCAACCCACCCAAGATCGTGAATAAAATTTACATTCAAGGATGAGTTACGAGAGGAAAGATCTTAGGGATGTAAAAGCCACAAGTGGCAACCAAAACAGCAAACACAAAGGGTCATGAAAAGCACGGCATGAACAACTGGCCCCTAGAAACACAAAAAACCCTTAGCTAGAGAAGAGAACAACCGCCAAAAACAGCAAGCCGCTGCTCACAAAAAATAAAGAAAAACCTGAAAATCATTTTCCCAAAAACAATAACTTGTATCTCTTAAAAAAATGAACAAATGAACAATATTTTCATTGTTTACGGAAATATTTAAATATAAATTATTGTTAATAATAAAAACATTTTTTGTTGGCTGATTATTTTAAGGGATATAACAAATTATTATTAGGAAACTGTTCTTCAAATTATTTATATTCTGCAAAATAAATGAAGTCAAATTCGAATCGAATTTCTCTTTTTCTCGTTTATTCTATTCACACTTTGAGAGCATATTTTCACCGCTTCCGCGTGAATAAGCTCAGGTGATTTCCGTGAGAGAGTGCAAAGGGATGGGAGTGCATTGTCTGCATTATAACACAACAATATAACGAAACACAAGCTATTGTTACGTGTCCCCTTGATTTTGTGCGCATGGATTCGACCGATGTTGTTACTAAGGTTTTAATTCGGTTTTTTGACGATGTGCTTTGACCGAAATTTGATTGATTTCTCTGCGAAAACGTTGATGCATCGGCTGTGTTACTAACTGAAGTGAAAGCTAATTGAATTCGATCGAAAGTCCTGCGACCGCCGGGTCGAATTCACCCTTTCATGCGTGAGATGTATGCTTTCGTGATTGGGTTCTTAAACGTATGTTATTACGATTAAAAAGGAAAATGATTCATGCGTTTCGAGCATCCGAACGTGATTGTGTAAGAAAAAAAATTTCATCAAGACGTACCGGATGACGGAAGCACTGCTGAAAATGCTGATTGCTGACCAGTTGGGTCTTCCAGATTTAGCCAAGAAGTCAGTTGCATGTTGATAAGGACTAGGAGGAGACCAGGAAGACACTCGCGTTGGCGAGATTCGAAACGTGCCGCTTTAAAAAGCCCGGCAAGACGATACTCTCCTTGCAAGTATACCCTCTCCCTCTCTCTCTACAGGCTCTTTCTGGGGCAACTTGTGTTCAAAGCTGGGCTAGCTCCAGTGGCATTAGCAGGGGACATTTCTTGCCCTCTTTGCATTTTGTGTTGTGCCAGAATGAAGCTATTGTGGGTCGGCATTGTTGTGGGGCTACTCTATTTCAGGGAGGTGGTGAGTGGGTATGAGCGGGTTGGTTTCAATGCAACAGAGCTGTCCCATTTTGAAGCTCTTGGAGCTTCCCTTGGGTTGCCAATGACCCTCTCATGGTTGGCCTCACTCTCATCCAGAATGCTGCTGCTAAAGGAGCTGGTAACACTCTCTAAGCACTCATCCTCAATGCTTCAGTGACCATTTTGATTTTACAGTGCCTTTGCTTGCTGGCTCTTTTAAGTTCATTCCCCATGAATGTGCACAGGACTGTTGTTCTTTCTGGGGGCTCATGTTTACTGTGATTCATTATTAAAGTGCTTGAGTATTAACAGATATTGTTAGAGCCAGAGCTTCTGACTTCTGAGTTCGAGTTCTCTAGGCCCCTTGGTGTCCAGAAACTGAACTCATTTCATCTTTAGTCTTGATTAGATGCGTCGGTCTATGTGCGAGTGGGACTGGAGTTTAAACGAAATTCATCTGAAATCCCGCATCTTGCTCCTTTCCATATATCTGATTTTTCTCTTCTGTGAGTTTGAGATATTAAAGTGGTAGATTTGCACGTGCTGTCCTATTCTTAGTCTGCATTTCTTGTGCTTTCAGTCTGCTTGGATGGAACGTTACCTGGGTATCACTTCCGTCGAGGATCCGGTTCAGGAGCTAACAGATGGCTCATTAATTTGGAGGTTCGTTAAAGGAATTTATGGTCTCTAATTTGTCACCGTATGCATCCCATCACCTGCCATTGTTGCTTGTGCTACTTACTGTGAATGTAGAAACTTCAAATTTCAAAATGTCGTCGCGATTTCATAGTAAACCGTCCCTTATTAGCCCACTTACCAGAAGCATGTGGACACTTGTCTTAATCTTCCTTTTGTATAATGGAACTTTACAAGACATATCAAGTCTTATTTCATATTCGTTACATGAGATGACCAATCACACATCAAACCGTGACTATAGCCTCTCTATTTGGAGCTGTCTGACTAGTGCTTTTCTCCACATTCCTAAGACATAACAAAAATGGCAGTAAATTCAAAGTATGCGGTCTCATTCATTAGAGATCCTCTTGTTATCTATCTCAAAGAAAACATTGTCTTGTCTCGACAAATTACTTGCAAAAAGCACAAAACTTGATTTTGCTTTTCCCTGGAGTGGGAAAGATAGCTGATTACATGAGTAAAACTTTACTTTCTGAGGTACCTTATGGCAGGGTGGAGGATGGTGCAACAATGTGAGAACTTGTGTTTATCGGAAAAAAACTCAACGTGGATCCTCTAAATACATGGAAAAAGAGATACCCTTCACTGGAATACTGAGCAGCAACCCTGAAGAGAATCCTGGTTCTCTTCATGCTCTGCCTAAAATTTATTCCCAACTTTGGTTCTAGTCTTTGTACTTTCCTTTTGCTTCTGAAGGCTTAACTTTAAAGGACTTCCAATGTGCAGATTTTTTCAACTGGAACAAAGTGAAGCTTCGCTACTGTGATGGTGCATCTTTTACTGGGGACACTCAAGATAAGGTCCATTTTTCATTGAACTTCTCAGTCTAGTGATTCTAAGTTAGATATAGAGATCCTTTAATAGAGATATGACATCATGCAGTCATATGTTGTTTTTTTTGTGGACAGAGAAAGCTTTCCCTTTGCAGTAGAGCATGTTTGATTGGTTGACCTTCCTGTGTTTCTTTGTCGGTGTATGTCTGCTAAATGTCAATTGCCCAACCGCATGACTAATGTTCAAATAAATCGCCGAAGCATTATTTGAATTGGCTAAATAAGCAAACTAGAAGAAGACTTCCATCTAATGTTAGCTTAGATTTCATTAAGCATGTTGATTCTAAAGTATAAACAACTTCAACTGAAGGATGCGCAACTAGAGTTCAGAGGACAGCGCATATGGTCAGCTGCAATGGAAGATCTGATGTCGAAGGGAATGTCATCCGCCGGACAGGTTGAACACAAATCTCTAATTCTACTGCTGTGTAATGGTCATGATCACTGAACCTCTGAATGTTGCTGTCTCTTTAGTCATCTTTAACTCTTTTTGTACAAAATTTTTTGGGTTTCTAGGCCCTTCTTTCTGGGTGCTCTGCTGGTGGCCTGGCATCAATTCTTCACTGTGACGAGTTTCGTGATCTATTCCCAAAAACAACAAAAGTGAAGTGCTTGAGTGATGGCGGATTATTTCTTGATGTGTATGTATCAATATGCCTTGATTTTGTCCTCATTTCTCACGCTTCACTCCGTGAAGCATCTCATAAAATGTCTCTGGTGGCTTTTTTCCCCTGAATTCTAGGTTTGATGTATCTGGTGAGCGGACCCTCAGAAACTTCTACAATGGTGTAGTGGATTTGCAGGTAGGAGCACATTTTATATCTCTGACGCCTTCCAGTTTCAAGCTCTGGTCGGCCAAATTTTTTATTAAATTTTGCTAATAACCAAAAGTTTATGTTTTAATATTTTCTTATGATTTCAGGGGGTGAAACAGAATCTTCCACGCACGTGCACTGATCACCTTGACCCTACACTGGTATTCCATCGTTATCAACTTGAGTCCTTGAGTTTCCGTACATACAAATCTTGTGCTCACAAGTCTGATCATGGGCACAGTAAATGAAGTTACTCATTCCCAAATTGATGTTCTTCTCTCCTAATGTTTATCCTTCCCAGTGTTTTTTCCCACAAAACTTGATTGCCAGCATCAAGACCCCCCTATTTCTGCTCAATGCGGCATACGATTCATGGCAGGTAACAACTCTCTTCTACAGAAAGCGACATCAAGCAATGCATAGGGCAATGAATTGAGCTATCTGTGAAGATTTTAACATCATTTATATTTTTATAAATCAGATTCAGGCCAGTCTAGCTCCACCATCGGCTGATCCCCAGGGATATTGGCATGAATGTACATTTAACCATGGCAAATGCACTTCGTTGCAGATTCAGTTTCTGCAAGGTGAGTTCCACACTGGCCTTATGTCGGGAAGTAATAAAATATGCATCCACAGTGGACCTACTAATCATGCTTCTTGTTTCTGCGTGTCTCAAATAGGGTTCAGGAGTCAAATGCTGAATGTGATAAAAGATTTCTCTAAGTCTAACCAAAATGGTTTGTTTATCAATTCGTGTTTTGCCCACTGCCAGTCTGAGAGGCAGGACACTTGGTTCGCTGACGATTCTCCACTTATTGGAAGCCAGGTACAATTGTTGTATCCGATTCTAGCATCATCCTCACTTGATGAATATACTAAACACTCATGCATGACCCGAGTTATACAGAGAACAAACACATTATTCATGTTATTCATTCTCAATGTTGATGTGCAGCCGATTGCGATTGCTGTTGGGAATTGGTACTTTGATCGAGCAATGGTGAAGGCCATCGATTGTGCATACCCTTGTGACAAAACCTGTCACAACCTTATCTTTAAATGACCGGGTGCTTCATCGGTGTTAACCCATTTGCAGGATAGCTCTAGGGAAGTGATGTATGCGAACTTTGTCAGCATAGTAATTTGCAGTTCATAGATAGTTGATAACAGACTGAAGGCTGCTGAGAAGTGCAAAAATTAAAGTCAGCTCGTCTTTTACTGTTCTTCATTCCTGTGGGGGTTGCTTATTTTAGTGGTACAGATGAAGTAACAATTTTGCCAAGTTGTTCAAATGTTCTTCTCCAATGTACCTCCCTTGTGTCATGCAATAGCCAATCCAATATTTTTCTGTCAGGTACATCTAAAGCGCCGTGTTTATGGGATCGTATCCTATGATAGTGATTTCCTCTATTTGTATAGCAATTCTTCGACATGTTTCGGTGACCCAGTGTTAGTAAATGGCATGCACATCTTTTCTTTCCTTTCAGTTCTCCACTGTTCCTTTTAGAGTGAACAGCAAGTTGCTTCCTAGTTTCCTGTCATATTCACGATGATATTTCTATTTATGCAATCGATGAGCAGCTAAAAGGAATGTTTTACTTATTCATTTAGTAGCTTTTTCATTTAGATGTAAGCCTAAAAACTTAGATTTGTCTGAAACGGAAAGGCTCATTGGAATGTCGGGAGCAATATTTTTAGCAAAATACATAGCTAACATATGGCTGAATAATATTCCGAATTGTGCGTTGCTTGGAAAATTGACTACCAGCTAACTAAGATAAAACTTTCATTTTTACATAAAAAGAGCTGGAGAAATTTGCAATGATTTTCTAGGAGATGATCATTTTAAAGTTTCTAGACTTCCATTTTATCAACTTGTCAGTGGGATATTTACTTCCAATCTTTCGGCTGAAACAGATCCATTGAATTCAAATGAACAAACTCAATCAATGAAAGTCAGTGCAAAGAAACTGGAACTTTTATCTTCTGGAAGATGCTGATGAAAACAAGCGTATGATGTGTGTTAGCCATCTAATCTTGCCACAAAGATGGATGGAACTAAAAGTAAAAATTTGAGGTCTGTTCTGAATCGTACGGACAAGAAGTTGTCCCAGGAAAACCAAGACGAGACATGGGATCTCTACAGATGGTCACTATCTCAGCTCATGCGGTCATGGTACTGACTAAACCTTATAAAAATCAATACCCTCTGTTGTGTCATGTGTCTTCACCATCCGAGAATTCGAAAAAGGAAAAAGAAATAGAAAACGAGTCTGCAACGAGACACCAAGAGGCAGAGTTGCACAAGAATGGTATTTATAATCATGACGCAACTTCATCACATATTTGAGGCATATCTAGGTGAACACATATAAGCTCTAGTGATCAATCTCATACGTTCAGTAAAATAGAAGGGAATAAGAAAAAACGATGGGAACTGCATCATTACATTAACAATGCACACCTGCCAAAAAGGGAAAAAGGAGGAAGGAAGAGGAGGAGGTTGTTTGAAGATTTGTTGTTCATACTTTCTGGTCTTGAAACATGTTCTTCCGAGGCTCCAAAGAAGACGAAGAATTTTTCCCTGAAGAAACAGCAATTACTTGAAGAGTCTTGCCATACATGTCAGAGCCTGGTGAGGCTCGCAGAATCTGATCGTGTGAGCAATTGCTGATCAAGCCACCACCAGTCACTGAGCATGTGCCTGCTGACGGCTTCACGTCAGTGTGCTCCAGTTGAGAAGCTTCACTTGGCGAGAGGTTAAACACAAATGGAGTGTGGTGGATATTCGAACCATTTCGTGACTTCTGCATCACACACCGACGGGTGAATATTGGTTTCTTTGTCAACTCTCCCGCAGTTGGCCGATAACCATGAGATCGGAGAGTTTTCAATGTAATATATATGGGCCATAAAATCCAACCCATCTCTCTTTTAAGCCCAAGCCCAACTATTTGTCTTTCTCCGTTTTTAGGTCAAGCAACTGGGCTTAAAAAGGAGGGAGGGGGGGGAGGGGGAGGAATCGGACAAAAACAAAGGGAAAATAAATAAGTGTCTATGAAGAAGGGAAAGAGGAAAGGAAGCCAGGCACCCTAACTAGCCGAATCAACTACAAATAGTAATGCCTGGTAACTATTCATGTCACACCCCAAAACTACAAGGAATGGGAATGACACGGCCGTCTTTCAACCCGAAGGACGCAGCCTCAAACACAACCAATAACCCGATATCAACTTATATATATCAAACCATATATATAAATATCAGATAAACCACCAATTTTAACATCAGAGTTTCTATAATCCACCAAAAAGAGATATGCATTTAAAACTTAGACAATCCAACCACTAGCAAGGATCATGTGCACCACTTCTTTAAACCATACCAAAAGAAAATAAAAATAGAACTCCCCAAAAGTTTCCCACCGACGGCTCTCTCTCTCTATTCGCCGCTAACCGAGGAACCTGAAAAGATTAAATGAGGAGTGGGATGAGCAACCACAGCTCAGTGAGTAGTACATATCTTCTAAGCAGATCCAACAAACACTATGCATGTATACAAAACAATACCAAATTTCATAACGCCAATTCAATATATAAAATACATATCGAATCATATAAAAGTTATTTCTCATCATCAAAGCTTTATACTAATATGGAAAACTCATTTAAATCGCCATCAAAAGTCAAGCATCAATGGTCGAATCCATTGAATAATCTCCATCAAAAACACATATCAATGGTCTATCCATTAATCAATCTTTTGCTCAATAACTAACCATGGTCACGACACAACGCCTTATGACAAGATAACCAAGATTCTCCCCTTGGCAAGGTCTCCACCTACAAAGCCGATGGATGGGCCTAAAAGGATATCCTAAACCTAGTATGCATACCCCAAAAACCCCTCACTGGGTTTACAGTCATATTGAGCATAAATAACCATTCTTCAATACTAGAAATCCAATCCAGAAATCAATATCTTAAACCAAACAAATAACATTTTGCAACATAGCCCATCATCCATTTCATATCCGTTTCTCAAATCATCATAAACATTTTCATAAATCAGTCGCAAAGCAATTTCATATATGTTTCTCCACAAACCTTAATACAACGTGTTTTTCAAATATTCACAATCAACCAAAGGGTAGCAATTGCTCGATCTGGCTTTTATGCAATAAAAATGCTCTTCTTGATTCAATATATATACATACATACTTCAAGACATGATTTTATAAAACCAAAGAAGATATAGTACCACTCACCTCGTCATCGATGACCAAAAGACAAACGATACTCGTATCGTCGAACTCAAGGTCCTATCAAATAACCAAGAAAAATGTTAAAATCTAATAAAACTCTATCTCCACTACGAAACAACTAAATTAAATAACTCCTATGCGCTAACAAATCGCATAACCAAAGCGATTGTTCAAGCCATTCGCAACACGAAGTTTAAGCGCAAAACTTAATTGCACCTTAACTTTCTCTTCCAAACCCCGATCCGAACGTACTTATAGTCAATAGAGAGCCCTTGACACATATTACAAGAATCCCAACTTCGCTGCCACAAAATCAAGCCGAAAAATGACAAAATACGGGTCCAAAGCTGCTGGACGCGTACTGTTCACTACACGTGGGAAACTTTGAAATTTTGTTTCAGACAAACCATAAGCTCAAATCACAATCTGTAAAATCCCATGGCTCCACAACACCCTAAATTACCATTCCTACAAAAATTCGCGGCTCAACAACTCCAAAATTGGACTTTGCCGCTCGATTTTCCAAAAATTCCGAATTTGAGTCCTAAATCCAAAAATTACTTCAATCGGACGAACGAGGGGCTTAATCTCTTACCAGGTGCTGCGTTATGGAGTCGAGTCGGCTTGGCAAGGCATCCAAGGCGTGCACGTGCCCAAAACTCCTTTCCTTTCTTCCCCTTTCTCTTCTTCTTCTTCTTCTTCTTCTTTTCTTTCTTTTTTTTTTTTTGGTCGAGGACCCCTCAGCTTCTATCTAACCGAACCCTCTCCCCTCTCTTTTTGCTTTAATGACTTTTCAGTTTCTTTTTCAGTTTCTTCTTTTGGGGCCCACTAACATAATATTACAAAGGCTGATTATTCGTCCGATCGAAGTAATTTTGGAAGTTAGGGCACAAATTAGGAGCTATGCAATTTTGAACTACCAAATTCATTTAAGGAGTTTGTGGGATTGCAATTTTTGTGGAAATAGTAGTTTAGGGCATTGTTGAGCGTTGGGGCTTGACGAAACTCGATTTCAAAGTTTGGATTGTTTGTAGTAAATTTCCGAAATTTTGCATGTGACTTATGCATTACGGATAATACATGTAATGACAAAAGACAAATGTACACCATAAATGAGCTTCTTCGTAGCACTTAGGAGTTGATACATTGACGATTGAACATGGTTTAGTTGAGTTTTTTGTTAGAATTGTGTATTACTTAGTCTTTAATATCATTTTTCGATTAATTGATAGAAATGCGAGTGCATCCACTTGAGTAACCATCATAGGTTGATTTTTGGCTTTTCCCAAATGAGTGATACTATTTCTTCTTTGAATTTGTAAATTCATATTTCAAAAATGAAATGGATTAGTTATGTTATGAGTTAAGAACACACATATTGCTTGCATAAATAGGATCGAACATGTATTACCATTTGCATATTATATGTGAAAATGTTAACTTTTGACTATCGTTTAAATTGATTCCTTGCAAATGGATTTACAAAATCTTTGGGAAAAGACTCACAAAAAGTTATTGTCTTTAAATATGGTTTATCAAAGGTTATATACTGATTTGTGAACTGATTTATGAAATTGAGTTTGAAATAGTTTGGGAAACATATTGTGATATATAAAATGTCGTTTAATAGAGATTAATCAATGGAGTTGACCATTGTTATTTCAATTGTGATGGTGAAAAGTCATGATTTGTTTATTAAACCTCAGTTGGGAGATGATTTCTAGTTTTGGTTGTAGATTTTTTAGAGATTGAGGTTGATGGATTATGCTTGGTATCTCTGTGAATCCATTAAGGGGTGTGTGGGTATGCATATACTAGTTTAGGATATCCTTGTGGGCCAAGCCACAGATTAATAATAGATAGAAATCTAACCAAGGGAGGAATCTTCGTCATCATGTCACAAAAGTTACATGTGACCATAGTTAGATACTTGAGCATGAAATTGATTAATGGAATAGACCGTTGACGTGTGTTTTTATGAGATTAATTGATGGACCGGATCATTGGTGTTTGCTTTGTTATTATCTTGAGTATTTTGTTATGAACACATTATATTAAAGTAAGAAATATTGCATTTTGGTCTTGAAGATTTGTTAACTTCCGAATTTGGCGAAAGTGAGATATATTTGTGTCTTAAATGTGTATAATAATTGTTCAATCTGCTTAGAAGAAATGTATAACTCATTGGGCCATAATAACTCATTTCTATTTATTATCATGTTTTTCATGTCTCTTAGTTAATGACCATTAGAGTGAGAGCATTATCGCAAGAATTTTTTGAGAGCTGGATATTTTGGATATAATTGAGATTGTGTCTTTTGGAGAAAGAATGGTTGTGTTACTCCCTCATCCTTACAAGATTTGGGGTGTGAAATTTGTGGTATCAGAGTTTAGGTTATGATATATAGGCGTAGATTTAATGGGATGTTTTGATGTTGTGTGTTAATTTATACCACGCATTAGTCTCAGTCTCCTATTACTAGGATACATGTTTCATTCTAGGTCAAAATGATCATCGATTTGACTCAAAAAGCGGGAGAGCCAAAGCAATTCATACAATTGGTGGTGCGCTACCGAATCTGAGGAGGAAACTCTGGATTCTTCCTTCCTTCGAAATTTGTGTCATTTCTTATTTGCTTCGACTTTTAGGGTTTTGAGGATCTGGATTTAATGAGCTTTTTATTTTCTAAGATATGTGCTATTGAATAGAGAAAGGCCGAAGAATCTAGGCCCCAGTTGCAAAACTTGAGAAAACTAATTGATAAAGCAAAAATCAAAATGAGCCTTCGAGACTTTAAGGTGTGAAAAGACAAAGAAAGAACTTGAATTAGAGAAGCAGAGAACAATGATGGAGAGACACATTTCTCCATTCGATGCAAGATTTGATACCGAGCTCCTTTGTTGCAATTGGCTGTCGTTTTTCTCGCTCAACTCCTACCGAAATCTCAAAATTTTGTGGAGTGCTCTCTCATGAGAGAAAATGTATCGTTTGTCTGAGGACATTGATATTCCAAGGTGCAGGAATGAATGGTGGTTTAGATATATGTTGCCTCAAGAATTTTCACTTAGTTTGCATCCCAAAGGCTTCAAATGGGAAATTCTATTATGGGAGGAAGTTCTAGCCCGAGAAATAGAGAAGTTCTTGTACTTTTTAAATCCACGTATTATACCCATCGAAGGACTGTAAAACAGTAATCTCGAATGGGGGAAAAGTACTGCGTTCGCTTGTTTGCTTGCAAGGGAGAGCATGTTGTTCATGTTAAAGATCACATTTGGTCAGTCATCCTTGAATCACTATGATGTGTTCATATTGGACACTGCTTCAAAAATATTTCTTTTCAGTGGGTGCAACTCTAGCATACAAGAAAGAGCTAGAGCTTTGGAAGTTGTTCACTATATTAAGAAAAATGAGCATTATTGAAACTGTGAGGCGGCAACAATAGAGGATGGGAAGGTTGTGGGCGATGCTGATGTTGGCAGAAACCAATGTAACGATCGAACAAAGTCATTCATGATTCCTTATTCTGGAGTTTCTTTGGTGGCTATGCTCCTATTCCTTGAGGTTCGCCATATGCATTCTAGAAGCAGGGAATTGTTCAATTTTACAAATTATTCAGTGCAAAACAATGACTCGACGGAAACTATTTGAAGTGGTAAAGAGCTTTTGAACCAAGAATTGCTCCACATAAATAAGTGCCATTTGTTGGACTGTTATATTAAGATTTTGTACGGAAGGGCAGGTGCACCTCAATGAAGGAATGGAAGCCATCAATTTCAACTACAATAGTTTTTCTCTGAAATGAGGGCAGATCATTTAGGATTCACGTGACCTTATTAATTGAAGGAGTAGATATCTCAGTTTTTGGCCAAGTTATGAGTCTTATGTTCTGAATCTTCTAGCAAAAATGGTAAAGTGTGTTGAAGTTCTCAAGAAATTCCACTAGACACCAAAAACAAAGGATCAAGATCATCTCATGGAAGCCAGAGGAGGAATGGTGGCCGGATCTTATAAGAGGAACAGGCTGGTTCAGATATGCCGTGACTTTGATGGCGTGTCCTAGCCGTTGAAGCACTTGAATGGTTAGATATGTCAGATTTTTGGTGATATTGTTGGACTTACAGCCAATGATGATGTCTTTGTCGCTTGTAATGAGAGTGTAGTCCCAGTGTGCCCTCTCTAATGTGTATGTTCAAGTGCACGGGACATTTTATATGCCAAAATTGACCTGTCTTATTGTATATTTGATTCGAGGGCCTGCCTGACTTAAGGTAAACGCACAAAATCAATATGATAAATGGAGGGAAAATTGTCCAAAAAGTTCTAAACCTATTGCATTTTTGCCAATTCAGTCATAAACCTTTCAATCTTGCCGATTGAATCCTCAACCTTTTATCAATTTGTCAATTGAGTCCATCAGGCTAATTTATGCCGGAAAATGTTTACGTGGATATATAGTTAGCGCCGGCTGCCCTACATGGCCGGACCGGCACTGACGTGGACGCCAAACTTAAAAAAATGATGATTTTTCTTTTTTTTTGGCTTACGGAGGAAAATTCCCCCAAATCAGAACCCTCTCCCAAATCACCTCCAAATCAGAACCCTCAAAACCCTCGACAACGCTGGCTCTAACCCTAATTTGCTCGCCCACTCCAAAAATTAGAACCTCGTAGCACTTGACTCCGAAAGTTTTCTCGACGACGCTCGGGAGGAACAGGGGATTTCTGCGAGCAACTTCTAAGGGGACCTGATTCAATGCAAAGACCCAACCGAGACTCGATTTGTTCTCAAGATTCCATAGCAAACTCGATATTTTGTGGTCCCAATTTTCTCACGCAGTCTACACTTAGCGAGCACGACAACAAGGTATGTTTTGTGGTCCCGAATTAAGTGTGTGTAGTATAATTTGTTCGACTCATGATGTTGGAGAGAAATATTTTTCAATGCTTTTTTTTTTGGAAAGAGAAAATGCTGGTGGGTGTTTGGGGTCGACAGATTATCTTTGATGAGGAAGAGGAGCAATTAGGTGTGAGGCAGCTGTTCCTTTAAGGTTGTGTTCCTAGTTTGAACATGGACGTGTTCCTGCCTTGGAGAAGGTGTCTGCTTTATAAGTCATATGGCCGATGTCGTTTGAAGACAATTTCCAGTGGGGTCGTAAGTGTGCATGTCCACTGCCTAATAATGCTTTTAGAATTATCAATGAAAATCTCAAGTTCTCTCCAAAATGGATTTTCTAAAATGTCTCCTTCCTTTCTTTGCGTTCTAATGTCAAACCTGATAGGAAAGGGATAATCCTGTGTTTATTGAAAGTTAGCAAGACGGATCTAGAGTTTGATTTTTAGGGTCCAACACACTACGGAATAGAGATAATGGAAATCACGAGTATCGTGAATATGAAAACTAAGTCCAAAAAGGTCAATTATCAATGTCGCCCATAAGTCCAAAAAGTTTGTAGATCTAATGGCACGCAGGAGTTAGGTTGTTTCATTTGCTTTGTGCATGTATGTCAATAAACTCATTCAGCTAATAAAATAATTTTCTATGTTGACGCCACATATCTTATATTGATCAACAAATTTGATTATAAAGTTCAATTTTTTGGGGGGTCAACAACGTTGAAATGATACTACGTTAGTTGGATAATCAAATTTAGAATTAGGCGTGCAAAATTACGGCCAATTCAAAGTTTGGAAAGAGTCAGGTCACTTGTAGATTTGAAAGCCAGGTCAGGCCAGGCTGATTCTAATCCCATCTTTAGCTATTTCAACAGGAGTTATTTGGGATCCTAAATGTTTAGGGGTCGATCGACAACTTCAACTTGTTATACATTAACATAGATTAATCTAAAGGCTTATCATGCGTTTGTTTATATATTGTCTTTAGTTTTAGAGGACTTGTGGGGCTACTATTTTAGTGAACTCACAAGCGTATAATCCATTTTTTATTTGATACACAGTAGATATATGAATTAGACAGCTCATGCTTTCCATGGTCTCTAAACTTTGGAAGAGTAAAACACCCTGCAACTTTGGTTCTAGAAGATAACATGTCTTTAACTTTATTTTGCTTTAAGCATGTTACTTCTCTCTCAGAACATGTGGATTTCATTTATATATTGGCTTTAGCTTTAGAGAACTTGTGGGGCTACTATTTTAGTGAACTCGCATGCGTATAATCCATTTTTTTTTAAACACAGCAAATATATGAATTAGAAAGCTCATGCTTTCCATGGTCTCTAAATTTTGAAAGAGAAAACAATACCTTGCAACTTTGGTTCTAGAAGATAAGACTTCTTAGTTCTACATGTCTTTAACTTTATTTTGCTTTAAGCATGGTACTTCTCTCTGAACAAGTTGATTTCATTTATACATTGGCTTTAATTTTACAAAACTTGTGGGGCTGCTATTTTAGTGAACTCATAAGCTTATAATCCATTTTTTAGTTGAAACATAGTAGAAATATGAATTAGAAAGCTCATGTTTTTCATGGTCTCTGAACTCTGTAACTACTATAGTGGCGTTGACTTTTGTCATCTTATTTCCTCTGTCCAGGTGTCATGGATCATTTTGAGAACCATTCAGCATAGACGATGGTGTCGATCCCTCCAATTAGCAACGATACATCCGTGTTTTGCTATTGTGGCCTAAAATCTCCTCTACGAAGAGCAAGGACGACGGACAATTGGGGAAGAAGATATCATGGTTGCCCAAAATACAACTACAAAAATAGAGCGGGAAAATTGTGGATTTTTTATTTGAGTTGCGAAAATCAGTCAATTGACAATGAGTGTGTCTAAAAATTGTTGGGGATTATCTGATTGTTGGGGATTATATGATTCAGCTATAGATTCTTGAGATGGTACAAATCTCACGAATGATTCCCCCATAATCTGAGCTTTTGTGTGACCCTCTTATCAAATTCTCTGATATTTTTCCTTCCTTCCATAAGGTCCACATCATCATCATCATCATCATCATCAGTCAAGATTCGTACATCGATGAGGACGTTTGTGTCTTCATCTTTTGAATAGATTTCATCATCATCACTGTTATCATCATCAGTCGCTACCTCATTAGCTAAATCAATGCCCTCACCATGACTAATACCCTCACTAATGCTCTCACCAGCACCCTCACCAATGCCAACACCCTGACGAACACCCTCACCGATATCCTGACCATCACATCGACAAACTTTGTCACCTACCTCATCATCAACATATTCTCCATTATGCAAATAATGAAAAATTAGATCAATAACAGTGCTATCATTCCATATGTATCTCAACCCATTTTCTAGAGACTTCCCAAGAATTTTCAAATAAAGTTTTTCGAATTTATGATTTACCCCATCCTCAAGATCTCTAATGAACCTCTCGTAGCTATTCCAACATTGGGCAACAAACAAGTTTTCCACCATGGAAAAAGGCAAACCAACGTTGTCTTGTTGCTCATCTCAATCCTACAAAAAAGGCATATATTATATGTAAACACGTAATAGAGGGATAACATAGTAACACACATGAAAATAACAAGCAATGACAGAAATAAATTTGACACGATCATGATTCCAAGCAATGGATCCATGAAGATAATATTTGTGTGCTCGAATTAAATCTATATAGTTGTCATTGTGCTTAATTTATGATTTAGGAGATATCTTGACACTCCTTATGAAAAACATAAAAAGCGTATATACTAAATCAATTCGCTAATGAATTTAGGACATTAATAATGATGGTTTTAATTGGATGATTCAAACTTAATTTAGCATACATTTTAGTGTGAATGATGGAAGGAGTTTGAAACTAAAGTACACTCCTAATGGACCTTCAACAATTTCTGAATTTCTACTACAACATTAGAACAAAATAAAAATTTGTATATTTGTTCCTAAATTTCATGAAATCGAACCCTATGAATGTCTTGATGAAAAAAGGCATGTTTCAATGATTAACAAAGTTTGTGATCCACCACAATCCAACCAAGCAAGTTTTTATCACTCTAAAACAATTATTGAATTTGCTAGTCAAGGCATCATTCACATTGACTTGAATTTCACATGCACTTTTTTCGTTTACATCCACATGGATTCGATAAAGTCATCTCCTTTTGCGAGGTAGCCAATGGAAGTTCTTGCAAAATTCCCGGTCACATGCACTTTTCTCATTCCCACAGGCACTGGTCATGTGGAGCCTTCCACATTCAACAACCAGACAACCGCAAATGCCCACCAGCGTTCTCTTTCCATTATAAAAAAGCATTAAAAAATATTTCTCTCCAACATCATGAGTCGAACAGATTATACTACACACACTTAATTGGGGACCACAAAACATACCTTTTTGTCAAGCTCCGTAAGTGTCGACAATGTGAGAAAATCGAGACCACAAAAAATTCAGTTTGCTATGGAATCTTGAGAACGAATCGGGTCTTTGTGTCGAATCGGGTCCCCTCAGAAGCTGCTCACGGAAATCCCCTGTTCCTCCTGAGCGTAGTCGAGCGCTGTTGACAGCCATCGTCGAGAGTTGTCCACCGTTGTTGAGAAAACTTTTGGAGTCAAGTGCTACGGGGTTCTAATTTTTGGAGTGAGCAAGCAAATTAGGGTTAGAGCCAGTGTTGTCGAGGGTTTTGAGGGTTCTGATTTGGAGGTCATTTGGGGGAATTTTACCCCGTAAGCCAAAAAAATAAAAAAATTCATCATTTTTTTAAGTCCCGCATTCATGTCAGCGCCGGTCTAGCCATGTAGGATGGCCAGCGCTAACTATATATCCACGTAAACATTTTATGGCATAAATTAGCCAGATGAACTCAATTAGTAAAATGATAAAAGATTTGGGACTCAATTGGCAATATTGAAAAGTTTAGGACTGAATTGACAAAAGTGCAATAGGTTTAAGACTTTTTGGACAATTTTCCCAATAAATGGAGGGTTTGAATCTCGCACGACCGTCTTTCGAAGTACTATTACCTATGTAACACGGACACTCTCCAGAAGCCTTCATGTCGTGTCCGACACTCCGACACGTGTCCGACACGCTCCGACACATCCTGACACGCGGTCAACAAGTGTCAAAAAATCCGACACGTGGTCAACTCTCTTCGACACTTGAGTCCAGAATTCCAACATGCGACACGCACGGGGTCAATTTTAAAAATTTCTAATACTTGGGGGTCAAAATATAAATATACACAAAAGAAGTAATAAAATAAGTAATAAAATTGCTATAAATATACATGCACATGGTCAATTTTTTTTTTTTCAGTTTTGTTTTTTTAGAATTGTTTTATTTTTTTTAGAAGTCCTTTACTATGAAAGAAGTAATAAAAAATGCTATATATGATAAATAAATAAATTTAAAAATATCATTTCAGCATTTTTCTTTAAACAATGTTTTTTTTTCCTCTAAGTTTTGTGTATTATTGTAACAAATTAAAATAATGAATGATATTATTTAATATTTTTCGTGTAAATTAATTCTAGGCTATTATTATTATTATTTATTTAAGTATTTATATAGATAAATATATTTAATATATAACGTGTCGGAACGTGTCGAAATTCTCTATTTTTAATAAATGATGTGTCGGCGTGTCGCGTGTCGTGTGTCCGTGTCGGTGCTACATAGACTATTACATCATCCTCGGTGTTGTTTTATCCGATTGCTATTGCCTTTTAGGACGTGGATTATCCTCTCTGCATGGTGGGTACTTTCATTGGCATCTTGACAAATCTCCATTACCGATTCATGAAGATCGGGTTGTTATTGACGGTCAAGATTTATGAAGGCACCAAGAGGAGTGTCGTACAGGGCAGGGGGACCTCCGTGTTCATGATAGATATTGCATGACGTGTATAATAAAGTTTTAGGAAAAGAGGGAAAGTGTTAAAAAAAAAGAGTCATAAATCTATTTCACACCGATTTAAACCTAAATATTTTGATTTTGAACCAATTTAGTCATTTCGGTTAATTTTGGTTGGATATTGCTAGGTGGACGCTTGGTGTCTTACATGATATAATCGGCACTAATATAAATAGTTTTTAAGGATATTTTAATGTTTCTTTTATTTCGTTATTTTTCCTTCTTTTTTTTTCTCTTCTTAGGTCTGGTGGCTAACGAGGGTGGCCCCCGATACCACAAGTAAGGGTTGGCCTTGTTAGGGCGAGGGTGAAACCCGGCATGGCCGCCCTTGCCTAGGCAACCCCTAGCCTTGCTAGGTCTAGTGAGGGAAGCTTTGCTAACCTTATCATGACGGCCGCCAAAGGAAAGAGGAGAAAAAAGAATATAAAAATGAAAAAAATTATTAAAAATGTTCGTGTTAGTACCGACCGTATTACATAAAATCGTCGGCATTCACGTTAGCAATATCAAAAGAAAAGTAGTTGAAAAGATTAAATACTTTAAAAAAATTAAAATTAAATTGATACAATTAAAAGTTTATGTCTAAAATAGGGTCGATACATGATATCTAGAACTTATCTGACACTCTGTAACATCCTGGGTCTCACTGTGTAATATTGTCCGCTTTAGGTCACCCGCCCGGCCGCGGACGAACCGCCATCCCAGCCACGGTCTTTTTCCTCACGGCCTTAAAACGTGTTACACAAGTTAGAGGAACCCAAGCCTTATAAGTTAACCAAGACCTCCCTCCCTATGCGATGTGGGACAAGAGAGGAGGCTGTCACACTCTCCACCTCTTAACAGAAGAGCGTCATCGCTGTGGCCCCACGAGCGTCAGAACAGCATTCGAGCTGTGGTCCCACACGCGATCGGGAGTTGGCTCTGATACCACTTGTAACAACCCGGGCCCACTGTGTGATATTGTCCACTTTGGACACTGAATCCTCACAGCTTTAAAATGCGTCACACAGGTTAAGGGGCCCAAGCCATTATAAACTGGCCTTGGACTCCTCCCTTAAGCGATGTGGGACAAGAGGGAGAGGACACATTCCTTGCGCACGTCCGAGGACCGAGGCGCGGACGCGCCGCCATCCCTCCTCCCCGCGCATCGCTTCTCAGACTATCACACTCTCCCGTAATCTCAATGGAGTAAAGTCTAGCACATGTTCAGGATTTGGCACATATTTCCGCAACAAAGAGACATGAAACACATTATGGACACCTGATAGTGCCGGTGGCAAAACCAATTTATAAGCGACTTCACCAATTTTCTCTAAGATCAAGAATGGTCCCACGTACCTTGGACTTAACTTCCCACGTTTGTCAAATCTCATTACACCCTTCGTAGGAGAAACTTTTAAGAATACGTGATCCCTCACATTAAATTCTAACTTGCATCTTTTCAGATCCGCATAACTTTTCTGACGACTTTGAGCCATTCTGAGACATTCCCGAACCAACCTAACTTTCTCTTCTGATGACTTTGAGCCATTCTGATACGAGTATTGTTCGTCGTTTGGTCATAGACGACGAGGTGAGTGGTACTATATCTTCTTTGGTTTTATAAAATCATGTCTTGAAGTATGTATGTATATATATTGAATCAAGAAGAGCATTTTTATTGCATAAAAGCCAGATCAAGCAATTGCTACCCTTTGGTTGATTGTGAATTTTTGAAAAGCACATTATACAAGGTTTGTGGAGAAACATATATGAAATTGTTTTGCGACTGATTTATGAAAATGTTTATGATGATTTGAGAAACAGATATGAAATGGATGATGGGCTATGTTGCAAAATGTTATTTGTTTGGGTTAAGATATTGATTTCTGGATTGGATTTCTGGTATTGGAAAATTGTTATTTATGCTTAATATGACTGTGAACTTAGTGAGGGGTTTTTGGGGTATGCATACCAGATTTAGGATGCTTGTAACATCCTGGGCCTCACTGTGTAATATTGTCCGCTTTGGGTCACCCGCCCTGGCGCGGACGAACCGTCATCCCAGCCACGGTCTTTTCCCTCACGGTTTTAAAACGTGTTATACAAGTTAGAGGGACCCAAGTCTTATAAGTTAACCAAGACCTCCCTCCTTAGACGATGCGGGACAAGAGAGGAGGCTGTCACACGTCGCGCGCCGGCGCACCCTTGCGCTAGTGGGTCGCGCCTCCATCGCGCCTTCGCACCTTCACACCGGTGGGTCGCGCCTCCAAAGCGGACAATATTATGGCTTGAGAGAGGGAAGGCCCGAGGCTTGGTCCTCTCCCTTGCATAACGTGTTTTAAAGCCGTGAGGGAAAAGACCGTGGCTGGGATGGCGGTTCGTCCGCGCCAGGGCGGGTGACCCAAAGCGGACAATATTACACAGTGAGGCTCAAGATGTTACACACTCACCTTCAACAAAAGCACCAAGTGAGGAAATTTCGCACGGGAATGCATGAATCGAATGCCTTTGACAGAGTAAATGAAAGCCCGATGCAGATCTACGCCCCCTCAAAGCACGGGTCACCCCCCACGACAAAGGTTGCGGTGGTGCATATTGGACCGCACAGTATTCAATGACCACAAGGAGTCGCCCGCTATAGTCCAGCATTCTTCCACCAAAAAAAAAAAATTCCAGCATATTAAATTATTGATAAAGTATATTAGAATGAATCAGATACGTTAATTCGGGAAAAATCCATAAAAATAACCGTTCATATCACTTATAAAGATGAATACAAGTATATATATATTCATCATTTATGAAATGTTTAAATATAAATTATTGTCGATCATAAAGACATTTCTATTAGATAATTATTTTAAGCAATATAACAAATCATTTTTAAGAAAATATTTGTGGAATCGTTCATTTTGTGTGAAAGAAGAGAGCTTGATACCTCTCTCTTTCTTCTTCTTCTTTTTTTTTTTTTTTCACACTTTGTAAGTATATTTTCACCTCTTTCGCGTGAATAAGCACAGGCGATTTCCCTGAGATAGTGCAAGGGATTGAGTACATTGTCATTTTTCTGCATTATGACACGACAATATAACAAAACACGAGCAATCGTATGCGTCCCATTGATTTTGCAAACATAAATTGGACCGATGTGGTTTTAAGGTTTTGATTCAGCTTTTCATTGATGCGCTTTGACCGAAAGTCATATTGATTTTCATGCGAAACATTGATGCATTGGCTGCATTACTAAGTTACTAACTGTCACACCCCAAAACCACAAAGAATGGGAATGACATGGCCGTCATTCTTTACAAAGAACGCAGCCTCAAACACAACCAACAAACTGATATTAACTTATATATATCTCAAACCATATATATATATATATATATCAGATAAACCAACAAATTGGTTGCAACATCAGAGTTTCTATAATCCACCAAAAGAAAAAGAGATATATGTTTAAAACTCAGACGATCCAACTACTAGTAAGTATTATTTGCACAACTTCCTTGAACCATACCAAAAACAAAATAGAACTCCCCAAAAGTTCCCACCGACTACGCACTCGCTCTATTCGCCACTAGCTGAGAAACCTGAAAAGATTAAAGGAGGAATGGGATGAGCAACCACAGCTCAGTGAGTAGTACATATCTTCTAAGCAGATCGAACAACCCCTATGCATGTATACAAAACAATACCAAATTCCATAATGCCAATTCAATATATAAAATACAAATCGAATCATATAAAAGTTATTTCCCATCATCAAAGCTTTATACTAATATGGAAAACTCATTTAAATCGCCATCAAAAGTCAAGTATCAATGGTCGAATCCATTGAATAACCTCCATCAAAAACACATATCAATGGTCTATCCATTGATCAATCTTTTGCTCAATAACTAACCATGGTCACGACACAACGCCTTGTGACAAGGCGACCAAGATTCCCCCCTTGGTAAGGTCTCCACCTACAAAGCCGGTGGCTAGGCCCAAAAGGATATCCTAAATCTGGTATGCATACCCCAAAAACCCCTCACTGGGTTCACAGTCATATTGAGCATAAATAACCACTCTCCAATACCAGAAATCCAATCCAAAAATCAATATCTTAACCCAAACAAATAACATTTTGCAACATAACTCATCATCCATTTCATATCTGTTTCTCAAATCATCATAAATCTTTTCATAAATCAGTCTCAAAACAATTTCATATATGTTTCTCTACAAACCTCATATAACATGCTTTTCAAAGATTCGCAATCAACCAAAGGGTAGAAATTGCTCGATCTGGCTTTTATGCAATAAAAATGCTCTTCTCAATTCAATATATATATATACTTCAAGACATGATTTTATAAAATCAAAGAAGATATAGTACCACTCACCTCGTTGTCGACGACCAAACGACGAACAATACTCGTATCGTCGAATTCAAGGTCCTAACAAATAACCGAGAAAAATGTTAAAATCTAATAAAACTCTGTCTCTACTTCGAAACAACTAAATTACGCCTTAACTTTAACAAAAGGACTTCTACGCGCTAACAAATCGCATAACCAAAGCGATTGTTCAAGCCATTCGCAACACGAAATTTAAGTTTAAAACTTGATTGCGCCTTAACTTTTTCTTCCGAACTCCGATCCGAACGTACTTATATTCAATAGAGAGCCCTTGAAACATATCACAAGAATCCCAACTTGGCCATCCAAAAATCAAGCCGAAAAATGACAAAATACGGGCCCAAGGCTGCTGGACGCGTACTGTTCACTGCGCACGGGAAACTTTGAAATTCTGTTTCGGACAAACCATAAGTTCAAATCACGATCCGTAAAATCCCACGGCTCTACAACACCCTAAATTACCATTCTTGCAAAAATACGCGGCTCAACGACTCCAAAATTAGACTTCGCCGCTCAGTTTTCCAAAAATTTCGAATTTAAGTCCTAAATCCAAAAATTACTTCAATCGGACAAACGAGGGGCTTGATCTCTTACCGGGTGCTGTGTTATGGAGTCGAGTCGGCTTGGCGAGGCATCCGAGACGTGCACATGCCAAGATTCCTTTCCTTTCTTCCCCCTTTTCTCTTCTTCTTCTTCTTCTTTTCTTTCTTTTCTTTTTGGTAGAGGACCTCAGCTTCTATTTAGCCGAGCCCTCTCCCCTCTCCTTTTGTTTTCTTGTAACTTTTCGGTTTCTTTTTCAGTTTCTTCTTTTGGGGTCTTTAAAACTTCTTTTTCTGTTACTTCTTTTAGGGCCCACTAGCATAATGTTACACTAACTGAAGTGAAAGTCCATTACCCGATCGGTGACAACTTACTGCTAAATTGCTAATTGAAGTCGATCAAAAGTTCAGCTACCGCAGGTCGAATTCACCCTTTTACACGTGACATGGATGCTTTCGCGACCGGTTTCTTACACTTGTATGTTATCACCATAAGAAAAAAAAAAGATAAGGATTCAGGCATTTCGCGTATTCAACGGGTGAACGTGTAAAGAAAGAAACTTTCATGAAGACCCGGATGACAGAAGCACTGCCGAAAATGCCTGATTGCCAACCAGTTGGGTCTTCCAGATTTAGCTATAGGAAATAAGTTGCATGTCGATAAGGAGGAGACCACGGAGACTCGCGCTGGCGAGATTCGAAAAGTGCCTCTTTAAAAAGCCCGGCAGCCCGACAGTCTCGTCGCAAGCATACTCTCCCTCCCTCCCTCCCTCCCTCCCTCTTTCTCTCACGGCCACTTCCAGGGGCACCTTGTGTTCAAACATTGGCTGGCTCCGGTGCGTTAGTGGGACAAACTTCTCGCCCTTTTTTGCCTTTTGTACCGTGCCAGAGAGATATTGAGTGAGAGAGCCCCCTCCAACAAGAATGAAGCCATTGTGGGTTGGGATTGTTGCGGGGCTACTCTGCCTCAGGGAGGTGGTGAGCGGGTATGACCTGGACGGTCTCAATGCAACAGAGTTCTCCCATTTTGAAGCTCATGGGCCTTCCCTTGCTATTGCCAATGACACTGTTGGCCTCACTCTCATCCAAAGTGCTGCTGCAAAAGGAGCTGGTAACGCTCTCTAAGCAAGCACTCGTCCTCATTGCTTCAGAGATCACGTGATATTAGAGTGCCTTTGCTCGGCTGTCTTCTTTCTTCTTTCATTCCCTGTGAATGTGCACAGGACTGTTGTTTTTTTCCAGGACTTTTGAGTGTTAACAGATATTGTTAGAGCAGGAGCTTCTGACTTCTGTGTTGGAGTTCTTAGGCCCCTTTAGTGTCCAGAAACTGAACTCATTTTATCTTTAGTCTTGATTAAATGCGTTGGCCTACGCGCGAGCAGCACTGTTGTTTTAACGAAATTCATTCGAAATCCTGCACCTTGCTCCATTTCATATGTATAATTTTGCTCTTCTGTGAGTTTAGGCTATTAAATTGTCCTACTCTTAGTCAGCATTTCTTGTGCTTTCAGTCTGCTTGGATGGAACGTTACCTGGGTATCACTTGCAATGGGGATCTGGTTCAGGAGCCAACAGTTGGCTCATTAATTTGGAGGTTCGTTAAAGGAACTTAAGGTCCCTTATTTGTCGCTGTGTGCATAACATAACAGGCTATTGTCACTTGTGCTACTTATTGTGAATGTACAAATTTTAAACTCCAAAATATTGCCATGATTTCATAATAAACCGTCCCTTATTAGCCCACCAGAAGCGTGTGGGCACTTGTCTTTATCTTCCTTTTGTATAATTGAACTTTACAAGACATATCAAGTCTTACTTCATATCGTTACGACGTGAGATGATGTCTGATGAGTGCCTTTCTCCACAATCCTAGGAAATAATAAAAATGGCAGTAGAGTCAAACTATGCGGTCTCATTCATTAGAGATCCTCTTGTGATCTATCTCAAAGAAAACATTGCGAGTCTTGTCTCAGCAAATTACTTACAAAAAGCACAACGCTTGATTTTGCTTTCCCCCAGAGTCGGAAAGATAGCTGATTACATGATTGAAATTTACTTTCTGAGCTACCTTATGGCAGGGTGGAGGATGGTGCAACAATGTGAGAACTTGTGTTTATCGGAAAAAAACTCGACATGGATCCTCTACATACATGGAAAAAGAGATATCCTTCACTGGAATACTGAGCAGCAACCCTAAATACAATCCTGGTTCTCTTCATGCATTGCCTAAATATATTCCAAACTTTGGTTTTTAGTCTTTGTACTTTCCTTTTGCTTCTAAAGGCTTAACTTTAAAGGACTTCCAATGTGCAGATTTTTTCAACTGGAACAAAGTAAAGCTCCGGTACTGTGACGGTGCCTCTTTTAATGGGGACGCTCAAGATAAGGTTCATTTTTTGTTGAACTTCTCAGTCTCGTCATTCTAAGTTAGATATAGAGATCCTTTAATAGACATAAGACATCATGCAGTCATACGTTGTTATTTTTGTGGACAGGGAAAGCTTTCCTTTTGCGGTAGAGCATGTTTGATTGGTTGACCATCATGTGTTTCTTTGTTGGTGTATGTTTGCTAAATGTCAATTGCCCATCCGCATGCCTAATGTTCAAATAAATTGCCGAAGCATTATTTGAATTGGCTAAATAAGCGAATTAGAAGAAGACTTCTATCTAATGTTAGCTTAGATTTCATTAACCATGTTGATTCTAAAGTATAAACTACTTTTACTGAAGGATGCGCAACTAGAGTTCAGAGGGCAGCGCATATGGTCAGCTGCAATGGAAGATCTGATGTCAAAGGGAATGTCATCCGCTGAACAGGTTGAACACAATTCTCTTATCCTACTGCAGTGTAATTGTCTTGATCATTGAACCTATGAATGTCGCTGTCTCTATAGTCATCTTTAACTCTTTTTGTACGAAATTTTTGGGTTTCTAGGCCCTTCTTTCTGGGTGCTCTGCTGGTGGCCTGGCATCAATTCTTCACTGCGACGAGTTTCGTGATCTATTCCCTAACAAAACAAAAGTGAAGTGCTTGAGCGATGGCGGGTTATTTCTTGATGCGTATGTATCCATATGCCTTGACTTTGTCCTTATTTCTCACGCTTCGCTCCATGAAGCACCTCATAAAATGACTGGTGGCTTCGTTTCCCTGTATTCTAGGCTTGATGTATCTGGTGGGCGTAGCCTCAGAAACTTATACGGAGGTGTAGTGGATTTGCAGGTACGCGCACATTTTAGACCTCCCACACCTACCAGTTTCAAGCTCTGGTCAGCCAATTTTTTAAATAAAATTTGTGCCATTAATCTAGGTTGCTTGAAGAATAGGGTCACATACTGTATCTCAAATCGGTTCAGAATTGTTAAACCATTTGAGGGTAGTATGTCAGCAAACGACGATATCCGATGCGTAGAAACAGCATGTATCTTTGCCAATTTGGCTATTAGCAAAAGTTAATGTTTTTAATGTTTTCTCATGATTTCAGGGGGTGAAACCGAATCTTCCACGAACGTGCACCGATCGTCTTGGACCTCGCCTTGACCCTACACTGGTACTAGTTTGCCATCAACTTGAGTCCTTGAGTTTCCATGCGTACATATCTTGCGCTCGCCAGTTTGATCATGGGCGCAGTAAATATAGTTACTCATTCCCAAATTGATATTCTATTCTCCTAATGCTTATCCTTCCCAGTGTTTTTTCCCACAAAACTCGATTGACAGCATCAAGACCCCGCTATTTCTGCTCAATGCGGCATATGATACATGGCAGGTAACAACTCTCTTCTACAGAAAGCAACATCAAGCGATGCATAGGGCCATGAATTGAGCTACCCATGAAGATTTTAACATAATTTATCTTTTTACAAATCAGATTCAGGCTAGTCTGGCTCCACCATCGGCTGATCCCCAGGGATATTGGCACGAATGTAAATTAAACTATACAAAATGCAATTCGTCCCAGATTCAGTTTCTTCAAGGTGGGTTCTGCTTTGGCCATATGTCGGGAAGTAATAAAATATGCTTCCACGGTGGACCTACTAATCATGCTTGTTTGTTTCTGTGTATCTCAAATAGATTTCAGGAGCCAAATGCTGAATGTGATAAAATATTTCTCTAAGTCTGACCGAAACGGTTTGTTTATCAATTCGTGTTTCGCCCACTGCCAGTCCGAGAGGCAGGACACTTGGTTCTCTGATGATTCCCCACGTATCGGAGGCCAGGTACAATCGTTGCATCCAATTCTAGCATCATCTTCACTTGATGAATATACTAAACACTCGTGCGTGACTCGAGTTAAACAGAGAACAAACACATTATTGATGTTATTTTATTCTCAACATTGATGCGCAGCCGATTGCGATTGCTGTTGGGAATTGGTACTTTGATCGAGCAGTGGTGAAGGCCATCGACTGTCCATACCCTTGCGACAAAACCTGCCGCAACCTTATCTTTAAATGATGGGACGATTCATCGGAGTTAACCCGTTCACAGGATAGCTCTAGGGAAGTGATATTCGTGTACTTGGTCGGCATAAGAATTTGCAATTCATAGATAGTTGATAACAGACGACAAAGACTGAAGGCTACTGAGAAGTGCAAAAATTGAAGTCAGCTAGTCATCTGCTGTTCTTCATTCCCGTGGGGGTTGCTTGTTTTATTAGTACAGATGAAGTTACAATTTTGCTAACTTGTTAAAATGTTGTTCTCCAATGTATCTCACTTGCGTCTGCACCAGTCCAATATTCTTCATCCAGTACATCTAAAGCGCCATTCTTATGGGATCTTATCCCATGATTGTGATTTCCTCTAGTTGTATAGCAATTCTCTCGACATGTTTCAGTGACTTGGTGTTAGTAAATGGCATGCTAATCTTCCCTTTCAAGTCTTCACTGTCTCCTTTACAGTGAATTGCCAGTTTCCTGTCACAACACTCTATCAAGACGAGTGGGAGCAAGGATCGCTCGTAAGTGGAGTGAGATGTGTCATATTTACGATGGTATTTCTATCCATCTAGTTGATGAGTAGCCTAGAAACTTAGATCTGTCCGAAATGAAAAGGTTCATCAGAATGTCGGGAGCATTATTTTTAGCGAAATACATAACTAGTGTTACATATGGCAGAATAATATTCCAAATTGTAAAAATTGATTAGCAGATAAATAGAGGAATCAATGTTAGCGTGAAGAGAGCTAGAGAAATTTGCAACGATTTTCCTAGGAGATGTTTATTCTAAAGTTTCTCAGCTTCCATTTTATCGACTTGACAATGGGAAATTTACTTCCAATCTTTCTGCTTAAATATATCCATTGAACTGAAATGAACCAAATCAATCAAAGAAAATCACTGGAAAGAAACAGAAATCTTCTGGAAGATGCTGATGAAAACAAGCATGTGATGTGTATTAGCCATCGAATCTTGCCCACACAGAGATGGATGGAACTAAAAGTAAAATTATAGGTCTATTCCAAATCGTACGGAGAAAAAAGTTGTCCCAGGAAAACCAAAACGAGAAAGGGAATTTCTATACATAAAGTCACTATCTCAGCACATGCAGGTCATGGTACTGACTAAACCTTATAAATATCAATACCCTCTTAAACTGTTGTGTCATGTGTCTTCAACATCCGAGAATTTCTTTAAAAATAAAAAATAAAAAATGAGTCCACAACGAGACACCAAGAGACAGAGTTGCACAAGAATGGTATTTATAAATTATAATCATGATGCAACTTTACACATATCTGAGGCATATATGGGTGAACACATATAAGCTCTAGGGATCAATCTCATACGTTCGGTAAAACAGAAGGGAAAAAAAAAGCAGAGGGTAATAACTGAATCATTACCATTTACAATGCACACCTGCAAAAAAGGAAAAAAGGAAGGAGGAGGAGGTTGTTTAGAGATCTCTTGTTCATACTTTCTTGTCTTGAAACTTGTTCTTCACAGGCTCCAAAGACGACGGAGAATTTTGCCCTGAAGAAACGGTAATAACTTGAAGAGTCTTGCCATACATGTCAGAGCCTGGTGAAGCTTGCAGAATCTGATCATGTGGGCAATTGCTGACCAAGCCACCGCCGGTCACTGAGCATGTGGCTGCTGATGGCGTCACGTCACTATGCTCCAGTTGAGAAGCTCCACTTGGTGAGAGGTTAAACACAAATGGAGTGTGGTGGAGATATTCGAACCATTTCGCAACTTCTGCATCAATCACCGATGGGTGAGTCTCAGTTTCTTTGTCGACTCTACCGCAGTCAGCCAATAACCATGAATTTGGGGAGTTTTCAAAGGTATGAGCATCCTGCAATTGAGCAATGCCGCTCCAGTGGCTACTATTACCGCCGTCAATATTGCAGTAATAGCTGTCAGAGGGTCTATTTGGCTTCGGAGCTGAATGGACCTCTGTTGGACTGATATCTGAGGAGCTCCAATTCCAATTGTGATGTAGAGCAGTATCTGAACTTGCCGATAGACCCATGGTAGCTGAACATTTTAACTGCTGAAAGCATAGCTCGCCCACCATACCAGCAGGTTGAAAACAGGTGATGAAGCTTCCATCATCGACTATACCGAGCCTCTTGAATGAGAGCTCTGGAGATGGAGTCGCTGTCAGATTCTGGCTGCTACTTGTGGAACTGGCCTGGGAAAGGTTCGGTTTAGTGGATGCAACAGAGGCTTCATCGATTGCATGAAACTTTTGTTGGTCACTGTTTTCAACTTTGGAAAGGGGCTTGTGGGTATTGGGGTCAATCCCATATTTCCTGAGCTTCTTCTTTATTCCGGAGTTCCACAAGTTCTTTATCTCGTTGTCGGTCCTTCCAGGCAAATGCGTTGCAATCTGTGACCATCTGAAACAAACACCCATTAAACTCCTTCGTTTTGGAGATATTTTTTGGTGATTGAAAAAAAAAAAACAGATTATATGTATGTTTAAGTAAACTGTTCTTGGGTTTCAGTTTTGTCCCCATGAAAATGGACGATAAGTGTTTTGAGAATCAAAGTCCTGAAGTGCAAATGCTACCTGTTGCCTAGAACTGCATGGAGTTCAATTATCAAACTCTCTTCCTGCTGGGAGAATGCACCTCTCTTCAAGTCGGGCCTTAGATAGTTTATCCATCTTAACCGGCAACTCTTCCCACATCTTTGCAAGCCTACATAAATTAATTATGACATATGAAACTGGGCAAAGAATAAAGAAAATCATTCTCCACTTTTGCATTATTACGAAGGTGAAAGGACTGACTTGTTTGATTTACCTGCAAGCTTTGGGACTGAGCTCCAACACCCGTGTCCAAATTTGTTGATGTAGTTCAAAAGTTTCTCATCTTCCTCGGGAGACCACAGACCTTTCCTCAGCTTCTGTTTGTGAAAGCAATAGTGTCTTCCCATGCAAAAGTGCCTAGATTTCCGGAAGAATCGCTCTAATCTGTGAGGCAAATGAAATGGAGAATGTGTGAAAGGAATATTGTAGGTAGAGACAGCGATAGATGTCGCAGAAATGAAGTGTGAGTGTCGTAAACTAGTCGAATTTATAAATAGCCTACTGGAAATAAGAATTGCTTTTTTCATTTCTTTCATCTTTTTTTAGGGGCTAAGATTTCAACACATTGCAAATTTGCTTTGCGGGCTTTTGTTGCCTGATGAAGATGTGTATGTGCTCCTCGTCAGCATCATGGGGCGACGCCATCATCGATGGACGGTCCAGATGCAGGTACAATATGACCTGCATGAGTCCCATCAGAGGTTTTAGTCTCAATGAATGTGTCAACCTAGTGGGCCTCCTGGATAGATATCATCATTTGACTAAGGATCTCTGTGATCACAAGGATTGCTTGTAGCCTTGTAAAACAAATGCTGCAAATCGGAATGTGATGGTAACCGGTAATTGTGAAATTCATTCGCTCCACGAATTCTAATTTAGGAAACATTTACGGTCTATTAACAAGCAAGTTACCTAATTATATCAGCAGATGCTTGAGGCATTCTCGTCTCTTTTGAAGGAAAAAATGGATTCAATCAATATACCCCCTCTTTTCGGGCCTATGTCTGAACCAGATACTGGTCAAATACGACTAAGCCTCATTCCTTGTTGCTCTTTCAGACAATTTCCGAATATCATGAACGCTTCCAGGAGCTCCATAATAGGTCCAAAAGCAGAAGTATTCTCAACATGTTAAGAGACATGATAGAATAGGAGAAATGGGACATATCTCACTCTCTGATAAAGTTGCAAGAGTTTAAAGAATGCTCAGTGATAGCCTGATATATAATTGTCTATTTAAGAAATGCAAGGGTCAATGGTAACTGTTTCGATAATAATTATAACAAGGGATGAACCAGTGAAGTTACAGATAGATTTTCGTTCCAAAAATAACTAAAGACTCAAAATAAAGCTAAACTTTGAGAGATAGAAAAACACAAAAACCAGAAATAGCCTATTTTGCTTTATCTCTGGCAAATTTCCTCTCGGTTCATTGTATTTTCAGAGGACTCTGATTTTTCATTCTGCTTATACCTGAGAGGTTGGGTGATGAAGCAAGATAGGTTAGCTGCTATTGGAGAAGAAACTTGTTCAGTAGATCCAGAACATGTTGTACTGTACATGACAAGTGCAACTATAATATGAAGTTAACTGTAAGTGTAGTTTCAGAACTGAAGTCATCCACCTGAAGTCATAACTATGAAACCGTTTTGCATGCTCTCAAAAGCAAGTAGAAATAAATCAAATTCTGTAATGTAACTTTGCACTAACTATTATTTTTCTCTTCTTTTGTCTGGACATCATGATCACAGTAAGAACTGGTTATGAGATTTAATACCAATTTCTACCTTCTCTACAGAGTTTGTCTTAAATATTGCACACAATGTATTTAAATGAGTGGCAGCTTAGGAAATAAATGAGAAGCAACAGCTGCTATGTTACGTTTAACTGTATTTTCTGGGATTGAAGCTGTACAAAATCATTACCAACATTACGATCGTGGATGAGAATACACTCACAGGCAGAGGGAAGAAGAAGCCAAGAAATCTTTAAAACGGGTTGGAGTTTGGTGAGAAATTTCACGCCTCCATTATTATATCCATTGAAATGCTAGCACCATTCACATTAACACTGGGCTGTCAGTTTGTTCATTGTACTTCCAGACATGAAACTTCCTTGACCTTTGCTAATTTACCGATTGAGACAAACGCTTTAACAATTTGACTCACATATGAAAATGAAAGTAAGTCCAGATATCCATCGTGCTTATAAGAGTAGTTGCTGTTACAGGTAGTTAACTGCCGTGACCCTTTCTCTCCCCTTCCAATCTAGATTAAAAATTCGAATAATAGGCCAACTTTATTGATGGTTAATCTGTCAGTTCATTTAGTAAAGTCGGTGCGGAATTCTCTAAAAGGTGGTTTTTACAGTTTTAATGCTTGGAATAAGCGGAGATATTCATTGTCAAAACCGGGGAACCATCTTCTGATCTCATCATCACCTGTACGCGCCAATGCATGTTGGTCTTGTTACTTCCATTTTCAAGTCAGGGTTTAGTCACTTATGCAGACTATTTTTACGACTTGAGGATCTTGCTGTCACTGCTGCTGACTGCTATATTGAGATATAAAGATGAACTTCAGGAGCATTATTCCGGTGTTACTTTGCAATACGCTCTCATGCCCAAAGAACCACAGTGAGATGTAGATTCTGATATCTTTTACGTGCCCTTTTTTCAGGCCATCCATCATACTTTTTCGCGAAAGTGTAATGGATACGACCTTGGTGAAGCAAATTAGAGGCCAGTTGTGATGGTTAGTTATGATGGGAAATAAACCCGTGCTTTTGATATCAATGAAAGGAAAGACTTCAACCTGGTTCACAATCAAATTGTCATTTGAATAAGAGGGGGACATAATCTACATGTCTTTGAACAAAAATTTCCTACCCCTAAGAGTCATCAATTTCCAAACACTTTTTGAGTGCAGAGCGAGACAACTAATCGACAAGGAAGCTTACGCCAGTGGCACTGTAGGCGGCACACCGCGTTCTTACATAGAGCAGATGTCACTATCCCTAGTAGAATCACATCCGGTATCTCATAGTATTTACACATGGATCAGATACCTCACCCTATAAACAGTACAGATAAGGAGTTAACTGCTAAATATAGGCCTGGGGTCCTTTTTTTCTCTCTCTCGACAATCATTATTTGGCTAAGATCGACAACATTGGTGTACATGGAGGTTGAATAATCAGGGTCACCTTCGAGATGATGGTCCTGAATGCTGATTCATCCTTCTTAATTGGCCCATTTAACAGTAGATGGAAACACAAGCACATGGATGCTTTACTAATCAAAATCACAAGAAAATTGTTAATCGTTTTGTCTTGTCAAGACCCAAGAGCAATAATGACAATAGCATGGCCATCGTTATCGTGACTATTCTTACCATTTATGGAAGCTTAAGATCTCCAAGGCAATGATGTTTAGATAAAAACTGCTGTTCAATCTCCACTTAATTCCTGTATTAGGCATTCTAATGAGTTTTAGCAGCAGTAACCATATACAAAGAAGGAGGGTTTCAAGGGGTGGCTTTGGTTCTTGTCAAACGGTAAAGGACAAGGATGGCCCCAAATCACAGTACGAATTGACTTTATTAAGAAGGCAACATGATAAGAAGTCTTTCCATCCTTTTTCAAATCACATCAATTATCAACAAGCTTTGCCTGGTTGAAGTGCTTCCTTGTCCTCCTTCTTTACATAATTACCACCTCACTTTTGCTTTGTGGTGGGAAGTGATGATCAACTTTTCTTGCAACACTTAAGTAATTGCTTTTTCTTAGGTTTTGGGAGGAAGTGTTTGCCCATAATTTCACTGTTTGAGATTCTCAAATGAAGCTCTAGAATGGCTTCTTGGAAAAAGCAAAGTCACTTTTCTTATGAACCTCGTGTCCTGCTCTTATTGGAGAATGGTTTGATTAACACGCTAAAGTTGAAAGACATTGAGCAAATTCCTTTGAGAAACTTCTGTTCTTGGGGACAAGTAAATAATGCCAACCCTTCATCTCAATACATATCTTTAACCACCACAGAAACCTCTAGTTCTCGCTCAACGTATATATTAAATTTATCATTTACACTTTTTCTTTGCTTCACCATGATGTTTTTGACCGTATCTAGGACCTTGTTGCAGTTGTTTATTTATGGGCTTCTAAAACCGCAGTATGAATTGCTGCGCTGAAACCTCTCCGTAGGCAACACAGCTGAATTTCAAGATGATGAATAGAGCAATATTCTAGTTCCTTTTCGATTCTAGATATGACAATATTTTGTTCAGTCCTGACAAATTTAATGTGAATGAAAGCCATTTGCTCCATTTGATGGCTTCTTATGACTTTTATTTCACAGTGGCAGCAGTCACAGAGAAAAGGAGAGCATCACAGGCCATCATAATCATATTAGCTCCATCATGTAGCAGCTAAATATCTTCACTTGCTATAAAATGGTTGGGACTAGTACACGAGGTATTCTTGCTCGCCTAGACCGTACACAGAGTCAAAACCCCGTAAAGAACTTTCCGGGCATTTTGCTAGTCCAGCAAGATTTCTGCCACTTGAAATGTTGCCCTGCTATAGATTTTCTAAAATCAGGACAATGGAAACCAATATGCCTCAAGATTCTTTGGCTCGACGCACCATGACACCCACGCATGAGCAAAATGATCAGACGCAACACCTGTTAGATGAGCTTTGCTTGCTTCACTAGAAAATTATGTACGTTAGTAGGAGCTAAGATTTCTGAAATATACTTCCACATTGTTGAAATTGCCAAGTGCCAACTGCTGAGGATATCATCATCAGCACGAGAAAAGATCTAGTCTCTGTATAGGCAAAATTGAAAAATAACTCTTCGGAAACACTAGGAAGCCAATACAGATACTATTGATTCAAACATATTAAGAGTTCAGGCCAAAAGAGCGCCATGCATGAACAAGAACTTAAGACTCAGGTAACACTAAATTAGCTCAGTACCTCTAATTGAGATGCTAAAATGCCAGACAGTGTTCTTTTGAATTTAGTGTTCCAAGTGCAAGTCATAATCAGTCATTGCAGATGCAGCCAAGTATCTTAGAACTTTACATAAAAGATCAAGTCGTCAAGCTTTGTTTGCTATCAAGTATAGTGTATGAGAGCAGACTTGCACTTGGAAAAACACAATTCATTTAATGTGATTGAGGAAACATTTCTTTATTCTATTTATACATCAGATCAACAAATGATGCTTAATTTGTTATGTAAGACAAATCTAAGAGTCAACAGTAAAATAAGCTTCCAACCGAAATCTGTGCTATGGCTAGTTGAACGACACCTAATTCAACTGGTCATCATAAATTTTTAACCTCGTTGACCCAAACGAGGGTTTCTAGTTGTGTAACAGAAGTTGCAGAGAAGGCAAAAGAGGGAAATCTTCATTGGTGTTACTCGACCAAACAAATACCTCTCCATCAAGGACCAATCATGAACTGCATACAAAACATCAAGTTCAATTATTTCTTGCTTCAGCCCATAAACAAAGATGATAATTCATCGAAGATAAATATCTCAGCTGCCACTTACGTGCAATCTTCTCTAACGAATCTAGTACTGTTTCAGTCAACAGAATCAGCAACCCCGCCTACATTGATATCAGAGTCTGGACAAGCAGCTTGCACTGATGTAGGCTTTTGAAAATCGCCATTTCTTGCTTGGAACTAGTAAGGAAAGAAACCATTAGAGGCTAATAATTGTGTATCATACTACTTCACTCAAGTTGGGAACCCATAAGAGGTAAGCTTATTGCATTTTCCTAATTTCAGGACCATTCTACTACTGTCTCCTTACAAAATATTCTTGTCAATGGTGTAACCCCATAATTGAAAATGGTAGTAAGTGAACCTCATTAATGGTAAACCCATATCCCTATAACAAGTAAACTCTGCATCCCATTGAACACCCCAACTAAGCAGACACCAACTAACCTGAGTGGATGTATGATTTGTTATGCAGCTGGCACTATTGACATTCTGCGTCGATTCCTTTACACTGGAAGGGATGGCTGCATCTGTATTTTCCATAGTACCCGGCCCTACAAAGGCAGAGGTATTTGACCCTGTTCCTGGCTTTAGAGGAGGCACTCCTGGAAATGGAACTAAGGACGACAGACATGGCATCGACATAGGAAGTCCTTGACAAGGAAGACCCATCAATGGAAAGTTTGGTGCAGCTGTACTGTGCAAAGCGGTCGAGGCAGACACATGAGGCACAGGGACATGTGTTCCACAATTTACGCCAACCATGCCCATACCCAAACCCATCCCGATACCCATTGGCGCAAATTGAGCCATCTGTGATGGATGTATGCGCTGAATTGCTGTCGGAAACATCATTGGCGGCATGTACAAGCCATTTGCCATTGACATCATCTGGTGAAAGGCAAAATGTACAGAAAATGCACCTTAGGAGAGGTCTAGTTTGTCTACGAAAAGGTCAAACAATCATATTGTTACTTATTTTAAAGAGAAATA
This sequence comes from Eucalyptus cladocalyx, assembly GCA_017140615.1. Classification (NCBI taxonomy): domain Eukaryota; kingdom Viridiplantae; phylum Streptophyta; class Magnoliopsida; order Myrtales; family Myrtaceae; genus Eucalyptus; species Eucalyptus cladocalyx. Next base: position 23,046,769 of record CM029517.1, read on the forward strand.
GAGAGGAGGCTGGAGTACCTGCACTTGGAGTTGAAGTGTCTTCAGATACTCAATGGCCTCATCAAGCATAGATGCTTTGTCCACCTTCAATAGCAAATCAACAAAATCAGCAAAATAAATGTGTTAGACTGTCAAGTAGTAAATGATTCCCTTAACAGAAGTCTTAATGTTTGAACTGCACCTAGCTCATGCATGGAGTATTGAGTGTTGCATGATGAATATCGACACTCCAAGCAAGGAGTGGCAGATTTTGGTTGACGGTTTATGCTTGATGTTCAACTTGACATCAAAACCCACATTTAGTTACAAATTCTAGTTATAAAATACCAAACAGGTTCAATTAAAGTTTAACCTCAAATAGCGAAATTTATCTTGAAAGGTCATGGAACAAAGTGCAAAGCTTTTTTTTTTTTTTCTTTTTTTGGTGTGTGTGTGTGGGGGGGGGGGGGGAGGGAGATAGAGTGGGGTGGGGAGAGGAATAAGTCATGAAGCAAAACAATCAAGCACATAATTATCAACCTTATTGCAGTTTGGTATAAGTTCTTGCAATGCACGCATCTTCTCATTGATCCTGTCCCTCCTTTTCTGTTTATGATGGGGCAAATGAATTTCCATCAGACTATGATAGGGTGAAGAGCAATTTTTATGACAAGAACTGCTAATATACCGACAAAAAAGAGAAACCATCTATATGCGATACAATTGTCGAATGCAAGGTACATCCATACCCTTTCAGATAAATTATGTACTTCGGCTGCTCGGCTTCTCTTGGAACTAGTACTGCGAGCAGCTGCTGCTGCTGCTTTTTTCACGCCAACTGAATCTTCATCAACATCCTGCACATAATTACAATTCTTTTTAGAAAATGAAAGATTAGATTCATGAGGACACCTCAAAAAGAAAATAGGTGGAAACATTAGACTAACTTCAGCAAGGGCTTCAGAATTGTTGGTGCTAGGACATTTCCTCTTTAAACTGCACGATGGAGCATCTGAAGTAGAAGCAGAGGAAGTAGAAGCAGCAAGCTCTGTCATCTTCTCATTATCTGGTGATCCTTTACTCGAACTGGCACAACAACTTTGATCAGCACTTTTATCATTCTTCAAAGCATCTCCTTGGCAAATCAAAGGCTTTGAGGCAACCATCAGTTGCTCCCTTTGAACTTGGCAATTTGAACTTGCTTCCGTCCTTGGACAAACACTCAAGTTACTCGCCAGATTATCAGCCATAATGCTATCATTAGTTGAAGAACACTTCTCTTTGTGTGCGGCTCTGTCCAAGATCAATGAACCCGAGCCACTGGCTCTGGCATTGTTCTCTACATCGGCATGGGAAGGAGTGGCTACCCTTGCAAAATGAGAGAAGTTGATAAAATTAGAATTTTTGGCAGATGGTGTTGCGTCCTTAGCTTGACCTTTTTCACTTGTAGATCCAACTGCTAATCTTGGTAATCGACTAAAGTCTCCAAAAGTAGAATCATAGGTGATACCACATTTACTAGAGCCCATAGCATCCATGACTCCTTGCTGAAGAGATGGGAGTGCTGTATTCATTCCCATTCCAGTTATCTCAACGTCTGCTGCAGAGGGAACCTTGGCACCGTTCACACCCGCTGGACCAACCTCTTTATTGTTACTCTTTTGGGTCGAATCAAAACTATACAGATTGGAAAGCTCATTTACCGGGACACCTGATAATTCAGGCAGGAAATCAGAGCAGTAATCATTTCGCAAAGGTTCATTGATGGGACAACTAAACCAAGGAACAATGTCCTCATCATGCGTCAAACACATTTCTCTGGGCGGAGAGGACATTGGGAATTCACTCAACCCAGAGTCCGGTTCTGCCTCAAACTTTTTAGAATTCGAAGCAGCGCCATTGCCCACATCTTTATCGCTAATCCAAGGGCTCTGAGAAGTGAATTCAGACAGTAAACCAAAACCAGGTTGGCTCTTTTTGGGCCTACTGGACTGTCCTTGCATCACGACCTGACCATTCTCCCATATAAGCTCAACAAACCCATCCTCTGGTCTGCATATAACACACAAATTGCGCATATTGGGATTCATCTTTATAGATTAACTTAGCACGATAATTCACACAAGCATGAATTTCCAAAAAAAGTGGGGGATAAAAATAACTCACATGAATGACAGATCTGCTGAACATGATTGGCCCTTGTCTTGTCTTGAATTAAGCTTCTCTTGAGCCCTCCTAAATAGCTCAAACAATGGCATTTTCAAGAGTTGGAACCACTGGCTATGTCCTCAAATATGCATCAAGCCACAAATTGGACCTTCCACAAACATAAAGAGGCAAATCCTCAAGAACCCGGAAACACAGAGTCCACAGGTGCCCAGAACTTTTCTCTGCTTTGAGCATAACCCCTCTTCAAGGCAACTCCAGGGGAAGAGAAATTAGTAAATAAACAAAGAGCGCTCCTTTTATAGTCACAAAATTGCAAGGAAGTCGTTATCAGTACGTCTAAAATGGTTAGATGTAGTTTAATAAGCATAATCAAATAATATAAAGATTTGGGTCAAAACAATTCTTTAATGCTATTAAAGGACGCCTTCAAAGGAAAAAAAAAAAAAAAAAAAACCTCTGTAAATTGAGTACTTTCTCGGAGGAAAGTGAGATCCTTTGCACTTTATTGTACTAAAACTTGGATTACCCAGAAAAGATAAATCCCCACAGATCAAGGGAAGATCACGCAGCTCATAGAAAACCGCCGAAAAAAGAAAAAAAGAAAAAAGACCCGTTCTTCCACAAATAAGCAAGTGAAAACAGCAGAACCGAATGCATATGACCGCGAAGGGACGAACTTAGAAGCCCTCTCGAATCAGTCGAAGTACAAGAAACACTGATCCACATGCACTAAAAAGTCTGTCGAAGATGAAGAAAGAGAATCAGAGAGATTTGGAGATCACGAACGGCCCAAGTGGGACGTGGAAGACGGCGAAATTTCTGCAGAATTGCAAGAGAGAGAAGAGATTGCCGAAAAGATACACGGCAGTTCGTGCTTTTTTGGCGTTTAACTTGGGTCAACAGTGACTTGCTGGTGCATAAGGAATTTTTTGTCTAAATTTCAAGGGGAAAACAAAGAATAAATAATTATAGAATCACAAAATCTATTTTGCCAAAAGGAGATTGATACTTGTTGGGCAGCGTCCTTACGATACTCGTTTATTAGTAAATTAAGGAAATTGATATAATTTTCAATGTATTAAGTATTCTTATGAAGTGTTAGATCAATTTTTCTTTTTTTTAAATTGAAATTTTTACTTTCATAGCATGACACTTTACAATATAACACAAGAGTCAAATCCGGTTTAGTTATTAGTATATTTGGATTGATGTGATATCGACTTTTGACACGTTATTCAAACAAAAATTCATATCCCGTAATAATATATTCGCTAGAATAGGGTTAAAAATATATTATATTTTTCATCTCCTTTTTCATTATTTTCACGTGAGATTCATTGAAAGCCGCCCCTTTTTTCTCAAGTGTTTGACCTAAGTATCATACGCACTCAAAAGATCAAATTTGCAACCCCTATCATGTTGATGTGACTAGTCTAACACAAGGTTGAAGATCATAATCGATGCTTAATCAACATGATCATACACCATACAAGATAATGTTATCTTGGGGTTGTAGATTTCATTGCTTCGATAATGTAAAACACGGAGAATCATATCTTTCTTCCATCCATTTCACTTTACTAATGATGTGTGGGGTAGCCCCTTTTCTTTCTAGCTTACTTCATATGCTTGACTTTTGGATCAGTATAATGGAGTCCTTGACTTGCTCGGCATGACAGGATTTTAGAGAAGATTTGCAATTTTGTCAAAAGTAGTCCTCATAATATTTTGTTAATATTTTCGTGCTCAAAAATATATTTCTAAATATAATACACATGCTTTGGAAATGTGAAAAGGTAATAACCTTTCTAGTATCTATATATTATTCGCAGCACGTGAAATTTATCATGATTTTGATTGTCTTGTTCAATGCCTAGAAGATACAATCTTATTGTAAATATTCACCTTTAATCGGTCTCTCAAGGATTTAGTATACTTTTGCCTCCATTCTTGCAAGACTTAATTTTTCTTCTTTCTTTTTTAAAAAATGGTCAATTCTTATGATCTTTGATTTGTAAAAGGAAAAGTGTAAATGGAAAATTAAAATATAATATAATATAAAAGAGAAAGGGGATTGGACATTGGTCAACAAGTCATAAAATGGCTTGTAGGACAATCATGGGTCAACCAGCCCGGCGCTTCCAAGAGTTCATGATCACCTTCAATGAATCACAATCTATATAAAATCATATTTAATCTCATAATCTTCTAAAGATTTTGCTCTCCCCCTTGATTAAGGCTGCTGAATTCTCGTTATTGCCCCTCCGTCCCAGGCACTGAACTCAAGGCCATTCTTGACTTTTCACGGATAACTAGCAGACACCTAAATCCCCCATTTTCATACAAGGCGGGCCCGGGAAAGATGGTGTCAGATAAAGCATGACGGCGACTGATAGGAGCAATAATTAAAGAGAACAGAAGAAGTTTAGAGATGTTTTGTCTCTCTTGCTCCACCACTCTACATATAGAGGGGAAGGTTTAGAGGAAGGATTTTCTTTAGTCAAAATTTTTATTTTCTGTCGTCTATGATGGTAGCAACACTTTCAAATTTTCAATGTCAATCCACTTTAGAAAATTAGTAATCCAACTCTTGCATGTCTACGTAATTATCTCTTACCTACTTGGCATGTTTATCTAAACATCCAAGTCATTATGGAAACTATATTAGCAAGGCATATCTATTTAAATATTTGTCTTGACATATAACTTGTCCTATGGATACATGCTCCACGAAGAAGTACAGATTTTATTATCATTGTCGTTCTAACTGTCATTTGCTACCTATTTTCTAGTTAATTTTCTTAACTTTGTTAACTAATGTAATGCAATTATCTTCAAATTTTATGTCTAGAGTGTGTTCTTCTCCCTTCCTCATCAAAGAAGCTATCCACCAACCACATCTCAAATTGGTTGGATGCAACAATAGACAAATAAATGTAAGTAAAAGTGAATATCGATAATGTTTATGTTAATGATCCATCTATCCAAGGTGTGTTGGACGAATATGCCCCCCTATGGTCTATAAGCAAATCCATATAGAGAGCATAGCAGACAATACATTTAATAGTATGCTAGGATAAAAAAAATAGCGAAGTTATTGGATAAACCTTAATAAGAATACCAACCCTCTCCCTTTGTTTATGGAAGTTGGAAGAGAAAGGAAGACACCCGTCTACTTTATGGAAAAAAACCTCTCCATTGGTCTTTGCTCTATCTAAATCAGTAAGTCAATTAGTCTCTCCCAATTGTAGAGTAATTCCACTCAATAATAGCATAGTGAAAATAAGGTTGAATTAATCTTTCATAGATTCATCTTTAATTGAATGTAGCATTTCAAGACGAAGCCATCTTATATCTAATTTAGATGTGGAGTGGGAGATGAGAGTGGGGACGAGTGCTCTGGACACAGATTTTAGAAAACACACTCAATTTCGATTTCGTGGACAATAATATGTGCCAAGTTGATTGGTTAAAGCTATTGCCCAGGTAAGCATTGCAGCCCCTTGAACTATCTCTCTCTCTCTCTCTCTCTCTCTCTCTCTCTCATAACATGGGATGTTGCCATTACAGGAAAGGATTTGAAGCAATCTTTTATGTGGCCTCAATCTCAGCATCCCACGTGACTGAAAAGAAGATAATATTGAGAAGGAGAGACACAGCGAGAGATCAGATCAAGACAGATGAGAGAGGTACGACGAGGTGTAGTCAAACTGCTCCACGATTGTCGCATCAAACGAGACCCTCCCACTTGCTCTTGTCCATTTTAAAAAAGGAAATAGCGCCATCTCACACAATTCATAGCGAAAATACACTCTTTCATGATTAATCTAATAAATAAATAAAAAATATTACGAAAATTTTCAAATTAGTATACTCATAATAAATTTATTCAAAACTAATTTTTTTACTACAAAAAACACGTAACAAATTTATTATTTGTTAGTTTATATTAAATTAAATTAATACAAACTGATATAAATATAACAAACGAAAAGGTAAAACCCAAATTTGATATATATTTATAAACTATCATATGTCATTTAACTTAATAATTTGATAATAAAATTTAATAAAAACTAACAAAGATAAATTTATCACAAATGTATCAATTTCTAATTTTTATGATAAGAAATTAATTTAAGGTAAATTTGTTGTGATATTAACCCTAAATGAAATTTGAAAGAATCAATAAGATTAGCTCATCTTATATATTAAAAATTAAGATGAAAAAATATATTAAGCCTATCATGCATTTTAAACTTGAACAATAGTTGTGAATGTGAGAAATCAATGAGACAAAAGGATTCTTGTCAATCGAAGATCTTGTATATATTAAAATATTTATATATTGAAGTACATAATGTCATGTTAGCTGTGATTTCACTAAATTTTGCATAATGTCATGGGAATCTTGAGTTTAAATCTTTTCAAGCCACTATCCCTCCCTTATTGCATATTTTCACACTTAACTTCTAGTCCAAAGTACAACCTGCGGAGTTGGCAAAAGCATAATGTATTGTCAACACCTTTGTGACATTCTGATTTTCGATTCTGTTTTTGATTATATGAAATGGGTTTTTCATTGACACGTTTCTAGTCTTTTTTCTCTGAGTTGATCACTTATGAGATAATTAATCTATCAGTGAAGTCATTAAGGGATTTAAACACAACCTATTTGAGAATTCAATCAGAAATCAACTGTTCAACCGTGCTAATTTGCAATGGTCAATATGGCATCGTAAAAAACAATTAGAGACCGGAGATAGGTCGATTCGACAGAGGCATATAATTAAAGTGTAGATGATTCCATCTTATTGCAAAATTCGCGTCAAACGACATTAAATCGATTTTTCTGTCGATTCTGTACCCTATACCCGTATTTGAAACCTTAATATTTTCATGATAACCAAGAGTTGTCAATGAGTCGAAGATGCACAACGTGGATCGAAAATAATCGACCACATCAAATGCACTAAAAGTTTCTAAAAGCTACCCGGTAGGTAAGGTCACGCTAAAATCGCATTCGGTTGAAATTATCTATGAAATTGAACCCGATTTCAGAAATTGAAAGTTCGGTCGTGTCATGATTTATTTTAGGAACGTCGAATCATCCTTTGAAGAATTCTTGGCAAGCTTGGGATTTTTGAAAAATCAAGATTTGGCAAAATTGGACCGGGAAATTTGGTTGGCTATTTTTTAGTGAAATTTTGGCCTCCAAGTTGGATCAATTGGTGAGGAAATTTGTAGAATTGAGTGTGGGCTTCCTCCTTGGAATTTGGCCATTTTATTTTAAGTCAATTGGAGTGGAATTGAGTTGAAATGGTGAGGGATTGCACAAAATTCGTATGCCATGGAGGTACAACATTTTAGCTTCAATCTTGGCTTGTTGAGAAATATTTGGAGGGGATGAGACAGTTATGCATAGTTGTGGACTTTGGGGGACCAAGTGATGATGCAATAAGATATTTGTTGAAGACTTTGGTGGCCATTTGTCCCCCCTCCAATTGCAGCAGCCCACCTTCTTCTTCTTAGCCTCCACTATTGTTGAAGTAAAAGTAGAAAACCAGCCAAGACCAATAGAAGCCAAGCCAGCCCCTGTCATCAATCGCCCAAGCCTATCAAAGCCAAGTAGCCTGCATGCTCGCTGATCGCCGCGAGCCTACTATCCCCCGCGTCCGTGCCTATCGTTAATGTCCAGCCGCCGATCCCGTGCTTGCTCGTTGTTCGTTTGGCCACAATAGTCCGCCATTCCAACCGCATAAGCCACCGCTGTTGAACCTTACTCGCGCCACCGTCCTATCGTGCCCATTCTAGCACCGCTGCCAAGCCCTCGGCTAGCTCCTTCAATTTAGCCACAGAACCGAAGCCCTTATTGGGCTGTGGGCCTTCTAAGGCCTTTTCAGGGCCTTTCCGGACCTCCCAAGTGTCGTCGTAGGTTTGAGTCTTGCTTGCCTCCGCATCGTCGTCGCCGTGAACTCATCTGCTCATCAAACCGGTCAGTTTACTCGCTAAACCTTGCTTAGGGTGTTAATTATGCTTAGATGAGGATTAGCTTAGCCTAAGATTAGTTTAGGTGGTTAGATTAGTGTAATTAGTCATTTAGTTAGTTAATTAGGCTAATTAGGTGGTTAGATTAGTTTAGTTAAGGGTTAATTAGATAGTGTGATTTAATTAGCTTAATGGATTGTTTATTTAAGTCTAATTAGGTGATTAGAATAGTGTATATAGCTTAGTTAGGCATTTATTTAATTATTTTACATTTATTTAATTATTTATTATTTTCCATAAGTTATACCAAGATAGCCGGTTGTCAGAATTTCGTATTAATTGCCGTGGTGTGGTTGGTTTGTACAATTGAGTGTTAAATTGTGCAATTGGATGATGATTGTTGATTTTTGATTTATTATTTCAAAATTATTGAATTTTGGTATTTCATTAGAAAATGCCGGGTGTTGCGTTTTAACACCAAAAATGCTTTTAAGTATTATATCAAATAATGATATTTTTAAAAGTGAGGATATTGCATTTTATGACTCAAGCTGACCGTGTACCCACACACAATTATTTTACCGGGTGTTTTTAATACAAAGAAAATAGGTCAAATTCATTATTTTAAATTGAGGCATTGCGTGCAAAGCACGATGTCCTTGGCCGGGTTTTGATGTGCATATGATGGTTGTGAGAACCCGTCACCCGATGAAGGTCGGGTGGACAATGCTCCTTCGGGAATGCTCTCATCAATGGATATCGGTCACAGTAGAGGCTAGGCCGATACTCCTTCAGGAATGCCGTCTAGATGTAGACATTACCATGCTTGATGGAGCGAGACGATGCCCGGTTATGCCGAAAGACTGCCAAACGTCGAGTAAACCGTGCTCATGGGGCCGTAATTAATTGGAACGCCTGTCTAAGTGAGATATAACCGCCCCTGATTATGGGAAAAAATTGGCCTTATAATTGGAACCCCTATGATTGATTAAGATATGAAGTGAGGTGTTCCAATTGTTGATTGCATCTACTGTATTTATAAATGTTATATGAACTATGCTAATGTGCAGGGAAGTACTGAGGTGAGGTGAGTCTGGTGTAATGTGTGATTAGACTGCCTCTAGGCATATTTCCTTCCTAATCGGGGTTTAGGATGTGAACTCACTGAACATTGTCTCACCCCGTCGTGGTTTAACTTTTTATAGGTCCCTAGATAGAAGTTCGTCAGGTTCGTTTTGGACAATCGCAAGGGTATAGCGAACATAGTATCGTCTTCCCTATCCTCGGAGTCCTTGGACCCGTGAGCTCGTTGTGACCATGATCTTGGTCGATAAGGGCCTACCTAGTTGGTACCTTATCGATTCAAGGTGTGGTTTCATCATGGGCCTAACGAGGAACTATAAGGTCTCGTGGATGGCTTCGACGGACTCCCCATTGAGGGTGAGGAGGTAGCTGACCTACTTCACATTGACATCCCTAACAGTGTCATGATAGATCCGGATTCCAAGTAGATAGGGTCCGGGGTAGGGTTTGGGGTCTTGGCTTTTGTATGTAACCTTGCAAGCTGATCTGGTTTGTTATAAAGTGTATTTGGTTTGAATTGGTTGTCTTACTTTTCTATCACATGTTTATTGTTGTCAGGGAATTGTTAATTCGCTTCCGCATGTGCATAATTGATTGAGTCGGTGACGCGTCCTAAGAATGTCACAATTTTATCGACCACTGAGGGATGTGCGAGCGTTCAAGGTTCTGGGCGTGACAACCTTGCAGGAACAAAATACAACCACATACATCTCTCTCTATAATAAAGGAAATCACATAATGATATAGTCAGTTCTAATAATAAACCTAATGCCAACTAACGAAGGTCAAGTCGACCTTTGGCATGGGCCTTCTACTCCATGAGTTAACCGACATCGTAGTTATGTAAAGTTGGTGGCTTGGCTCTGCTAATCTTCAATCAATCAATCAAAAGGTATGTCTAATGACTAGTCTCTCACCAATCTATTTAAACCGTGTCCATAACATTTACAATCGATATAATAATTAGATGTGAAACAACACATGCATTTAACATCTTAAACTTTTAGAGCATTTGGTAGTTATCTCATAAAATCTCATATGACATTAGAGCTGATAGTATATTGGCGAGTCCACAATCTATTTCAATGTTTGGTGAATATCTTAAGGAAGGAATCTGGTGACCAACGCGATTTCTAAGTGTGGGCATCGTGGTATAGCAACACGGCCCCAATGGCAGACGTCATGGTTCATTTTAGAGAAAAGAGATTGGGGATGAAGTTGAGTGTTAATGGGATTCAAGTTAAGATATTTTGAAGTAGAAGGTTACTTGAATTGAGGGGGACTAAACCTAATACTAAGCTCACATCTAATAGGGAGATTGTTGAGATGCACGTTTGGATTGTGTTCAAAAGTTCTACATGGGAAAATTGGTATGGTGCAATTAATATATCATAGTTAGCCCATAAAGTTGTGAGCCCATCAGGCTATATTAACTAATTGCCTAGTGCCAAAAGGCTTTACTTAGAAGTATTATAGTGACTATGACAAGACATTTTCTTCAATTGCATGTCTTACTTATGTTTGAAGTCTTCTTTTTATTCTCACTATTAAGCAATTGCCTCTATTCCAGATGAATTTTAAAAATGTCTTTCTTAATGGCAATTTTACTGAACCTGTTTTATATAGATTAAAACGAGCTCCTTGTGCATAGTACTCTAGTTTAGTTCCACAGTGGAACTTTACCTTGTTTACATAGAGTATCATGTAGACTAAAATAGGCTCCTAATGCATAGAAGTAAAGCCTGGAACATCACAATACTCTCCTTGTGCACGGTACTCTAAATTTAGTTTTGCCATGGAACATCTTGCATTCAAGTCCAATCCCTGTGACAATTTTCTCTTCGTTCAACGAATGTCCCATGGGTATATTTTGCTACTACTATATGTGGAAGACATGGTTATTACTGGCGATAATCGTATCGGTATTACAAAACTCCAATAGTATCTCAATCTTAATATTGAAATGAAAGATCTTCAATGACTCGATTACTTTCTAGGCTTGGAGGTTGCCTCAAATTCCTCTGGTTGTTATCTTTTTCAAGAAAAAATATGCCACTAATCTTCTTTCTCGAGTAGTTCTCACTAATGCCAAGATTGCTACAACTCTCACTAAGGCAAATGGCAAACTTGATGACAACAATGGGATTGCTCTTTCAAATCATACACTATATTGACAATTGGTTGTCAATCCTATATATCTCACTATTACTCATCATGATATTGCCTATGTTATTCATGACTACAGGCGTACGAATCACTTTGCTAATGTTCTTCATATTCTTAACCATGTGAGTTGTACCATATTTCATGGTTTTAATATTTCTGCTCACTCTATACTAGAGTTAAAGGCTTATTCTTATATTGAATAGGTTGGTAACCCTCTTGATCTTTCCTCCACCATATGCTACTACTTCTTTCTTGGTACTTCACTCATATCATGGCGCATCAAGAATTAGACCATTGTTGCTCAACCTAGCATCGAGGCAGAATATAGTGTTCTTGTTGATACAACATCAGAATTGATATGGTTGCAGTGGTTATTAGAAAACATGAGAGTCTATCATAACGGTGGAATAGTCCTTTATTACGACAACTGGAGTGCCATTCAAATAGCCCATAATGATGTTTTTCATGAGCACAAAAAGCATATTGAAATAGATTGTCATTTCATATAATATCACAAGCTTCATGGCACTGTACGACTTGTTTTCACTTCACCTATTGATCGGATTGATATCTTTACAAATGTACATCCATCTGAGCGCTTTCATTATCTTTTTTTAAAAAAAAAAAAAAAAATTCCAGTTGACTTCTTCTATGTCATTTCAAGTTTGGGGAGACAATAGAGATTTTTTTGATTGATTGTAATTGATATCGTAATATTCTGTTATTTTAGATAGTCATCCTGTAAAACTTATAAATAGGCTCATAGTCTTTATTATTAGATATTGAAATACACAGAAATACCTCAAATCTATCTCTCGCACTATTATATTTTTAATTACAATCTTTACTAGTCACTAGCTGGCACGATTCAACACATTCGGGTGTGGGCTTGCAAGTCACTCATGCGCACAACGACAACCAGAAGGATAAGGTATCCATGCAAGTACAAGGCAACGTTTATGAGAAGTCTATATCGAAAGCTGTAAAGGAGGAAAAAACGGATAGAAAAGAGGATAACTTAAATAAATGCGACAGAGAGGTGGTAGATAGGTAGTTTAGTGCAAAATCTAATTAATTATTTATTTAGTAAATTCAAAACACATCATTGTGCGCATTCGTATATTTGTACATACACGATACATCCACCCTCTTTAAAAAACAAGGTACATTTGTATAAAAAAAACGGATGCTTTAAAATATAATTTCTTAAAATTAATTATTTGTATCACTTGAAAAATTAATCAATGAAAAATATTTCATTATCAATAATGAATATTTTCGTAAACAATTAAATTTTTTATTTTTTTATTTTTATAAATTATTATTTTTAGGAAAATATTTTTCAAATTATCAATTCTTTGTGAAACAAACGAAGCATGTACACGAGCTGATGCAATCTTAACCTATATTAAGCATGCTTCTTAAACTCTCGTTCACATGTAAGTCAGAATTCGATATTATATATGTGCGGTTGTTCTCAATTTGGCTTAAGTTAATGGGAAATGGGGTACCTGTAAGAGCACCGTACGTGCTTCTTTAACACTCGGCATTATGAAAATATAGAAATAGATCCGTTAAATCTCGCTAGAAGTCAATTAAATGGACAATTCATACGCATAGTGGGTATGAAGTCGCCGTGTATGTAAAGGCGATATAAAAGTTTTCTTTTAGGAAAATACAATGAAATTGGGGATTCATGGGACCAAGTACGAATCCATTTGCTTTCGTTTGTTCAATTTTTCAGTACCTGCAGACCATGCTTTCTGCTTCCCTGCAACCTGCACATGTGTCTGACGCTCCAGACACCACCAGATATTGTTAAAAAACACATCCTAAATTTTGGCATGTCCGGTTGCCCTCCCCACATTTGATTAACCTCTATCTGTTTTTCGTTTTTCGTGTGCCAATTTGCCAATATTTAGGGCGCGTCTGGTTTATTTATTCATCCACTTTTTCTTGTTTCTCCTTTACAACGAGCAAGCAGCATCACAAACATTGACAAGTTTAATGGAGAAGGCATCTAAGAATCCTTCTTCGATGACCCTACGATGCTTAAATCCAGTGTACAGACAAAGAGGACTACATTTTGATAATTTGGTTCTCTTCTTAGTTGATTAGGGTATGCTGTAATAGCTTGAATGTCATCTTCTACTCCCATACTCAGATGTCGTTGGCGGTGATGACAACGAAGGTGGTGGAAGTGTTTGTCCGAAGCTAGCTGCATTCGTGCTCATCCATTAGTATATAAGGTCCTTGTGACTTTTAATGTTGAAAGCCAACATAATGTGTTTAATTAGAGTGTGGTGGCTGACGTAACTGATTTTTAAATGTGGAGCATCTATTTCTCCAACTTCCTGGCATTATTCTTAACTATTCAAATTATCATATTTTTATGAGTATTTTTTTGGTACTTACTAAGTATACTTAGTTTAGAATATTAATGTCAAAAGAACGTGTTAAATAGTGTCATGAGGGCCATAAATTGCACTTTAAAAACATACATATCTCTTTTTGAGGTAAGTGAGTTTTTGGAAATGTGTGATTGCTCAATTTCCATAGTGTATAGATTCATGTTTTTACTATATTTTAGTAGCTTTGGCTAGTGCTCTTGAGACACTTGTTAATAAGATCCATTTTGAAATATCAATTATACAAAACATGATAAAAGTCAATGCTTCATGGAGAAATAGAACTCTTTCCTATTTAGATGTCAATGTTGCGCTCGAAATGAGGTCTAAACTATGATAATATGATCTTTTTACTTAATTTGAATCACATAGATTTCTTTAACTCTATTATTTTCCAAATGTAATTTGTAAATTGGGTCAATGCATTCGTTTGTGCTTTTTCCTCTAAGTAGTGTTACCTTTGCAAGCATTCGGTTCATGTGCGCGGTTAGATTTGATGGGTCCACAGGATTCGTTAGCACACTCAAAAGTGAGCTCACATGAGGTAGTTGTATGCAATAATAACTCCTGTAAGTATGGTGAGACGGTGCTTTCATGTTGGGCCAAATCATTGTACTTTGCTACTTTCGATCAATGGGTCAATGCTTCCACTTAGAATGGGCCGTATGCTTTCAATCAGAAATCACTTTGCTCTCAAATTGCCAAATTATTTTGAAAAGGAAGGCCTTAGAATTCATTTTAATCTGAAACGCCGGAAGCTTGTCAAATTTTATGACACAAATATAAATAGGTGAAATTGACTAATCAGTTCACAACCTACTGTAAGGATGCCAGTTGCGATGGAAGTGATTTTCGGTAAAAAGGATCAGAAGGATTACAAGGGAATTTTGTACGAAGATTTAGGATAGCAATATTGAAAAGTTTAAAATTGAATTAATATGCATATTAATTGGATAACTTTCCCAAGATAAATATGTATAAAGACATGTATGTTTTTCATAACTTTTTTTTAATATGATTTCCATATTTCAAAGTTTTGAACGAAATGAGTAGGAAAAGAATTATATTTTTTCTTATTTTAGACAAACGGACCCAAATTTGGACAAAATGGGGTTGACTGAAATCTTAAGAGGTAGTTTGGAGAGATATCATCTTCAAGAGAAACAATAATCACATTGGTTTTATGATTTTGATTACTCTTATGTCACTAATGAGAATAAAAATATTCAAGAGATGCCAATCTCTTGCTATTGTTTTTTTTTTTTTTTAAGGCTCAAATGTACTTGGTCGTGCGGACTTTCATCAATAAATTCATCATTATTTGATCAATTTCGAAATTGCACATCTTGTTGTGTGCGGATCGTCAATGATCGCAATTTGCTCTGTTAATTAGTGGTCATTTTCTGAATGCAATTAAGGTGCAAAACATCTAACTACTAGTAAAAAAAAAACAGTTCCTTCTTGCTATTAACAAGAATTTATTTATTTTTTAAATTTGTAAATCTGTCAAAGCAAATTGAGATATTTATAGCCTAGTATATCCATATCAATGGGATTCTAGAAAATGGTGTCCAAGAAAGATTACTTTGATCATGAGTAATCTACACTTATTAGAATATATTTTATGCAAGGGATATTTCATGTATTACCAAGAAGAGTTCACATATTTAAAATTTAGATTATGCAAGGGATATTTCTTGTATTACCAAGAAGAGTTCATCATCATCATCATCATCATCTACTATTACTACTACCACTACCACTACTACGCAGTGGACCCGAGCCATTTAGCCATGGAACAATTGCTCGACCATAAGGGTTGATCGGGGCACAATCATGTACCGCCGCGAATCGATAGATGATCATAAATCAATCCTGAGTAGTCATATTCCGATCGTGGGTGATTTCACTCGGTCATGTACTAGCCATGGTCGACTATGAGTTGATCCCGTGCAATCGTGTGTCGATCACAGATCAATCAATCCCACGCAATCACATGACAACCGAGAATCGGCCATGGACCAAGTATGTTTGGTCATGGACTAATCGTGGACTAGTCATGGGTGTAACATCCTCGATTTCGATTCTTATTTTGGTCCCAACTAGGAGGCTAAGCTAGATAGGCCTTGGATTAGTCAAACCTTCCTAGAAAATAAGTGTGAACAAGTGTGAAAATCATTAAATGGGGGTGATGAGTATGGAGGCTTAGGTGTCCTAAGTAATTAATGAAAGAAGATGACTCATAAGCTTGTGTGTATAGTCATCATGACAAGCCATTAATGAATGGGGGTGAATCACATGTCCATATGTCCCTATTAGATTAGGGTTATTATTCATCTACTTTGAGACTTCAAAGACAAGTTATTTCCAACTTTAAATACTTGTTGAATCATTGGCCAAGTAATTGATGAAGGATGGTCTTGGAAGACCATTAGGGGCGCCACCTCTCCTCCATAGACTTGCCATTTTGAGTTTCATAGGTTTTGACTTCCCAGTTTTTAGAAACTATTGGACCTTTCCTACTTTCCAATTTTATAGAGCTCTTTGTGCTTCGAATTTCGGAGAAACTTCCCTCATTAAAGTTGTTTATAATATCTTATTTTATAACATACTTAAATCTCAGATTTTTATGAGCCCAAATGATTGGGACGAAGCCCAATAATTTACCGTCTAGAATCTGCTGAGTGTAGTAAAAACAGCGACCAAGTTGCTTGCTTGAATTCTTATAAAATCTTCCCTTTTGAATTTGGATATGCTTCCTTCACAAAAATTGTAAATGACATCCATATCTACAATATATTAAAATCTCAAAGAGTTTTGTGAAGATTTGATTTTGAAATAAGTCTCTCTTTCTGACTGTTGAATCTGCTCAATGGACGAATTTTTGGGTTGTGTTTAGTGAATTTCTTCTCTTTCCACAGCATGAAATTTGGCTAAGTTTCCTTCATGAAAAATGTTTCTTAAGATCTTTTCGACAATATATTAAAATTTTGTAATTTTCAAGACTTTTTTGATAAGGTAATTACACTGATTTCGAAAGTTGCTCAAAACTATTCTTCAACTTAGAATGGGAGGTTATGCGCTAAACTTGGAGAGGAATGGGCTGCATGCCCAACTTGAGGAGTAAGCCATTTAGAGTCTTTTTGGATTGGCATAAAAATGTATCAAATGCTCTTGGACCATAGTGCATCAATGCTAAGTTGAGTCATAAGGCTTGGGTGTCCCCTAATTAATATAGTCATTATTATAAAGATGACTCAACCCCCAAATGGCCCAATAAGAAAAGGAACAAGAATGACCCTAGGGATTAGGCTAGCCACATCTTCCTCCTTAGCCTTGCCACCTTACCAACCTAGGCTTGCTACCCAAACAAATCCTATTGATTCATTTGGAGAAATAATGATGAGAGATTTACCTATAAATAGAGGCAGTTCCCCCAATACCACACACGTCACCCCATCTCTTCTCCTTCACTTGCTCTCTCTCTCTCTTTCTCTCATGCCTTCTCATCATCGCCCTCTCTCCCTCTCTTGGCCTTGCTTGCCTATTGCCTCATCAGACGGCCCTTTATTGGTAATACTACATATAGTTTATTAAGATTCATCAATGGTAAGTAGAATCTCTAACTCTTAGTCAGGGCAATAGCCTACATCGTCGAGTTTAGTGATATGCTCACTCATGTAAGCTACATGTATGTTGTAATGTTCTTTTGTATGATTTGCTCATGCTCGCATGATTGAATGCAATCACACCATTGAGCTTTGTATGCATTGGCTAAGACAAAAGATAAAGAATCGATTTGTGTAATGCACTTATATGATGCACTTAAAGAGGAAAAAACGTTCGTCACCACATAGAGTTAGCAGCAATGCCTTGTTCATAAACCGAGATGCCCTAGTTAAGTCAAGATGCTTGGATTTGAGCTCAGATGCCTCGGGTAAGCTAGTCCTGGGATGCCTTGGTTGAGCTGGGATGCCTGGGTTGAGCCCGGATGCCTTGGTGAGCTAGCGCTAGGATACCTCGGTTGAGCCGAGATATCCTTGGTTGAGCTAGGATGCCTAGCTTGAAGTTGGATGCCTCGGTTGAACCAGGAGGGCCTAGTTGAGCTAGGACAACAATAAATGAATTTGCATGAGTGCCAGTTTATGCATAAGCATGATATGTTGATATGTTCATTGATAAGCAAAAGGTAAACATGTATTGAAATATGTAATAATGGACATCTGCATGTAGTCGAGGTGTAGGAATAAGTTTACTAATGATTTGTCATCGATATTGCATTGCGAGTGTTGTACTTACTAGATTTTGACGATAAGATGTCTTTCTAGTGGAGAATTAAGAGTTTTCCTTATTGAGTCCATGACTCACTCCATTGTTTTTTAGATTGTAGGTATGGAGGAGTTGCAATCTTGATAGTTAAGTTAAGATTTACCCTAGTCTTTTTTAGCATAGAGCAAGTAATGGTTGTAAATATAATAGCCCATGACAAAAATGGCTTGTAAATGTAACTGATGTGATTATATGTTTTTAAATAGTTGTTTTCCCGGCTACAAGTTGTTGTCCGGGTGTTGTATGTATGCTTCCGCATGTGCTTAATAAAAGTATAAAAAGAAATGGGATAGCGATGCACTTGAGACGTCACAAAAATAACCATTGCTACTCGTGACCCTAGAAATGAAATTGGGGTCGTGACAATGGGCCCCTTATAGTGGATCACAAACCAATTCAAGATAGGTCTCGAATTGGCCTCGTAACCTTCCCATTAGGCTTTGTGCCAATCAATGAGCCTGACCTAATACTAAGCCATGGACTAGCCTTGGACTAGGCTTTGAGCCCTTTCATAAGGCCACGAACCAAGCTAGGAGCCTAGTAATAAGCCAGAACAAGCGCCCAGCCCTTACACTAGGCTTCGAGCCAATCGACGAGCCCAATTAGATAGGCTCCATGCCTAACTAGAGCCGGCCATTAAATTTGTGCAATAGGCCCTCGACCTAGCCAAAATAGGCCATGTTTACCCATGATAAGCATACTAAGGATGGCTCTGCCACAAATCTTGGATGGGTTAGAATGGTCAATGAGTGATGTACATGAAAAGCCCTTGCTTAGTATCATTTACATTTCCAATGGTCCAATTACCATGTATGCCTTATTCTTTGGAAATGAACTAAAGAGAATACTTTGGAACCTCTTGGATTATTTAATGATAGGGTGATTAATCACTTTAGGTAGCCTATAGAAGATTTGGTAATCATTACCAAATTTGCCTTAGGGATTAAGTGAGGGACTCTTGGATGTACCAATAAAAAAGAGATATAATGGACAACTATTACTATTCTAAAGCTTAGGTATGCCAAACCACCCTCTTAGGGTGCCACCTCTTTAAGAAGCCTTAATGGCTGATAATGATGCATGAGCTTAAGTGATCCAATGAGAGGGAAACAAGTAAGCCTTCAATTATTCCCATAGGCCATAAGATTGTCACACAACCAAGTTAGGCATGCCACCTCAACTATATAGCTATGCCACTCCAAGAAATATTATTGGGTCATTTGTACAAGTAATAATGAGATTTGAGCATATGAATAGAAGAACCATCCCATTCATTCTCACCCTTAGCTCACTTCCTCTTCTTCCTCTCTTCGCTCTTGGCCTTGCTCTCCTACTGCCTCACCCGATGGTCCTCTCTTGGTAAAACCACTTCTATTCATTGAAGTTATGTAGAATCTCTACTTTTTGGTTAGGGTGATAGTCTGTGTCATCAAGTTTAGTTGTTTACACACCCGTGCTAAGTTTTATGCATGTTGATGATTGATTGCTCACGTGTTTATGTTTCTAAGTGGAATCGCGCCTCGGGTCACTGACAAGAATCATGCCCGGCATATTGTATAGTATGGTAATGAGGGCCATGTCACACACACTTGAATAAGCACGCCCTTAGGCCTTGTATACATTGGCTAAGAGGAAATAAAAAATCGATTTGTGTGATAAATGACACGTGTCACATAGAGGAAAGATAAATGTTGTAAACACATCTAGGTCATATCAAAGACAAATATTTTCGATCAAAAAAAAAAAAAGGCAAATCCTTAATGAGGATGGTCTAGGAGCACACCCCGAAGAGGATAATATTAAGTTGGAATGATGGATGGTCTAGGGGCATGAGCCTACCTTAAACAATGCATTATGTTACCTCATTCACAAGAATGAGATGTTTTAACTAAGTTAGGATGCTTGGGTTTTAGTTTAGAAGCCTTGGAAAGCTAGACTCGAGAAGCTTTAGTTAAGCTGATATGCCCTAATCAAGCTAGGAAACCCAACATTAAGCTGGAAGTTTTGATTAAGCCGAAAGGGCTTGGTTGAATTAGGACAAAGTTAAATGAATCTTTTATGTGTGTTGGCATACACATAAATATGATATGTTGATGTGTTTATTAATAAGCCGAAGTTAAGCATGTATTGAAGTATGCTATAATGGACATTACACGTAGTTGAAGTGGAGTAGTAAGTTTGTTATTGATTTACAATCAACGTTGTATTGTGAATGTTGTACCTGCCAGATTTTGATGATAAGATGTCATTCTATTAAAGAATTAGGGGTTTTACTTGCCAAGTTCCCCAACTTACTCCCTTATCTTTCAAACTTGTAGGTTTGGAAATCTCACGTTAATTTTGGGAGCTGCATACATGCTAGAGAAGATAGGAATTCCCCTGATCAATGTGGATACTTGTAATGTGAAGTAAAAAAGATAGATGGTTCATAGAGAAATGGCTTGTAAATGTATTATCATAATATAAAGCAATGTGTTTAGTGTTATGTATGTCTCGGTCTTTTAGTTATTATTTATCTATGGAGTTTGTTTGTTCATGTTTATGCATGTACTTATTAACAATATAATAAAAATCGAGATGGAAACGAGTTTGAAACGTTGTAAAAATAACCCTTACTACTCGTGACCTTAAAAATGGTGTCGGGTTGTTACAATTGGTATAATTCTTCATGTAGCAAATACAAATAGATCATATAGTTTGTGGACGAAGAAAGAATAAAAAACAATCTAATCTACAAAAAAAAAAAAAAAAATTAACTATGATAAGACAAAATGGAAAGTTGATCTTTGATTGATGGTTAAAAATAAAAATCATACTCATAGGGTAACTATAACTCAAAGTTTGAAAATCATAATACTCTCTCTCTCTCTCTCTCTCTCTCTCTCTCTCTCTCTCTCTAATCCACCCAAACTTTAGCTAAGTGTAGCTTCAATTAGATGCAATCATGGGCCTAATTGTCCATGAACTTACCTAGGCCCAGTCCCTTAATTCTAAAGGCACTTTTAGGTTGGCAAAGGATCATATGGTTATTAAGCCTTAGCCAGGTCTACCTAGTCTTCATAATATATATTCTTGATGGGCCAGCATAGGCAATATTTTGAAGCCTATTTGCGATCTAGTCAAACTCGTCCATTAATCACCTATTTTGAGAAAGCATTCCTTAAGTGGTTTCAATGGTTAACAAAATTTAGAGACTTTGTTTATGATAAAAAGTATTTTCAAGTGGACAGTTAGATGTGATGTGATC
This sequence comes from Eucalyptus cladocalyx, assembly GCA_017140615.1. Lineage (NCBI taxonomy): Eukaryota > Viridiplantae > Streptophyta > Magnoliopsida > Myrtales > Myrtaceae > Eucalyptus > Eucalyptus cladocalyx. Next base: position 23,068,138 of record CM029517.1, read on the forward strand.
AAACGTTATTAATCAGAACCAGAGTCGTGGCTTAATTATTTTATTCCTTATACATTTTATCAAACGACTTGGAAGGAGTCAAATATCCTCGTGCAATGGCTAGTGGCAATTGCTTGGATTGCATGACATACTTATAAAGAGTTTCAAAAGGAAAGTCTTGCTAATACCTTTAGGAGATTCAACTTTCTTGGAATTTCTTTTAAAAGGCAAAACATTCTTTTTATTTGTAAACACTCGACTTTTTGGAAACCTGAACTATTGCGCGGAAGGTAGAAATTATGGGAAGCATCAACTTTGGCAACCCTGAAACCATCGAATCTTCTCAATCAGATTCAAGTCAACAAGTAGATTGGCTAGATAAGTCCTCCTAGAGATATGTCCAACAGTTAGCTTGGACTAAGAAAAGTATAGTAAGAGATTTCGAAGCTAAAGGAATATAATTCACATTAATGAGATTTGAAAATTTTAATTTCTAGAGTTTGAAGAGTGTTTTTGGTGATATAATATATTTGTTTTTGCTAAGCGATACTATGTAATCCTTTAGAGTTTGAGAGTGTGAGAAGTTGTTCACACACACTTGAGCACTTACAACTTAAGACTTATAACCACTTATCGATTCTTACTAGTGAATTTCAGCTAATAGGTTGTAGCGTGGGAAAGTAGACGTAGGCTTAGAAAAGTCGAACCATTATAATTTTAAGTGTGCAATTCTCTATCATTTATTTTTCTTATTAATTGTGATAAAATTATATACCGGTAATATCTAACCACTTCACTATAAGTTGTTTCGCTATAATATTTATTTAAATTTCTTTATTTCCGCACAATCACCTATTCCCGCCTTTAGGTGATAGTTATAGCCATAACAATTGGTATCAGAGCCTAATTACTCTTTATTGAAGTGTTTTATTACTTTTAAGTTAACGATCTATCTATGGTTAGTAATATTGCACTAGCATTTATGGAAGGACAGAGCGACACAAGGCCTCCGTACTTTGATGGAAAAACTATAATATCTGGAAAAACAAGACAAAAACATTAATCAGATATGAGGATCCCTTAGAGTGGAATGTTGTTTTGAAAGGCATAAGACCAAAGGCTTCTTTGATCAAGGAAGAAGGCAAAAATCCAGAAACCTCCACTCTTTCTAATGTAAACATCACTAAAAAAGAAGCATTATATGCTAAAGTTGTTTATTCTTTATATTGAGCTTTATCTTCATATGAATATACTTGGATCTTTTCACGTGAATCAACAAAAGAAATTTGCAATAGATTGCAGATAACTTATAAAAGAACTGATCAAATCAAGGAAATGAAGATAAACATTCTTCTCCAGCAATATGAAGCATTTAAAATGAAACTTGAAGAATCCATAATCGATATATTTAGTAGATTTACTAACATTGTCAATGGATTGGCATATCAAGTGCAACACGTATCAGAACCAATGAAAGTGAACAAGATTCTTCTAGGTTTGTCAAAGGAGTGGAACAACATCAAGACATTCATTTGAGAGACTCAAAGGATCTCACCTCTTTCTATGGATGAACTCATGGGAACACTCCAATCCTATAAAGAAGAACGTCTGAGCGAGGAAGATACCGGAGGTAAGAAAGCAATAGCACTAAAATCAAATCTTGACTATGACGGATGATTCGGATTCAAACGAAGATGATGAGAACGAGAAGGAGATAGCCCTTATGGTGAAAAAGCTTCAAAAAGTGGCCAAAAAGAAAGGAAGTTCAAAGGAAAGAAATCCTTCAAATCATCTTAACAAAAGAGAAACTTCTACGTCAAAGAGGAAAATAAAGATTTATCTACTTTGAATACAAGAAACAAGGACACATCAAACCGAATTATCCTCTTTTGAAGAAAAGAAAGAACAAGAATGAGAAGACAAAGAAAGCACTGAAGACCGAAACATGGAGTGACACTAAGTGCGAAGAAAGCAATGAAGAATATGTCAATATCTGTCTTATGGCAAAATAAGATCCTAAAGAAGAATTTGAGGTAAGAGATTTTGATATTCCTTTTGAAGTATCTACTTATATAGAAGAATTACTTATTAATTACAAGGTTGCGCTTAGAACATTTTTAGAATTGAAGAAGGAAAACTCAAGATTGAGACAACAGAATTCTTTCCAAAAAGAAAAGATTGAGTATTTTGAAAATGATTTTCTTCAAACAAAAGAAAATCATGATTTTGTTTTAAAAGAAAATGATTCTTTGAAAAATGAAATTTTAGAAGTTGTAAAAAGATTTTCAATTTTTTTTTTTTTCAGTCCTACTCTATTCCTACTCTACACTCACTTGCAGACTTGTGCCCTGCCTCTTGCAGGGCATGGGAGTTGCAACCCACTCTCGAAACTTACGGGTCCCTACCCCCATCCCCCCTGAGGAGGTGGGGATTTGAACCCCTCACCTCCCCTTCCATGTTGGAAGGGTGGCCACGGGGGCGAACCCCCAATGGTTAAAAAGATTTTCAATTGGCTCAAAGACTTTGGAACATATTTTTCCATCCAAATCCCATATTACAACAAATCAGGACTTGGATGCAAAAACAAAAAAAAAAATTAGAAAATGATTTTTCGACTCACAAAGAAAGGATAAGGCAAAAGTGTCACGCCCCAAACCTTGGGTACGCACACATCCCTTGGCGGTCGATTAAAAATGCGACGTCCTAGGACGTGTCACCGACCCATTTTTTTTTATCTTTTGATTAAGCACATGCAGAAGTGAATTAAATAAACCATGGTCAATAAATAAACAATAGGGATAGTAAAAACACAGCAACGATTTTTCTCAAACTAAGATTTATATATATATATACCAAGTTAACCCTACAAGTTCATATATACAAGTCTGCCTAAAAAGAAAAAGACTCCTAAGCGACCTACACCCCGAACCCCTTCGACTCGGGCACTGGATCCACCACGACACCGCCCGGGATGTTGATGTCCAAGGGGTGACCTACTTGCCCATCCTCAGTTCCGATGGGCGATCCATCGAAATTGTGCATGGGATCCTCCCGATCACTGTTCAGTTTCGCAATAAACCAAGCCTAGAAAAGGCGGGGCACATGGTTCACCAAACTCTCGTCGACCCAAACCGTAGTCACTACTAACTCATGGCATCAGTTGGTCCTGAGGATAGGGAAGAAGGTAGACTCTACCTCCATATCCCACAGAATCCCAAATCGGACTGGACGAATCTTCATACTAAGGACGTAAAAAGGTTAACCATGACGGGGTGAGATAAATCTCAGCGAGTCAACAACCTAAGCCTTGATTAAGACGTGAATTCGCCTCGAAGGCGGCCTAAGCATGCACCATACAAAACTCACCTCACCTCGGTATGTCCCTGCGTATTAGCACATCACATATGCCATTATAAGTATAACAAGAATAATTAATAACTAGAACACATAATTCTCACCCCTCAAACATTCACATGGGTCTTGATTATAAGGTAAAACCATATTGACACATCCCATACCATGCCAAACAATTTTGCCCCACAGTCAAGTGCAATAGCACAATCATACACACGTGTTCTGATTATTACGACCCATTGGCCATGGCCAACTCAAAGTTAGCAGTCATCTGGCGTAATCGAGCATCATCCTGCCCCATCGGGTACGGCAACGTCTAGCACACCTCGCCTAGATGGCATTCCATAAACGAGCATCGATCCGATCTCAACCAAAACTCAGCATCCCATTGACGTGGGGGCATATGAACTTAACTAGGCATTGTCTCACGTAAACGCATTAGGACGGGTTCCATTAAGTGACCATACAAGCATATATTTAACCAAGAACACCATGCTTTGTGTTCAAATGCCTTATTTTCAAAGAATGTACTTTTGGCCAAATTTTCTTATTAAAAATTCCGGTAAAATAATTGTGCGTGGTCACATATTCAAAATAAAACCATCAAAATTAGTACATTCCCATTTTAAAACTCCACGGTTTTATATAGTACATAAAAGTTGGTGTCCAAACCCAACACCTAGCATTTTTCCATTTAATTTCCCATAAAATCAAGTTTTGTACTAAAAATCAATAACTACCATCAAGCAATCAATTGCACAACACAAAACATATAAACCATCAAAAGCACGCATAAATCCATCCAAGAAAAAGAGCGTAAAAATAAATAAATTGATTAATTATGCTAATTATGATTAATTAATTAAATTATGATTAATTAAGCTAAACCAACTTATTTAACCTAACATAATTAATTATCCTAACCATGATTAATTAATCTAACCATGGTTAATTAACCTAACTAAGGTTAACTAACCTAACCATGCTTAGTTAACACTAATCTAGGGTTAACTAAAACTAATCCTCATCAAGACTAATTTAACCACCCCTAAGCGTAATTAATAGCTTAATCAACGATTAGAGAGTTAACTCACGGTTTTCGACGGCAATAGGCTCACATTGACGAGAACATGAAACAACCACGGCTTGCATGAAGGCTCGACAGTGGCTATTGCGAACCTACGAACTCTCAGCCAAGGAAGAGGGGACTTCGGCTTGGTGGGTGGCCGCGGGGATGGCTAGATGGTGGGGGCTACGACTGTGTGGCGGTGATGACGAGGCTGCTGGGGTGGCGTTGCTGGTGGCAGCGATGGTTGCTAGGTGGCCGGGACAGTGGCTGGACGTGTGGAGATGTTGGATGATTGAATGGTGGGTTGCTGGCGTGTATGGTGCTGCTGGGGTGGATGTTGGATGGGGTGAAGATGAGATGATCGAGCGGTGATGTTGGCGGTGGCAGGATGAAATCGCTGGCATGAGGAGGGGAAATGGAGATGGATGGTGGGTGATGATATGGTGGTGGGGCATGCGGATGATGGTAGCTGTGGAGCTTGGATGAAGAAGTGAAGAAGAAACGTGAGGGAGAAAAAGGAAGGGAATGGCAGAAGAAGAAAGTCGGCTTTGGGGGGGGGGGGAGGAATGTGTGTGCATGAGAGAGTGAGAAATGGGAGAGAACCATCATCACATGGCCTCCAAAGTCTTCATGCCTCAAAGTCTTATGCCAACCCAATCACAATTTAAACTATAATTTCCCAATTCAGAGCTTTTTGGGGTAGAAAAATCCTAATTTCTCTACCCATCCGAATTTCATTTTTATTTTCTTTTTGTCTGAAAATTGTTTTTCCACAAAATTCCAGACTCGTCGAAAATTCATCGAAAGATAAGACGACATCCAATAAATGGATCGTGACATGCTCAAATGTCCAATTCCTGAAACCAAATTTAATTCCATGGTTAGAATCGATTGAACGCGACTTTAGTACGACCTAGTCTACCGGGTAGCTTTTAGGGGTTTTAGAGTATTCAACCCGTGGTCGATAATTTTCGATCCATGTTTGTGCATCCTCGAATCGTAGATGACCCTCGGTTGTCATATAATCGCGAGGTGTCAATCATGTATCTCAAATATAATATCGATAGAAAATCAGGTTATTATCGTTCGACGTGAATATCGCAATTGTGCAAAACCACCCACAATTCAACTAAGTACTTCTGTCTAATCAACTCACATTTGTTCGCTAGTTGATTTATAACGGTGTCGTATTGACCATTGCCAATTACTATGGTCGAGCAGTCGGATCTGATCAAATTCTCTAGTTTGTTGCGTTTATATCCCTTAACGGCCTCATCTAATAGATTAGTTAACTCATGAGAGATCAATTCCGAGTAAAAATAACCATAAGTGCGTCGACGAAACAAGCATTTCATATATCCAAAATGGGGCCAAATTTCGAGATGTCACAAAAAGCCTCCGAGAGTTTTCTATGAAAATTATTTTAGAAAACAATTTGTAAAACCTATTAGTCAAGACCTTCTTAAAAGTTCAATTTGTGGCAGCCATGATCATTATGAAAATGATTGTTCCAAAGATTGGAAGTCAATTAGAATAAACTTTCTAAGTATGGCTGATCCTTCTAATCAAAGAGGACTCAGACAAATATGGGTACCAAAGAAGACTTGAATTTGTCTTAATCTTTGTAGGTACTAAAACAAAAGAGAAACAAATGATACCTCGATAGTGGTTGCTTAAGACATATGACTAGTGATCCAAGCAAGTTCATTGAACTTTCAAGATTCAATGGTGATAGTGTTTCCTTTGGAGGGAACAACAAAGTAAAAATCATCAACAAAGGACCGGTTGAGATTGAAAATCTAACTATAAGAGATGTATCTCTTGCCAAAGGTTTGAACTATAATCTCATCAACATTAGCCAGCTATGTGACGTTGGTTACAAAATCTACTTTAAAAAAAAAAAAAAAAACAAATGCTCAAGCACGAGTAAAGATCTGAAGCAATCATTTTCTGAAAGGAGATATGGAAATGTCTATTTACTATATACAACTGCTGATGACTTTCAGTGTCTGATCTCTATCAAGGATGAAGTAGATCTCTAGCATAGAAAGCTTGGACACATAAGCACCAAGCAAATATTGAAGCTCTCCTTAAAGAAATTGGTATGAGGATTATTAGATCATAAGTTTGAAATATCTGCACAAAAGGTTTCAATGTATATTACTTGAGGTTAAATTATTTGTTCAATCAAGAATAATGTATTTATTTATCAAAGAATTGAAGTCAAATTAAATTATATTTGCATTTGAGGTTTAAGTTGTATGGAAATTTAGGTCATTACAGTTTTTGGTATTAGAGCTAGGTTAACGGATTGATCAGGTTAATTAGTGACTAAGAGCTTAAGTTAGAAAAAGAAATAGTGGGACTATGCATATGGACTTAAGTTTTGAGAGTAACTTCATGGAATAAGGATTGCAAAAATGATAAGTTTTGATATAGAAAGTCATGGATTTGTTGATTTAGTAATCTAGGAAATAACTTTGGGAGACATAAGATGCTAATATTGGTTGATTAATGTCATGACAAGAATGGAATTTAGAAGTATTAAGTTTTAACTATAAGTTCTTGTGGTGAGTGATGATCTTTTGGAAGTTTAGGATGTTATTCGTAGTTACAAGCTATTGATAACTGGCTTTTAGTATGCAAATCAATAGGCTTTGGTTATTGGTAATTAGATGGATTTGGATTACGAAGCTTAAGCGTGATCTATAGATAGTAGGATTGAGAGTTAAGTTATGATCAACTGAGACAAGTCAAGATTTTCTTATTAGAGAAAGGAGAATTTATATTGGAAGTTTTCATACATTACATGGCGATGTTTGATATAACAAAAATTGGTCTTAGAACTATGATTTAAATTGTAATGAGGAATATAAGATTATTTGTGATTTATAGGTCCACGTAATAGGTGTGATCTTCATTGTCAACTTATGAGTGGTAGGTTATAATCTTATTTAAAAAGCCTCGTGGAATTAGTGGACATGGTCAATTTCAATTGTAATTTCCTCTCGATGAAAGGCAAGTGCTTAAGTTGTTGATCTAAGAAATGATAAGTTTATGTGATGATCCTTTAGGTTGGCAACTAGAGAAATATAAAATAGAAACTAGATGAATTCTTATTTTAGTGATTTAAGAAGTTAAATTCATCCAATCGTGTGATGATCATTTAAGTAGTGATATTAATAAGATTTGTAGATTAAAGACAAACTCTTATCTTGGTGATTTGGGATAACAACTATTCAAATTTAAGTGATGATCTTTTAAGTAGTGATATCCTTATAAGAAATGTGGATTAAAGACAATATCTTGTTTTGATGGTATCTTATTCCTCAAAGAGAAATATAGTAAATTGCCTCAAGGGAGACAATAAGATGAAATTTGAAAAAGTTGATCTTTTTACAAGAATTATGATTGGAAGTATTCTAATCGTTAATTCAGTACATTTATATTTTGAATCTTGTCTTGGATATATTGAAAGTTAATTATTTGGTGGCGCAAGAAAGGACCAATTTTGAAGTTATGTTATCGATAGCTCTATTCAAGGATTTAGTAAGATCATGAAAGGATTTGATATAATAAGTAGGAGTAAGCTTACATAACTCTTCAAGTGGATAATGTGATATTTTTAGGGTACATCTCAATTGAGATGATGTGAATTGATGGCCAGTAAAAGTTAAGTTGTGGTGAATATGAAAGATGCAATATATCGTATGATAGATATATTGCTTGGTTAGCTACTAAGTGTCGACAAATGGAAAGAGAGAAAATTTTTGTAAAGGTATGACATTTTCGAGATCATAAAGACTATTTAAGTATTGGTAATTCTTTGAATTTTAGAAGAAAAGAAAAAGAAAAAGATTGCTAGAATGCTACAGTAATGTGATCTTGTGTGCATGATAGATCTTAAGTAATAATTCTTTATGGATTTGTTTGAGGATTATAATGTAGAGATTGGAAGAATAAGCTGATTTGGAATTAGATATTATTCAATAGAAATAAGGAATTTCATAATTCTGATGTAGAAGTCATTGAGGCTATAGAAATAGTACTTTTGAGGATAAAGGTGTTGCAATAAAATTCAAGGAAAAGCTTTGGAAAGAAAATGGATTAGACTTTCAACTGGCTGATGATGACATTTTAAGATTTCATGGATACCTATGTGCATGATGATGCCGATTGAGGAATGAAATATCTAAAGAAGCTTGTTATAGTTACTTAGTGTCCTTGTTGAGGATATTCTAATTGGATCCTATACATTTACTAGATTTCGAAGCGTTTGAGAAAGATGAGAGAGTGACTTATATATGGAGAGGTTAGTACAATTTTTGGATCTAAGGAAACTTCTCCTAAGAAAGAAGACTATTCCCATGGCCAAATTCTTATAGCAATATCTTGCTCAGAAAGAAGTGAAGTAGAAAGTGATGATGAAATGAAACGCAAAGTATCCTTAGTTCATTTGGTTGATAAGATGAATCTAAATTTCCAAGACGAAATTTTTTTAAGAGGAGTAGAATTGTGACATCTTAAATTTTCATTGTATTTATTATGGATGTTGTGTTATATAGAAATAAGATTTATATTTCTCCATACAGACATTAATAATTGTCACACGATTTTCTCTGTCTCTTGTAATCATAATATTAGCCACTTGTCACAATTTGGTTGCCACATTCCTTAGTTTATCACCAAATTTCTTACTTACAAATTACATCATTTCTTATATCTCTTTTTTTAACTTTGGCCTGTTAATGCTCTCTAAGCTTGCAAGCCAAGAGTCCTCATTCATTATCCACGTCTCCCTGATTTTCAATCATACTTATAGATTTACATCATGTATGACCTCAACTTTTGCTTCAAAATTACAAATTGGATAACAATTCTTATTCATGCGTCTACTTGGGCCATCCTATGCTATTTCCAATATCATATTCATTAGATACTCAAATTATGCCACTTGTTATATTTTAATTTGTATACATCTCTTTGTACTCTCCACCAATTTTTTTAACCCCAATAAACTCATGACTTTTAACTTTAGTTAACTAAAATGTATTGTTTTTAAATAATGAGAAACACAAGTCTAAGGTTTTCTCTATCTCTCATTGATGCTTGAAATGATTGCAATTCAAATAATGTTTCCTCATTCATTTATTTTACTTGGCAAATAATCTAAATAACTATTTTGGAACTATAGAGTTAAGCCATTTGTCACCTTCTGATTCGACCACATCACCTTCAATCTCAACCTAGTGTTTTAAACCCAATGTTATTATTACTTTTTAATCTTGGTTAATGAATCTTATCCATTTTTAACTCTTGTAAAGTTCTAGTACATCTCCCTTCTTTGTTTGTAGGAGCTACTTCAATTATTCAAGAAAACTTCTACTCATTCTTACAAAAAGAGAGCTCCATGTCTCTTTCTTTTATCTTTCATCTCACACGCATTTGAAGAAAGGATGAAGGTCTCACGTTTATATTTCTAAAGTTTCTAATTTCACCATTTCTAGTGTTTACAAGGTGAACTGTTGGGTTTCCTCTTCATTTTATCAAAATAGTTTAGTTATTTAAAAAGATTAAGAGTTCTTAGTCTTTGTTCTTGTTTATCTTGTTTTGAAAGTGGTTAAAGCTTTGAGTTGATCAAGTTTTATTCAAGGCAGGTGAAAAATATAGGAGGTAAGTTAGATTGATCTACTTGGTGCTCTTGACTTGATTGATCGATAGTTGTTAATTTTAGTTTAAACTTGAATGTTAAGTGTGAAAAGATTATGATGATTGCATGACGAATTGTTGTGTTCATTTGACTTTAATCAATGAGTTTCCATCTATTGAAGTTCTAACTAATCAACCTCTAGGAGATTCAATAGTAGATTAAACTGAAAAGTGATATTTTCATGATTCGACTAAGTTACCATTTACTAGTTAAGCATTGTTGATTATTGGGTTGTCAATGTTATATTGTTTGTTATTTGGGGTGTCAATATTATGCCGTTGATTTTTGAATTGTTGATATCATGTTGTTGATTATTTGAATTATCAATGTTCACATGATCGATTCTCTAATAATGTCATCATTTGCTTGCATGAGAAATGACAAGATGTAAGCATATTATCATCATCACTGACATATGTGATTATGAGAAAGGAGATGGGAGAAGTACACTAGAAGTGCTTTAACTTGCGTACAACACTCACTTTATTGCCATAAATTTTCGCCGGCCCACTTAAGTGTCAAAATCGAAGAAAAACAATCACTTAAATGCCCCTAGCAAAAAATTTTGACTAGAGAAATTACATGGCTTTTATAATTAAAATTTTTATCTAAGTTGGCATTCTTTGGCATTGAAGTGATCATTTTTCTATTAAAATTGGCACTAAAGTAATTATTATTTTACACTAAAGTGATCATTTTTTTTACAATGACTAGCTTTGAAGTGATCGCTTCTTAACATGCCATATGACGTCGTTTAGGGTTTTTTAGCATTGAAGTGATGAATTTTTCCATTAAGATTAAGTGATCATTTTTTTACAATTTACAATGACAGGCACTGAAATGATCACTTCTTAATGTGCCATATGACATTGTTTGGGATTTTTTGGCATTGGAGTGATGACATTTTCATTAAGATTGGCCTTGAAGTGGTCATTTTTTAGTAATGATTGGTACTGAATTGACAATTTTTTTACAATGACTAGTACTAAAGTGATTGATTTTTTAACTTGCTACGCAATGTCATTTAGAGATTATGCTGATTAGACATGCTAGCAAGTTAGGTAATATTGAGAAATTAATAAAATATTGTCACATCAGATTTTCGGTGAATTAGATCGGAGTTGGCACTCAAGTGATCCTTTAATCAAAAAATGGCACTTAAATGAGCTTGCGAAAAGTTGTGGCATTAAAGTGAACACCATATACAAGTTAAGACACTTCTAATGTACTTCTCCTGAAAAGAGATGAAAAGATGTTGTGGATGAAGTGTTGATGTTATGAATGAGTGTTGAACGTGTGGCTGATGCATGGGAGATTATGTGATACTAATGTTGTATGCATGACACAATATGAGTAAATTTGTAAAGTATTATGATTTGTAAATTCCATCAACCATATAGTGGGAGTGACGATGCCCCGATGTGTGTCAAGATGCCTTGCTATGTGATTGAGATGCCCCAAGGAGCGTTCTCGAGAGTCGCGTGTTTTAGGATGCCTCGAGAGTGTTTAAGAGGAGAAGTAATAATGAATGTAATGCATGATCATGAGATGTATACATTCACACGTTGTCTCCTTGGTCGTAACCATGTATCATAAAATATTATGCCATCTACTTACATCTAAATGGATATTTGTGCACAATGATGAGATGCTAGCTACTACCGATGCTTCATGAAATAATATGCCGTTCTCTTTTTCTTGAGTAAATGAACTTATGTATTGATGTCAACGCTTTTCATTGGCATATTACGTTAGTAAAGAAAGAGCACTTGCTTTTACATATGTGAAACACGGTTATCTTGTATGACTTTAAACTCACGTTGCATTGCACCGGGTTGACTATTAAGGTGGTCTTTTACCTTAGACTTAGAGACTTCACTTACTAGGCTTCGGCTTACCCTTTATTTTTTTCAGATTAGTAGGATGGATCACCCTTCATTACTACAACTTGGAGTCCTTATATGTTTTGACTGTGATTTCCATGATGTGCTTGTATCAAAATCATCAATAGTATGCACTAAGTATAATTCTATTTTATGAGTCATCTTGGGATTGTTAGATGAGTTTCCCATCGACTTATCGCTAGAACATCAGAGATGAGATAATTGTATCATTGAGGGACTTCAATGGATCTTCTAATTTCAATGGCAATGGCTTGTTGATTGGTGAGGTTTGTCAATTTGTAGTTCAGGAGCTTTTACATTAATGTTTTCAAAGACCATTTTGTAAGGCCTGGACTGGACTGTGCTACGAAAGTGGAGACCATTTGGGTCTCTATACAAAAGATTCCCATGTAAATTACCTGAGGTTAAATTATTTGCTCAATTGAGAATAAAGTACTTATTTATCGGAGGATTGAAGTGAAGTTAAATTATATTTTGCATTCGATGTTTAAATTGTTTGACAATTCAAGCTATTACAAGACTATTAGTCCGGAGAGTGAATGTAGGCTTACACTATGCCGAATCACTATAATGCTCTAAGTACATCTTTCTCTATCTCTCTACATATACTATTGATATAACTAGATCCTGCTTATATCAACATCAACATTCGATTTTACCCAATTATGCTTATACCAAATTTGATGCTTTTAATTCCATTCCCCCTATGCCGAATCACTATAATGCTCTAAGTAACCCTCTTCTCTTCTCTAGGTATTAGCCAACAACACATATTACATATTTTCAACTTCTTCAATTTGTAGCAAGTGGGCCAAGAGTAATATGAACGGGAATTTTTTGTAGTTAAATTTTTGGAAGGGTCTTTGATAGGTAAATGTATGTTTGATGATAACTATTGGTTTAACTGTATTATGAGGTGTGCATATTCTTTTTGTAAACTCTAATCTTGTACCCAACTTACTATTTTATCGAATACATAGATTGATGTATGTTGACATCCAATTTTGGAAAAATAAAATTGCATTTTAAACAAATAAAAAGAAAAAAATAAAAATGGGAGAAATTGATTTGATTGAATTTGCAAGGAAATATGGAATTTTAATAGATATCTAGATTTTGTTAAATGCAGCAACAATTTTGAAATCAAGTGAAAAATTGGCAAGAATTGAACTGATTGCCAAATCATATAGATTTGATTTAATGTGACAAGAAATGATAACTCGGGAAATGTCATGTAAAGAGACCGTTTTGAATCACTATAAAAGAGAGGCTCATTTTTCATGACGGAGGGAATTCAGAAAATTTTAAGAGCAAAAAAGTGAGAGTGGTTCTTTCGTTCGTTAGAATTCGAAATTCAAAGAAAAAAAAAGAGTTATTTTGTCTTTGTTTTTGAGAAAAAAAAAAAGTCAAGAAAAGAAAAGAGGGAAAGAGAGAAGAGACGTGAGGGCAGAGAGTGCAGTGACAGCGAGAAAAGAAGAGACGTGAGAGAGAGAGAGAGGAATAAAAAAAAAAAAAAAAGAAAAAAAAGGCTACAGCGTCGTCTTCTTCCCAAGGGCTCCCCTGTTCGCGCCAGCCCGTGCCCGCGCCCGCGCCGGCCACTGCGCCGGCACTCGGCACCACGACGCCGGACACCGTCGCGCCTCGACACCTCGCCGGTTCGCTCCTCGCGCCCACCACCGCAACCGTGACCCAGCCGCGCCTTCGCAGACGCCGACCGCTACACCCGCGACTCCGGACCGCCACTCTGAGGTTTCCCCCGTGAGCTCGCGTCGAGCCCCCGCTCCCGCCGTCCCGACCCACCCCCGACGCCAGCAGATCTGTGATCCCCTGCAGCAGCCGCAACCTGAGTGCCCCAGCTCCGCCTCTGCCGTCGCCGATCTGCAGCACTAGAAGTCTTGGCGCTCCTGCTCACCTTCGCCTGACGCCACCGGAGACCATACCGCCCCTGCTCGCCTCCGCCCGACGCTCAACCGCCGCTGTCCCTGCCGCGACCCGACGCCACCGGAGCCCGCACCGCCGCTGCTTGCCTCCTCCCGACGCCCGACAGCCAGCGAGGCGCCCACGCTGCCGTTGCTCGCCTTACCCGCGTCTGCACCAGCGCCCGACTCCCACGACCCTCCTCTGCTCCGACGCCGCAGCCTCCCCCACGACACCCCTCGCCGTCGCCCTGTTTTGCCAGAGACCATTGCCGGCGAATCCCCTCGCGGATGCAACCATCATCTTCGCCTGGAAAAAAGAAAAACAAAAAGAAAAAATCAATTTAGGTAGTTTTTTCTTTTATTTATTTATCTTATTTTAATTTATTATTTTTGTTATTTTACTTTATTGGTTCTTTTTAGTATAATTAGTCTTTAAATATGATTGGAAATTTCAATACACCACTTGATTTGCAACTGCATTTGGGTTTTTTATTTTATCTATAAGGTTTTAGAATAAATAATTAATCAAGCGGAAATAAAATTAATATTTTGATCTTTAAGGCTTGAAATCAATTTATCGATTTTACTAGCGAAATATTACCCTAAATGATGTGTGATATTTTCGATGATTTTGGATAATCTGTTTTGTCTTAATTATCTTGAAATATGTCTAAGTTGATATATTGCATTTTAGGATTATTTAGGTTAAAATAATGTTTTAGTTTAAATTAGGATTTTGCTCAACCTAATTCCTAATATAAATTAAATAGGATCTTAATCTAATTAGGTAATTTTCACATTTTACTAAATTTCGAATTTCATGAAAAATACAAAAATGTCATAGGTTAAATTAGTTTTTTATTTAGGATAAAATGCATTCTTTTATGAAAAAGAAAAAAAATGTCATATGCACGTCATTAGGGTTAAATTCACTGAGATGCATGTCATTTAGTATTTTTGCTAGGCCTATTTAGTTATAAATTACATGTCATTAGAATTGGGTCATTTAGTTAATATTGCATTGCATTTTCATTAATTAAGTGAAAAAAAGAAGAAATTGTGTGTTAATTATAAACCATATTTAGGTTTGTTGATGTGGATTTTAATTTAACATTGCAAATGCTTTCATTACTTTAAGGTAAGTTTTTGTAATTTATTTATTATTTATCTAGGTGTTAAATTGATGGATTGCGCACCCGCATGACCACCTCACATGTTAGAGAATTAGATTTAAAATCAATTTAAGCTACCTGCAAAAAACATCTTTCAAAATAAAAGAATGGTACCGAAAAGGCATTAGAGAAATCTAGTGTAACCAAGTCCCCATACCTATAGTTTCTGGTTTGTAGAAGTAAAGTAAAACTCCCGTTACTTTACTTGATTTTTAATCGACCCACCAAAAATAAATTAGTGGCGACTCCTAGATAAAATCTATCTACATGTTAAGAACTTGAACTTAAGTCGCAAATTGATATGGGCTTGGGAGAGCCCGAGTTAAGTCTAGACTTAATAATCCATTAGCTAAATTTTAGGTGATTTACCCGAAATTTAGATCGCGACAATGTATATTTTGATAATGAGTTTGTGTTGGTTTGTGCTTGAAACTACGTACTTATGGTAGCCCCTATATTTGTAGGAGTCGGCGTGTGACAATTCTCATCCCCTATTCTGACATATTTTTCATTTGTTACTAATAAAATTTATCATTCAGCCAATCTATTATTTATCTTTTTCTGTCGTAACCCTACTAGATTTCTTGAATTAGTAATTGGTAGTAACTTCTCGTCATTTGTTTGCGTACATGTGATGATTACCATCTCAGTGAGATGAAATATATACAATTATAACCACTGTGTGCGACAAACGGAGGCGTGAATAAAACTTAAATGTCATTCAAGCTACCGTTAAAAGTACACCTACATATTTGCATCGTGATTGATAAATTCAATAAGATCTAATAACTGCAGCTCTTTAGTTAATAACTCGTACTATTGGATGTTATGATTGCATATTTAGTAACATTTGTGATAAAAAATATATATATATATATATATACAAAACTGGCATGATCATAATGTCATGTGAATGTAGCCATGAAATATTAGATACATGTCGCACAATCTACTACTAAGATCCTCATCAATATATACATGATTATCAACAACTACGCTGCACTTCAGCATCAACTTGTGTCTCCTCGAAAATCACTAGCATAGATTACTTCGTTTCGTGCAGATATATATATATATATAGTAAGTTCAGAACAAGTGTACAAGTGACAAATATCTATCCTCCTGCCCCCAGCAGAGAAGGAAGATACTTCAACCTAGTAGTGCTGTCTATAGACTTCTAGATAACGGGATTTCCATATCCATACTTTCGATTATAAAAACAAAATACTTTGACGCAACAAAAAAAAAAAATGATTTCATCATTGTCTGATCAGCCACAGCTAATCCTCGAGACATCTACATTCCAGCACACCCATCCATACAGCGTTTATCAAGCAAGAATGGGCTGTACCAATGTCAGTGACCCGGATCTGCTCAACTTATATTCAAAACAATTTGTTTCACTGAAAATTTGGAAAATATTTTTCATGAAAATCATTATCAAGGAAAATAGTTAGTTTTTCTTTATTTGGTGATTTCTTTCTCATCAAAAGAATAAATCATTTTCCTTCAATCTAAACTTATCGTTTTCAATTCAAGGAAAATGTTTTATATAGAAGGATTAGTTTTGTGTCGTTAGAACACCGAAAAGTCGGAAATAATTTATCGGAAACTTTGCGGCCCCGAGCCTCTTTACTTCCTAGCCCCAATTACACCACCAACCCCAGATTTGAGTCTATCCTCACCATTAATTTCCTGACCTTGACCACTCCTAAATCCTCCTAATCAGCATGAAAATCACAGCCCCTTCACACTGGTTTGCCTGCCATTTCAAGCGAGTCCAGAGAATGTCCAGAGAAGTGGAGCCAATCATATGAAAGCTCAATTCAGGCAACTCAATTGGCCATACCCATTTTTAGACCACGGGCAATTAATGCCAAACTAATGGCCAGACCAGACCTACTAGTTCTGTGACATTCTCCACTACTATTTAAACGACCCTAAACCCTCTTGAGCAGCAAACACCCACAATCTCGACCATAGGTTTCCCTGTTTCATAAGCATTCTTCCCTTTGTGTTTCTCTTGATTTCTTTCCCTAATCGTCTTGTGTTTTGTGCTCTTTTGTTTTTTCAGCCATGACGAGAAGGAAGGTGAAGCTTGAGTACATAGCCAACGACTCCTCGAGAAGAGCGGCATTCAAGAAGAGAAAGAAGGGCCTCATGAAGAAGGTGGGCGAGCTGAGCACCCTGTGTGGCATCAATGCGTGCGCTATCGTCTACGGTCCCTATGACCGTCAGCCAGATCTCTGGCCGCCTTCCCGAGTGGCCGTCCAGCGCATCATCTCAAGGTTTAAGGAGATGCCGGACATGGAGCAGAGCAAGAAGATGGTGAGCCAGGAGGCCTACCTGAGGCAGCGAATCACGAGGGCGAACGACCAGCTCAAGAAGCATAGCAAGGAAAACCGTGAGAGGGAGGTGACCAAAATGATGTTCAATATCTTGACTAGCACATTCACTGGCACTGCCCCGGTTTGGCCAAGCCTGAGGGTGATGGATCTCCATGACCTTGGGTGGGTGGTCGACCAATATTATAAGGACGTCGTCAAAAGGTCCGAAAACCTCAAAGAGGCCTTGGGGATCAGCGGCAGCGAAGTTGCGGCACCCCTGCCACCGCCGCCTCATGTGCCAGCGGAGGAATATCCTGAGACTGGAGGAGTGGGGCAAGTGGACACTGGCGTTCAAAAGCGACCATGGTTCCTCAACTTGGCCAATCCCCCAGAGCCCAATGTGCCAACATTCTCTGGGAACGAGCTGATGCTGCTTCCCTTTGGTGGCAACCCCAACAACAACACCACCAACAATCCCCAAAATGTTGTTTGGCCAAACAGCAGCAGCAGCAGCAGCAGCGGCAATCCCCCAAACGTTGTCTGGCCAAACAACCAAAACGTGGTTTGGCCAAACAACCATCCCTTCTTTCCTTGAGAGGAGAGGGGGATAGGGTTTGTTGTCTTTGGATTGCTCGAGGGATTATCTGGACATCTAAATTTCATAGATACTTTATGTGTTTTTCAGCATTATCGCATGGTTATCTTTTATGTTCATCGTTTAGCTTAATTCTGTACCCCCTTGAGTGATCCAATTGAATTGTCATTTCGGTTTTATTTATATGATATATGTGTTGCGAGCTTTCAAGAATTTCTCAGTCCTTATGGAGCAGTCATGGTTTCTTACTACTGCGGCAAAATGAAGCACGTTGGATTACAACTTCGTATTAGAGAGATTTTTAGAGGATCGATCTTCTGCATTTTCACAGAACAAACAATTATCGGTTCATAATCTAAAAGGACAAGCCTTTTCACGTAGATTTTCATAACTAAAGGTGGGTAGAATCGACCGTTCCATTGAGTCCGTGGATCCTTTAAGATAAATCAATTTCATAATCAATCTGACTCCTAATATGTGTTTGATTCACAGAAAACTCAAGATTTGGAAAAATATTTTCTAAACAACGAAAAATATTTTCATTCTTGACAATAATCTATGCCTAATTATTTTCACGATTGATGAACAAATTTTACACCCGTTCATTTTTATAAATGATAAAAACGTCATTTTCAAAAAATATTTTCCACATCTTGAGTTTTCTCTTAAACAAAAGCACACATAATGTCTAATCTATTTTTTGATCAATAAGGAATCAACCATACCTATTTTAGTACACAATTATCGTTCTTAATCCTTAATCTCGCCTTATTTTCCAATTTGGTATATAGTGTGAATTAAACCTATGTTTGAATCTATTGAAAAATGGAAGAACCAGGTAAATTTGGGAAGCAGGTTGCAAAAAATTGATAATTCGTCGAACAAATGTAAAAGAAGAAAAACGGGGTAAGTATACTATCGGTGCCAAAAGTTGTGTACGGCGCTCACTTTGGTGTCAAAAGTTTCTATTAGATCACTTAAGTGCCAAATCGGAGAAAAAGTAATCATTTTGGTACCATCAGCGAGAGATTCCGGCCAAAATAATTACGTAGCTTTTATATTTAGAAAAAAATCGAAATGGCTTTTAAATGATGTCGTTTTCCGTATTCATTAAGAAAACGACGTTGTTTTGCCATCCTAAGTGGATGGCCTCACAAAAACGACACCACACAACTCATTTGGGGTTTTTTTTTTTTTTTGGGATTGAAATTAGGATTTTTTTGTCCGATCCTCACCCAATGCCAACCTAACTCACTTGGCTACCGTCCCTTTGCCACCGCTACTTGGCCACCATTGCTCGGCCTCCATCGAAGTTGCTTGCCATAGCAAGACAAAAGGAAAACAAAAAAAAATGAATAGAAAATCCCGAGGGAGAGGGAGTTGTCAACAGCGAGGGCGGAGGAGGGGATGGCAGGGTCACGGCCGCCGCCGTCATCGCAGCTAGCTTGTCGGCGAACCTCCATGGCATTCTAGATCTTCGCAACTACCATTAACCATATCACTCGTGCTTCTAGAGATTCTTCGAGTTCGCGCTTCCTCTGCGCCCGGTGATATTCCTTGGGAAAAAGGCGATGGTGGGGCTGATTTTCAAGGATTTGAAAGGTCGACAAGGTGATTGAAAATTGGGGAAAACTACTAGGGGAGGGCGGAGGCAAGTGCGTGGTTTCTTTTCTAGAAAACTACTTGTGTTGTGCTGGTGCGCTACTAGTGTTGCTAGTGCTGTTCTTTAGGAAAGAAGACAACGCCTTCTCTCTCTCTCAATTTGGGGATTTAGGGTTTTGAATTAAGGGGAAAGACACCAAACAACATTGTTTTGTTATTTAAATGCTGACTATACTCTTTGGCAAACCACATCAACTTCAAAAGTTAATAAAAAAAGTACAACGTCGGATTTCTAGCCAATTTGATCGATGTTGGCATTGAAATGATCATTTTCAAATTTGTTAGCACTTAAGTTATCCAAAATAAACTTTTGGCACTAAAGTGAGCGCCGTACACAACTTTTGGCACTGATAGTGTGCTTACCCCGAAGAAAAACCATATACTAACTCATGGTGTTTATTCGGCATAAGGATGATGATGTTTGAATTACATTGTAATGCAACATGATATTTTAGGCATCGCTCGAGGTGAATTCACAAGCAATTGCAATGCTTATTCATATTATTTATAGAAAAGGAAATGCATGCGCAGATTGGTTAGCAAATTTGGCCTTACCAAATTTTGAAGCAAACAAAGATTCTCCGACCATCGCGTGAGACCGACCACCCGTAGAAAGGAAAGAAAAAGCGTAAAAAGGAAAAAAGAAGAAAAAAGGGAAAACAGAGAAAAATGTTAAAAATTTTCCACATTAACGCTGACCACACCATGTAGAATGGTGGCGCTGACTAGACTACGAATATTTTCCAATCAAAATTTGGCCAAAATGACTATATTAATAATTAGTCAAAAAGTTTATAACTAAATTATTATAATTGAAAGATTTACAGCTGAATTGACACAAGTATAACATGTTTATAACTTTTCTAATAATATTCCCATATAGAAGTAAGTTAAAATGGCCAAGATGAAAAGATTTGTGCAAGTAAGGGCGACAATGAAAATAAAGCATCATATGACATCTCGTTCTCGACAACTTGGGTACGAAATTAATGTACGGTGGGAGGGAGTTGATTTGATGAGACTTAAGATTTTTTTCTTTTTCTTGTTTGGTCTCTTTGACGGAATTAATCCCTTTTTCTATTCAAACTCACTCCAACATGTAAAAAATTTCCCGAGACAGGAAGAATATTCAACACAACATGTACATGATTTGGAAATTTTTGTTTCAGGGATTTAATAATTAGGGATTCATAGATTTGGTATTGATCGTTATCATTTTTAAAACATTCAACATTTAAATTGCCATCGCTTATTTTATGATCGAGTTTTAGCACGATTTCCTGGTATGTCTATGATTACCATCTCGAGCTTAGTCCTCAGTGCGCCATGTGGCCTTCATGATCATGTAACTACTCACTTGAACTCGAGATGCCCTTACATTAACTGTAGCCACTTAACGTTAGGTGAGAGTTCAAAAAAAGTTTGAACTTATTACATTAATATCAATTCAGTTGTAAATCTTTCAATTTAATCAATTTAATCTTAAACATTTTTTCATTTGTATCAATTCAATTTACCCGATCAATTTTGACCAAAAATCATTGACGTAGATGCTGTAGACGCTAATCATCGTGCGTAGTACAATCAATACTAAAGTTGACAATTTTTTAATGATATTTTGACCATTTATTTTTTCATAATTTTTTTGGTTTTTTTTCTTTTTCCTTTTTTTGTCTATTCTTTACTTCTCTTTTTAGCCGAGGCATAAGCGACGGTGTCTTCTGAATTGACACTTGAGACATTTTTTTTTTAAATACTGTTCCCTTAACTTTAGTTTCTAACTTAAAAAAAAAAAAAAACTTGTAGATAATGATCAATTTGTTCCATCAACCCAAGCAAAAACAATGGACAAACAGGTGGAATGAAGAAGCTAAAGAGAATAATTTCTACCATTTAGCACCGAAGAGCTTTCGCAATCGAAGTACTATGCAAAAGAAAATTTAAACAATTCCAGATATTCGTGTTGATCGTTGTGCACTTTAGAATCAACTTAAGGACATGCGAATCTGAAAGTTGGTTCCTCCCAAGAACTGCTTTTCATCAATGCCTGGCCACATCCCAAGAAAGATTTTTGTTTGATCGGTGGGACCTATGAATAAGATTTAATGAATGAACAATTTAAAAGCTGTCGAGATATATCTCAAGCTGATAAATACAAAGTTGGATCTTTAAGAAATGTTGCTTCTACCTCACGGATTCAATTGAGATGAGAAAAAGCTGCACACGATCGAAACCAAAGCTCTTTAAAGTACCGAGGGAAAGGCAAAGATAGCACCAGATGCTTGGTGGAGTTAAAAGAGAGGATTCTCGAAGATATAGGTGTCTTGAAGCACGGGGTACTACAAGTGTCTTGTTAGTTTATCCGTTTATAATCCTGGAATTTAATCATATGTTTAATGTCGCGTCTTTTTCCATTCGATTAGACCTCTGAACCCTTTCAAAGTTCTTCTAATTGGTCCTTACTGTTTTTAATGATTAACACCCATTTTGATTTAGACCGAGCTAATATTGTACATCATTTCAATAACGCATAAGCTCAAGAGGAAATGGCACCTCCAAAGCCTAAATGAAGTAGCTAACGACTCGTTTTAACTATTTCTAATATGAGATTTCTTGTGTGTCTTGCGTTGCTACATAAAGTTCATTTTCCACATAAAGATCATGTGGAGCCTATTAAAATATATAATCCGCACTTCACTCTCTAATAGCTTTATATTTTGAAGTAAACAGTTCCACATTCTATTTCAATCCCAATATCAAAATCAAGGATCTCGAGTTCGATTCGATACCCTCCTTTCACTCAATTATGGGTTTTCCTTAACCGCTTAAACAAGCTGAGTATATGCAATCAACCCGAGGGTTTCTTGCAGGCTAATATCCTTGTTGTATTAAAACTAAAATAATTCAACTCTAGATAACATCGCTTGTTGTCTATGCAAGATTGGATGAGGCAAAATCATCGAATGGCACCACTTAAATATATGTGGAGGCCCGAGAATAAAGTAGAAGCGACAGTGACTTCAAAAGGTCTGGGTTGTGAACAGCTCTATCATATTCCTTCGCAAAGAAGGGGGAAACAATAGCACCAACCCCACTAAGCCATTTCAGGATTAGTCTATGAGTTTATGGAAGTGGGAGTTATTCTCAGGATTTTTCAATTTCGCATTCTAACGTTGATATAAACTGCACTTGAATGTGCTAGAGAAATTACCACGCATCTAAAACAGTAAAGAAATTCAGCGAAAAAAGAAGAAGAAGAAAAGAACACTTTGCGGCATCCACCTAGATTTGTTACTTGTGTCTTACCTGGTCCATGAAATAAGTAGGGTACTTCATGGACTCGGGATGACACGGCTTAGACCCTCATGTTATTCGGCCCGCTGAAGTCTTGCTCGTGATACCGATTACCATATGTCCTGTGTGATTTTCTAGAGTACTTAAATTTCAAGTTATGGCCTTGGATAGTTTGCAACAAATTGTAGAATCAACGAACAAGAGTATGGTAAACTAACTCCACATCTCACTGTGGCAAGTGAGTTTAACATTATAATTCATGTCTATCCCCATTGAACTACAGTTTCTCATCTGTCCATACATACAAATGTAATACAAAAATAAGCACACGCGAAAAGTTCACAAACGCAAAAAGAAGCCATTTTCGCCTCAGCATCAGATCAGCGGAACAAGCCATCGTTTCATCTAAATAGCGGCGATTGCGGGTCGCTCGTACTCCGTGAAACGACTCTTGTGGAATTTCTCGATGAAAGCATCAGCTTTTCGGTCGATCCCAGGCTCAGCCACATACCTCCCTTTGTCATAGTCGCTCGCCCAATTTTTTCTTGAAGCCACAGGTTCGTCCCGCGCGTTGTTCACTATTCTCGTCGTCGATTTTCTGGGCTTGAAGAAGTTTGAGAAAGAGAAGGCAGGTGAAGAGGTTTTGTTGCTGTAGCTCTTGCTCTGCTTGTTGTAGCCCGCCATATGCGAGTGAGAGTTCACTAAGGAGGGTTTTGATCACTATGCACTCTCGTTTGGAAGGTAGGGATTTGGTGATTCTAGGGAGTGTTTTTCTTTGGTGAAGTTTCTCTTGGGTTTCATCTGGGAAGCGGGGCTCTTGTACTTATAGTAGCAAAAAGGAGAATCTTTTTGGCTAAGGAGAGAGTGGGAGAATTCGAGATAGCTCCGGCCAATGATGAAGATATTTAGGTCCATGTACCGACTGGAATAAAATAATAAAGAAGAGTTGATGAGTTTGGACTAGATATGTTCTAAAATTGTTTCGTCTAAACTCTAACCTAAAATATAGGAGTATTCCTTTTTAAATGAGGAAGAAAAAATCACACCCGAGAATTGGGGCCCTTAGGTGGGGAGGATAGACTCCACCATATCTCGTAAAGCGTGTTTGAGGAACTGGTAAGTTGATATAGTAACTACCCGTGTCGGTGAAGGTGGAGGGATAGGTGAAATACCTACCGTAAGATTGACTTGTATTTCACATAGTATCTCTCAACTAACTTATCGGCCTTATACCCTGATAGAAGAAAATTTTGTAGGGTTTTAAGTGCATTTATATTAGATCGGTCTATGAAAGTTTGGTTATGCTTTACCCTACGACATTTAGAGCTTTCGCATTGTAACTTATGTATATTTGCACTCATTCTTTATTCTAAAGAATAGCACGTAGAATGCGAATTGAGAGCCGTAATTACTCAATGGAAGCATATTGATAGATTGTGAAAATTAAGCCTTGTTCATATCATTGAAATATTTATTTTCTTTACCCTAATTTATACTTATGATATTTTGATCAAAATTTGAGAGTAGAATTTATATCTCGGGTTTTAAAGAAACTACGGAAAACTATGTATGACTTCTAGAAGTTGATATTTGCTCCGCATGGCTTAATTCACCTGGTGAAAAGTTATTTGCTCAAAAGCATATTTATTTTGCTCCGCTACTTTTCTCCTCTGACCCTGATATTCCGTCTTGGGCACGATTGACTTCACGTGCATAACACTATTATATTAATTATTTTAGCAACATATTATATCTGGAATGGACTGCTCTTGCTTCTTATCAAACCTATTTTGTCCTTTCCCAAATCTACTTTTTCATTTATTTTTCCACGGTCTTTTCATCGATTGATCCCGAGTGTTCAATACTATATTGTTCTATTTTCTTTTTGCGGAAGATTTTCCTCTACTTAAAGAGAATTAGGGGCCAAAAGCATTATTAGAAATTAGACATAGGAGCAATTAAAATGAGTACTTTGGTAAGAGGGATATAATTATATTATCTTCCGTTTTATTAAAGCACTAACAAAAAATGCCGTAAATGAAGTCTCCCTTTTCACTGTCTTTCAGAAGTTTGAGCTTGCAAGATTCCAAAATAATGGAATAATCATGATAAGACAGGGAGATCAAGGGAAAAATGATAAGATATAAATAGATAAAGATGAAAGAAAGTAATCAAAGAAGTTGGCCAAGGTTTCTTTTTCATAATATATAGGTATATATGTATTTACACACGCATAAAACATTCTTATTTCCTAAATTTTAGATATACAAAAATTGATTAACTAATTTTTTAATTAAGACTCCATCTTTTTATAAAAATAAATTATTTAGAAAATATTTTCCTAAAATGATCGTTTATATCATTTAAAAAAATTAGTAAATGAAAAGTATTTTATTATTAACCATTTTTATGTCTAAATATTATAAACATCAAAAAAATTTCATTCATTCATTTTTTAAAGCAATTCAAGTGATTAATTTTAGGAAAATTCTTTAAATAATTTATTTTTCCCTAAATAAATGCATCCTAAGTATTTGGTAGAAATCGAACATTTCATATTGTCTACCTATTAGAAAACCTATCTCTAATCTACCATATCGCTCTGTATACTAATCTATTGAGTAATTTCTATATATAGATGTGCTTTCTTTCTTTAGGTAAAAACTTCTTTATGCTGAAATATTTTATTATCTTCTTCAGTGTTCGTTAAGATATGCGCAAGTTCAAAGCGTTCTTTGAAAAGCTAATCATAAGAAGGGAATCTTTTGGTACATTTTATACATGTGTTTTTCACATCATTAGTTAATGATTTCTTGCTGTAACCACATCGATTAAATAAATACTTCTTCTTTTTCTTTATTTAAGCAGAGAAGAAGAACGATTCCTATAGCTCTTTATTGGAGTGTTACCCGAAAAAAGTCTAATAGCTTTTAATAATGTATACGCATCGATCAACGGTTAGGGTTTCGTTCGTCGTGGCACGTTGTTTAATTTTTAATAAAGTAATCTTGTGATAATTTTGTTCATATTAAAGGAGGATTAGGCAGGGATTGAGTGGAGAATGTATGAGATGCTTCTGGAATTTGTTGGCAAGATCATGTACTCAACAGATCTTGATTACTATATATGCATAAAAGTACAATTATTCACACGTGTTTAAAACATGTGCCGTCCATCTTGGCCTCTCATTATATCTAATGGCAAAAGTTAATAAATAAGAAAAATAATATAACATGATCATCTCGTCTGTATCCATATCCTCATGGCTATAAAGGGTGTCTCCTTATACCCCACCATAAATATCGTATTTTTAAATATTAAGTCATATAAATTGATTTAAAAATAATTTTTTATGGGGCTTGCTTGTGGGTCATCCAATCCATAGTTATAATTTACTCCATCTATGATGGATATATGGATTGAATCTAAGTAGATATTGACCCAAAAAAAGATGAAAAACATAAAAAGTGGCCGGCTCCCGCTATTTCCACACCAAAAGTAGCTGCTTCCACAGCCTCGGAATTAGACGATTATAATACTAATCAATTTGATAATTGTCCTTTTCTCATTGGTGAATAAGTTTCATGTTCATTCCCCCTTGTGGTAAGAGATTGTAAGTTTCTTCTCTTCTATCTCCTCTTGTTAGATTGCATCCAATTAATCTACTTAATTATTTTTTTAGGGATATAGCAAAGGCTTTATTAGGGTTTATTTGATAACCATTCTATTAATAGGAATAATTTATACATAGAAATGATTTTTTTTATTCTATTTCATAGGCGAATTTTTGAGAATTTGAAAACATTTGGTAACTATCCAAAATTTATATTCCTAAGTTAAAAACGTGTTTGGTAAATCTCAAATTCTTTTGTGATTTAGAATTTCTTTTAATTTTTTAAATAATTTTATTAGATTTTTCCCTTTTTTTTATTTTTATTTTTTGCTTTTATTCTCCTCCTTCTTCCTCTTTGGCCAATTACCAACCTAATCATCATTGGCGACTAACTAAACGATGATCGGTGACCTCGTTGAAGCACCGTTGACCTCGAGCAAGGCCAAGCCTCGCCGATTGAGCCTCCTCAACAACTAGGCGAGGCTCAACCGAGCCTTGGCTGAGCAAGCTTGGCCTCACCAAACCACTATGAGGTCGGCCTTGCCAAGGCCAAGTAATGCCACCCTTGCGGTGGCCCGATGAGGGTGAGCCTCATCCAGCCGTTGACGAGGCTCATCCTCACAAGGCCACCACGAGGGTGGTGATCTAGGCTTGGTTGAGCCGCCTAGCCGTCAGGGAGGCTTGGCCATGTCAAGGGCCGACAACACTCCAACGAGGTCACCAGCCAAAGAGGAAGAAGGGAAAAAGAAATAGAAAAGAGGAGAAAAAAAAAAGGAAAATGAACTTGATTCTGGAATTGTTTTTAGGAATAAAGAAGTAATTTTTTTCTACTTCTTCATTATGTTCTAAATTTATTCCCGATAACAAATTTGTTCCTATGAACCAAAAAGTTACTAATGAACTTCTTCTTCTTCTTTTTTGTTTCAAAGAACAAAAAAATAGAATTAGACATTATTTGACTAGTTAACAAATAGACCCTTAAATTAAAAATCTTCTTGTCTGGAGATTTTTTTTTTTTTTTAAAGAAAAGAAGTAACCATGTTAGGTTTTTCCAGCATATTTATTTGAAAATTTTTAAAAATGCCGGGACTCTCCTTTTCATTTTATACCAGACATAAAAGTTTTGCAAGTTTATTATTTATTAACGAGACGAATATGAATCCGAATATTCATATGGGAGTCAATAAGAACATGTGGGACACGTACTTGAGAGAGTTGCGGTAAAAAATTTTAACCAGCAAAGAATTTTTTATTTTATTTTATTTTATTTGCTGAAAATAACTAGCCAAGAAGTTGAATAGGTGGAAAGTCAAAATGAATGAAAATTTATTTAACTAATAATACGTAGTCACAAGTGGCCATTGCAGAAGACCTCATGCACATTTTGCTATGGGAATGAATTATTCATTGCAAATAGACTTTAGGTGTAATGCAATTATTGAAAGTCAAAGTTTTTTGAAAAAATACAAATTGTGTTTGGTAATTTTTACAAAGTGACTTTGAATTGAAGTAGTGTTTAGCAAAAACACTTTTGCAATTAGCTTTGGTTGCATTTTCTATTTTTTTTTATTAAAAAACTCAAACGCTAGAGTCGACGAAGCCATCGGTGAGTCAAACCTGGCGTTGGCATATGTCAATTGAGGTTGCTCGAGGTCAAGCAACCTCCGGTGAGGGTCATGTGACTCAAGCCACCATTGCTTGAAGTTGCGCGACCCAAGCAACCATCACCTAGGTTGCGAGAGTAGCATGAGACCTAGGTGAGGGTTGCCTAAGGTCAAGCAATCGCTGAAGGTCGCGAGACCCAAGCCACATTTGCTCAAGGTTGTGCAACCTCTAGCGACGATCGCCTAGGTCGCGCAACCTTCATCGACCCTCCGCTGGTCAGATATGGCCTTTGCCAACCCTCGTTGATTGCCCTTGCGTGAAGAAGATGAATAGTTATAAGGAGGGGCAAAATCGAAAAACGAAAGAATTGGTAATGGTAGTTTTGAAAGGAAAAAACATTTAATCCTAGTTTCAGTATTCCGTAAATACTATTTTGGAAGGCAAGGTGAGAGTAGTGTTTAGCAAAAAAAAAAAAAAACTTTTGCAACATGGTTTGGTTTTATTTTTCTATTTTTTTATTAAAAAAACTCAAACACTAGAGTTGGCGACGCTGTTGGTGAGCTAGAGCTGGTGTTGGCATACATTGTTTAAGGTCACTCGACCTCAAGTTCCAATGAGGGTCGTGCAACCCAAGCGACCACTACTTGGATTGTGAGGGTCACACGAGACCTAGCTGAGGGTTATCTAAGGTCATGCGATCACCAAAGGTCATGAGACCCAAGCCACAATCGCTCAAAGTTGGGCAACCTCCGGCAACAATCGCTTGGGTTGCATGACTATCACCGACCCTTTAGTGGCCAAATCTAGTCTCATTGGTCCTTGTCACCCGCCCTCGCGAGAAGAAGATGAATAATTACGAGGAGGGGCAAAATCCAATGAAAGAATTGGTAATGGTAGTTTTGAAAGGAAAAAGAAAAAACATTTAATCTGTTTCAGCATTCTGCAAATGTTATTTTGAAAAGTTGGATAAGAATAACATTGGGTTTTTAACATTCCTATGGCCACCATTTAGCTAAAAGTGCTTCAAAATGCATGCTAAACATCTCAGCATTTTTTCAAGGACCCTTGGAAGCTGAAAGGCTATTGGAAAAATTAAACCGAAGCACCCTACATCAACATTGGCTGACATTGCTGGCCAAAAAAAAAAAAAAACATTGGCTGACATTTGGACGGCCTCAGGTTTAGGTATTTGTTCAAGCTACGTTTGGCAAAGTATTTTCGAGGAACTTTGGGGGGGCCTTAAACTAAAATTATGATGTTTGGTAACACTATCTCAGGGGTTATCGAACCATTGGTATAACCACATTTACCGATGTTGTTTGGACAGAGACAGAGAGACGATCATGGCTGGGAAGCTTGGCGAAGGAGGTCGAGGGACATTGGTGCAGCTTCGCGAAGGGTTGCTCGACTCCGACAAGCTTCGCCTGAGCTAGACCTTGGCTCAAGCGACCTCAGCACCACCTTGGTCGGGACGCACAACTTGAGAGTCCTGTCGTGGTCTCCATGAGGCGGTCTCGAGTGCTCATCAACGTCTGGTTGACGCTTGTCAACTTGTTGACTTTTTATAAAAAAAAAAAAAAATTATTTCGAGTAAAAGAGCTTTTCTAGATGTAAAGTCATTAGGCAATTTTACCCAAAAAAAAAAAGTCAATAGGCCAAAACTCTACCAAAACGCATTTAGAATTTGATAGAAAATTTTTCTCCACTTGGCTACTCATTGCATAGGAACATCTTGATTCATAGTAATAGACAAGATATTTTAATTTTGTACTTTCTTTATTTCGCAGAGTACGAATAATTTGAAAAATATTTTCTAAAAAAAAATCATAAATTTCACTTATAAAAATGAATGAGAAAAAACTATTTTAATTATTCATGAAAATATTTGAATATTGAATTATTATTAGTAATAAAAATATTTTATTATTAATTATGTTAAATAATAAAAACGATTTTTTTATGAAATTACTTTTTAATTATTTATTTTTAGCGAAATAAAATTAAAGCTTTAAAATAGAGGGAGAGTCATTATGACATTATCCTAAAGTCCAGTCTTAAATCAAGAAATAGCCCAAACGCGTGAGCCAGTCCTTCCTTCAGCTCTTCTCTAGGGTTTCGAATCGGTTTCTTCCGCCCCTGAACTCACGTCTCCGGCCATCCAGATCGCCGGCGATCGCAGGCCGACGACCGATTACCGACTACGGTAACCCTGCTCTTGTCCTGTCGCTGTATCTGTTCCTTAGGCTTCTCCGTTTTCGTCCTCGGGTTAGGTTAGGTTGAATTGAGTTCTCGTTCTGTCGCTTGCTAGGTTAGATGCGAAACTGCTCTGTTTTTCTTGCGCTTGCTTGTTGGGTCGCTCATTTTTTGGATGGGATTGGCGGGGACATGCTTGGTGGCCCGGATTCTTCGCGGGCCTTTCTGGGATTTTTTTTTTTTTCTTGAAAGTTTCGTGATATTATTCTTGCTGAATCTTTCGTCTCGCGACTTGGCTCAGGTGACTGCCACAATGAACTATAGATGGCGCAATTCGAGCGCTCAGGACGCGGGCCCGGATGAGGGAGAGAAAGTAAGTGAGATGGTTTGCGAATGTTTTTAGTGCCTGTTGAGGAAGGAGTTGGTTCCACTTTCTTGAGCTTCTTGAAGTGGATTCGTGCCGGATGTATAGGCAGTTCATGTCTTGGGTGTGTGCTGACGATGTGGGTTACTTGCCAGGATGCTGTCGATGATGATTTCAGAGAGGACTTTCGGCTGCCGATCAATCACCGGCCGACTGAGAATGTCGATCTGGATGATGTGGAACAGGCATCCCTGGACACGCATCTCTCGTCATCTAATATTGGTTTTAGGCTTCTCCAGAAAATGGGGTGGAGTGGAAAAGGCCTTGGGAAGGATGAGCAAGGTACGTGCGTGCTGTGTGTGAAATGTAGTTTTTCAGCTTTTCTTTGTCCTTAATGTTCAGACTATTATTCTGTTGAATCGTCCGTATGTGGAGTTCCACTAGGGTCTGGTGTTTTGCAGTAATTTTCCGAGTCATTTTTATCTGGGGTTGCAGATCCAAGTTTGGGAGTGAAAAAGTTAAATTCTCTGAACTCAACATTGGACCTTGGAATTGTTATGTTGTTTTTAAGTCACGAACATTTTTTATTGTAAACTTGAGTTCTAACCTGAGAGTGGGGAACAGGGATCACAAGATATTGCTCTTTCTCTGCTGCTTTTTGGCAATGCTTTTTTAATGTGTATGGCATGTTTGTTGGTGTCATATGCAGGAATAACTGAACCGATTAAGTCAGGAATGAGAGACCCAAAATTAGGCATTGGAAAGCAAGAAGAGGATGATTATTATACTTCCGAAGAAAATATTCAGCGGAGAAAACTTGAGATTGAGATTGAGGAAACTGAGGAGCAATTGAAGAAGCGGGAGGTATGCAACTGAAATCAATGTTCTCTTAGCATTTAGATATTAGCGAGCACTTAAATTTTTAAATTGTAGATATTAGAGAAGTTGATGCATTACTTTTTGTGAACCCATACTCAATAACAGAAGGCAGCATATAGCACATGTGCATGCCTTTTGAGGGAATGATATATCATAGGGGAGCATCAACATTGGAAGATGTTGAGAATTTCCTGCAGTTTTTATTACCTGGTGGCTTCTACTGCCCCCTTCGTGCACCTTATGAACATCCAGGTCATGGCAGAACGTGAGCACAAAATCCAGAGTGAGGTCAAAGAAATACGCAAGGTTTTCTATTGTGATCTTTGCAACAAACAATACAAATTGGCGATGGAATTTGAAGCTCATTTAAGTTCATATGACCACAACCATAGAAAGGTGAATGAACTTTCCTCTACTGATCTGTTTTGCTTTCTCGCATCTAGAATAACGGAACTTCATCAATTTTTCCAATACCTTGCCATTTTGCAGAGATTTAAAGAAATGAGAGAAATGCACGGTGCTAGCAGTCGTGATGATCGTCAAAAAAGAGAACAGCAGCGTCAGGAGAGGGAGATGGCAAAAATGTATCCGACAATTTTCTTTTGCTTCGGCCATTATTTTGAGTCAATGGATTGATAAACATTGATATCCAATTGCTATAGTAGAGGTTGTTCCTTAAATGCCAAGCAGTGCAGATGCCCGTAAACAGAAACAACAGCAGGAGGAACCTGGGTCATCTCCAATTCCAGCTCCAACAATAAGTGCTACTGCACTTGCTGATCAGGATCAGCGGAAAACATTAAAATTTGGGTTTTCTTCGAAAAGCGGAACCTCCAAGGTATGTTTCATTAGGGAAAAAAAATCCTGATTTAAGATATGATTAAACTATTGTGGCTTTTAACTGGTTGGCATGTCCTTTTTGTTGCTGTGCAGACCTCAGTCAAAAGTGCCCTGAAGAAGCCGAAAGTAGTTGCTTCAGTTTTTGGCAATGACAGCGATGAGGAGTAGCATTAGTTGATGCTTAAAGCTGAGTAATTCCTTTTATTGTGGGCAAAAAGGTTTTTGCTGAGGAAGGATAACTAATTTATTGTGCTCTTGTGGTCTTTAACTTTGTATCGTGTTGGCACTTTAGGGACAAATTGTAACATGCCCGTTTACTGATATTTGCATCCAAAGAAGTTAGTAATATTCACTCAATTGAAGTGCACTATTTGAGATTTGTTGAAGGTCGGATGATATAGTTGCCTTCTCCCGGTTGAAATGGATCAATGAATTTGTGCAGAAGAACTTAATCTTAACTCTATAAACATGTATGCCATTACCAAGTTTCTGGATATCCTCAACAAAGCCTCCAATTTGGCAAATTTTGGAGTATGTGGTGAAAGAGGCTATTCAAAGTGCCCAGCTATTTCTGGGCTAGTCTCAAATTTAGATATTTGCTCAACATTGATCTGCTAAACATGATTTGGTGCAACTATATTTTGATTGAAATTTTTAGAATGATCGATACCGTTATCTGCATAATTCTGAATAATGACCATTGATCATGAGTTTAGGTAATTGCCATTGAATATGACAGTCGATACGGCATCTATTCTGAGATCGGTAGTCAACCGAGCCCCCCCCCCCCCCCCCCAAAAAAAAAAATCAAAGCTTGAGTTGGAGGATGCTAGCCGTTAAAATGTAATCACATGGAGTACGCAGCACATTCAAATTCATATCGATGCAGCAAATTCCAAATGGTCAAATTGGTAGATGTCTGGACGTGCTGTAGAATGTCATGTCACCAGTAGTCTCCGCATGAACAATGGCCATCAGCGAACCGAACCGACGAAACCAATTAAAATCCCTGAAACCAATTAAAATCCCTGACGACAATTTCTCTTTTGTAGATATCGGAAGCGAATTTCATCACCGTGTGACAGTCAGCGCAAGTCCTTAGGTTCTTCATCATCCAGACGGGAGCTTCCATTCGGGAGGTTAACGAGTGCGAAAGCAAGAGCTAATCTCTCGCTATGGTACCATAAGTTGCGTTCTTTGTAATCACCGATGCTATTGCTTGGAACCGGACTTGAGGAACGTAACCCTTCTTTTTCACCAACTCCTCCAACCGACCAAGCATCTCTCATAGATTCGCCTGTCATAGAGTGCGACCTATCGCGATCGGTGAACACGAAGGTATGTTTTTTATGCCGACCCAGCTACACCGCAAATCATTCTTTAGCCCATTAACAAATGTCAGTCTTCTAACTTCCCCGTTTGGTTCAACTTTGGGAATGGGTTTTGAGATTCTAAAGTCCCTTGGCTAAATGCAAACACGTTTTGTTCGATTTTTTGGGCGACTTTAGTAAGATACAATTACATATCCAAAAGACTTTAAGGGCCCTTAGTTCAAAGAGGTCCTTTGAAAACTTACATTTTCGGAATACAAGTTCTCGTTACTATTCATCTTTGAGGTTACTGTTCATCTTCGAGGAAAACCATTGCACGGAGGCCGACGACCGCTGGCCAAGGGGTCACACACGCTAGCGATGCGTTGGCGACCGCCGGCTGAGGGTCGCCTGACCCTGGCGACCATTGCCAGACCTCAGGCGATGCCTAGGTCACGCGACCCAAGTGACCGTATGGGCGTCGGATGGCCAGATCCAACATTCTGGTGCCAAATCTAGCCATCCAGTGACCGGACTTCAAAAATAAAAATAAAAATATGTTTTTTTTTTAATTTAGTAAAAGTCATTTACAAATACAAATTTTACCAAACAGTATTTTGGCCAAAGTTGTATCATAATGCAAATTTTACCAAACGATATTTGCATTTCAGAAGGTATTTGTATTTTTGCAAATGCATTCCCAAAAGCTGAACCAAACGAGCACATGCTTCCTTCAATCTATCCTCACGCGAGTACATGTTTGAAAGCAGCACTTATTAGTTTGCTGGATTATCAGGTTGCAACTCAAAAAGCCTATCCGCGACTTCTCTGCCCATTTCGAGATTTCCGTGATTTGCGCAAGCACCGAGCAGAGCTCCCCATGCTGTCACGGCAACTTTGATAGGCATCGATACTATGAACTTCTTCGCTTCATCTAGCTGGCCAGTGCGACCAAGTAAATCGACCATGCAAGCATAGCGTTCGTGTCGAGGGTTTATACCAAAATCCTTACTCATGGAATTAAAATATAAGAAGCCTTCATCAACACGCTCAGCATGGCTTCATGCCCAGAGAAGACTAACGAGGGTAATATCATCAGGTTTAGTTCCTTCCCCTAGCATATCCTCGGAGAATTCGATTGCTTGATCAGCTCACCCATGCTGCTGGAATGCAGTAATCATCACACTCCAACATACCATGGTTCGACCCTCAGTCTCTTCAAACGCCTGAGTAGCGTCAGCTAAACTGCCACATTTCGCGTACATCATGATAAAACCACATACCTATAATTACACTCTGTAAACATTACAAAAGCATGAGTACAGTCAAACCATCTCATGATTTTAAATTTGTCTTAATTAGGGATAACATGGTAGAATAATCTCTACAATCCTCAACCAAACAAGGTGCTGAACAAAATTTCAAGCACATGATTCTGGACACGAGAGGCTGGCTCAGCAGCTTCAGCAAAACCCAGCTAGAGATTGCCAGAATCAGACAGTGTGGTAGACCTCAATAAATATGTTGCCGAGAATCCTGCACCAAGAACCAATGTGAGGCGAGGAATGAAAATGTTTGGGTGAAGACCTTTTGAAGCAAATTATAGGCCATATATGGGAATAAATAGAGATGGACATGCCAAAGAGGACCTCGAGGAGGCAGCACTTCCAAAGCCATGAAGCCCATGATGCCGATCACAGTAATTCCATCCCCAATTTTCAAAACATACTGAAAATGAGAAATGATGACAACAACAGGAATTTCATCAAATGCTCCATCACGCTGAGATGGTTCATCACACAATACCAGACAATAGACAACTGAAAATGAGTGGAATTCGCCATTTTGCAAACTATAACCTGCTCGGGGTGAATGTGAAAGGTTTCTCCCCTACGGTTTATGTCCAGTTTGGCATGTTTGCATCGTTATTGTAGTCATCTACTGATTCACCCTTCAAATACAGTATGCTTTCACAGAGCTGTAAGAAGGCTAAGAGTCAGAAGATTGAAAATCTAGTATCAATATGCTCTCATCACATACTTATGAGCATTGAATTGATTACCTGTGTCACATATACTCTCTCTCTATTGTTATCTTCTGTTTTAGTTGATTCTGGACCCATAGGACGGACAGCTCACAGGCAGTGCAAACAACATCCTCGCCTGACAGTCCATATTACAGTGCATGTTAAATCTTTAGTACTCTTAATAATCTCGCAAGCAGGCCAAAGAGAAGTCGTCACCTGAGTTTTCGTTTTCCTTCTCAACCACTGTTTTGACTCCCATGCTGCAAAATAAGTAAAAAAAAAAAAGTCACATAAAAATGGCGTATTGCATACATTGTTTTCTAGCTCTCCACGTGTCGAGGCATTTTCAATGTCAGTTGGACAAAGGTCCATATAGCAGTGTATGATGGCAATTAAATCTGCAGAATTTGTGTTTCCAATAAGACTAATGTTTTCTTATTGTTGTGTAATAGGCATTCCTACTCCGTAACGGTGAACTGGAAACATTGAAGTGAACCAGTCATTCAACAATTATAACGCAAGGACTTCTCACCTCACATACTGGCTCCCATTGAAAACACATAAATCAATCTGGGAACAAACTTTGTTGGGTTTCACATGTGAACCATGATGATACATTCTATTAAGTATTCTGAATGAACAAATGCAAGTGGTGAACTTGTAATGGTCAGTGACATGCAACAACAATCAAGATATCTCATATTGAATCTCCATATCGAGACATAAATTCCTTGCACTCAGTGCTCACAACTCCTTTGGCCCCAATAGCATGGTCAATTTCAGCAACAACTGACTGGTAAACATTCTCAACAGGTGAACTTAGGAATAAAAAAAGAAAAAGAAAAAAGAAATAGGAATACAATAGTGGCTGGTGAGTAATCACAGGACAGATAACAGGCATAAAAACTTTAGTTGGCATCAATTAGTCCAAAGGGTGAACACGTACTGTTGGACCAGCAAGCAAAGAAGTTCCTGGATCTACAATAGCTGCACAACCACCCTGGCATATGCCTGAAAAGAAGTTGACATCATCCTCAACAACCACGTGACTGATGGGAAATTTAAAGGCACAAATGTACCGGGCATTTCTAAAGAGTTCAAAAAGTGTTGGAATTTTTTTTTTTGACAAAAGCAACCGATAGAGAAGATCATTAAATACGAAAATGTGAAGCAACTGAATCTAAAAGAGACAACATAGACTACTGGTACGTGTACAGCTTCTATATTAAGTATGAGCCTTTTCCAGTTACAACAGAAAAAGAAAGTGATGCCATAATCAGCTTACTGAAGTAGCTAGAAGCTAATATCTAATGATATTATTGTCTTAAAAAAAAATTATTTGTAATTAGACACACAATTAAGCTTTAAGACCTACCCAAGGTAAATAGAAAAAAAGACAGATTACCTCTTGATGGGCTGCCAATAAGAAGATCGCTCATATAGAACTGAAAGGACAACAAATTTAAAGTCAACACCTTTTCTAGATAGAGGGATGAATGTAGAAAGAATGAATCATTATTTATTTCTGACCTAGTAAACTTTTTGTGTAACTGAAACACCTACATGCTTCCTCTTGAAGTGTCTTTTGTTGACCCCATCAAACACAATCTTGCCTCCCACTTTTGCATCTGGCTCACGGTTTAACCGGAAGTAGAATATTTGTCGTCCACCCTACCTTGCTGCATCATATTGTACCTGTAGTTTCTAAAATCAGCAGCCATAGACAATATAGATAGACCAAAAGAATGACGAAAAATAGGTTTCACGCTCCAACTAAAACAGGATGACCCCATGATCCCTGTAAAACCGATGGCTAAACCTATGGGACATTACCAGACGGGTGACATTCACAACAGAGACCTCTTGGAAGCGAAGCCTGAGGAGTCCTCCTCGGGCTTCACTTAAACAAATGCAAGACTTCCCTCTCATGTGGCCTCAGAGAAAACCTGCAAGTCAAACATGTGCCCAGGAAGGTTCACGGTCCTTTTCAAGAAGTAGATTTCTTTCTTTGTCTGTGTGTGTGCGTGTGTGAGTGAGTGAGAGAGAGAGCCCACTTGGTCTTTTACAATGAAATCACCAGCTTCAACAATATCATGACTCGCAAAACCAGAAACCAATCCAGATCCACAGCTTATGTCACAAGAAGTGAAAGCAGAAGCTAGTCCCATGCTATGATGCCGTAAGTTACGCTCTTTGTGCTCTCTGTTGCTATTTACGGTGAAGTGGACTTGAGGAAGAAATGCTTATTCAAACTAACTGTATTCTATTATCCCAGCAAGTGTTGAACCAGGTATTTGCTCAAATTGGATATGGTAAATGTTACACGTGACACAACAGAATATGTTGGTTGAAATTTCTTGGAATGATTAATCATGCGATTTGCATATTTTTGAATGACCATTGATTGTTAATATCACTGAAGATAGCAGCCCTTCATAACAGCTGATTTTGCATCTATGCACAAATCAGCAGTAAATCTGTGTTTCACCAAAAAATGGACTTGAGTAGGAGGGAAGTTAATAGTTTAAAATGCAATCAAATGAGATGTGCAGAAAACTCAAATTCAATTCGATGTAATGTGTTAGGTAGCAAGAATAGCTGTATGAGCTTTGAAGAGGTTCGAGAGGAAACACATGTCTAGGAAAGGAAGAAGAAACTCACAAGCCAATTGCTATTCCTGCAAACCTCAGAAGTAAGATGTTTTGAGGATAAGAATGTCAAGACATCAAACAATCATACTTAAAGAGCACCTAAAGAATGCTATCAGCTGTCAAGTCACCAGTAATCCCCGCATGTACATTGCCCCTCAGTGAATCGATGAAACCGATTGACATCCCTGACAACAATTTCTCTTTTGTAAATATCAGAAGCGAATTTCATCACTGTGTGACAGTCGCCACAAGTTCTCAGGTTTTTCTTTATCCTAACAGGAGCTCCATTTGGGAGTGTAAGCAGTGCAAAAGCAAGAGCCAATCTCTCGCTGTGATGCCATAAGTTACGCTCTTTGTACTCTCCGATGCTATTGACTGCGAACAGGACTTGAGGAACGTATCCTTTCTTTTTCACCAACTCCTCCAACTGACCAAGCATCTCATAAATCTCACGCGTCATAGCATGCGACCTATCATGCGAGGTGAACACAAAGGTTGTGTTTTTTATATCGACCCAGCTACACCCTGGTTCCTTCTTTAGCCCATTGACAGACATCAGTCTTCTAACTTCATCTGCTTCCTTCAATCTTCCCTCACGCGAGTACATGTTTGAAAGCAGCACATAGTTTCCTGGATTATCAGGTTGCAACTCAAATAGCCTATCTGCAGCTTCTCTGCCCAATTCAAGATTTCTATGATTTGAGCAAGCTCCAAGCAAAGCTCCCCACACTGTTGAGTCAGCTTTGATAGGCATCGATTCTATTAACTTCTTTGCTTCGTCTAGCCGGCCAGCACGACCAAGTAAGTCAGCCATGCAAGCATAGTGTTCATGTCCAGGGTTTATACCATAAATCTTACTCATCGAATTAAAATACAAGTAACCTTTGTCAATGTGCCCAGCGTGGCTGCATGCCGAGAGAAGACTAACAAGGGTAATATAATCAGGTTTAGTTCCTTCTGCTAGCATATCCTCGAACATTTTGATTGCTTGATCAGCACAACCATGTTGCTGGAATGCAGTGATCATAGCACTCCAACACACCACTGTTCGGTCCTCAATCTCTTCAAATGCCCGAGTAGCATCAGCTAAACTGCCACATTTTGCGTACATCATAATTAGAGCACTTCCAATGCAG
Source organism: Eucalyptus cladocalyx (assembly GCA_017140615.1). Lineage (NCBI taxonomy): Eukaryota > Viridiplantae > Streptophyta > Magnoliopsida > Myrtales > Myrtaceae > Eucalyptus > Eucalyptus cladocalyx. The sequence continues at coordinate 23,107,740 of CM029517.1, forward strand.
GTGCTGCTCACAAATCCACTTTTTAATATCTGATTATGAATTGAGGTGCCCTGGCTCAATGCTGAGATAGAAGCAGTAGCATGAAGCGCAGTAGAGAATGAAACCTCGTCGGGAATTACATCTTCACTTCTCATGAATGACAAATAATGACAAGCCTCTTCAAACTTATCATTATGGACAAAACCCATCATCATCACATTCCATGTGACAACATCTCGAACTCCACTAGTCCGGAATTGCCTAAGAGCATCATCTAAGGACCCACATTTACAGTACATGTCCAAAAGCGAATTCTTCACATATGATGAAATCATTAAATTCTGCTTAACAACCAAACCATGTACCTGCCTTCCGAATTCTGAGCCGCCATTATTGCCACAAGCACTCAATGCGCTCGAGAAAGTCACTTCATCTGGCACAACAGCATCTCGCTTAAGAACCTCCCTGAAAACTAAAACCGCCCGATCGAAAAACTTGTTTTGCAAGAGCCCCACGACCATAGAATTCCAGGTAACAAGGTTTCTCTCGGGCATTTCGTCAAACATCTTCTGTGCTGCATCCATACGGGAACATTTTGCATACATGTCGACCAAAGCACTTCCCACAAAGATGTCACATCCAAACCCATGTTTAATCACCAAGCAATGAATCTGTTCGCCGTGAGACAACACCATGGTCTCTGCACAGGCGGGTAAAACAGCAGAGAAGGTGAAATGGTTTGGGTAAATTCCAGTTCTCCTCATCTGGTTAAACAGGGCCAATGCCTTGAAGGGCTTGTTGGCATGGGATTGTTGGGTGATGAGGGAAGTCCAGGTGACCACATTCTTGGACCCCTCACTGGCTTGTGAGAACAACGCCACGCTCCGGTCAACGTGACCACACTTGGCATACAAGCTGAGGAGCCTGTTGAGGAGGGAAGGTATGGAGGTGCAGCCGTTGGTGGTGATCTGGGCGTGTATCTGGGTGACATGTCTGATGTTCCTGGTCTGTGAAGCGGTGTTGAGGAGGTCATTGAGTTGAGTTGGAGTGGGTGGTGATGGGGCTTTGGGGTGTGGGGTGTGCAAGAACTTGGGTAACAGAGTGGATGATGAATGAATTGCTATGTGGCCTTTGCTGGGAATCAATGGGGAAGGAACTTTCATAATACTAGGACAAAGAGCAGTACTTCTACATCAAAGGATACATGCTGTCTTCTTATATTTGATGAATGCTAAGATCTATCTTATATAACTCATCGTCCATATGGCAGCAGTATTGTTTTTATAAGGACTCATTGTTCACATGACGACTTCATTGTGGCGACTCTTTGGTAGTCTTGCAGCAAACTTGAAGAAAATTATAAGAATTCAATAATCGAGATAATACAAAGAAGTTATAATCTATGTAGCACCGACACGGACACGTGACACGTGACACGACACGACACGACACGTCGACACGTCATTTCTTAAAAATAGAGAATTTCGACACGTTCCGACACGTTATATATTATATACATTTTTATATATAAATATATAAATAAATAATAATAAAATTAGCCTAGAATTAATTTACACAAAAAATATTAAATAATATCATTCATATTTTAATTTGTTACAATAATACACAAAACTTAGAGGAAAAAAACATTATTTAAAGAAAAATGCTGAAATGATATTTTTAAATTTATTTATTTATCATATATAGCATTTTTTATTACTTCTTTCAGAGTAAAAGACTTTTAAAAAAAATAAAACAATTCTAAAAAATAAAACTGAAAAAAAAAAATTGACCCCGTGTGTATATTTATAGCAATTTTATTACTTCTTTTATTACTTCTTTTGTGTATATTTATATTTTGACCCCTCAAGTATTATAAATTTTTAAAATTGATCCGTGCGTGTCGGAATCGCGTGTCGGAATTCTAGACTCGCGTGTCGGAGCGTGTCGGAAAGAGTTGACCATGTGTCGGATTTTTCGACACTCGTTGACCGCGTGTCGGAGCGTGTCGGGACGTGTCGGACACGACACGAAGGCTTCCGGAGAGTGTCCGTGCTACATAGGTTATAATTACTTGTTTGAATTTTTATTTTGAACAATAAATGTATCGATTGATTCTCTCCCATTTGATTGGGCCATTAGACCATAGATGCAATGATTTACTTCACACATTAAGCTTTCTAGTTCTGTAAGGAACCGGGCCCCACCGTATGATATTGTCCGCTTTGGGTCACCTACCTTGGTGCGAACGAACCGCCATCCCAGCTACGGTATTTTCCTCCACGATTTTAAAACGCGTCATAAGGGACCCAAGTCTTATAAAGGCTCCCAGGACTCCCCTTAAGCGATATGGGACAGGAGAAATGCCCTTAGCCTCGGTCGCGTACTGCCGAGGCGATCTTAGTCCGTCCCTCCATACTGCCTCCAAGTCTAGATCGTTACATTCTCCCCTCTTAAGGCACGGGCCCGTTCCTCCGTACTGCCCCCAGGTCTAGGTCATTACATTCTCCCCCCCTTAAGGCACAAGGCCCTCGCTGTGGCCCCACACGCTGCGGGAGTCAGCTCTGATATCATTTGTAAGGACTCGGGGCCACACGCTGCGGGAGTCAGCTCTGATATCATTTGTAAGGACCCGGGCCCCACTGTGTGATATTGTCCGCTTTGGGTCACCCGCCCTGGCGCGAACGAACCGTCATCCCAGCCACAGTATTTTCCCTCACGGTTTTAAAACTCGTCACACATATTAAGGGACCCAATCCTTATAAAGGCTCCCAAGACTCCCCTAAGCGATGTGGGACAGGAAAAATGCCCTTAGCCTCGCCTGCGTATTGCCGAAGCAATCTTAGTCCGTCCCTCCGTACTGCCCCAGGTCTAGGTCGTTACAAGTTCGAGCTTAGGATAGTTTGATTGTGCCGAAAAAAAGATGAGTAGAAGACGCGTATGATTCTTTCATGCTTGCTCCACTTGGCTCGGGGGACGTAGCTCGCTTGGTAAAGCTCTGGTTTCACAATTGGGTCGTTGCAATTACATGTTGAATGCGTAGTCTTGCTCTTAATAGTGATCTAGCACCAGAATTATAGTTCGGATTCTTCCGATGGCCAGTTAGCCTCGTTTTCAAGTTCCCCCTTCATTGGTACTAGTTGTTCTCAGTAAATATCAATCTCAGCCATTAGGATAAAGAAATTTTGAGTAATCGGACAAATAGGAAAGAACTCACACATTTCATTTCATTTCTACACATAACATATTAAAAACACACAGCTATGATTACACCCTATAGATATTACAAAAGCATGAGGACAGTCGAACTATCTCATGACTTCAAGATTGTCTTGATTAGGGATAATATGGTACAATAATCTCTACAGTCCTCAAACCGACAAGGTTCTGAACAAGATTTCAAGCGCATGATTTTGGAGATAAGAGAAGCTTGTTAGGCAGCTTCCGCAAAACCCAGCTCGAGATTGCCGAAATCAAACACGGTGTGATAGACCCCCATGAATACGTCGCCAAGAATCCTGCATCAAGATCCAATGTGAGGTGAGGGAAGAAAAGTGTGGATAAAGATCGTCTTAAAGCAAATTACAGCGCATATATAAGAAGAAAAGGAGATGGACATACCAAAGAGGACCTCGAGGTGGTGGCATGTCGAAAGCCATGAAGCCACTGATGCAGATAGTATTAATTCCATCCCCAGTTTTCAAAACATACTGGAAATGAGAAAAGATGACAAAAACGGGAATTTTATCAGGTGCTCCATCATGCTGAGACAGTTCATCACGCAGTACCAGACAATAGACAACTGAAAATAATGGAATTTGCCATTTTGCAAAACTTAAACCTGCTCGGGGGTGAGTGTGAAAGGCTTCTCCCCGATGGTGAAAGTCAAGTCTGGCATGTATGCGATGTTATCGCAGTCAACCACTGATTCGCCCATTGGACTTGGTATGCTTTCACAAAGCTGTAAAAAGGCTAAGAGTCAGGCGAACGAAAATCTAGAATCAATATGTTTGCATCGCAATTTATGGGCTTTGGATCGATTACCTGTGTCACATAGTTGAGTACTCTATCTTTTGTTCTCTTCTGTTTTAGTTGATTCTGGACCCATATAACAGTCATCTCGCAGGCAGTGCAAACAACATCATCACCTGACAGTCCACATTTCAGTGCCTTTTAGAACTGGAGTTCTCTTCTACTAATAAACTCACAAGCAGTTCAGAGAGAAGTCATCACCTGATTTCTCATTTGCCTTCTCGACCACTGTTTTGATTCCCGGGCTACAAAACAAGTAAAAAAGTCAGTAACATTCATGGCGTATTGCATACATTTTTTTCCTAGCTTTCCATATGTCAAGGCTTCTTCAACGTCAGTTGGACAAAGGTCCAAATAGTGGTGTATGATGACATATATTTACTGGGAAAGTAGCAGAACTCGTGTTTTCAATATGACTATTGCTTATTGCTTGAGTAAGAGGCATTCCTTTCCTTAATGATAAACCAGAAATATTTAACCAGTCATTAACAATTACACCGCAAGAACTTCCTCACCTTACAGGTCGTGTCCCATTGAAAATGCATAAACCGATCTGGGAACAGACTTTGTCGGGTTTCACCTGTGAACCATAATAATAAATTCTACTGAATTCTTGCAAACGAATGAATACAAGTGGTGAACAAATAGAAATGGTCAGTGACATACGCCAGCAATCAAGAGATCCCATATCAAATCTCCATACTGAGACACAACCTCCTTGCACTCGGTGCTCACAACTCCTTCGGCCCCAATAGCATGGTTGATTTCAGTGACCACAGACTGGTAAACATTTTCAATAGGTGAACTTAGGAATACGATAATGACAGGCAAGTAAACACAAAACAGATGTAACAGGCATAAAATCTTTGGTCGACATAGATTAGTCTGAAGGGGAACACGTACTGTTGGACCAGCAAGCAAGGAAGTTCCAGAATCTACAATAGCTGCACAGCCATCCCTGCATACACCTGAAATGAAGTTGACATCAACATGTGACTGATGGGCAATTCAAAGGCATAAATGTACAGGGCACTCATACAGAATTCAAGGAGTGTTGGGAATTTTTTTTCAAAAGCAACATGAAAGAAGATCATTAAATAGGAAAATGTGAAGCAACTGAAACTAAACTAGACAACATAGACTACTGATATGTGAACCAGCTTCTATCAACTTTGAGAATTTTTCAGTTAGAACAGAAAAAGAAAGTGATGTCATAATCAGCTCATCCAAAGTGTCTAGAACCTAACATCCAATGATTTTATTCTCTTAGAACAATTGATTTTCAATTAGTGACACGATTAACTTTAAGATCTATTCAAGGTTAAAAGAAAAAGGAACTTAGTTTGGCAGCTGCAAGATTACCCGTTGACTGGTTGGCAATGAGAATATCGCCCATATTGAACTGAAAGGACAGCAAGTTTAAAGTTAACACCTTTTCTAGAGAGAGTGATGAGTGTACAAAGAATGAATCATTATCAATTTCTAACCTGCCAGTAACCCTTCTGTGTAACTGGAACATATACATGCTTCCCCTTGAAGTGTCTTTCATCAATGCCGCCAAACACAATCTCACCTCCCTCTTGTGCATCTGGATCACGGTTCAACCAGAAGGAGAATACTTCGTCATCCACCAGACCTTGCTGCATCATATTGTACCTGTAGTTTCTAAAATCAGAAGCAATAGCCAACAGAGATAGACCAAAAGATCGATGAAAAATAGGTCTCAAGCTCCAACAAAAGGAGGATGACTCCATGATCACTGTGATACCAACGGCTAAAGCTATGGGATGATACCAGACAGGGGTGGCATTCCCGACAGAGATCTCCTTGAAGCCAAGCCCGAGGATTCCATCAAACTTCGCCAATACAAAAGAAAGACTTCCTTCTCGTGTGGCCTCAATGAAAACCTGCAAGTCAAACATATGTAAGTGAGATTTGTAGTCCTCTTCAAGAGCTAGATTTCTTTCTGTGTGTGTGTGAGAGAGAGAGAGAGAGAGAGAGAGAGCGCCCACTTGATCTTTTACAATGAGATTGCCAACTTCAACATTATCCTGACTCAGAAAACCAGCAACCGATCCAGATCCATAGTTTATGTCACAAGTTTTTCCTGAATTACCAACAAAGAAAAGTCAAATAAGTACACCACCAAATTCGACGACAAAAGATAAGAACTTTCCATGTAAATCAACTGATCTATGGTGAAAGTTAAAAAAATTCTACTCTCAAGGTCATACCATTCTTTTTGTATGTACTAGAACGGCTGGCCTTGTATTTGGAATGGAAATAGCAAGCAATCTGCGCATAATAACCAACCCGGTCAGCAATCCCACACCAATACACGTGTCATGAAACAAAGCAATTAAGCATGACTCACCGAGAAGAAACATTTCGCTGATGGAACCCAGAGATTTGAACTGCCAGTATCAAATATAACAGTAAATTGCTGTGGGGGCGAGCCGATGCCAACCTCTCCATAATATTGTGCATCCAAATAGTTCTTCAGGGGCACCATGTCTTCTCCTCCACTGTGCATATGATAGTTCAAGCCCTTTGTACCATATTTCGAAAATCCCTCTTGTCTTGCAGTTCTAGCAGCATTGATGCTCCAAACATCGAGGCGTCGCTTCTTCAGCCCAATTCTCACCAGGCCATGGGATGAAGTAGGAAGAAGAGGTACAATTACAGCCCATAAACAAAATGCTGCGAAAAGATATTTGTAGCCCATGTTGTATGCAAATCCTGTCACCCAGTCAGGACAAGTGAAAACAAAGCAGGAAATTCTCGAATCAGCCCAAGAGTGATGAGGAAAACAACTTGGATCACCAATGGTTCAAACGATTATCTTTCAAAAGAAATACAAAACTTCAGAAGAGCGCTGCTTAACATGGATTTGGTTCATCGCACTCTTTTAACTGGTAAAGTAGACAAAAGACCATCAAGTCAGAAATTAATCAAGAAAGAATTCTACTTCAGTTGAAATAAATCATTCCCAAGAGTGAAATATCAGCATCCTACTTACCACAAACTGCACAAAGATCAGACGTGAATGAAACCATTTAGTCAACTTAAGTTCACTTTCGTTCCCCAAAGGCCATAGTAACAACTGTTTTTAACATCATCGGGCCCAAAAAACAAATGCTTTTGACAATTTATGACTTCCTTTATAAGTACTAACCACCCCAACAGAAAGACTCAAGCTTTAGAGCAAGTGAATGGGACACACGAGCAAAGCAAAGCCAGCAAATTACTAGCCCATGCATGACATCATGATCTCTGCAAGAAAGAAACCATCAACCCTCGTGCCCAGAGGCCGGTATGAGCTCCGTGATCAGGGTGATCTTACTGATGTCGTTCGACACCATCAGAGACAGAGATCGAACCTTTTGCCGACGTGCTTGCAGAGAGAGAGAGAGAGAGAGAGAGAGAGAGCTGAGTAAGGGATGCTGATGAGCTTGCTGGAACGCTTCAGTAGCTTGCAGAAAGATGAGGAAGTTCGGGTGTCCACGAAACCAGGAGCCACTTCTTCATTTATTCTCTATTTTGACAAGTACAATAATTACTTTTGTCCACCACCACATTAATATATGCCGAGCGAATCCCAAGTTTTGCTGCTCACGCGCCTAAGTCTCTGGTGATATTTCCAGGAAAGTCGTGCTATCTTCTAAATACCAGTACTCGCACGGTGTCTGGGAGCAAGAGTATTCGTTAGGCGTGCTGATTCTAGATGCTGCACCAGGTACGTGCCTAACCAACAAAAAGCAAGCTTCCGATAAGATCTTTCAGTCATAATCTAATAACCTGGCATCTAGTGTAGATGCGTTCATTAATTCAACGTGTCGATACCCACATGTCATCTTTTCTCACCCCTCAAGATATCTCTAAATTTTACGTCTTATAATTTAAACGAAATAATTTTAGGATATATTCAAGTCCAAGGTTTTAACTGAAAAAAATGTAAATATATAATGTAGATGCACATTTATAGAATTAAATAACATGGACGGGAAATAGATTTTTTTTTTTTTCCTTCAGATCAAGTGCAGTTGTTTTAATGATTAAAGTAGTTTTCTTATGCTTAAGATTTTAAATGAAAAAGGTAACTTTTAGTAGTTTTCACAAATCAAAATGAAAATTTGAATATCGACTTAGCTATGTATATTAAAAGAAATTGGTAAGGACAAAACCTATTTTTAGGTCAAAATAACTGATTATAACTTAAAAAACCTTTCGAATTATTTCGATATTTGGTAGAATTGAGTTGTCTTTTACTCTTGCATATGTAGGTCTGTCCTCGGATACCGACACACCTACTACTACGAAGGGTTTTCATTATCGACTTGATTATTTTAATTTATTTTTGAAAGATAAGAAATTGTATTAGAAACCAAAAATGGGTGCTCGATATCTGACCGAGCCAATGAAGAAGCCAATCAAAAAGCCATATTCGAACCTAATCAGACCGACTGAACTGCCCTACTTGGTACTGATATTGAATCCTTGCATTTAACCACACTAATTAAGATCACTTCAGCCTCTTTCCCTTCCCAACTCCCAGATGAAATTCGAAATGCATATGTAGGGCCATGCGATGGAAATTGGATTCCAAAACATGTCTGAGCATGGAAATTGCTTGGAAGTTTCTTGAACATGGCCAACATAGGAAAATGCTAAGAGACGATGATGTCCTAGACACGAACTTGTCCGTGCAAACCCGACTTTAGACAAAAGGAAGCATACAACAACATCTTTGCACACCCATTTCCTCCACCTTTTTTTCAAAGTTTTTGTCATTTTTCATGCATGCGCAAACCCCAATAAAGTATCCTCAAATCTTTTTTTTTTAATTTTCTATTTGAATGGGCTTTTGGCTATGTACTTTGTTTTGTGAGAGTTTTTGTCTTATCCATGAAATACACATAAAAGTGGTTTTAGAATATTAATATGTGCTTAGTTGGAATACGGGAGGTTTGGAGAACATTTCGTAAATAAAATTTTCATAAATGAAAGAATATAGATTTATCGTACAATTTTTTCGCTTTTTTTTTTTTTTTTGGTACACTCATTCGATTGCAATGTAGAGTCAAATTGGAATTTGCTTTTTCAATAATCAAGTCAAATCGAGCAAATATTTAGCACGCAAAACATTTTACCTTCTTAAGCTGAAGGGTGAGAAAGATGGAACAATCGGCCTCGATCGAGCTTCAATAGTGGATGGTTCTTAAATACCGATGTTGAATTCTAAGGGACTTTGTCTCCATAGATTTTCAATTCATGCTGAGATTCATTGTGCAAATGAGAATCCTTTCATTTCAATTCCAAACGGTAAAAGATTGTGAGGGCATCATGCGCTACGAGAATTATGGCTTGACTATTGTTGGAGTTGCAAATCACTGTCGAGTCGACCCATTTTCAAATTGATTCTAGTTATAAACATTTTCTTGTCTTTGGAAATTTTTTTAAAAAAAAAAAGTAAACTGAAAGAGTCATTTTTGCTTTGCCTTATAATTTGTAGCCATTGGGGGTGTGTATGAGGATTGAATTGGACGGAACTAGCCGATTCTAAGCAATTTCCAAGAAATTTGTCTGGTTCTAGGTACAAAACCAAACAATTGGACTTATGTGTGCTTTTCTTTAATTTTTCATTTTTTTTAGAGCAGAGAAAAAAATTCCCAAAACCCTAAAAAGGTCGGTCCAATCCAAGAACCAAATTAGACCGATAGGTCTGTCCGGATCTTAGCCCCATCAATACCGGTCCTAGTTGTAGGGTTTAAGCTTGGTAGTCAAAGGTGTCAAAATAGATACACAACCCATTTATAAACTTATATTTATTTAAATCAGTCATTAATGAAACAAGTCTTATTTCTTAAAGTATCTATAATGAATTTTAAAAATTAAAAAATTAAAATATATGAGTCTTAAATGTTGTTATCTGTATATATTTAAGATTCATTTATCAACTCGTTAAAAATAAACCAGTCTGTTACTTAGACACGGACGCGACTACTCTCCCTCTTCGTTTCCACACCTTCGACCTCTAGAGAAAAAAACTAGAGAGAGCTTCATCAGCTAGTTCCATCGCATTGATCGAGAGACCATCTTCTTCTCCTCCTTCTCCTTCCACCGCCGCCGCCGCCGCCGTCGCCGCCGTCCGCGGAAAGTAGAGGGAGCGGTGGGGGTAGAGAGAGAGAATTTTCCGGAAAGGGCGGGCGATAGAATTAGCTCGGCGCGGTTCGGCCACAAACCTAAACTCTGCTGTGAGTTGCTATCCTTCTCTCTATCCTCCCCCCTTCCCCCTCCTTTCTTTTGGGTTCTCGTTTTGGTCTCGTGTCGTCACGAAATTCGAGCAATCGGTGTCCTTGGAGCGGTTGTTTTCCTGGTCTTTGTCTAGGTGCCGATCTTTCGGGTGGTCTGGTTACTGAATTGTTTTTGGTGGGCCGCCGCCGAATTGCTGTGGCTCGAGGGTTAGAATGTGGACGGTTGGATTTGACCCGATCAGTTGTAGATGGGTTTCGGTTGGGTGTTTCGTTAACTCTTATGATGTGAGTCTCTCTGTTTCATGGGGGCTTTTCGTGGGTTCTCTTCGTTTGAGCTGCAGTAGTTATTGGTTATGGATTGTGTCGTGCAAGTGAAGAAGGCAATGAGGGAAAGAGGAATAAAAAAGGTCCCTGCGTGTGGTTGGGTTGAGATTAAACATAGAACTCATGTCTTTATGGCGAATGATAATTTGCATCCCCAAATATAGGAGATCAGGAGAAAAATTGACACTTTGGCAGAAGAGATGGAGAAAGAAGGATACAAACCTGACACAAGTTGTGCCCTTCACAATGTTGATGAGGAAGTTAAGATTGAATCTCTTAAATATCATAGTGAAAGATTAGCAATTGCATTTGCACTTATTAGCACACCTAAGGGATCGCCTATCCTTATAATGAAGAATTTGAGAGCCTGTACAGACTGTCATGCTGCAATCAAGGTGATATCAAGGATTGTTCAAAGGGAAATTACAGTTCGAGATTCAAACAGGTTTCATCACTTTAGAGATGGAATCTGTTCTTGTGGTGATTATCGGTAGGTTTTGCATGGAAAATTCCCTGCAATGGATGACAAGGTCACAAAAACGAGTTCTTGGGTTTAGTTGGGGCTAGATGACTGTAATCCAGTGTTGCTTTAGATCGAGCAGCTGATTTGAGTCGATCAATAGAAGCTACTATTCTGGAGTTTATGATGACAATTACTGCACTAGAGGGCACAAAGTCTAAAGGTATGGGGATTCATAGGAATATACCTTGTAAAATAACACAGAAAATAGCAATTATGTCTATATGATTCATATTGTGTTTACCTATTAAAGGAAGAATGTTTATTTAGTCTGTTGGTTGTTTAAATAGGGGTGGGTGAAAGGTACAAGATGTTTCAATGGATAATCCTTCTTTAACAGTTCATGATTCATGATTTGAAATCTGCCTTTTCCTTTCCATAAAGTACAGTTACTTTGGTTGGGATTGTTTTGCCTGAATTATGATCAAGAACAGTTAGTTTATCTCGTATGATCCACTTGCAAGGTGTGATTATTTTTCATTTTGATTACCTTGGCAGAAACCTTTCTCAATTGGTTAAACAATGAATGGGTCTTAGACAAATTCAGGATTATAGCCACCATTTGACAATTATATTTTGTCGGCTCTCCTGCTGGTAATTTAGTAATATAATCTTTTATAAAAGAAAAAACATAAGAATAAGTTTTCCTAAATTTGATTAAATATGAAAATATTTTATTAATATGGGTCGGGTCGGATATGGGTCGGGTTGGGTATGAGTCGGAAAATTTACATTAGGCATAAATGGGTCATAAATGGGTTAATGGGTCAATTTGGGTCGTATCATTAATGACCCAACCCAAATCTAACCCGACTCACCCGTTTAACAGCTCTAAACAACTGGACTGATATGTGTTTTTCTTCAATTTTTCATTTTATTTAGAGTAGAGAAAAAAATTGCCAAAACCCTAAAAAGGTCAATCCAATCCGAGAACCAAATTGGATCGATAGGTCCGGTCTGGATCTCAGTCCCACCGGTCCAGCTCCCAGTTCTAGGGCTCACCCTCGGTAGCCATCAATTTCACACTGTTAACTGAAATTGAACCTGGGCCGAGTTCAACTACGATATATTCAGCCCAGTAAGAAATGAACCGAAAACATTTTCTTTGCAAGAAGAAAGAAGCAAGAAAAACAAAGAACGCACTAGCCGCTGCTTCGGTCTTCTTGGAGAGTGGAAAATTTCCAGGCTTTGAAGTGAAAGAGAGACGAACCCACTCCTTCGATCGACTCGGGTATTGACCACTGCTCAACCCTTTATACTTCACGTGCTTCAGCTTTCACGTCTCTCTAGGTCTCGGGCTTTCTGGGTTGTCCACGCCAACCGTTTGAGGAAATTACCCACTGGGATTTTGCTTCGCAAACTTGCAGTTCTGTGAGTTATTCTTTTCGTAAAGTAGTTGAAATTCGAAATTTGATCATTTTACTGTTAACTGCATGATGGGTCGTGATATGATACCAATATGGTGGAAGTGTTATATTGGAAGTGTATTTTTTTATGAAGACATTATAACGGAAGTTAAAGCTGTGCATTTGATCCTTTATGCACTTCTACATTGGTTTTTGTCGGTCATTTTCTGGATTCATTAAATGTTGAAGCTAGACGTGATTGTTGTCTCTAATGGAGTAATTGATTGAGCATGTGCCAGTGCTTAAGGAAAAAATTGAGCTCTTCACGTGGAAGTTAATGGATTTAACTGATGTGGAGCTGTGCAGATGGCGTTGAGGCAGCTTTTGGGGTGGTCTGATGGTGAGTTGATGAGATCAGATTCGAAGCCTTGTTCGCGATTGATGAGACAAACGGCTGCCATTTGCACGGTGGGCGGAGGCTTGGGGTTCTGGATTCTCTGTAGATTGCACTATGGTATGTTGCACCAGTTGATTATCCATGCTTCTATTGCCTGATCCTGCATAAGTTGAAGTGGTGGTCAGATGTCTGAGGCATGTATTTATAGAGGAAATTTTTGGGCTTTCTCTAGGTAAAGAAAACACACAGGAGGGAATTGATAATTGTGTGTTTCATTCTAATTGATGTTGCAACATGAATAATTTCCCCCTCCCCTAAAACATGAGCATATTCCCCAACATAATTCCAGTTCTTTAGTTGACTGAAGTATTTTAGTAGAATCTGCATTTGCATACCTCCTGTCTAGTGACTCTTGATCAAATTTTGAAGTCTGTCTTGTTTGTCTTCAGTTCTCTGTTAGATTTTCATCTCATCTCTGTGTACTATGGACCAAGTTGTTGGCCCTGAATATCGAGTTTCACTGGAGGGAAACCGTAAGGCATATAGCATAAAATAGACACTTATCCTGAAGAGTTTAGAATAAATCCACACTTTTATGGGGTGTTGGCTGTTGGTGTAGGCAGAGATATTTGGCTTTGAGAATTCTTCCTCCCTCAAGATGATAAAAAATATAGGGTATACTGTGCTTCTGAACAGTAAATGTTAAGTTGCTCTTTTCCTCATCAGGTCCAAGAATTACAGTACCCAGGAGTCTCAGGTGGGCAGCTTGTGGAGCTGTATCAGTAAGCTCAACTTCTACACTGCTGGTCCGCCTGTTCAGTCCAGAATGTGAACCGCAAAATATTGCTGCATATGACAAAGGAAGATAGTAGCGGTATTCAATTAGAGCTGTCTTTCTTCTTTCATATAGTGACTTAGGAGCCTATCTTCTAGTCGTGTACTTTCTTGCTGGACTGAGATTCTAGCGGAGTGATGTTAATCTCCAAGTCTGTATGTATTGATTCTGCACGATGAATGTTCCTCTAGTGCTAAGATTGGCGAATTTTCTGGTTAATAAACAGCCTAAGTATATTACACACCAATGTCTGGGTTTCCAAGATAGGTATATAACTAGTCTTTTACACACCAATGATAGATCCACATGGATTTGGAGTCGGTATGCTACCTAATTGGACAAAGCATTCTAAAAATGCTCTAAGACACTATGGCATGGCTGTAGTTATAACCCACTGAAGGGTTTTTCCATTTTGCCGAGTTGCGTATCTTTTTCGGGTTGCTCCAGTTGATGCTTTTATCATTTTCCACTTGGAGTTGGTTGATACGTCATACATGCACTTCTTCTGCATCCTAATCCTAGATAAATATTACAGAATGCTAGACTTTAATTAAGTGTCAAATTTAACGACTTGCTATCGAGATATGGGCGCCAACAAGAACAGTGATTTTGCCTTTCGTCACTGCTAACAGTTTCTGCAGAAACTAAGAGCTAAGCTATTCTTCTACGGCTTTAACTGTGGTTATGCCCTCTGTATTGCTTTTGCTCCCTTTTTAGTTGATCATGCCCTTCAGTAGACGAATGTAGGAAATGCTAAAACTGAAAAAAAGAAAAGAAAAAATCGCCAGATTGGTATCGGTGGTCAGAATTTTTTTTGTAAAGGCTCATTCTACAAGTAATATGGTAGGCATGATGTCGCAGAGTTTAAGAGACATGTGAGGACATGCGTGTTTTGTGAGATTATTGAAGATCCTATTGTTTTCTTGATACGTTTTTTTTGGTTTGTTTTAATGAACTGGCGTCTGCATATCATTCTTTTCCAAGCAAAGAAAGTGGTTTCTGTCGGGGGATTCGTAGCCATTTAGTCAGAAATGAACAGATTTAAGCCGTTCATCTTTTCCTAAAGGGCTTTGGAGGCTTAGAGCCCTAGGGAAAGCTGAATTAAACACAGCCTAAGAAAAGTTTGAGTGTTGGTGTCTATGGATTTTTCATAGAAATTAAGAAAATATGTACGTGGGTACGTTACATTACGTTAAAACGGATTAATCCGTCGGTAGACCATAGACTCCCGAGGAAAGGTGCCAACGATTGCAGGATGATTGAGCACACGACGTGAACGTAGACGAGGTTTTCCTGAGAATCGATGTGCTTGTCGAGACTTGGGCCTGAGAAACCGAGGGATCAAGGACTTGGTCGTCTCTCGTGTTCCTTGTCAGGCTTCACAAATCATATCGTCCCCCATTGGCCGAGGCATTGAAAGGCTAAGTCTCTCGTGGCCTGTCATCAATCTTTTGAATTAGGGTGAGTTGAGTCAGGCGCGTATGACAACCATTCTATTCCGAAATAATTTTTGGAAAAAAAATAGATTTTTCTATTTATATTTCTAAAAGAGTTTAAGCGAAAATAACCGTTTTGATAACGACACAAAATTTTTAAGATAAAAACTGAAATTGTTTGATAACGTATACACAAAATTTCTTCTTTCTGACACAGCAAATGAGCGACGACCGACGACCTTTAATATAAAAAAGAAAAAGAAAAATGATTTAGTAACAAAAAAAAATAATAAATAAAATAAAATAAAATAAATCATAAAAAAATAAAAAATATATATATAATTTTATTTTAAAATAAAAATATCCTTAAAAATAAATTTATTTTATTTATTCTATTTTATTTTATTTTACGAATAAATTTATTTTAAAATGAATAAAAATAAAAATAAAAAATTTATTTGGCAAAACACTTGAGGTAAATAATAACAAATTTATTAAATTTATTTTTAATAAATTTAATTTTTTTTTAATAAAATAAAAATAAAATGATAAATAAAAATAATTTATTTATTTTAATAAATTTATTTTTATTTTTAAATGAATAAAATGAATATATTTATTTTTATTTATTTTTATTTTTAATAAAATGAGGAGATGAGGAGGAGGAGGAGGAGGCAAAGACGAGGAGATGAGGGAGGACTTACCGAAAATTATGGTTTAGTGAGAGAAATAGAAAATTTTAGTTCGATTTCTCTTCCAAACCTATTTCTGGAATAGATTTCTGTTAAAATAGATGCGGAACAAATTTTGGGTTGTTATGCACCCCTCAATTTCACAACCACCGATTTATTATATTATAGTAATTGATTCCCTGATTGGGTTGGTTCCATCCTAGAATCAGGAATCGAACTGAACTAGTCGGTCTTGGTCCAATTCTTGGGTTGTATCAGTCCGGTTTAGGGTTTTGACAAATTCCTTTCCTTTACTCTCTAAAAAAAGAAGAAGGAAATTCAATATATATATATATATATACACACACACACATCCATCCGGTCGCAATTCAATTTCGCACCTTGAACCAGAATTTGGACCGATTATTCTCGATTCCAAAAATTTAAAACCGGGATTGGACTAGTTCTTGCAGGAACTTCCCAGTTCAGTTGGGTTCGATCTAGTTCCGGTCCATCTGGTTCCATGCACACCCTCTATGTTGGATCGAGCAATAATGCCAGAGGAAAGATGACAAGATCGTGAGGAGTTGCGTGTAGCGCTCGTTAATATATTGGATGATGATGAATGGGAAAGCAAAGGGAAAAAGGATAGAAGAGATGGTGCCGTCCACAGGGTGCATGTCTCACCAATTCACTAATGGCCAATGGGATCATACCCAGATGACACCTTCGAGAAGTTGACACGCCCCCCAAATGATTCACTTCTCATCGAAAAAGAAATTCCGAAGCAAATTTGAGGAAAAACTTGGTAACCAACACCAAAATTTCTCCAATTTTATTCCATTTTTTTATTCCGGAAAAGTATTAGCAAAATCTTAAAGGTAATTATAATAGTATTAATTTAGTTCTAAACCTTTTAATCTAGTACTGATTTAATTATAAATCTTTTAATCCAGTGCAAATTCAGTCATTTCAATTACTTTTGGCCAACTATTATTGATGTGGATGGCAACCGGCCTAAGTGGCAGGCCGGCATAGGCCAGTCAATACTGATGCAAACAACTTTTAATAACATTTGAATATTTTTTGTTTTTTATTTTTAATTATTATTTCCTTTTTTTCCTTTTTTTCTTTTTCCTCCCTTCCTTCTCTTGTTGGTCGCCAAACCTTGGCAATTGGCGAGAGCTGAGGGATCTCGCTGACCACTAGCGAGGCTCGCACAACCTCTAGTGAGCTTGCTAGGGGCTGCAAGGGTGGCCTTGCATTAAGCTAGCAAGGGTTGAGCCCTGGTTAGCCACTGGTGAGAGAACTCAAGTTTGGTGAGCCTCGCCAGCCCTCACCTTTGACCAGCCACCAATTAGCAATTGGCTAGAGAAAGAAGAAATGGAAGAAATAAATAAAAATAAAAAAATTTGTGAAAATATTAAAATATTATTAAAAGTTATTCACGTTAGTACTAACCGGGTTACGTAAGTCACTCGGCATTCTCATTAAATAAAATCTGACCAAAACTAGCCCAAAGGACTAAATTGACATGAAGTCAAAAGATTTACAATTAAATTGATGTCAATATAATAGGTTTAGAACTTTTCTAACACTTTCTCCTTTATTCGACTAACTATAAGAGTAATCACGAATTGTTTGGGCCAATTATTTTCAGATAAGGTTTTTCAATAAGAATATGAATATTTTTATAGATTTATCTGATGCATAATGTTGCGGGCCTAGAAGATTGCAGTATAGAAAACTCGTGTGGATTTCGAATTGGATATTAAATACGGAAATGACCGGTAAGAGCGTTGATTTTTAAACTAAAAGCTGATGTTATCGAAGTCAGTCAAGGCAAGGATTTATCAATATTTGATGTTTATTGCTCCTTCTTGTATGGTTTCGTGATAAAGTTGCTATTGAGCTACTCGAGCTTGCTTAAAAGACTAGTGGAACTCGACTTGATTTTTTCAGGTCCGAATAGCATGAATTCCAAGCCTACTTCTAGCTTGAACTTGCAAAAAAGCTTGATTAACTTGAGGGTCTAATCGATTAACTAAATTTTATTATAATATATGTTTTCTTCATATTACTTTATTTCTTTGACTCAAGATGAGCCTGAAACTACCCTGTTGAACTTGAGCTTATCAAGCACTCTTGTGCCGAATGAAGCTCGAGCGGTTGAGTGTCCAATATTGTTTAATGAGGTCTAGCCTCACTTAATATAGTAATAATTTAGAATTTGATGTGGGAGCATCACTCTCTATCAATCAGCTCCCAAATTTAACTCATTTTTCGTTGATTTAGCCAACCAAACCCATTCACCATTCTTGCATGTAAAAGTCAATTTCTACTGCAATTTAATTGCATGGATCCAAGGTTGAAGTTGCTGATTGTGTAACATAGTTGTTGATTTCAAGACTTCCAATTGACTACTTAATGACCGGAGGTTGTTCTAGTTGATTCATATCGCTCTTTAATAACATTCTACAGTAACTGTTTGGCTTGGTGCACAAATTTAGAGGGTGTTATCAAGTTTTAATGCATCTGATGCTAGTCCTCGTGTTTGAGTCTCTTAACTCCCAACTGTTTATGAATCTTTATTGTGGTGCTCCTTTCAAGAGTTATAATAAGGTGAATTCCCCAAAAGTATGACCAGTTTTTGGGAATCCAAGAGTATTCAACACTCACTTTATTTTAAGGACTCTGCCCAATACATTACATCATTCTCTTCCTCCAACCTGGTAGGATCGTCTGAGAAATGCATCTCGGATAGTTAGGAATGTTACCATCCTGGTTCTATCTGAGTGTCTCTAGACTCTGAATTAAAGGTCATGGTAGTTTCCTGCTAAAAGACTGTCTTTGAAGAGCTTGACCGAGAGATTCGCCAATTGTGGGAAGGCATACCTACAGGAAATTGATTTCATCCTCCTTGGTTTTAAGCCTAAGTCCATTCAATGCAACATTTCTATAAATAGATGTGTAATCTTATTTGTAAAGGAGACAACATTTGCACATTGAGAACATATGAGATTTTCCTTCATCTGACCAAATATCCATTCTCGAAAAGTGGATTATTTCATGCTGGTGAACCAAGAAACCCTTCATCCATGGTCGGCAGCACGTCTTTTAGGCCTTAGTGGTGAACTTCTCTAATCTCAAAATATTTTATTCTTGATGAGTGATTCGTCCTTTAAATTTTTGACAATGATATTTGATTAATCCCAATATTTATTTGTGGTTAACGGTGTACTCTTTAGAACTTGGGGTGATAGTAATTTTTTCTATATTTATATTTACCCATTAACATCCATCTCTATACACTTTGACCCGTCCGAACTTCATCCAAAGCATCACTCAAAATACGGTCACTTGCCCCACAACCGCATCACTATGTCGATTCGCCTCGACTCGACTCGACTCGACTCGACTCGCACCCTCGGACCCACGGCCTTTCATCTTCCTCATACGTGGATGAAGAAGGCAGTCACGCCCATCTCACGTGACCCAGAACGTCGGGGCTCGAGGCAGAGTGGAGGATGAAAGCGAAAGCTTTTTGAAATGGAGGAGGAGATTAGAGAGAGAGAGAGAGAGAGAGAGAGAGAGAGGAGAGATGGAGAGATGAGCGACAAAAAGGCAGAAGCCCTATAATAGCGCCTGCTAACTTTGTTTATTCGGTTGTGGAATCTCCCATCACCCACCTCCTCTTCCCCCCCTAGTTGTCATCAAACCCCTCCATCCCTTCTCTCTCCTCCCCCTGTCTCTCTCTCTCTCTCTCATCCCAAGAACATCAACCTAACAAGCCCACAACGCAACAATAGCAACAGCATAAACAAATCAGCCACCCCAGGATTCCTCCATGGTTTCTCTCTCTTCCTCCCGTTCTTGATCTTGAAAAGGAAACAAGAAAAGACCCCGTTTTCTTGCCGACCCATCAATGGACTCCCCCAAGAATCGCCACCACCACCACCACCGCCACCTCCACCCCCAACCCAACGGCGATTTCATGACCCATTTGCCCAAGAAGCCCAAAGTCTCCACCTTTATCGCGGACTCCGAGGTCCAGGTCGAGTTCGCCCACCACGACCCCTCCGTCGCCCGCATCAACAACGGCAGCTTCGGCTCCTGCCCCGCCTCCGTCATCGCCGCCCAGCAGCAGTGGCAGCTCAGGTTCCTGCGGCAGCCCGACGGCTTCTACTTCAACGAGCTGCAGAAGGGGATTCTTGAATCGAGGGCCGTGATCAAGGACCTCATCAATGCCGAGGACGTCGAGGAAATCTCCATCGTCGACAACGCCACGACCGCGGCCGCGATAGTGCTCCAGCAGATCGCCTGGGCCTTCGCGGAAGGGAGGTTCCAGAAGGGGGACGTCGTGGTCATGCTCCACTACGCTTACGGCGCGGTCAAGAAGTCGGTGGAGGCGTACGTGAAGCGCGCCGGCGGGCGGGTGGTCGAGGTCCAGCTGCCGTTCCCGGTGAGTTCTCGGGAAGAGATTGTGTCCGAGTTTAGGAAGGCCTTGGAGAGAGGGAAGGTGGATGGTAGGAAGGTGAGGTTAGCTGTTATTGACCACGTCTCGTCGATGCCGAGCGTGGTGATTCCAGTCAAGGAATTGGTCAAGATTTGTAGGGACGAGGGGGTTGACCAGGTTTTTGTGGATGCAGCACATGGGATTGGGTGTGTGGACCTGGATATGAAAGAGATTGGGGCTGATTTCTACACTAGCAATCTGCACAAGTGGTTTTTCTGCCCGCCTGCGGTCGCGTTTTTGTACTGTAGGAAGTCTCCGAGGTCGTCGGACTTGCATCACCTGGTTGTGTCCCATGAGTATGGTAATGGGTTGGCTATAGAAAGCGCTTGGATTGGAACGAGGGATTATAGTGCTCAGTTGGTGGTGCCTTCGGTCTTGGAATTTGTTAATAGGTTTGAAGGCGGTATTGAGGGGATTAAGAAGAGAAATCATGAAGCTGTCCTAAGGATGGGAGAGATGCTGGCGAAAGCATGGGGGACGAACCTCGGCTGTCCACCTGATATGTGTTCGAGCATGATCATGGTGGGTTTGCCTGCTTGTTTGGAGATATGGAGTGAAACAGACACTCTGAAGTTGAGGGACCATTTGAGGGATAGTTTTGGTATTGAAGTGCCAATTTATTACCGATCTCCAAAAGAGGGTGAGGTTGGTCCAATTACAGGGTATGCTAGAATCTCGCATCAGGTTTACAATAAGGAAGAGGATTATTTCAAGTTTCGAGATGCGATTAACAAACTCGTGGACAATAAGTTCACTTGCAAGCTTCTTCCTGAGTAATAAGGTAAACTCCTTGAATTCATCAACTATAAACTTATATTTGCCATTATTGTTCTTTTCCTGGTTTAGTAAATGGTAAGTTAGTTTTCTTCATGAATCTATGAAAACAGTCAGTGGGATTTTTGTTTAAAGTGCTGATCTTATCTTCTGTCTGGATCATTGTGATTGTGAGGCATTTGTTAAGGTGGTCCCTTCCAGAAGGCTTTGATGATTAATAACCAGAGCACTGCACTCAATACAGAATTCCTCACTGCACATCAAGATCTAATATTAATGGGAACTATCTGCTAATGCAATTGTAGGATAGGATAAGAACTTGCTATACCTTTCTGAGTCGGCTTGATGCCAAACAGAGATGCTTGTTCATAATCTTGGTCGCTATTTGAGAAATCCAGCATTAGGAGTACAATAACTGACGAATAACTAGCAAACAGTAAAGAAAAGTTAATAGGAATTGGTTCGATTTGAGACCTCGGATTGCTGAAAATTCTAATTCAGTGGCAAATAGGACATGTTTCGGATGTATTTCTCTGAGGCTTATGTTCTAATTTCTCTTCTGATAGTCAGTACGAAGTACAGTTCAGGTGGTAGAGGTATTCTGTTTTAATTCTGTTGAGCGTAATGGCAAGTAGGGTAAAGAAAGCCCCCTTTTCCCCTATTTTGGCAGTATCAGTGCTGAGGCTTTGTCAATGGTCATACATTTTTCTTCATATTTATCGTGCTCTAAACAAGGTGGATTTGTGGACTTCAGAGGCTGAACATCAGTGCTGCTTGTTTACTATTAAGTGGATAGAGAGATTTTACTGAGGAACATTGTCCAACTATACGGTAGTTATGCGCTGCACAAGTAAACAAAACAGAGCAGGCTTTGGGGTGAGGAGAGAAGGGCGAGAAAGTGGGTGTGGTATTTATGCATTGGTTTCGAGCAATTAAAGTATCTCGTGTTACCTCTCTAGATCCAAAGTTTGACCAGTTTGTTTTTGTTTTCTTGTAGCTCTAATGTGTTCTGATAATAAAAGGGTGCAGTTTTAAGCTCAGCTTGCGTGCCATCGGCTGCCATCATGGTTTAGTTACCATGGGATTCCAAGAAGTCTGCAGGAATCCGGAACCGAGAGGATGCACGTTGCCTTTGTAATTAGATTTTTAGGAAAGATATTGACTGCAGGCTCATTTAGTTTGAGAGATGCTGACAACAGGCTCTGCTAATTTTTGTTGTTTCATGCTTTGTCGATCCTCCTCTGTGCAAATAAATAAGAATGGACCTGCTCTCATGTCCGGCAGGAGCTGCTTATGAAGGTCGTGGATTGAAGCTTTGGTTTAGGTTTGTAACGATTCTGCATGACTCGTTGCTTTCGGTAGGATCATCCGTTGCCTGTGCAGACTGATGATTTGCTGCTTTCCAAGCAAGTCCTAGTGTTGAAGCGAAGCCCTCTTCCTCTATGATTCTCTAATTGAAGAATGGCCTAGTAAAAAGCTTCACCGTTTGCTTTCGACGTTCGTTCCCTGGGATTGTCTCCTTGGTGAAACCCATTGATATGCTGAGATTGTGATGTGCCGCTCTAAGATGTGGCAATCGGTTGCTGGTGACTAATTTTGACATTCTTGAGTGTGCTTTGGTTGTTTAGTATGCCGTGACATGGGGAGGTTGGGTGAAAAATGGTCCGCTCGGATTAACCCATTTTTACACAATACAAATTTAGCAACTATGTCTGATTCGGGCCTAAACCATATACCCTACCTGACTCGAGCTTCAGTTCTTATACATGTTTCTCCTTTAAGTCGTTGCCCATGGAAAATGGGCGAATCTATGGACCAGTTAGGTCATGCTATAAGAATTCACGTGACGTGTGAGCAATATGGATATGTGAGGGCATGGAGGTGGCGGTGAGACGAAGGGTGACGGATTCTGCCTGGTTGACGAGCGTTGCCCTCCCTCTTGTAAATCGGCTTTGCTTTTGCTTCCGCCTTGGTGATGGCAGGCCAGTTTGGTTTATTTCCAAGATAAATCGGAGCCGGTGCTTATCCCTGAATGTCATTATCGTTCTGCCTTGTCACCGTCACCTCGGTGTGTCGATGACAATTTAGAGAGTGAGTTCTTTTCAGACCCATTTGAACCCGTCATCAATTGATGTTTGGGGTATCGACAGAAAACGTAGGACATCTGTACTCTTTTGGACAGATCGAATGTTGAATCTCAAAGCTACACAACCATAGAAGTTTCAGAGTAAAAATCACTCCGGACAGATTTTGATTGGCTCTGATTATTTATAATCAACTGGGGCTTATAGATTTTAGTGCCTTGCCAGGTGTTTCTGATAGGGATGTCTCATTGGCCAAAATCAAAAAGGTGTTGAAAAGGTGTTGACATTTATAGATTATTTCTGTGGTGGGGAAATTGATGAAAAGGAGAAGTCCTTAGTGGGTGATAATGAAAAGTAAAAGTTGGGCATGAGTGCTTTTGTTGATGCGCGTTTTGTGTTGCTTCATGCGTTAAGAGTAGTGAGGAGAAAAGCATGACATATGCAATTAAGAAATTAATTTTTGTTCGCATAATGTCAATTTTTATATGATGAATATGGTGGACCTGCCGATCCAATGATATAGAAAAATAATAAAGTTTTCGGGGCAACATCACATTATTTCGGGGTCGGATTGCATATTGAGAACTCATTTTTGCCCGGATTGAAAAGGCAAAAAGTCGACCCAACCCATTAAGCCCATCTTAGATTGGGTGACCAGAGAATCCCCACGTGGGAAGGAGGACTGTTTAATACGATTTTTAATCCTTCGATAATAAGGTTAATGGATCGTTTAATTGAAAATGATAAGGGAACTGATGCTTGGATCTAAAATCGTTTGAGCTTTAATCAAACCTCATAACGCCGGAGTTGTAGCTTCGGATATTGACAGTTGCTTGAATCGGAGGATTTGAATGCACCTACCGTAGTTGATATTGCCATTGCTTCCGAATCGAAGAACTTATTTTATATATGGATTTGTACGACTATAACATGAGGTATGAACCTTACTTACATGAATTGCGATCGACTTCAAATTTGAGGTTGGCTTGTTTCTACTGGATCAAATGAAGATTCTTAATGTGAGTACCACGATATTTGTGGATATTTTTTTCGCATGATTTAGAAAAGTCACTTAGTGATGGGTTATGTTTGATAAACTAAAAGGGCAAAAGGAATCAAAAGAGTGAAAAGAGGCAACTAACACTAGTGGTCCTTTGACATTCCCACAAGAATTTCAGTCATGATATAACGTTTGTTTTGAGCCATAACAATTGTTCATCTGAGTGAACTTGTCACTGCTGCCTCACTACGATGCTTGTCAAAGTGGTGTCGAGATAATCTTACGTCATGACTCGATCGAATATATGTATGCTCATGACTCAATCAAATCTATGCTACGGGGCATCAATTTCATTTATGGTCAAAGCCCAATAATTTCCCCCACATGAGCCTACACATTTTGATATGAAATTTGAAGGCCAGATTACAAAAAGTCCATAGGTAATAATTTACATGATCAAAGGTTTCACCGCAAATAAGATCAATCTAGAGCATGCTAAGATTCTCTCTCTCTCCTGATTTCAAGGCTGAGACAGGTCGCGCAAACATTGGCAACCAAATCTCACAAGCACGTAGAAAAGACAAAGTTCTCCATGATTTCAGATTCAAAGATAAGCTAATAATTGTCTCCCACACATATAAAAAAATGAGCTTGAAGGGCAAGCAGGAGATATTCTCTCTGGCTTTAACTTTATGCAAACTTCTCTGCCATGGAGCAGAACTCTTTTTGTCTTTTGTGTGCTTGATCTCGTTCTCACGGACATCTGGTTCGAGTCAGCCACAGGCAGGTCCCTCTCTCTCTCTCTTTCTCTCTTTCAGTTCCCTCGTTTTCTTGTTCGATTGTTCTTGAAGCTCTTTGGCTGTCTCTGCTAAGCCAGAACCCATAAAGAAAGCAAGAAAAAAGAGAGAATGAATCCGTCTTGGTCTTTCATCGTTGAGAGCAAGCTTCTTGTTTTTCTCCCGTCTAGTGATCTTATATGATGGGTGTTCGAAATCGTGTCCAGCAGCTCTGAAGAGAGCTTGGGACAGCCTGCACAAGTGCACATGCTTTTGGTGCGTACTTCAGTTTGTTGATTAAGGAAGTAGGAATATTGTTTCGTTGGTGATCGGCAGCATCGACGATTCTTGGAGATGGAAATGCTAAATACGAGGATAGATCGCGCGAGTCTTTCTTCGTGCTGTGATTTTTTGGCTCGAGTTGGCACCTGGTCCTTGTCACTGTATAATTTAGTGTCATCTTTCCAGCTTCGTGGAAGCAACTGGAATTTAATACACACTCAACTACCGTTCACGTTCACATGCAATCTGTGGAGAGAGAGAGAGAGAGAGAGAGAAGCTTTATATTTCTCTGCTATTTTTTAATCTTTGCATGGTCAAACTCAAACTTATCACATGCCAATCTATACCCACGGTGTGCAGCACCCAACACCCGAGAGGAGGAGGAGGAGGATTTGACTAGGCTTTGGTTCTCATGTCAATGTCCGAGGAATCCCAAGTTTCGAGTGTCGGATTTGACCCGCTTTTGAGCGGCTTGAATGAGAAGAAGCAAGGTTTTAGGCGCAACGTGCTCTGTTTAGCATCGGAGCTGAGGGACGTCCGAAGCCGTCTCGCGTTTCAAGAGCAATCATTTGCGAGAGAAGCCCTTTCGAGACAGGCGAGTGAAATTTATTGTCCCGGTCATGTTTTCCAGAGCTCTGATCTCGAAATGATTTATTTGTTTTTGTGAAGTTTTGTGTTCTTTCTGCTTATTGGGAATCTGGGATTGATCGGAGTTCTCTGATTTTTGCATTTTTAAATTTGTTTTGGGCAGGAAGCAGAGAGCAGGGTGAGGGAGATGGAGGATGAGGCGATTGGATTACAGAGGAGATTGGAGGAGAAGAATGGGGAGCTTCAGGCTTCAACTTCTGCTTCTGAGAAGGTCCCTAATATTACAGCACCTACTTGATTCTTACTTTCTGTTTTTATTTAGCTCGTGGATGGATTCTTGCTCATCATATTACGTCCATTGTTAATTACTTGTTGATGTTCTTAGAAGGTCATGAAGGCATTTTTCCTTTCTGTCATCGCAAGTGATGCAATTTGCTTTTTGTTCTTAAGGCTTGTTTGTTGGTCATGCTGTTTGTAATTTGCGATCTCATGGTCATTTTGCACGCTGCCTTTTGGTTGATTTTCTGGAGGAACCTAATGAAGGAAAAACGACCATTTTGGATAACTCATGGTAGTTCACTATTAATGTTAATTGAATTGTTCATGAGACATTTATTTGCATTGACATAATTGAGCTGAAAAGGCTAAGTAAGGTGCAGAATTTTTTAATGAAGTCGCATTCCATATGATATTTCTCAAAGGAGTAAAAGCTGGTTTTCTTGGTGATGTTTCATTTCATATTGCTTAGTGCAGAAAGTGTGCTGTACTTGGAAATTTTCTGGATATTAATATCTTCTCAATGTTCTTCATCACGATCTTAAATGAGTTTATGCTTTAAATTTTTCTAAATGGAATGTGAGTATTTTCCGCTGTGGACAGGCACAACGGCCTGAACTAAGGTGTGTATTGCATTGAGAAATCGTAGCTTAAAGCTCCATGTCCCAGCTGGGCTTTCCCTTCTTCTGGATTTCTGCCCAATGAATGAGAGAGGGAGGGAGGGAGTTTCTGATGGATTGTAGAAGCTAGCTCAGATGTGCCTGAATAAGCACATGTGCATATGTTATGATTTCAAAGTTGTAACTTCTTATTCTAAAGACCTTGGCTTGAGTAAATATGCCTTACTATCAATTGTACCATAACTGCTAATTTGTGAACTGATGCAATCCCTGGATATTTGCACGCACCTAAGAAGAAGAGCTCATATGTCATGAGGAAAATATGTTCTCCAATTTCTGGGGAAGCCATAAAAGTTGATTGTTCTTCATCAACCTCAGATGTTTTGATGTTAATTTAATTGCGTTGGATGATCCTTTCTTTTTCTGATTGTTGGAAGGAAACTTTTCCGCTTCTACAGAACATGGCCTTGGTCAAAGTACTCACAGTACTCTTTTGCTATTGTTTAATTTCTCAACAGCATCTTCCTTGATCTGACATTTTATTGAAATGCAGTGTCTCCAGGAAATGGATGCTCTTAAATCACAGATTGTGATCACTCAAGCAACCGCAGATGCTAGTGCTGCATCAGCACAATCAGCACAGCTTCAGTGCCTCGCCCTCTTAAAAGAATTAGATGAGAAGAACTGTTCTTTAAAGGAGAATGAGGACCGTGTTAATAGGTTAGGTGAGCTATTAAATAACCTGCAGAAGGATCTTCAAGCGAGGGAGTACTCACAAAAGCAACTGAGGGAGGAAGTTACGAAGACTGAGCGTGATATTATGGAAGCTCTTGCTAAATCAGACTTAAGCAAGGACTCTGAACTGAGAAAATTACTAGATGTGGTATCTCCAAAGAACATTGAGAATATTAACAAACTTTTGGTGGCTAAGGATGAAGAAATAGGAAAGCTGAGGGATGAGATCAGGATCATGTCCACTCATTGGAAGCTCAAAGCGAAGGATTTGGAATCACAGGTGTTGCATCGTATTCACTTGCTTATGTTTCTCCATTTGTTAATTCTTTTGCTCTGATTGTGGTTGGTGTATGTTATTAAAATTTCAAGAAAGATTCTCTTAGTCCTTAAACATCGGTACAGGAAATGCTGGGTCAGTAACATGAGATTAGAGCGTTGTTTTACTGAACTCTAGTTTGTCTAAGGCAAACAAGCTAGAATGGAGTTTGTCTGTTCAGTACATAATGGTGTTTTTATTTGTCTACTTGGCATGATTGTGAAATAGCTGGAGAAGCAGCGGAGAGTGGATCAGGAGCTGAAGAAACGGGTGTTGAAGCTGGAATTCTGTCTCCAGGAATCCCGTTCCCAGACGCGGAAACTTCAACGGGTAATTTGCCCGAACCGTTTTATGCAGGGTAGTTTGAGTCATCGGCAATGGCCTTTTCGACTTTCACAAATTTGTCCTTGTCTGCGACACTCCTAGAGTAAATCCATGTCCTTGTCTATCTGATACGGCATTTTTACAAGACACCTTGGTCCACTTGCCATATCATGTTACATTTTTATGTAGATATGTTCAACCTGACTTGCCAAAACATTTATACAAACTCGGCGACCTTTTCTTTTTTGTTGCATAAGATCAATGTAGGGACATTTTTTGATCTTTCACCACGACCATTTGGATTTAGCTGCGTGTTTTATTCATCTTTTGTACTCTACAACAGATGGGAGATCGGAGAGACAAAGCTCTCAAAGATCTCAAGGAGCAATTAATGACGAAGCTGCACCAAAACAGCGGTCCAAGCGGCGACAGCAAACGGAACTTCTGGGAGTCCCCCGGCTTCAAGATAGCGGTTTCCATGTCCATGTTGATCCTGGTAGTTTTCTCTAAGCGGTAAAAATTGTCACAGCGAGAGTTCACTTGTAAAAAGGCAAAAGCGACAAAGGGAAAAGGATATAACAGGTGCTGTTTTGCTCATTTCCTTGCAGCACTGGCCAATGCATTTTTGTAGTTCATAGTGAGTATTATAGGACGTTGATCATGTCTTTGGATCGTGCCGGTGATCCACGCAGGGACTTATTGCATATATGGTTATGCTTATGGTTAGGGCGCATCTAGTCCAGTTGGACGAGGGCCGTGCAGACTTTCACCGAGGCTCTCTCTCTCTCCCTCATCTTTAATAATTTTTCAATCATTGAATGCTTTTGAAAATTAGAGCTGAGGTGGAGCAAGGTTAACCTTACAAGACAGTCATGTCACAAATAAAATTGTAGAGTAAATGTGTCACATGAATACAAATTTATAATTTTTTATATTAAAAAATAATTTAGAGTAAGCATAATTTATGATTTTTGATGACTTTCCCTTTATTTATTTATTTATTTGTCTTGTTACAATCCTATACTACAATTTAAAAGAGTAACCCAACAACCATACTTACTCACTTATGCCAAAACTTCCTCTTTCCATTCTTTCTACTCTTTCATATGACCTTTATTCAAGTGCCAAAGCAAACAGTTTGACTACATATGGTCATGACTCCATAGTCACACATCAAATGTCAAATGACTTTCAATTCAATGACAATTCTGAAATGATCCACCCTTTATGACAATAATAAGAACACACATTAGATACCTTAGCATTCACTGCTCGAAAACCTACTTGAACTCAAGTAGGTTCTTATATTCATTACACAAAGACCCTATAATGTACTAGTTCGCGTTTCTATATAAGTAATTATAGGCATTTCTATGTACTTATACAAGTAATAGACACCTATTCCACAAATAAATTGCAGGCAAATTTTACAATCACATTGCACTGTCAACAACCAGATGAGCAAAGAATGGTTCAAAAATTTCATCTCTGGCTAAATTATACTTGTCTAAATGCTTCTTCAAGGATTGCAACTTTCTTTCATCCTTTGAAGAACATTCTTGGAAAATATTCGATAATCAATTAAAGTTTGTCCTTGATAAAACATAATAAGCATGCAAAACTAAAAACATTCACCAAGAGCATATACCCTAAAAGATTCTAAACTGGTACATCCATGATAAATTTACTTTAAATCAATTTTTTAACCACCAAAAAGTCTAAACTAGTAGATCCATGATAAATTTATTCTAAACTAATTTTTTTAACCATAAAAAATCTCAAATTGATACTATTTTGACGAATTTACACTAAACTAATTTTTTTTATCATAAAAAACTCAAAATTCGTACACTATTGACAATTTTGCCCTCTATTGACTTCTATCAAATTTAGACGTTAAATTTGCCAACCTAGATGACACATAGTGATGGAGTATGGTGACATGCCAAGTCTATGTGCTTAAATTGGTACAATTTACCAAAGCATAGTTTACAACACAACGCCTGGTGACAAGGTGACTTTATCCAAAGCATTGTTTACAACATTCAAAAGGATCAAAGATCTGTCCAGACTACCACGGATAGCTTCTTACTTTACCCCAAACCAAAACAGACACTGAAAATATATTTTCATTTTTTTATTTGTGGCAACTTATAAACAGCTTGGGTCACTCCCACTAAGCTTTTTGGCTTTGAACCTCCATCTACAATAGTCGTCTCCACAACTGCCTTTGCTTTTCATTGTTTGTAGACTAATTATTGATTTCCATTTCATTGATATTAGGTAAACCGGCAACAACAATATTAGAGCTTGTTCTCCAACTTCTGTGTCTTCCACATTTGAATGGGTAACATCAAGAGCTAAATCCTCATTATAACAAGGTCGCTTATCTTTGACCAACTCCATAACATCCATAGTATCATCCAGTGCCAATTCAAAATCTGATGGTCTAGTTGATTGTTGAAATCTCTCCCTCATTGAACTCTGTCTAACTTGTTGATTGAGTCAACTCGAAGCCTTTCCGTCTCTAGTTTCTTCCTCAGCATATCAATCTCCTCCTTAGATCAATGTTAAATACTTGGAGGCCACAAAGATCAGCAGCAAGAACTTTTAGTTCTTCAAATTTCTCCGTGCAAAGCTCTAGAAAACTAGAGAGAGTTACCAAGAGAATTCAGTTTTAAAATTATCTTAAGAGTTTCCCCACTTCAAGAACATGCTTCTATTTTTTGAATCTATAATCTTCTCCAACAAAGCTTGGTTATTATTAGTCTATTAGAGTTATCTTCCTGCAGATGCTAGTAAGTCATCTGGACATCAATTAATTTTTTGTGCATCACTTTTGTATTAGTCTCTAGTGCCTCCTATTGTTGCTCTGCGTTGCCTAGACCCGATCAAAAGAGGTTTTCATCTCTAGAAGCTCATGCTTTTCTTTATGCAACATCATACATTGCTCGGTCATGATGTTTGAGCTCCTGCTTGAGGGAGTCTTTACTTGGCTTGAGCTGGTTGTACTCTGATCCAGAGAAAGGCTATTAGCTTGGTGTTCTCAACCAGCGACCTTTGCTCTTCATCCCTACTCCTTGTGAGTGATTTCTTTATTTGCTCTATTCTGCCCAAGATATTCTCTAAAGGCAATCTATCAAGTTGGGAAAGCATTTGTTGTATCGTATTCACTTGCTTTTGTTTCTCCATTTGTTAACTCTTTTGCTGTAATCGAAGCCGGTATGCATTGTTAAAGATTTAAGAATGATTCTACTTAGTCCTTAAAAGTCAGTACAGGAAATGCTGGGTTAGTAACATGAGATTAGAGCATTGTTTGGCTGAACTCTAGTTTGTCTAAGGCAAGCATGCTGGAATGGAGTTTGCCTGTTCGGTGTGTAATGGAGCTTTTATTTGTCACTCAACATGATTGTGAAATAGTTGGAGAAGCAGCGGAGAGTGGATCAGGAGCTGAAGAAATGGGTGCTGAAGCTGGAATTCTATCTCCAGGAATCCCGTTCCCAGATGCAGAAACATCAACTTGTAATTTGCCCAAACCCTTTGATGCATAGTAGTTTTGAGTCATCGGCAATGGCCTTATTGGCTTTCACGAATTTGTCAAATTCTTGTCTGTGACACTCCTGTAGTAAATCCGTGTCCTTGTCTATCTGATACAGCATTTTTACAAGACATCTTGGTCCACTTGCCATGCCATGTTACATTTTTATGCAGATATGTACAACTTGACTTGCCAAAAATTTTATGCAAACTTCTTACTCAGCGAAATTTTCTTGTTTGTTGCATATGATTGATGTAGGGACATTCTTTGATCTCTCACCACCACCATTCATCTTTTGTATTCGCAACAAATGGGAGATCAGAGAGACAGAACTCTCAAAGAACTCAAGGAGCAATTAATGGCAAAGCTGCACCAAAAGAACGGTCCAAGCAGCAATGGCAAACGGAACTTCAGGGAGTCCACTGGCTTCAAGATATTGGTTTTCATTTCCATGTTGATCCTGGTAGTTTTGTCAAAGCAGTAGAAACTGTCACAACAAGAGTTTCACTTGTAAAATGGCAAAAACAAAAAAGGGAAAGGATATGACAGGTGCTGTTTTGCTCATTTGCTTGCAGCACTGGTCAATGCATTTTTGTAGTTCATGTCAAGTATTATAGAACGTTTATCATGTCTCTGAGTCGTGCTGGCATTCCACACAGAGACTTATTGCAAATTTGGTTATGCTTATGGTCAGGGCTCATCCGGTCCGGTTGGACAAGGGTTGTGCAAACCTTCACCCAGGCTCTCTCCCTCATCTTTGATAATTTTTCAATCATTAAATACTTTTGAAAATTAGAACTGAAGTGGAGCTAGGTCAATCTTACAAGACAACATCACAAACAAAAGTTTGAAGCAAACATGTCACATGAATACAAATTTGAGATTTTTAGTGTTACAAAAAAGCTTCATTCGGGATTTTTACGAATTTTTAGTCACAAAAAAAGAAGCTTGGAGTAAATGTCACAATTAAGATAATTTAACATAATTTAGGGCTTTTGGTAATTCCTTCCCCCCCTTCCTAGTTATAAGCCAATGCTGCAATATAAAAGAAGTGACCCTACAACCGTACTCACTTATCCCATAACTTCATCTTTACATTCTCTCTACCCCATTTTCAAGTGCCTAAACAACGGCATAACTACATGGTCACACACCATATGTCAAATGACTTTCAATTCAATGACAATCCAATGACAGTTCTGAAACGATCCATGTTTAGTAGGTTCTTATACTAGTTATACGAAGACCCCGTAATGTACCAGTTTGCATTTCTATATGAGTAATTACAGGCATTTCTATGTATTTATACATGTAATAGATACCCATTCCACAAAAAAAATTGCCAGCAAATTCTCCAATCACACTGCACTGTCAACCAGCAGATCAGCAAAGAATGGATCAAAAATTGCTTCTTTGGTTGAACCATACTTGTCTAAACGTTTCTTCAAGGATCGCAGCTCTCTTTCGTCCTTCGAAGAACGTTCCTGGGATATATTCAATAATCAATTGAAATTTGTCCTTGGAATCATTAACATAATAAGCATGCAGAACTGAAAACATTCAGCAAGAACTGCCTTTATTACAATGGTGAAATGGGGGTAGAAGTTAAGACCATTATTAAAGCCAGTGAGTCGTGAGCATTTCATAGAAGGATGAATCTATCTAAACAGTCATTTGTAATCAGTAAATATTGAAAAGAAAAAGAGAAACCCAATTAACATATCGCCCATCATTTAGGAAATCAAAAGACTAAAGACAAATATAACTTTTGTTCCAAGACATGGGTGTTTCTATAGAGAATTTTTCTGAAGCACTTAGGTTTCGCAAAAGGGAGAAAGCGACTTACAAATGATTTCTTCAATAGTAATATATCGACCAAGTACACCAACCATAGCACGTTTGTCTTTGGGAAGCTGCAAAGAAAAATGGCTTAATCATCAAAATGAACCTACAGCTGCACTGTAAGCATACGAAAGCTTAGCTATGAGCCTATGACCATCTGTCAAGACTCAAATCCTGAAGTCCACTTCTTTGTACAAAGAAGTCACGTTGGGTTTCTATTAGTCAATTTGAGAAATCATACGACCTTCTTTTGAGCTAGAAAAATTAGATCTCAAATCCATTTAGCAGTTTTATACAGAATAATTTATTCGGTAATGTTCAGATAAGTTTAAAAGATGGAGCTATAAAAAATAATCTCATAAATTTCTGGGACCAATCAGATGTTGTTTGCTAATCATATGTAGAATCAATTACTTCTCAGTGCAGGCAACAGAAATAATACCTTCCTTCCCAGTAATCTTCTGTCACTTCTTTCATCTTTCGATATGTTTCGGACTGCATATGCACAAAAGTTAGAAGGCATATATATAGAGTATCAAGGGAAACTATTTGTTATCTTACTTGTTTATCTCCTTTTGGACCTTTAAAGAGATAAGGGTCTGAGGATAGATCCAGAAAGAGTATATCTTGGCCTGTAAAGGCGGAATGCTATTATCAGTGTGCTGGGTTGGATGTATATGAAACAATCATAAAAGTGACATGTATTAGGTAATAGATAAGATGCCAACCCGTATTAATTCTAGAAAGCGTGAAATCAATTATGGATATGCACAATCCAAAAGTCTTGACATTGACATGCTTTCCTTCAAGCACGAAATTCAGCATCCTAGAATCATTCCGGCTTAATAGGATATTGCCCCTGTCACAAATTCACTTATCTAATCAGCAATTAAAGATAAACGGAAAAATGCAATATAAGGAGGAAATCACATTATGGATATACCAGTGTAAATCACGGTGCTCAAATTCATAAGCCGCTTCAGCCACGGCCAGGGCAGCAGTAACCTACAATTTTTGAATGGAAAAGAGATCACTTTTTGAATTAACAATACCGACCAGTAAAAAGTGCAAGTGCTTCATGATCTACCTGAACAAGTAGACTCCGTGCTTCATCGAAGTTCAAAAGCACAAAGCTCTCAAGATCCTTGCCCCCATGTTCCAGGACAAACACCACATAGCACTAAGAGTAATTTTTAAGCATATGTCAGGGGAAATGGGTGGTGTCAGCATTAGCACTAACTGTAACTAGAAATTAATTGAGGCATCAAATTATATATTTATGCTCTTGATCATAACTGTAAAGCACAACTACAGAAAGCAAGCCGAAAAAAATCACCAAGGGTATTGAATAAAATAGTGAGAAAAAAATGTCATCTTTTAACAGAAACAGAAGCAGAACAAAAGCACAAGACCTGTTTCTCTGGAAATTCCTTGGGATGATCATTTTCTGAACCATTTTTTTCATCCCAATCTTCCCATGCTCTGATCAACTCCACATCATATGTACCTTGGCAGACCTTTAGACTGTGAAGGAAGAGCATGAAAAACAGCTAATGATACAATCTCTCAATATATTAAAAAGCAGCTTGCATTCAATACAGGCCAATCTGCCTAAAAGCATTTTTATAGTTTGGCCAACCAAATGCACTCTTCTAGATTCTAGTCAGTCTGTCCCTATCGCAAGACTTAACATATTAGATCAGCAACATACTTAGATCACATGACGAGGACCTTTGCAGGGACTATCAAGCACATCATCTCTTAGCAACATATTGAAAACCAAAAAGGATTGCATGCATCTTGTTATTTCACTATATGACTGGCTTACAAGCATAATGACATAACTGAGATATCAGATGAAGACCTACTCTATTGTCTGTATGAAAGTCGTGCAAGCATTACAAGCATCGTCCTTGCACTCTCTTAATCTGTTGAGAGTTTGAGAAAGTACAGCCTCCTCGAGCAATTCTTCCGATCTCTGGTGCACATAAAAATTAAGTTATCAAGGTCTGTCACTCAAAACACTCCATTGTACCCATGAAAGCACTGACATTAGATCTAGAACTGGGAAGATAGGAGGTAAAGAAGGACAAAATTATTGGTAAATGCTGTACAAAAGGGTTTATTATCTGACGCTAGGTTATGTATTTTTATAACCCTAAGAACCACTCTGCTAATATTTAGCTTAATTTGTAAACATAGCATGATAATTGGAAAGCTGATGAAAGCACCTTTCCGATGAGCTTGTACAAACATGAGAGTTGATGACAATATTTACCTTCTGGACTTCACCATTAACTCGCAAATCACCATCAATCGGAACCACCTTGCACACATAATTACCAGCCTTGAAGGCTTCCCCAAATGTACCTTCACCAATTTTGATAATATCACTGGGGGCACTGTATAGAGTAAGTGCTCGGTCAGTAGGCTGAAGAAATTCATTGCAAAGTTCAAATGACCGGCACAAACAAATAAAGAATTAAAGCAAGAAAGGTAAACTTATTTAGCTAATGTTGAAAAAGTCCCTCAAAGTAGTCTAATTTGTATCACTTCATTCAAAGTGGTCATCAACATAGTTTCATTTCTATCATTTAACCAAACTAGTTCACGCTGCAATTTCATAGCAACTCGATGCAACATGTTTTAAACTCAACCTCTTGCATTTATCAGGAATTGGAAAATTTTCTTTTGGCCCTTTATTTCATCTGATCACACTAGCTTTTAAATACTTCTTTAAAAGACTGCAATATGAATTAATTTACCGGTCAAAGGACTAACCAAAACTTAGAGAATACATCCACAAAATTTGAAGGAGCTGTCTGCCCACAAACTGCAAGCAGTGCAGTAAATGGGTTCCAGTTATCACCATCGGATGTATCACAAGTTGAAGCCAGAGACAGCTTCCTAATAGCTTCTTCTAGATCTTCATCCTTCAATTCCAGTTTGCTAAGCTGAGAATGAACATGCCTTTCAAGATCATTCTTACAAATCAAACTTGGGCACATACTCAAATTGTTCTGCAATAAAGATCCACTGGGTGTCTCCAACTTTGCCCCCGAGAACATGGCTGGGGTTTCTAATATCTTTGAGAGTGTGCTTGAAGGTCCACAACCATGATTTAGTTTCCTTGATATCAACCATTTCTCTAGCCTAGATGACAAGTGAGGTATGACAAAACTGTCAGTTTGATTGCCAACAACCCAGGTACCAGACTTCTTGGGCGAGGGGCTTTCCTCTAACAACTCAAATGCATCAACCTCTTGAAAGTATGACCTTTCCTTTTCGAAGCTATGCAAAACCTTTGCCTGTAAAGATCATGACATGTAAATTACCAGCTTTTTGATTGGAGGACCTTAGGTTGACAAGTGATCTGCTATGCAAAACTTCAAGCCCAAAATATCAAGAACTACTAAATATTGCTTTGAAAGAAACCTTGAGAATCCATGTGATGCAATAGACAACATTAAAATCATACTTTTGGAAGAGGAGGTTTCGCTTTCCTTCTGGCATGCTTCTGTTCAGGACGATGATGTACACAAGCTGTGACAGCTATACTTGTTCTCCCTCTTACAAACACAAAATAAGATTTTAGCAAGATGACCAGAATTTTGAGACAAGATAATATGAAGACAAGCATTTCCTGCTTCAACGTGGGACAGATGGAAATAAATAACCGAAGTCTGCTAGATCTTCATAATGCACTCATCTTTTCTTATGGGTCGGAATCACAACGCCTACATTTAACAGTGTGCTGGACAAAAGAAACAGAATATCCCTGGCTTTGTCAAACCGAGACAGAATTGGTCAAAAAATTTTCCATTAAATGAATTTCATATGTATGGATGACCATATAAACACAGAAGCCAAGCCGATAAGAAGACGGGCAACATTTTTAGAAGAATGCTGACTTCACCCATTTCGCGCCCACCTACTAAAACATCAAATCGCCTACGAGAAGAACACGAACCCGAAAAGGGAGCAGAAAATGAACACGGGGTCTACGGGAAACGAAGCCAACCTGGTCGAAAGCGAACGGTTCCAACTGACCCGCTTGCCGTTAGCCGCCAAACTCACCCGGGCCACATGGACCACGTTCTTCCTGCAACCGGGCGAGGAAGAAACAATAGAGAAGAGAAAAAAAAAAGCCGAAAAAGATGTAAGTCATCAACCGC
Source organism: Eucalyptus cladocalyx (assembly GCA_017140615.1). Lineage (NCBI taxonomy): Eukaryota > Viridiplantae > Streptophyta > Magnoliopsida > Myrtales > Myrtaceae > Eucalyptus > Eucalyptus cladocalyx. Next base: position 23,145,380 of record CM029517.1, read on the forward strand.
GTCAGAGACAAAATGCACGAAGGAGCTCGAACAAGAAGGAAACTTTCGGCTTACCCGGTTGCTGCATTCTGCTTGCCGACCTTCTCCTGCTTCCTCCTCCGGTAAATCGCTTGTCCCCCGGGCCCCGGTTGCTGCGGCAACCGCTCCTGCTCTTCATCGCCGGCCACGATCTCCGACCAGAGATCGGCGCTGCTCCGACCTGGTGGAAGCACGAGAACAGGGTTGTGCATGACATTCTGGGCGGGAAACGAATCGGAGGAAGACGAATCGTCGCAAGGATTGAAGGTTTTTGGGTGTTCTGTACCTGCTGCTCCCGCATTCATCAGCGCTTTGCTCGCGAAGAGAGAGAGAGGGGGGGAGATTTGAATGTGATGCGGTATTGGGCGGGAGCGTGGGAATTGGGCCGGGCCGGGAACGGCCCGCGCCCGCCCATGCATTTAACGGGCAGGCCCGGAACTTGAACGTGATGTGATGTTTTGGGTTTTTGTTTTGCAACTAGGGTTCAAGGACGGAAAGTCGCCGGACGATGATCCTGGGAACACCACCATCCATGGCTTTAGGGCCTGTTTGTTTATTTTTGTTTTTGTTTCCCGGAATAATTTTTTTTTTTCTTTTATTACAAGGAACAAAAAAAGAACATAAAGGAACAAAAGAATATAAATGTGTTTGGTAAAAAATTTTATTCCCGGGAACAAAATATCTATTTTTTTTGTTCTTGGATACAGATTTAGAACAAATACAAAAGTAGAAAAAAGTTATTTTTTGTTCTTGGGAACAATGACGAAAAACACTTCTTTTTTCTTCTCATTTTTCTTCTTCTTTTTCTCTTCTTCTTTTTTGTATCATTCTTCTTCCTTTTAGCCGGTCGCCAATCTCGGCCATGGCCGAAGACCTTGCCGGAGTGTCGATTAGCCTCCGGCAAGGCTCGATCTCGCTTTGGCTAGGGGAGCTCGAGCTCACTGGGCCACTGCTAGGTCGGCATCACCCAGCGGTGGCCTGGTGAGCTTGGCCTCGGTGGCTAGGCGAGGTCACCAGCAAGGCTTGACCTCGCCTAGGTGGCACGAGATCGGCCTTGCCCAGCCAAGGTGAGGCCAAGTCTCACCCGGCCACGGCGAGGCTCGGCCCTCGTCGGCGGTCGCCAATCATGGTCGAGGCCGATTGGCCAAAGGAAAAAGAAGAAAAAAGAAAGAAAAAAAGAAAATATAAAAAAAATATTGAAATATTAAAAAAAAACAAAAAAATTAAACAAGTTTACCATACACATTTTTATTCTTGGAGTAGAAATTTTTTACAGTTACTAAACGCGTTTTTATACTCAAAAATTGTTCTCCGGAACAGAAACGTTATTAAACGCGCTCTTAATATAAAGAGAACATTGTTCCCGTTACAAATTTGAGATTACGATGGTCGGAAGTTCGCAAAAATGGCCGTGATGGTAGTGGCGACTAGTAGGGGTGAGCAGCAGTCTAGGGTCGACCCTGGACCGACCCAACCCTGCCAGTCCTGATCCGGTTCCCAAGGGGACTAGGTCGGTCCTTGGTCTTGAAATTCCAGGACCAACACTGTGCGGGTTGGTCCTCGATCCTGAGAGTTTTGGGTCGGTCCAATCCTAGACCAACCATGTATATTATTATATTATATTATTTATAATTCTTTTATATATTCAAACTTAAGTAAAATTTCTGTTATATTATATTATATTATTTATAATTATTTTACATATTCAAATCTAAGTAAAATGTATGTTCAAAAGAAAAAAAAAACTTGAGTAAAATGATGTTAAAGCCGTTGACTCCTCAAGCTCACAACGATCCACGAACGACGGCATCCAATTCCAAAAGGCATGAAGTTTACGCCGTAAAGGTCTTCACGACCTCCTCCTCCACAGTCCAGTACGTTCCTCACCGTGAGGACCAAGGACTCCTCACAGTCACGGACTCGTGACATCCAAAATGGCGCGAAGTTTAAGCTGTAAATCTCCTCACGGCTTCCTTCCCCAAAGTACGTTCTCTTTCATTCTGTCTTCTTTGTTCTTCAATTTGCCAAAATCAAAAGTAGCAACATCCCGCTCACCGCATTGTGGACCCTATCTTGTCCCATATCTCGATGAGCGTTAGCAGGTATGAAATTTCTATTGTGTCATCTTAAAATTGCTGAATATGTATTGGTAGTTATAGTTTAATTGTACAATGCCACATTGTGGATGGATGTGTAATTTGAATTTGTAGTTTGCTTTTTTAAGGAGTACAAAAAACAATACGAAAAAAATTATCAATCGGTCCCGGGTTGACCCTGGAACTGGACCGAACCCATTAGGTCGGTCCGGTCCTTGGTCCTAGGCTCAATAGGGTCGGTCATCGGTCCTAAAAATTGAGGACCGACACTGTACGGGTTGATCCTAGGGTTAGAGGGTGGCCCGGACCAACTCGGACCATGCTCACCCCTAGCGACTAGTGATGTCGTCAGCCACTGGCCGAATTTGGGTTAAAGGAACTTTGAAGCTTTTAGTGCTTCAAAGTACTTTTTTTTTTTACATAAGACTCACTAGACATGGGGTTCGGCAGAGAGACAGGACACGTCAAAATTCGCGGCGCGAGATGTCTTATTGTTCTGTTGGTGCCTGTGACCTTTTTGCCAATCCATGGTGGACCTTTTGGTGCAAAATAAATAGTCTCTCAGAAGAGTTTTAGTTGTGATTAGTTGGCAGGTAAGTATGACATTCAACGCATGCTTCTTTGACGGAATTTGAAGCTTTCCGGAATACATACTTTCCGATTTGGCTTTTAATTGTCATCGAGCAGTTTTTTTTTTTTTTCTTTTGTGAATTTCAAAATATCATGTCTTGAAACGTAGTATATTTATGATGTAATATACGTATGGCATAATACAGTATTAGAAAAGGAAAGTGAATTGTCTTGGACTTAATTTTTTCCTTATAAAATCCAAATCGGACATTAACTAGGATTTGCATTCCCTTTCATATTTGGAGATTTGTGATTTTAGTTTGGTGACTGCTTTCTACGATGTATTATTATAAATGTAAAATGCTTTGTGATAGTGTTATATGATTTAGCTTGTGAAAAATTTATATGAGCTATGATAGTTCATACGGTTGACTAAAAGTGGAATTGTTCGATTTTATGCCATTGTTATCAGGTGGAACCTCGAGTTGAGGCAGCTAGCATGATATATGCATGCTATTGATATTCTATACAGATCAAGCCACCGGTTAATAAAAGTGGAAAACTCAACTGTGAGCCATGCTAGTAGGAAAAATGCAGTCGCATTATGCTTTGGGCTGGAAAATTAGTCATTTTTTAAACATATTTTATGGTAAGATGCTATTTTGTGAACAATTTAAAATTTATTTGTTTCATGGAATATAAAAGATTTAGAAAATATTTTACTAAAAATAACCTCGTGTATGACTTGAAATAATTAATCAATAAAAATATTTCATTATTAACAACAATTTATATTTAATTATTTTTGTCTATGATGGATTTTTTTTTTTTTGGTTCATTCATTTTTATGTGCTATATAAGGGATTATTTTTATGAAAATATTTTTCAAATATTCATTTTTTGCAAAATAAATGTACTCTAATCTATTATTACAAATGTGTTTTTTTTTTCATTGTTAAATGTTTTTGGCGATAAGGATGTTAGTACATGAGTGTCATCCACTAGTATCGGTTTATTCACTCCTTTTCTTTTAACATTTCAAGTTTTTTAAAATGCTACTCTTAGGAGGAGTGTTTCGACATGGTGATTTTTGGATTGTATTCTTTTGGTATGAGTTATTGACCAACATGTACATGTTTTATTTTTATGTACATTGTGTTTTTTTTTCGGAGATAGCTAGTTTGAGGACATACTTTTTGTGTAGATTCCCATTTTCTAAAACACTTAAACTAGATTGGCCGTTTGCCATGTACAATTACCCCGAGGCTTCACCTTTTCTCTCGATGGACGACCGAGTAACCCCTTTTTTCTTTTATGGATTTTTATGGATTTAGGAGGTCGATGTTATTACTCAAATCGAATATTATGAGACTTCCATGATAGCATTTAGAAAAGGAAGGATTACAAGTTCTGATAGTCACATCCTGTCGTTTTTTATTTTAAAAAAATTAGGGTTAAAAATCGAGCGAGGGTGTCCGCAGAGATTGACGATTTTAGCATTGACTTGGAGCTTGGAAAATGGACCCACAAGCCTTTTAAAAGAGCGAGAATTTGATCGAGTCATGCGATTGACTTTGTAGTCGGTGCAAATGGTATAAAAAAATATGTGATTTTCGGCAAATATCACAATATATAATCATATCACAATCAAGCCATACGCCAACCTTTTTTCGCGAAAAATAAATGATTTGAAAAACATTTTCTTAAAGATGATCATTTGTATCGCTTGAAATGATTAAATAATGAAAAATGTTTTCATTGTCAACAAGAAATTAGGTTTAACTATTTTCATTAATGATGGAAATATTTTTTATTCATTGATTTTTATAAGTGATCATTTTTCTAAATTATGTATTTCACGAAACAAACTCTGTTTTAGGGGCTTCTTAAGCATTGGTTGCCACACGAGAATACAAATAGTGGCAAATAGCTATGAGTCACTTTAAAAATGGATTGGGTAGGTGTTCTAAGTGGATCGTTGCATGAATCACAAAAGCCGATCCCGAGGCCAAGTTTGATCGATTAATCATATTGTCTTAATTTCTTGACTGTTTTTGTATGTTTTTGTGATTGTGATTGTTTTTGTATGTTTGTAATGATGATTATTTCTTTCACATTGTAAGTACCAAGTCTTAGTATTAGTTTAGGCTTAGCATAGGTCCATGGAGGTTGTAATCCCCAAGACGTGAAGGTGATGGATAGTCGATGTCCAATCTGGCCTTCTTCTGTACCAATGATTCCCTGATATATGTTTCGGGTTACCTCGTGTTGTATAAATGCCCAACAAGTTGCGAGTTTTATTCTTTTGGTTTACTTTCCTTTTAGGATTGTATTTAGATTTACCACTTTCCTTAACTATATTTTGAATGTTTACTTATTGCACCGTCCTTAAATTTTAATTGATTTTTTTTCTTTTTCTCTTTGATAGAAATAGAATAGCATAAAATTGACCATCGACGTATGATCATCTAGTTAGTTTTTTCATTGGCATGAAAAAGTTAAAAAAACATGCATGTTAGACATTGTAGGAAATACGACAAACTGTTAAAGTACCAAAAGAGTGCTAATATAAATTTTAGCATAACTCAAGTCCCCGAATCTTAAAATCTTTGGTTGCATCGATGGACCACCGACCATTGATTGGGCTTTCTAACTTGCTCCTAAAAACGAGATTAGTGACGATCCCTAACTTTTTGTCCTTAATAACTTGTAAATAAGAAATGAAAATGTCATAAGGGGCATGGGTCTTGACAAGACTCATCATGGTTTAGCATACTTGGGCCTTGTTTGGTTGGGCATTTAGAAAACCCTTTGGGACTCTGGGTGCGTTTGGTTCAGCATTCCCAAGAGGCTTTTAGCTCCCAAAGTCCATTGGGGAAATGCTGAATTGTTTGGCAACCATTTTGAAGTAACTTTCAAGTGAAAAGTCAAGATTGATAATGTTAAAAACCCAATGCTAATAGAGACTAGCTTTAAGTTTTCAGCATTTAGCCAAATATTGAAATTTTTTTTTTCCAAAACTATTATCACTCATTCTTCAAATTTCTTATTTTGCCCACCTTATTATTTTTTTTAAATGCCAAAATAATGCTTAAAAAATAAAATTTATATAAATGCTAAAAAAAATTAAATATTTTTTGGTCTTTTTAAAAAAATTAATTATATAGTTGATTTTTTAGCAGTATTGTCAACTTTTTTTATTTAAAAAGTTGCATACATTAATTTTTTTTTCAATTTTAAACAAATGAAATTTTAAAAACAAAAACTATATTAATCACCCAAAGAACTTTTCAAATGTGTTTCTACTAAACGTCATTTCTCTCAAAATTGCTTCTCAAAGTATAGTTTACCAAGGGCGCGTTTGGCAATAATTTTGTTCCCGGAAATAGATTCTTACCAAAAATAATTATTTTTTATTCTATTTCCGGGAACAAGTTTTAAGCATTTTAAGCCGTTTAGTAATTGTCCAAAATTTCGATTCGGAATAGAATTGTGTTTTTGGTAACGTGCTCATTGACTCGTTCCAAATTCAATTTCTTTTAATTTGTAAATAATTTTCTTTTTTTTATAGAGAAATTGAGGGTTAGAGAGAGAGAGAGAGAGAGAGAGAGAGAGAGAGAGTAAGGGGCTGTTTGGTAACGTTTACATTTTTTTTTGTTCCGAACGGAAACAAAAAAAAGTGTTTCGTTCGGGAACACTTTTTGAACAAAAAGAGACGTTTGGTAAATTTGTTCCGGAATAAAACATGAATAGAAACACGTTTGGTAAATTTTTTTTTTTTTTGTTTCTTTTAATTTTTTAATATTTTTCTTTTTATTTTTATTTTTTACTTTTTCTTCTTTCGGCCGGTCGGCGGCCTCCGATGACCGACCGACGGGGCCAAAGAACCTCGCCCGGCCACGGCGAGGCTCGCCGGCCCGGCGAGGCCGAGCCTCGCCATCGTTGGGCGAGGCTCGGCCTCGCCTTGGCTGGGCGAGGGCGCCTCGCCCGTGTCGGCGACGCCGAGCCTCGCCAGGGGCCGGCGACGCTCCGGCGAGGTCGCTGACCCTTGACGGCGTCGCCGGCCCTCGACGGCCCGCCATGGCCGAGGCCGAGGCCGGCGACCGGCCAAAGAGAAAGAAGAAGAAAAGAGGAAGAGAAGAGAAGAGAGAGAAGAAGAAACAAGAAATAAAAAATTGTTTCTTCAAAATTGTTTTCTAACGAAAACAAATTTTTTTTTTGTTCTTCGTTTCTTCTTTTTGAGTTAAACAAAAAAAAAAAAAGTGTTCAAAAACAGAAATAAAGAATAAAAACATGCAGGCCCTAAAGTGATGAGATGCGTGGAGGGAGACGGATTGCACACCAGGGGATTAGTAATTTTTTTTTTCTTTTGAATTTTTGAGGGGGGGTTGCGTTCGATTCCAAGTCAAAGGCGGGGAAACTGGGCCATCGGATCGCCGCGGGGGGGGGGGACCCACTCGCTTTGACAAAAAATGTTTTGCCTGCATCTTCGAAAGCGGCCCTCCCTCCCCAGGAAAAGTAAAATGCCCTCCCTGCCTTTTTTTCAAAAAATGTGCCATTTAGAATATATATGACAAAAATATCAAAACAAACCACAAAGTGATAACTCGGGAAAAAAAATTCCAAAAGGATATCAAATGTTACTCATGTAGGAAAAAAGGGACATATCTCAAGCTATTGTAGATTTGATAAAAAGATTAAATGAACTCTCCAGAAATGATAATATTCTATACCAATTAAATGATATCATGGCTTCTCAACAAATAATGATACTTCTTTGGATGAATTTCTTAAAGAAAATGGTTTTCAAATAAATGAAATAAAAACATCTTCCAAATTAGATTTTGAAGAACTCTCCTCTAATAAGCTAATCCCCGAAATAAATATATTAACAAAAGAAGAAAATATTCTTTTTAGCACTGCTTATAAGATAACTAACCCAGATGCTAACCGAGAATATTTTGATTAACTTCAATCTTTGGTAAATATTAGTTCTAAACCTAATATGTCTTATAACCTTAAAGATATCCGAAAACCTAATCGAGACCTATAAATATTAGGGATCTTCAAAACTAGATAAAACAAAAAAAAATTAGAAATACAAGTACTAAGAGCTATTCAAATGGAAATGTAAAATTAATATCGAAAGTCTTATCAAAAAAGGAAAAGAAAAGGAAAAACAACATGATAGCTCATGTACTTCCGATCCAAATTTCATAACGTTGCCCATAGAAATGACTCCTAAAAAATGGATAATAAACACAACAATAAAAATCGTACACACACACCATTAAGAAAGACATTATATCCATAAATAACTCTAGGAACACATAGAAATGCTTTTTGGTAAATTACATGTCACAATGACTACAAACGCCCAATTCTTCTTAGAATTTTTATAAGCATTTGAATTTCGACTCATTTATTTATGCAAATTCTATATGACTAGCCTATTTTGGTGCTTCAAGTAAGAAAAATCGTGACTATTTTGTATATTCAATATGTTTAGAGCATGGATATATGCCTAGCAATTATGGTATATATGTAAATGTGAATTTTACTAAAAAGTGAAAGGAAACTTGCCCCTTGGTTTCTTTCACATACATAAGTTGTTTTGAAACCTAAAAGTTCATTCAAAAATGGTATATTTAGTAGGTATATTTTCCTCGCATATTGATGTTTGGAACTAAGCTTTTGTCCCAATGAAAATTCGGAATGAATCCCACCACACTTTCATACCAAAAAAAAAAAGAAAAAAAAACCTTAAAAACATATGTAAATGGAAAAAATTTTGAGAATTTTTTATTTCCAATAAAAGAGTCACTTCAATAAGAGAATCACATAAAATGACTGGGAAATCCATTCATTCCTTTTCTACATATTTACGCGCAACAGCCCCTTTTTGCCCTCTCACCTCTTAGTTGTGCATGATCTGAGTAATTAAATTAATTATGAGGATAATATATTTGCAAATTCACTGTCATGGACAATAGATTCTACTTTATGGAATGGTCGTATTATGACGTCATTAAAGAGTGAAAGAAAACTATAATCTTAGACCAATTTTAATTTCATGTCGAAATCTGAATAATCATTAGGAAATGTTTCATCCAGTGTAAACACATTATTTGGCTGGAGACCGTTGGCTCTCTAATTCTCAACATTTTTGTTTACTTTTAGTAAAATGATCGATTATAAAAATATATATATATATAAAGATAATGGAGCCAAATATAGAAAAAAAATATATGTACGGAGGACCAGCAGAAAGATCCTTATTATTTCTAATATAATAATATATCTTAGAAAACCATCCCCATTATTTGTAACAAACACACAAGCAAAGAAGCTAATCCACTTTCACGTTTATTTATAATTCCCCAAACTAGATCATATGTCAAGTAAAGTTGACTTGAAATGGAAAAGAAACCACGTTATCTCCAATCACAATGGAGTGACCGCCAGATGGCAAGACGTGATTCGCGGCGGAGTCAACTATTTCCAAGCCCTTACAAACGTTGATCTTGAAATGAACCTTTTGGCTACTTTGTTTACGAATGAAGACCCTCTCGAACCCAATCAATTGCTTTATGTGTGTGCCCAAAATCCCATGGGGAGGCTTCGAGTACACCAAGACGACGTCGCTCCCGTCCCTGTGCCCAGTGTTCATCACTTCGACTACGAAATCGATGTCGTGCCTGCAGTCCAAGTCGTCGATGGACATCGCGGGGCACGGTGGCCTCTTGGTGTTGCGGTTGTAGCCGAGGTCGCGGCAGTAGTCGAGGTTCTCCACCTTGAGGTCGACAAATCGCTTTGCAATCGACAACGAGTAATTGAACCGTGTGTAGCTCAAGCCGTAGCCGAAGGGGTACACGACGGAGCCATTGAAAAACTTGTAAGTGCGTCCGGGGTAGCCCAGGGAGTGGACCGGCCTCAGTGGCATCGATGTCATGGGCAGCATATCCACGTAGTTCGCCTTGTGCCATGTTAGAGGTAGCCTTCCACCTAGTAAATAAATCAACATAATTCACAATATTATGGTTGCTCATTTTGAAAATCATTATATGACATACAAAGAGTTTGTTTAAACTTAAGGGAAAATTACCTTTCTTTTCTAGCTTTCCATAAAAAAATATATGAAATTATCCACTTTTAACATATCGGTATAAAAAGTACAATTCAAAATATATAAACTTTGATATGGTAGCATTATGAACAAACAAGAAAAGAAAAGAAAAGATATGGTAGAACAATTTCCTATTTACCGGGATTATAGTGGCCGAAGACAACATCCGCGATAGCTTGGCCCCCTTCCTCTCCGGGATATCCAGCCCACAAGATGCCGCCAATATTCGGATTCTTCTTCGCAAATGAGATATCGACGCCGCCGGCCGATAGAATCACGAGGACGACGGGGCCTTTGGCGACCTCCGCCACTTGATTGATGAGCTGAGTCTGGTACCCGGGAAGGACGAGGTCGGTCCGGTCCAAACCCTCGGCCTCCACCGACAGGTCCAGTCCCACCAAGATTACTGTCGCGTCCGCACGCTTGGCGGCTTTCATGGCCGGGAAAATGAAGCTCTCGTTCTTGCAAGCGATGTCGGCGCACCCCTCCTTGTACGTCACCACCCCATACCTGGAGAAGCCGTCGATGGGCGCGGTGTATCGGCATGGGATACCTGAATTTCAGTTATAAAGATCACAAAGAGATCAAAACTATTGCCCCGATGATAGCAGCACATGAACTCATAAACTCGGGTCATGTACCGGCATAGTTCCCGATCATCGCCTCGGTGGCGTTGGCGTGAGGGCCGACGACGGCTATGTTTCGGGCTTGGTGGGGGCTGAGAGGGAGCGTCCGGTTATTTTTCAAGAGAACAATTCCTTCCTTAGCTGCCCGAGCGGCTAGCTCAAGGTTTGCCTTGGTGCAAATATCATCCTTGCCAAGAGATTTGAACTCGGGACTTCCATCAAAGAACCCCAGTCTCATGAGCACGATGTAGAGATACTTCAACGACGTATCGATTTCTCTCTCCCTCACCTTCCCTTCTGCCACCGCACCGGCCGTGAAATTCGTGTAGTAAACTCCACAGTTCAAGTCCAAACCTGTTATAGCAACCAAAAAAAAGGGGGAAAATGCATATTTTTTCCATAATAAATTAAACAAATAATCAAGTGAATCGATAAATTGGAAAAAAAAAGAAAAAGAGGTTTTAGCCAAAACTATTAGTGCAGTGAACTCCACAATCCAAGTCCAAACATATTATAGTAAAAATGAAATTAAAAATGCACGTACACCATTATAATAAATTAAGCAAATTATTAAAACAAATAATCAAATAAATCGATAAATTGGGAAAAACTAAGGGGGTTTAGCCAAAACTATTTAGTGTAGTAAAACTTCACAATCCAAGTCTAAATCTATTATAGTAAAAAAAAAAAAATTTAAAAAAAAAATGCACCTACACCACCATAATAACAGAAATAATTAAATGAATCGATAGATTAAAAAATAAATAAATAAGGGGTTTAGCCAAAAACTAGCCTGCTTTAAGCGTTCTTGCCACGGCGTCCTCGTTTGTGTCGCCGAGGAACTCGTGGTAATCCACCATCACTTCAATAGAGTCGCAATCGGAGACTATATACCTGAATTATTTTTATAAAAAAAAAATAGTAAATAAATCTTCGATGAACAAAATGGAAAATTAGGAAAAGGGTCGAGGCTGTTTTCTAAATTTTCGATCTATTATATACCCGTGAAGATCCCACTCCCCTCTGATCGTGTCCTTCAGGAGGTTCGGATCGGCGCACGTCGGAATTCCGTCGACCCGGTTGTACGAGCACATGACGCTGCTAACGTCGCCCTCCTTCACGCACATCTCGAACGGCCGGAGGAACGTCTCCTCCATGTCTTGCTGGCGCACCTGAAGGAAGAAGCCACGAAGCGTAAGATCTTCGGCCTTGCCATGTCAATGCGGAAGAGGGAAGGGAGGTTTTTCTTTCGTGCCGATGATTACCCTCGCGTCGAAATGGAAGCGATCGACCCCCAACCAGTCGTCGACGTCGTACGCGGCGTAGTGCTTGCAGCACGAGGAGACCTTGAGGGGCCTCTGGTTCGGGTCGGCCGTGCGGTGGTGGTCGGCTCCCTCGACGTCTTGCAGGCCCCGGACGTAGTTGACGGTGTACCTCCCGACCACGAAAGGGTCCTCCCCGGGGGTCTCCGTCGCTCGCCCCCACCGGGGGTCTCGTACGACGTTGATGGTCGGGCTCCAGAACGTCAGTCCGGCCCGTCCGAGGTTGTACATCGCTCTCGCTTCCGTCGAAACAGCCTGTGTTTTAACGTTACAGGCGCAGATGATGTTTTTTTTTTAGCCTCCAAGGTCGATGGTTGATTGAATTTTGAGTACATCTATCTTGATTCATGCGCATATGTATGGTAATTATGCCGGGGAAACTTTCCGCTCACCTGACCGATGCTTTTCCAAAGAGACTCGTTGAAGGCGGCCGCCGTGAGGATGACGGTGGGGAAGCTCGTCGCGCCAGGGACGACGCGGTCGAAGAAGGTCCCGGGGCCCACATTGGAGACGCCGTGGAGCGCCTCGGACCACCACTCGTACTTGGGAAGCCCTAGCCTTGGGACGCCATAGGCGCCGTTGCCAAGCTGCCGGACCTTCTCATGGAGGACCATCCGCTTCACCAGATCCTTGGCTCGCTCCTCGTAGGTCAGCGAGGCATTGCAGAATGAGAAAGACGACATGTTGAGGCCGAGGCTTGCGTAGCGCGAGGCGTCACAAACGTAAGTGTATTTCTTAGTACTTGAAGAAGAGGAAGATGAAGAAGATGATAATGATGAATGATCAAGCTTAAATTTAGCAGGCTTTGCTATTGTTGCTGTGCAAAGAGTGAGAAAGATGAATATGATTGTGGTGAATTGAGGCATTTCTGAGTTCTTCTCATACAAAAGTAGAGAGATTGAACTTTTGACCAATGGAGAGCCGAATTGGAGATGAACCTAATTAGAAGAGAAGGCAACTATATAATTTCTTGTGAAATGAGGTATTTATATGCTTTAAAGGATGGGTACATAACATTGTCCATCGGCATCAATTACGATTGATTGCACAATAATGTAACAAGAAATATGGAGAATTGAGTCATATATGGTAAATATGCTACTTACCTCTTATGAAAAGAATGAGGATCTTAATGAGCTCGATGAATTTGTCATTTGATTTTGCTGCCAAAAAAAAGTGAATACATGGAGATAAGATCACACTACCACATACTCTGTCGAGAGCCAGGTAGTTACTATCACTTGAAATTGGAACAAGCACAAATTTTCTTATAGTTACCACCCAAATAGTTACATTTTGTGTTTTAAGTTCGGTTTTGAAAGATTTTATGAATTTGTGTCCTTCCGTTTGTGCTATATGATGATTGAGAGATTCGAGAATCGAATTTCATAATATAATTCTGGGTGTGTTTGGTGATCGAGATAAAATTCATTATAGGATCAGATTTATCCTATAATGCGTTTGTTGCCTATTTAAAATAGGATAAAATCAGATATAAATGGAATATAAGCTAGATAAAATTAGCCCATGGGGTAGGTAAGATAAAAATGGATAAGATTTTTCATATCCATAATAGGAAATAATTTTTCTCAAATAACAAACTTCTTAAATTTAAAAATTTAAAATTATATTTAAAAATAAATAATATTTGAATTCTTATATAAGAAATTTATAATAACAAAAAATAGAAATTTTTTTTTTTCAATTTAATCCTTTAAATTCAATATATAAATATATTATTGCATATTTTAGGTATATTAGCACGGTTTTCTATTCAATAAAATTTTATTAGAGAATGATGAAAGGGTAGAAAAGAAATAAAATATAAATTAATTAAAAATAGAGGAAAATAAAATAAAAAGCAAATAAAAATAAAGTAGGCAAGAATGTCGTGAGAAATTTCTATCATTTCTATTGTAAATTTTTTGTTTCATTTATATTGATATGTTGTTTATACCAAATAATATATATGATATGATGTCCATATATTCGACTTTATTGCTTCACTCAACAAACGAGGGATGAGATATAGTAGAATCCCCTAGATTTCCTATTGTATCTTATCCAATCCTATCTTACTTAAAAATCTAGATGACCAAGTAGCCCTAGTGTTTTGTTAGCGTCGTTCATTTTGTTCATTGTCTACAATTTTTTGTGCATTGTTCATTGTGTCTAGACCCAAAGACCCCAATATACCTCAATTGTCAATTTTGGGGGGAGAATGGGATAGCATTAGCCCAACCCCGACATTTGCATTATGACCACAGCTTAGGCTTCATTTGGTTCACGAAAAATAATTGAAAAATATTTTCCTTAAAAACGATTGGTTGTATCATTTTACGAAAATGAATGAACAAAATATATTTTCATTATCCACAAAAATATTTAGACGTAAATTGTTATCAATAATAAAAAGATTTTCAATTGACTAATTATTTTAAACGATATAAGCGATCATTTTTAGAAAAATAATTTTCAAATTGTATATTTTCCGAGAAACAAGTAGAACTTCATTTTTAGGGTTGGTACTCAATTTTTGGAAGCAAGACCTAGTTGGTAAAGGTAACAAGGTAGTTTACAATATTAATTATAGAAAAATTCACTCAGTGAGCAAAAAAATTCATTAGATAACTAGACTGTTAATTATAGTTGCAATTACTGTTGTAATTTCAATAACTTTAAAAACATGTTTTTGCCCTGATCATTAACATCATCAATTTACTAGAAATACTTCTCAAGTCTCGTTGACAATTTGCACAACTCTAACTAAAAGTCGAAAAAATAATTTGGAAGAAAAACAAACTTAAAATAATAATTTTCATTACTTTTTAAACTAATTTGCAAGTCCTTTTTACAAAAATCTATCAATAATTTGAAATTAATTTGGAAGAAAATAATAAATAAATCTTAGCAAAAGTAATTTGTACAGTTACTTGTTAATTAATTAATTGCTTGTTTTTCCTAAGCAACTTAAGTATGAAATAACATTTGCCAAAAGTAAATTATAAGCCTATAGAAATAGACTTAGTATTAAGACTCCGTTTGTTTCAAGGAAAATGAATGATTTGAAAAATAATTTCATAAAAAAAGTCGCTTGTATCGCTTGAAATGTTTAGTTAATGAATCGACAATAATTTATGCCTAAACATTTTTGTAAATGATGAAATTTTTTTAGTTCATTTTTGTAAACGATAGAATTAATCATATTTAAGAAAATATTATTCAAAATACTCATTTTTTGTGGAGTTAGTTATATATGAAATGAAATACAATTATAGTGATAGTTAAGCTAGAGATTTCTCACAACTTGGATTTGAACTTGCCTAATGGAGAGATATGAAATGAAATACAATTATAGTGATAGTTAAGATAGAGATTTCTCACAACTTGGATTTGAACTTGCCTAATGGAGAGCTGAATTGGAGATGAGACTAATTTTATTTTATTTTTTGTTTGGAAGAGATGAACCTAATTAAAACAGATAAAATATATCCAGAAGAGAAGAAAACTATATAATTTCTCCCAACATGAGGTATTTGTAGGCATAGTATACAATGTACATTATCCATTACTATCGATCAAATCGATCGTACAATAGTGAAATTAGAAATACGGAAAAGCAAGTCAGATAAGGAAAATATCCTAATCATTTTTAACGAAAACTGACTGGAACGTAAATAAGTTAGATGACTTGATTTGGCTAGATTTGACAACAAAAAAGTGAATCAATGGAGATAAGATCACATTCTCACGTAAATAGAGGTACTTTGTAATTGAACCTGTACACTAATAACGTTGAGAGCTAGGTGAGTTATGACGAGAGGATCTTATAGCTAATGATCAGTGATATATTAAACACATTATCACTAGAAGTTGGAACGAGCACAAAGTTTTGCATGTTTTACCACCTAAATAGTTAATTTTGTGTTTTACTTTCGATTTTTGAAGATTTTATAAATCGTATTGTTCCGTTCATGCTATATGATGATTAAGAGATTCACAAATTGGATTTCATGATGTGATTCTAGTATTTTGTTAGCGATAAGGTAATCTCGGAAGGTAGCTTAATCAAATATCATTCATCTCATTACTCTTGCTTAATTTGTTTCTCTTTTGTTCATTGTCTTCACATTTGCGTGTATTGTTCATTATGTGTAGCAAAGCTGGAGAAAATTGTGCAAAAGTTTTAAACCTTTTGCAGTTTTGTCAATTATGTCCTAAACATTTTACAAATTTGTTATTTAGTCATAAATCTTTTAATTTTGCCAATTAGGTCTTAAACCTTTTGATAATTTGCCAATTGAGTCCATCCGCCTAATTTTAATTGAAGATCACTCATGTGATTTCTAATTGATGTTAACGTGAATTTTTTTTAATAATTCAAAAAATTGATTTTTTTTCCTTGCCAAGTCTAATGAGGTTCACGGCCGACTCTCGTTGACCATAAGCAAGAGCTAGCTGACCCTTGTTGACCATAGCCAACGATTGGTAACCCTCACCTAGCCCCCCCGCTCATGGTAGACGAGGGCTCACGAGGTCTAGGCAAGGGCTAAAACCCTTGCTTGTGACTAGTGAGGGCTTCATGGCCCTTGCCTAGTAGTTGGCAAGGGTTGGCTAGTAGGGTTGGTCGGAATGAAAAGAAAGAAAAGAAAAAAAGAAGAAGGTAATAAAAAATAATTATAAAAATTATCTACGTTAGCATTAATTATGCCACGTAAGATGACTAGCGTTTACGTCAATGATTTATAACTAAAATTGGCCGGATTGACTTAATTGGTAAATTGTCAAAAGATTTATGACTTAATTGACAAAATCAAAATATTTATGATCGAATTGACAAAAATGCAATAACTTTATACTTTTTGAACAATTTTCTCCACCAAAACTAACAAACCCAATGTACAACAACTATTAGCTGAATCTTTTTTCTTTTTTGGTTCCTCCACTTTCGAAAGAAAACTAACTAAAAGTTCAAAAAAAAAAAAAAAATTGGAAGGAAAAAAGAATAAGAAAACTTAACATAATGATCTGTATAACTCTTTAAACAAAATTTTAAGTCCTTTTTACAAAAATCTATCTATAACTTTGAAATTATTATGGAAGAAAATAATAAAGCAATCTGAACAAAACATTGTACAGTTACTTGATAATTAATTAATCACTTGCTTTTTTCTAAGCAACTTAAGTATGAAATAGCACTTGCTAAAAGTAAATTATAAGTCTATCGAAATAGACTAAATATATAGAAATAAAATAATTATTATTTATAGTTAATATAGGAAAAGCCTATTCATTTATTCTATTGCAAAAATGATACAAATACTCCTTGAACTTTGGCTTATTGTGCAATGTTGTCTATAAACTTTTAATCTTTTCAATGTGGTCCTTGAATATTAGCTCAATGTGCAATATCATCCTTAAAATTTTAATTTATTCAACATGGTTCTTAAACTATTGGTACATGTTCAATTTAACCATATATTATGGGAAAATGTTCAAAATCATCTATGAAATTAAATTAATGGAATCATATTTGATATTTTCATATAGTTCATGGGATAGATTGAGCATTTATCAAAATTTCAGGTATTGCATTGAATAAATTAAAAATTCAAAAATGACATTACATATTGGGTTAAAGTTTACAAACCATATTGAACAAATAAAATGTTTAGGGACAATAATACACATTGAAACAAAATTCAAAAACTATTTGTTCTATTATCCTTATTTTATCTGGGGCTATGCAACCGGACCAATTTTATCCAAGAGCAGAATCAAAATGCCTTTTGAAATCAGTGGGAATAGGTTCGGTTCTCGATTCCAATTGAAGAAGTACATAAGAACTGGACCGGTTTTGGATTTGGTTTAATAAAGCCTAAAAATATTAATTTTTCTCTTGGCATCTTTTTCTTTATCTCTCTCTTTATCTACCTCACTCAGACACTTCTCTCTCACTCACTCACGGCTCTCACTTGCGATTTGCCATTGCCCTGAATATATGTGGTGAAATTTTCTATTTATTATTTTAGTCTTTTAATTTTAATTTAATTTAAACTATCGTTAAGTGTTTAATTACGTTGTTTGCTTTATTTTCACGTGGTTAGAATTCATAGTAATATGTTTATGGATGCATGAAAAATAAAATTTTACAATTTGTACTTTATGTTACGTATTTTGAGCCTTTTTATTAGCAATAATTATACATGATTATTTGTCCACCTTATGAGTTATTGCTTTTGATCAATAATAATATTCCTGCCGTTCATCTTTTATTTTGAACTATTTTGTTACTTATATTATTTCACTGTAAAAAAATAAAATTTAAAAAGGAGCAAAAGTAAAATAAGTTTGGACAAAAAAAAAAAAATCTTGGAACCATCCACTTGGAACCAGTCACCCCCATTGTATTCTCTCTTTCATCTCAAGAAATCAAACGCATGCCTTCAATTCCGGCTCCAGAGGGAGAGGCTCGCTCCCCCGGCTCGCCGACGCCGAGACTCTGCTCCATCGCTTGAGGCTCGCCGCCGCCGTGGCTCTCTGTTTTTCTTTTTGGTGCGCAAAGTCAGCTGATTTTCTCTCTGGACGATTATGGGTATATGCTGCTGAGTTGGTGAGTTGCGTACCAAACAAGGATACGTTTGCAAAACATTGATCGAAAAACGTTGTAGTTGCAAGCAAGCCACCTCTATTCTATCTTTACTTTGCTTGAAAGTTGAAACTCGCACTGACATGTGAACTTGAGGGATTCCAGACTCACGGTCTGCAATTTTGGACTTGGATTGTAAGATTGGGGAACTTGCCAAGCTTTCAATTGATTGGTGTTAAGTTGTAGCTAGTTATGTCCCTCGGCTGTGTACTCTGTGTGCTTATCAAATGTATGATTGTGATTCTTTTGTTGATTGATGTGTTGATTTTTTGACTTCATCATATTGATTGGGGTTGTTGGTCTATTTTTATTTTTTTGGCTGATATCTCCATATGTTAATTTATGGGTTTTTAATGGCTCAATGTCGATAGCACTAAAAATTGCCTGTTTAAATGTAGAACCAATGCTCAGAGGACCTTTAGTAATCGTAATAGTACTGCAGCCATTGTTTAGGTTGTTTCAGCACCCGTCATTGCTGTAACGGCGGTTAAAAGCACTTGCAGGTGTTGCTTAGGTGCTAAAACAACATAAAAAGCCTAATGCTGTTCCTGTGCTGTCTCAACCTGAACAACACCCCTTAGTGCTATTCTTGGGCTGGAACAGCCCGAACCACAACCTCTAGTGCTGTTTTAAGTCTGAAATTAGCTAAACAACATTTTTTGACCTCTCAAGTTGACCCATTACGTGATTTGATGAAGCAAACCTTTTTTAAAGTATAACCTTATATTGTTTGGGCAGACTTTTGGGTAATGCAAAGGTGAAAAAGAAAAGGAGATGGAGGTGTTGAGATAATTCCAACAATCAAATGGTAGGATGGGGAATCATTCATCTAGCTCATCAAACTTTGAGGGTTAAAAAGCCATGTTCTTTAACTGTTTATTGAATTATCACCAGGAGATTCAAAATATGGAAGTGCTTATAGTGTAATGAGTGACTTCGTTCTTCCAAGACCATTTGGGAATTAGGTAGAGTGGGAGATCATGTCTATTGTAGAAGAAGGTGAAAAGCAAAGAAATGAATGTGCATTTGCAAGGATCAAGAAAGAATGTCACATAGAAGAGATTTAAAGTTGCTTTGAAACTGACTTTGAACATGTTCATTTTTTTTTAATTTTTTTAACAATATGGTGCATGGTTGTACTTACTGTGTCCTTGACGTGGGTATCGTGATGAGTTTACTAGTAATTGTTGTAGGTTTCCATAAAGAAAAATATGTTTTATATGCAATATATATGATTCATACGAAAGGTATTCAAGTGGGGCCCTTGTTGTGCTACGGTACTTCGTGGAGTATAATTGGTTGCAGGTGGCCACTTGTGTAATATAGTCACTAGTGGGGAGTTGGATATAGCAGATGATCTTCCAGAGAGACTAAGCCAACAACATAGTCTCGTCAATGGTAGTGGGTAGTCTAAAGCTATGGACCAATCTGGTCATAGAAGGATTCCGAAAGTCACTCTCCATAGCCAAATTCCTTTGCGTCCTCCATGCCACCAATGCCTACAGGCTACATCTGCACTCCCATAATGGTAAAATTTGAATTATCATCATACACCTTCCTGCAATAAATGCAATCCCTTTTTCTTTTTATATTTTTGTACCAGAAACACAAAATTGTAAATTTTTAAAGGAAATTCTTTAGTTGATGGGTGTTGATGATTCAATGTGTTGCAACCCTATGGCCCAAGCATGCTTCCAACCCTGAACCTGACTGGTGACTAGGGTGCATTTTGTTCAACATTCCCAAGGGGCTTTCAGCCTCCAAAGTCTCTTGGGGAAATACTGAATTATTTTGCAACCATTTTGAAGTAGCTTTCAAGTGAAAGTAAGTATTGAGAATGCTGAAAGCCCAATGTTAGTAGAGACTAGTTTTGAGTTTTCAGCATTTAGCCAAATACCAAAATTTATTTTTTCCAAAACTATTATCACTCATTCTTCAAATTTCTTACTTTGCCCACCTTATTATTATTATTTTTTTAAAAGCCAAAATAATGCTTAAAAAATCAAATTTATATATATGCTAAAAAAATTAAATATTTTTTGGCCTTTTTAAAAAAATTAATTATATACTTGATTTTTTAGCATTATTGTCAATTTTTTATTTAAAAAGTTGCATACATTATTTTATTTTTTCAATTTCAAACAAATGAAATTAAAAAAAAAACTATATTAATCATCCAAAAACTTTTCAAATGTTTTAAGAAAAAAAGGAACAAAACCGTGTTCCTTTTCTATTTCTTGCTCAGCCCTTCGAACACCGCCTCTACTCCTGCGAGCCTCGTCTCCAAATAGGCTTCGGTCGGCCGGCGCCGATCGTCCGGCTTCGGAAGCCGGTCTCCCGCCTCGGCTCGGCTTTGTTGACTCGCCGCTCCTAGTCGTCGTCGTCGTCGTCGCCGTCGCCGTCGTCGCTTCAAGGAGAACGAAGCACCCCACCTTCGACGCTCGAGATTCGCCATCAAAGCCTTCTCAGAAATCCTCAAGCTCCTCTCGCTAGCTCGGCCATGTTCGGTGCTCGCGACGCCTTCGCCGCGTGATCTTCAGCTGCTACGGCGGTTTCCCCCGCCGGCTCCGGAGAGACGATGGTGAGCAAGTTCCTCTGCGACTTCCGGTGGTTCCTCCTCCTCGCCGTGGCGGTGGCGTTGATCCACATCCAGGTGATTCCTTGGTCCCGATTCTCACGCGATCTGGAATTTTTGCGGTTTTGTGTGACCGATCCACGTGCATATGTGCTCGCGGCTGCTTTTGTGTGGTTTTGTACATTTTTGTTGTTCGCTTCTTTCTTAAACGCCATTTCGCGTGTAAAACAGAAGACTGATGCGAATAAATGGAACAAAAGTTGTTTCGTCTGCTGAATTTTCAGTTTGCTAATGCTGATGGATTGAAAATGCGGGCGAATTCAATTGCACCTTTATCTTAGCTTATGTGTTTTGACCAGAGATTCTGTTCCTTTTGCGCGTGCTTGCATCAGTCGCTGAACTAAAGTAATTTACAAAATCATGCGAGATAGAAGGACTAAGGCTTCTTTCCTAACATGTGAAAGAAGTGTTCGATGTAGAACAAATGAGAAGGGGTTGATAGCACTAGATTGTCTACTCCTAGTAAAGATGTAGAAAATTATAGTGTTTGTGGGCCGTCTATTAATTGCAGAAAGTCTCGTAACTATAGAATAGCGTGATTTTAGATGTTCGTTGCCTTCTGTGCTCTGTTGTGGGGTTACTTTGTAGGAATTTTGCTTTGAT
The DNA here is from genome assembly GCA_017140615.1 of Eucalyptus cladocalyx. Classification (NCBI taxonomy): domain Eukaryota; kingdom Viridiplantae; phylum Streptophyta; class Magnoliopsida; order Myrtales; family Myrtaceae; genus Eucalyptus; species Eucalyptus cladocalyx. The sequence continues at coordinate 23,167,025 of CM029517.1, forward strand.
GACCATGGACATGTGGTACTTTAGGAATTTCAGCAGGAAAATTAAGAGATGTTTTGATTCAAGAGGCAAAATATGGGTCCATTAACTCAGGTATTTGATGCTGTAGCTGTGGTATTTTTGGTGAAACTCGTTTTTCTTTTCTCTGCTGGTCTGGTTTCTAGTAAAGGACAGGACATCTTATGATTGAGTACAGAATTGTATGGCCTTGTGCCCCATTCATAAATTTTAACTCATCAAGTTACCATCAAGAATTATAGTAATCCAATCCTAAAACATACTAATTTTCTATAACCACACTTAAACTATCTTTTTTTGTCAAATTCACCTTCAATTGCTGCCTTTTTAGCCCTTTAGCTCTCCAATTTCATGTATAAACTGTTGTTCGATGGTTAGGGAGATGCTTATCTTATGATTATCACAAACAGATATCCAAAACGGTTCTTGGCCAGGAAAAAGGATTTGTGCTAAACTTTTCTTTTCTCCAGTTTCAGTTAAATCTTTCAGTTCAGTTTCTTCCCCAACATTATCGTCTTTTTTTGGCTTTAAAGAGATGCTCCAGCATCAAGCAATGTACATATGTATGTAACAGTCATGTTGGCTTCCGTGATCAATTCTTCTTGCGTTGGTATGTTTATCCAATGGTTGTCCTTACTTCATTTGTTTATCCACCAAAATTATATGTTTCCTCGTTTGACTTTTATCTTTCTGTTTTTGTTTTTTTCCCTCTCTCCCGCAGATGTGTCTTTTCACGACACAATTGGAACATGCTGATCAACTTGCTGCTGCTGGAAGTCTCCATCCTATTACCTCATCCTGGATCTACTTCTGGATCGATGGCCATTTGAACCTCTAGCTTTGTTCCAAGAGATACACATTCAGTTATTAAGATATGTACTCGGTAAATTTGTTATTATCATGTGCAGCCAGCATCTAGACTTTTAAGTTATGTAATTATAAGCTTGGGTGAATTTAGATCTGCAACTCACTCCGCCTAGTGAATTTGAAAAAGAAATTTGAGTGTGTGGTGGAACCCTTTCCTTGCTGTGTGGGAGGAACCTTTCTGAATTTGTCATATTGAGCAAAATTTTTGAAAACGCTGAGTGTTGAATCTCTCTTTCATCCAACGTTTAGTAAATTTACTGTCTTGCTTGAAATATCAATTGGGAAGAGTCAATCCGTTCAAGTGAGAATATTATACCCCATCAAATGATGGTAGTAATTCTCATATATTGTGTTTTTATGGTTAGTCAAGAAGTACTAATGGTGGATCCATTACATTATTTGGTTAGTTTTGTCTTCGGATGGTTTTATTGTGCTGCTGTCCTTCAGGAGTAGCTTCTGAGAGGATTCACACTTAAATGATGCTAGTAATTCCCATGTATTGTGTTTAATGATTGATCCAAGAAATTTATAACTGATTATTCACGGCCATGCTCATGGTAGAGGGCTTATAACGGCTCCCTTACGCATTGTCCTTGCTTGTATTAATGATTCTAGAGTTGGATACTCTTTTTCTCTCTTACTCGCACAAAAGATATGATGCTTTCTCCCACGTGCAGGATGGTGTACCAAGGACAGCATATGAAGGAGCAGTAATCTCCCGGTATTCACCACCACGGCATGTGTTTCTAGTGGGTCCGGATTCTTTCAGGCTGCTTGGGATCAAACGTGTTTGATGCATTGAGGTGAGGTTCCACGGCGCTGGTAAATCATGGTGCCAGACCTGAGCTTCCTCTTTCCTCCTCAACGCCTAATGTAACTGGTTATCAGAGGAACCACCGGGAGCATAGCAACTGGAGCTCGCTGATGAGCAGAAGTGTAGAGGGCTGACGATTCCTTTTGCGATTTTGATTGAGGAGAGGGAGGATTCTTCTGAACGGCAGTGTCCAGTCCAAACATATGCCTTTAAATGGCCGAAGCAAGCCGTCATTCATTGGAAGAGAGCCATAGGTCATGTTAGCTTACTTTTACACTTAATAGCACGTAACCTCAACAAATTTTGTCGCTCCCGAAGAAACATACATCTGTCTCTCGCCATGTTTCCCCGCTCTTTTGCCCCCGCTTTGGCGGGTTGGAGCGCGGAGGACTAAAATGTAAGAGACCCACACAATCGAAAGTGGGAGTTCATGCCTGTCTTTGTATGCAAAACACGAGGAACTTCTAGTCATGTGTGTTGTGAACAAAATGGTGAGAAAAATTTGGTACAAAGTTTATTTATAAAATTTTCTTCAAAGTATGCACTTATAACCATGTTCAAATGTTTGACTTTACTCACCATGAACAAAATTAAATTGATGAGCATTTTATTATAATGAGAATTCAAAACCAAGTTTACACTTTATTTATAAAAAAAAAAAAAAAAAAAAAATAGGGAAAATTTTGGTACAAACTTAAAAAATTTTCTTCCAAGTAAGCAAATATGATCAAGTTTAGAATGTTTGTTTTCACTTACTATGGATAAAATTAAATTGATGAGCATTTCATGAGAATGATAATTCAATACTAAGTTTACACTTTATTTATAAAAAAAAAAACAACAATTGAAAAAAAAATTGGAACATAAAATTTGTGCATTCTGAAACGTGTTTTAAATTTTTTTCTATTCCGAAAACATAAATTTTTTGCGATTCTGACGTGTTTTCTCTTCTTTTTCTATTCCAAAAGCGAAATTTTATACGATTCTGCAAAGCGTTTTTTGTTCGAAATTATTCCATGGAACAAAACACTTTTTCTATTTACGTTTCGCGGAACGATTTTTAAACGAAACGTTACCAAACGCTACTAAACGACCTTTCTCTCAAAATCGCTTCTCAAAGCATAGTTTACTAAGGGCGCGTTTGGTAACGATTCCGTTCCCAATCATAGATTCCGACCAAAAATGATATTTTTTATTATGTTTCCGGAAGCAATTTCTAAGCATTTTAAGCCGTTTGCTAAGGTGTGCATGACAACCCAAAATTTCTTTCTATAAATAGTTTTTCTATTTCGACACTGCTGCTTTTTTGGAAGAGAAATCCGTTTGATAAACCTATTCGGTTTTTCTATTTCGGAATAGATTTATATTCCGAAATAGGTTTTGAAGAGAAATCGGAAAATAAAATTTTATACTTCTAATTTATGGAAGAGAAATCGAAAACTAAAATTTTCTAATTCGATTTTACGGAAGACAAATCGAAATAATTTCTCTCACTAAACTCTAATTTTGGTAAGTCCTCCCTCATCTCCTCTACGCCTCTACCTCCTCCTCCTCTTCTGCCTCTCCTCATTTTATTAAAAATAAAAATAAAAATATTCATTTTATTCATTTAAAAATAAAAATAAATATTTTTATTTATCATTTTATTTTTAGTTTATTAAAAATAAATTTATTAAATTTATTAAATAATTTATTTATGATAAATAAATATAAATTTTTATTCATTTTAAAAATTTATTCTTAAAAAATAAATTTATTTTATTTATTCTATTTTATTTTATTTTATTTTATTTTATTTTATTTTATTTTATTCATTATTTTTTTTGTTACTAAATCATTTTTATTTTTATTTTTTATATTAAAGGTCATCGGTCGTTGCCGTTGTTCGAAAGGAAGAAATTTTGTGTCGTTATCAAATGAATTTCTATTTTTAGAAAGGAAAAATTTTGTGTCGTTATCAAACGGTTATTTTTGCTTAAAAATTTTCTAGAAATAGAAATAGATTTTTATTTCTGTTCAGAAACTATTTTTGGAACGAGAATGGTTGTCATGCGCACCCTAATCTGTCCAAAATTTCTGATTACGGAATAGAATGACATTCGATCCGTGCTCATTGATTCTATTCCAAATTCAATTTCTTTTAATTTTTAAATTTTTTTTTTTTTTTTTTTTTTTTCATGTTCTTCTTCTTCTGGATGAGGGCTGCCAACCTCATCGGAGTGTCGCTGGCCCTCAGCAAGGCTGGCCGTCGTCGGCCAAGCCTCGCCGGCAGCAGGGTAGTGCTCGCCCAACCCCACCAAGGCTAGTCCTTGCTAGATTTGGCAAGGCCGAGCTTCGCCGATGGCCAGGCCGGCCTCGCCAGGGTTGGGCGAGGCCCCCTAGCCACCAACGAGGCTCGCCCAGCCTCGCGAAGCTTCGCCGGTGGCCAGGACTGCCTTGCCGGGGTTGGGCAAGACTTGCCTGGCCACTGACGGGGCTAGGCGAGGCCCGCCTGGCCACCAGTGGGGTTGGGCGAGCCTCGCTGGGGCCAGGTGAGCCTCCGGCGAGCTCGCCAGACCAGTTGCTAGCGACCGGAGGCGGATGGCAACCGCGGGATGGCGGTCGATGAAGAAGAAGAAAAGAGAAGAAGAAGAATTGGTTTTGATTCTTAGATTTATTCCCGGAACAAGAATCAACCTTTTTTTTTGCATTAGCTTGGGAGGTGCTTAGAACCAAGAAAAACCGAGTTCCCCGGGCTCAATTCATCTGGAGCAAAAGCATGGCGCCTAGATTTCAATTCAACCTTTGGCTAATTACCAGGAATCGCCTACCCACCCAGGTTTTTCTCTTATCTTATGGTAGAATTAACCATGAAGTGTGTGCCTTTTGCAATACTACTCCGGATTCGATTGATCATCTCTTTTCTGAGTGCCACATGCCTGCGACTCTTGCTTTTTTATGGGCAGGGAGATGTAATCTTCCTTGGTGCAATAGACCTTGGGCGGAAAATATTAGCTGGGCCTTGAGATTTCTCTCTGGCAAGGATTTCTTCCATTCCATTGCCCGTTATTCCTTTGGAGCTTTATGTCACTTAATTTGGAAGAAAATGAATGCTATTATCTTTTGGGGTGAAGCGCTATAGGTTGCTGCTATGAAGGATCATCTCATTAAGGTTGTCAAGGATAAAGTGCTGGCTTACAACAAAGTTCCAACTATCCCAGGAACAGAAGGCTTCAAAGAGGTCAGGGTTTTGACCCTCTTATTTTTTACGAAAGCACTGTTATTCTTAATTAGCTAGAGTGCGTGTGCTTCTTGTGCCGTGTTGCTTTGTGCCTCGGCTTGTTGCTTTGTTGTTGTTAGCTTCCCTAGTGTTGCTTTTCTTTTGCGTTGGCTCCCTTCCACTCATTCTGCTTATTTGCATTATGAGTGAAAGTTCTTGGCATCGGTTTATGTATATTGGCTTTTCCCTTTCTATATATTATTATCTTTTACCAAAAAAATAACTTTTTTTTTTTTAATTCTTGATTCTATTCCAAATCTACTTCCGGGAACAAAAAAATAAAAATTTATTCTCGGGAACAAAATTTTTATCCAACTCGATTCTGTTCCCAAACTAATCTCGAGAACAAAAAAATCAGAATCGGACACTGTTTGGATGGTTACCAAACAGTACCCAAACAGCCTTTGCATTTGCCTAAAGTCTTTTAGGCTAAACTACTTTGCATTTTCTCAATGGGCTTTCATAATGTTGAACCAAATGCACCTGTAAACACTCAAGAAAGTAGTTTAATGAAAGCGCTAAATCTAACATGCAATTCTAAACAAAAATTATAAGAGAACAAAAAGAAACTTGCAACTCGCTAGGCATTTATACAACACAAGGCAACTCGAAACATATATCAGGAATCAAATTGATACAAAACCAAGGTCGGATTGGACATCGACCATCTAGAGACCTATTCTAATCCTAGTCTAAAACTAAGAATAGATACTTACAATGTTAAAAAAAAAAAAAAGCAATCAATCATTGCAAAAACAATCACAATCACAAAACAAACACAAACAAATAGAGAATCGAGACTATGTATAATTGGTAAATTGGCCTTGGGGTCGGCCTTTGTGATTCATGCAACGATCCCCTTAGGACACTTACCCCAATTCATTTTTTTAAGACTCATAGCTATTGGCCACAATTTGTATTATCGTGTGGCAACCAATGCTAAGTAACCCCTTAAAACAAGTTGCAAGTGTGACTCAAAAGGTATGCCACAAATTCATGCATTGCGCCAATGCAGACATCTAAAAATCACATGCGTAATGGAAGATAAACATGCAAGTAGGTCCTTAGGCCTTGATAATTAATCAAACAATTTTAGTGAGCCACATTGGATTGCTTATTTAGTTAACAAGCCCCAAATACAATCACAGGCATTTGATGAAAATAAACACATCAAAGGCTAAAGGGTTCAAGTGATGTTCTAAAGCCATTTAAAGGGCATTTAAACAGTGAGTTATAAGAGAAGATGCTAATGAGATGGCAAAGTTGTGTTATGGCTATGAAACACATTTAATTATTCAGGCTAATTCGGGTGCATCCTGTGCACTCTGATCAAGCTTTGCAGACACTCTAGATATGTTCCAAACCTTAGACAACATCAATGCTAGGCCAAAAGCATGATTTAAAAATTTGGAATGGAAAACACAAAATGAAAGTTTTTTGCATGAGCATTGCTTGAACGGAAATCAAGTTCGAAACAACAAGAATATGAAATTTTAGATGGTTTCATGACATTCGAAAAGTCTAAAAACCATGACAAAGTGCTTTTTTATTCTTCAAGAAATTTTGTGTCTAAAGTTCAAAAAATGAGGATAAAAAATCGTGAAGATATGTGAATTCAATTCACCATGCAAATTGTCCTAAGATCAAAGCAAACAATCACAAAGAAGATCTTAAAACAGAGGAAAAAAGATCAAAGCAATTGAAAAGGAACCCATGGATAATTGGTTCCAAGAAAATTATGTAACATCAAAAACATCACAAGGAACAACTTTCATGAACAAAGTTTTCTAATTTGAGTTATGTAGGAATTTATAAAGATTCTAGAACACATAGCATCACATCAGAAATGCAACAAGACAACAAGATTTCATGGCATATCAATAGTGATTTGACCTAGTAAATAAAATCTAAAAAGATATGAAATTTTACCACAATATAGACAAGAGAAGGATGAACAAACTTCGTTAAGGACCCGACTTTAGAATCATTATCAAGAAAATCATACAAAAGTTACAAGAGGTCAAACTCAAAAAGGGCAAAACAGGGGTTCCGATTTTAATCAAAGTAAATTCCTAGACAAACTTGACAAAAATAAAAAATAAAAAATAAAAAAAATCAGTCAAAGGACATGCAAATCATGCAAAATCAGCATCATCGAAAGATTAAAGTGTGTCCTAAGACTTTCTAAGAGGCGTTAAGTTCAATTTGGGTAGAATTCGTGGTCGAATGGCTACAATTGCAAATTAGTCACAAGCAAATAAAAAATTGATGCATGATTAATGGATTGTAAAACTACATAAACAATGCACAAAAGATATGAAATTCGCACACGACATGAGGTTGAATGCGACAAAGGTTTGGTTAACACACAACCTTAAATCGAAGTGCAAAGAGTCATATGGAGTCATTAACATTGAAAGGTGACTTATCATGAAGGACAAAATGCATAGCAATTCCAATTATGATTTACCAACTTGATGCATAGTTTTCACATCATAAATGACATTCAAATGGCACATGCCATACATCAATAGGAAGCTTGCGATATGCTCTTAACATGCTTAGAAGACCTCAAGACCTAATTTGGCACTTAAGGAGCCCAAACGAAGATGTTTTTACTTGTTTGTGATCAGCCTTAATCGTAGCATGTATAGCACAGAACATGAGTGATTTTTTATGGTTTAATGTCATGATAAAATCCTATGAAAAATCCTACAAATAGGATGTGATGTTATGAGTATTTTTCATGAAGACATCTAGGACTAATTTGATTCACATGAGCATACACAAAAATGGAAAAACAGAACAATGTAATGAACTTCACAAGTTACAACAGCATTAAGACATCTTTGCACATGAAATCGACCTAGTAAACAACAATCATTTGGTGTGAATTATATCTATTAGAAAGCATGTAATACATACTACAACTCTTATCAAGGATGGAAATCCAAATGGACTCATTTAAGACCTCATTTCAAGGCAAACATAGGTCAGACCAGAACATGGTAGATTGACCTAAGGACGATTTTTGAATGTTTTTCCTAACAAAGTCAACTCCAAAAATTCTTTTAAAAAAAAGATATTATATGATAAGACATTTTCATGCAACTTTCATAAAGAAAACATTTGGAAAATATAAGCACAAAAATCAATGGAAAAATGACAAACAGGCAAGTCGTCCAAAGTTAGAACCCCAAAAAATTGCACAAAACACAGCCAAATCGACAAATTTCCAAGGAGTAATTGATGTACTAAACGAAGTCTATTTGGGGCCTTAACATATGTAATTGAAGCTCGTTGAACCTAGATTATATGTTTAGGAAAACTCGAGGCCAAAAAACAATGTTTACCACCTCAAATTAGCCTTAATAGAGGATAACATGCAAGAATACGATTGTTGCATATCAAGGTAAATAAAAAACATTCAAATTTAAAACTTATCCTCAATCAACATAATCTCATCACATATTCACATATCACTTTCAAATCTTCAGATCTAAGTATAAAATGTGATCCTAGGTTTGAATCCTAGCCTAATTGACTAGTTTGATCTCACTTTATCGGATTCAAGATTTGAATATTATCGTTTGAGGTTTCGTCGAACTCAATGTGATTGGAACTCCAAATCACTATCCCAACTTCAAGGGACACCATACTAACATTGAGGACTTGCTAGAGAGTTGGATCAGGCAGTTGAACTGCTGGTTCATGAGTTGAGGAGGATCGGTCCGATTTGGTCAAATTTTCGACCGTTGTGAAGGATCGAGCCACCAAAGGATTTCTGATGGTAGTTCTGTCAATCCCTGACCATAGCAAGGTTGGGGGCACACTAGAAGGAGGACCAGTGATGGTTGAGATTTCCGAGAACCATCGTTGGATGCTAATTAATAGAGAAGAACAGATCGGCTTGAAGGCCGGTTTGGCCATTGGTCTTCAATCTCCGATGAACAAGTGGCCGATCAGGAGATTCCTTGGGTCGCCAGAGTTGATGGCGACTATGATTAAGATTAAGGGAGAGAGGATGACCGGAGGTGGTGGCTTGGGGTAGCATACCATCGGTGAGGGGTTGTAGGCTAGCAGTGAGGAGCGACTGCGTGCGAGGATGATGGAGATGAGAGAGAGAGAGAGAGAGAGAGAGAGAATTCTCTATGTATAGATCTGAAAATGTAGAAAATGAACCCCTTAAAATTTTGGAGGGAAGATCCTTATAAAATCTTGATTTAAGGCTAAATTTTGACTGTTGGTTTGATCCGACGATTGAAACTTGATCTAATGGTTTAATTAAACCCATTAAGGGCTAATATAAGTTAAAATGTGTCCCATGATTGATTGAATGGCATTGATTCACAAAAAATGGAGTTTAAATATAAATTGTGATTAGGGCCTAATTAGGGGTAATTTGGTAATTTCACAAAGTCCAAGGGTGTTTTCACATAATCGAGAGAGTTGAGGGACGTAGGAATAAAGTACACGTGACGAGGAGTTGATGGACGATCATCGGTGGTCGAGAACTAGCCGATAGAGGCCCAAACCGGCCTCCTTCGCCAACGACTGATCGGACCGGTCATACCGGTTTAAACTAGTTCGATTGATTCTTGATTGGTGTTGCGACCTTCCCTTCATGGGGAGGGGACATGTTTATGGGTATTTCTTAAAAGATGGACCTAAGACCTATAATTAAGCGCGTGCTCTCCCAATCTCATACCTCATGTGACGATAGGCTATTATTAAGAATTTCGTAATAAGGAGTCACCACTAGCCTATTAGGGTCGGCTAAAAATCAAGCCAGGTATGGGAGTGTGCCTCAAGCGCAACCAGAATCTTGGGTCCAGGATTTGATTATACTAATTGACCAATTAATATAATTTTGGTATATAATCTTGTTCATTTTAAAAGAAAATATTTTTGTTAAGCAGTTTGGATTGATTTTACATTTATTCATTAACATACGAGGTAATCATGCGGGTGCACAATCATTAAAATAATAATTATAACTACCAAAATGCTAATTACAGTAAAATTTAGCACGTGTAATTAAATATTCGCAAACGTAATTAAATATGCAAATTAAACATGAGATATAATCAATTTGCGAACAATTAAAGGCCTAATTACATTAAGAAGGCAAGACATAACAATTCCCAAACAAACCCTGCATTTTTTAGATTTTAGAAATTTTTTAGATTTTTTCAAATTTTTTAATAATAAAATAATATAATAATAATAATAATTTTTAATAATAATAATAATATTTTTTCTTTAGGAGAACCGGGTCCGGTCCAGTCCGACCCGACCTGGGTCTAACCTAGTCGTAGGCTATCGCTGGTCACACGAACCTAGGCTCTCGAATACCAATTGGGCCTATTACATCGGGCCCTCTCAAATTCTCTAGACCCATTTCATTAAAATAAACCCAGCCCGCACAAAACTAAGCCCAACTTGTGTAACCTAAATAAGCCTAGCTTACCCAGCTAAACTTAAGCCCAACAAATGCTGGCCCTATAACTAAAACTCAGCCCAAAGAGTGAACCAAGCCCGACCTGCTTTGGGGTCAAGCCCTACCCAACTGGAGGCTCCTGCCTGACCCGCCTTTGATCCGTCGAACGCTGATTGAGACGAACGGCGCCGGTGGTTGCTGGGGTGACGCCACAGGTCGGCGACCAGCCAAGGACTCTAGCGGTAGACTACAGCTCGGCGGGGACACGTCTGGAGGTGCTGTTCGACGGTGAGCGACTTGATTCGCGGTCGCCGATCCGACTCTGGTCCGTGAAAGGGGCGGCGACGATGGGCAGCAGCTTGACGGGGATAGTGCTGGGGATGACAGCTAGGTTTTCGGAGATGACACCGATGGGGATTGGCAACGGTTGCGTCGAAGGCGACACCGACGAAGTCGGGTAGCAAGGGACGGCTGTGTCGGGGATGGAGTCGAGATGGAGGCGACACCGACCGGCCATCGAGCAGCATGACAAGGCTCGTGGCCGATGGCGGGCAATGCCTTAGTGGCGACGGGGGCTCGGGATGAGTCCGAGCTTCCCCTGCAGACTCACATCCCTCTTTATTAGCTATGATTTTTCCTTCCCAAGCCTTGCTCACTCCCTAATCTCTCTCCGTTTCAGCCAACCTCTGGTTCACTGCCTCTCGGTCCTCCCCCTCGGTTCCCTCTCTCGGTTCCTCCCCTTCGGTTCCCTTTCTTGGTTTCCTCTCTCCATTCTCTCTCTCGATTTCCTCTCCCTTGGTTTCCTCTCTACGCTCCCCCTATCCCTTCCTCTCCTCTTATTTTTCTCCCCCTGCGGTCCTCTTCTCTGCCCTTGCTCTCTGCTCTTATTATGCTCTTATCTTCTCTGCTCTGCTGCTGTCCTTTCTCCTTCATTGCAGGTTGGCGCGCGAAGACAGGCAAGAGGAGCAAGACAGCTGGGGCGCGGGCCGGGCTGAAGGGGGGAACGGTTTGGGCCGCGAGAGAAAAGAAGAGAAAGAAAAGAGAAGGGGCCGGGCCAAGGCTGGATTCAGCCCGACCCGGCCTCTCAGTTTTTTTTTTAATTAATTTTTTTCAATTTTTAAATTAGGTATTTGAGGAAAAGAAAAGTTAGGTGTCAAGAATTGGTTTGAGCTAGTAGGTCCTTGGGGACCTAAATTTTATGCAATTTAGTCCCTCAAAGATCAAATTGAAAGGGAAAACTTCCTTAATTTGGTAAAAACAGTCCAATTCTAAAGGGATTAGGCCAAATAAACCATATGTATATGATCCATTGATTTTCTATTGACCCAATTGCTTGATTGTCATGAAAAATGATGGACCTACACCATGGGTATGCATAATTGGACATTATAGGCCAAATTGGACAATTTCACAATTTCTCAATCAAAAACACAAATTAATTGAAATTGAATTCAATTAATATTGCAGGACACCTATTTGACTAATTGCCCATGCTTAGAATAACCTATTGTATCCAAATTGACTTCGAATTAACATCACATCTCTTATATTAAAAATGAATTGAGGTTTAATAATGAAATTAAAACTTGATTCATGAAATTAAACCTTAGTCTCAAATGAGTCAACTTGAATTGTTTTAATTGAAGCTCATTAGCTTGGTTTTCCTATTTTCAAGGAGGTAGAATCTCTCAAATTGGAAATTCTCGAATGAATATCTCAAAACGGACCTAGATTTGAATTTATCTCAAGAAAATGAGTGAAATAAAAGTGGCCATTTACATATCATGAAGACTTAATTCGAACCCTTAATTAGAGCTAAAAGTGGCAATTTACATTTTGACATGACCGTTCTCAAACTGAGTGAATGAATGAATGAGAAATAGTCCCCATACGAAATGTTGTAGAACAAACTAGATCTAATTATGATTAGGATGAAAGTAATTTTATTTTTGGTTGATTTCAAATCTAAAATTGAAATATTCAAAAAACAAGATTCTTAATTGATTTTTGTAAAATGTTCAACACTAAAATCAAATTTACACTAAAATGAAGTGTTTTGTGGATTTTTATTTTTTTTTTTTTCTAATTTTTTTTTTTATCAAAGGTTTGACCAAAAGTCAACTTTTTAGGTGACTTTTTCTAAAAAGTTGAGTTTGCCAAATCTTTGAAAATTAACTTTGCTAAAGTGAAATTAAGATTATTTAGGATCCTTTTGTGCAAAGAGCCAACCTTTGACCCGTGGTCAACCCTTTGACTAAAAAGTCAACTCAAAAGTCAATCGCTTAACTTTTTGAGTTTTAATGGAAAGGAATGAGACATCACTTAGAAATAACAAAGCAAAAAAAAAAGAAGAAAGAAATGAAAAACAATACTTTTTGATTGAGAAACAAGCTTTGTCGCAATCAGAAACCCTAATCTTGACTTTTATCTTTAATGACGCGTTTGCTAAAAATCAGATGTTAACATATACTAAAAAGTGGTACAGCCGACTAGAGTCCATGTTAGAAAATTCCAACTAAAATTGATTGGATGGACTTAATTAACAAAATGTGAAAATATTTAAGATTCAATTGGCAAAAGAACGATTTATGACTTAATTGGTAAAAATGCAATGGGTTTAAGATTTCTTGGACAATTTTCCCCAATTTAACTATTGGGTGGAAGTGTTTACGGCAACAACTTATTTGATGAATGGTTTCATTCAATTGCTCTAGGTAACTGAAGTCCACACTTGGTCTTATTCAAGGATCCTAATTACTCATTACTCCGACGGTTTGGCTCTCGTTATTATCCATATTTACACAACTACGCAATGAACAAATTTGACAAGCGTTCTTTGCCGAGCATATTTTTGGGATATGGTGAAAAATACAAAAGGATATCGTGTCTTCATCAATCTACTTGTGTGTTTATAGGTCTCAACATGTTTTTATGAGCATTATTTTCCTTTTGCCTCTTCTTCTCAGGTTACTTTTATGACTAAGGTGGAGCTATTGCAATGGAATTCAACTTTAAGCCCATCACATACAAAAGCTTCTAGTAATCATGGACTATACCCCAACCTAGTCAGGAAGTTGGTCAAAATGGTTGTTCACCAATAGATCTTAACCGTGCAAGAGAACATTTACGTTTGTTTGCTAAAATAGAACTAGACTCAAACGTTTCATCAACCAAATTCTTTGTTTTGTTTATGGTATAATTTTGGTGGGAGTTAAAGATAAAATATAGCAATTTAATTTACATGGAAATTGAATAAAAAACAAATCTAATAAATTTCCAAACAATCAACTTGTGGATACATTGCTTGATGTACTATCTTCATGCTGATTTGTAGAAGATTCTGCTCTCCAATCATTCTAATTTTTTGCCTTATGATTTGTTACTTCAAAACTCCCATTTAAACTCGTCAATGAGGAGGACTAGAGACTGAGTTTGGTTAATAAATTGACAAACCTATCTCGAGTAAATGGTTTGGTGAAAATATCAACAATATTATTGTCACGTTATGTTATCTCATCGTCATGTCTTGCATCTGATTTGCTAGGTCATGTGACATGTGATTATTGACATTGTAACTTAGACCTAATTTGCCATGTAATGCTTATGATTGCGTTTGGTTGTCTTGATTTATTGTTATGATATACTGGATATGATAAAATATGAAATCAATGGATTTTGCAACATTCTATCTACTTTTTGATGAATCGCAATAATAAAACTGATACTTTCACATCCTATCCATTCCCTTAATTGGTATGAATGATATATCAATGTAAATGAATCAAAAAATATATAAACAGAAATGGCAAGAAGCTATCCTAATCCATTGCTAATGAAACCACAAATGGACAAATGGAGATAATGTCCATCAATAAATCCATGATTATTGTACAATCGAAATCTTAAACAACAAAGAAACTCATCGTAGCATTCCAAACCCACATGTTCAACTATGACAATAAATGTAAACATATTACAACAACATCGATGAGGTAGACCAGTCAATGAATGCCAAGTTTAGTTAGAGAGAAAATTGTTGTTATGTTAAAAATAGGAATATTGCCTATTTCATTTATTTTAACTTATTTTTATTCTCTTATGTTTATTTCTTTTCATTCTCATCCATCATTTCTTAATCAAAATTTATTAAATAATGAACTATACTAATATGCCCAAAATACTAGAATATATTGTACATATATGTATATATTATAGGTTAGAAAGAAATTTAAATGCAAAAATAAAAATAGGAATAGTTAAAAATGAAAATTGTTGTTATTTTAAAATTAAAATTAAAATTCAAAATAAGTTATTTATAATTTAATATTTGAATTTTGCTAATTTAAGAAGTTTGTTAATTGAGAAATATAGGTTTTATACTATGAATATAAGAGATCCTATTCACCTTTATTTCATCTCCCTCATGTGATGTTTTTATTCAGATTATATCCCTTTTATATCCAGCTTTATTCTGTTTTGTGCAAGAACACAACGTAGGATATAATAAATTTATTTGGGCTATACTTATCATTATCATGATTTGTTATGGATTTGCCATGTCATGCCATCCCACAATCAATGTTGTTTTAAATTTTTAACTCTTTTTCATTTTTGTCCCCTCTCGCATGATTAGAGCCTCATATACCTTACTAATTCAAAGCTGAGAGTATCAATTATTGATCGCGGCACTTTAAGTTCATTTTCTCTTCTACAATTTTTTTGCTAGGTATTTATTTATTGTTTTTTGGATCCATGTAATAGCTGACTTAATCTAAAACAATTCTGCGTCCCCATTTACTCATTTCCCCAATTCTTTTAAAATTGCGGGCCATTGATTACTAATTAACCTAGCTGACTAATAAGGTTTCTTCGACCTATAATTACCTGTCTTTGTCAACTTGCACAATTTCGTCATGCATGACGTTTGTGATGCTGACATATGTCTGGTCTGACCGCTTCCATTTCTCGCTCTCCTCTGACTCATTCTTGGGGGATGTATAGATTTCGCAATAATGCAGCTCGAGCGTTTTGATGCTTTTAACTGCAAGAGAGGATCATGGTACGGTTATGGTCTGACTCCACATCATCTGGGTTGACTATGAAGTTTCTTGGGCATATCCTGCTTATCGGGTGAGCATATCTGATCTGTCACGCATGTGGTTCAGGAATGAAGAGCATGCTGCTGGTGTTTGGGCTCATAGAATGTCAAGGTCATCAGTGATTTACCGTTCTTATCTTCCGGGATTCGCCAGATCAGAACTTGGTTTTGAAAATCGTTGCTTCTTCTTCTAGTGATTCATTTTTATATGCCACAATATGCTACTGTTCCCCCACCTTGTTATTGCATTCACATCAATTTTCCCCTGCCCTCTCGAGATAGCCTTTGTTCGTGCCTTGCTATTATTAAAATTCTGCGTTCAGCCATATGATGCCATTGCCTTAGCCCGTGAAGTCTGTCCTTGCTATTATTAAATGTTATGGCCATTCATTTTTGTAAGCAACATAAATGATTATTTTTATGAAGATATTTCAAAATTATTTATTTTTTTGCAAATTAAACGGATCATTAGTAGCAAAATGGTGGAGTTCGTGACTTGGTGAATTATCTAATGAAATCTTATCAGAATTTGGTCATCCCATGAACTTATAGGAATTGTTATATACCCGCTGTTGATACCTAAATTTTGGCGACCCAATTATTTATTTATTGCATAAAAATTAGGGATTAATTTTATCATTGAAAAAAAATTAATTAATTGCATAGCATATAATTTTAGATGCATTTATTTATTATTGTTGCATTTGCATTGGACCAGTGACGGATGAGTTTGATTTAGTGGTTATGTGTTTTAAATTAACAAGTAGGACTAGGCCCACAAAGAGAGCAAATTGGCCCAAACCCGTATCATCGATGAGATATTTCGAGCTTATTTTTGCAATAATTGAAATTTGAGAAAAATCCTATTATAATTTTGAATATTTGGTAATATGTGATGAAATTGGTGGAGAATATGCATTTTTTGTAAAAGAAATCTAGAAGAGATGAAAAGAAATATTGCATTCGGAAAAAAAAATAATTTGTGGACGTTAATTTGAAAAAGAAATTAAAGTTCTAATCATTGGCCTATAAAAGAGTTGCTCGCGTACGGAGAAATGGGTGCTTTTTGTCGGTTTCTAGGTTACAAAACATAACACAAAGAAAAGGAAAAAGTTTTCTTTTTGTGTTATTGTTGAGGGTAAAAGGCAAAGTCAGCAGAAGCAGGAGAGACAGCAACGTGAACAGAGAGAGAGAGAAGGGATGTGTGCAGCAGGCCAGCAGAGAAAAATAAAAAGAAAAAAAGAAAGGAAAAGGAAAAAGCAGGGACTGTGCATCTTCTTAGCAGCCGCTCCGCCTCAGCCGCTCGTGGCCTCTACTACGCCGGCCACCACATGGCGTCGCCACTCATCTGCGAGCACCGCGCCACCACCACCACTCACCGTCATGCATGCATAACGTCACTTCATTTGTTAGAAACGCGTGTGATTGTGTTTGACTCTTGATGACTGAATAAGTGATCTAGTCTTGGCTTACTAATATTGTTTGATTGGTTGAGAACCAAAGCCCAATGGCTTGCATACATGTTTACTTTCAACTATGCATGTGATTTTTAGATGTATGCATAAGCATAATGTCATGATCTCGTGGGGACTTTGTATCATACTTTGAACTTGTTTTAGGGGCTTCTTTAGCATTGGTTGCCACGAGAGAATACAAATAGTGGCCAATAGCTATGAATCATTTTAAAAATGCATTAAAAAGGGTTCTAAGTGGATCGTTGCATGGATCACAAAAGCCGATTCGGAGGCCAAGTTTGATCAATTAGACTTATTGTCTTAATTTCTTGATTGTTTTTGTTTGCTTTTGTGATTGTGATTGTTTTTGTATGTTTGTTGTCATGCCTCGAACCTTGAACGCACGCACATCTCTCAGTGGTTGATAAAATTTGCAACGTTCTAGAACTCGTTGCTGACCCATTCATTTTAATACACATGTGAAAGTGTATAAATAATCCCCAGACAACACAAATATGGGATAGAAAAGCAGAATACAAATTACACAAAACACTTTTATAAACAAACTGAGTTTATATACAATACTAGTCTATAAACAAAAGTTTAACTCCAAAAAGAAGAGTCACTAAGCCACTTAGGCACAAGACTCCTCAACCGAGACCTTCGAGACCTCCGGGGTGCCAGGTCTACTACTACACCGTCAGGGATATCGGTGTCCAGGGGACCAACCATCTCCTCACCCTCAATAGTGGGTGCGTCGAACCCATCCAGGGGACCCTCTCGTTCTCCATCAGGCCCATGATGAAACTACGCTCTGAATCGATGAGGTACAAACTTTGGTAGGTCCTCATCGACTAAGATCGTAGACACAATGAGCACACAAAGCCAGGGAGTCCCGGGGATAGGGAAGAAGGTGCTCTTCTCGCTAAACCCTCGAGACTGTCCAAAATGTACTAGAGGAACTGCCATCTAAGGACTTGAAAAGTTAAGCCCACGACAAGATGAGACAATGTTTCAGTGAGTTCATGCTCTAAACCTTGATTAGGAAGGAAATACGCCTAGAGGTAGTCTAATCACAAATCATATAAGACTCACTTCGTCTAAGTTCTTTCCTGCACGTCAGTACAATTTATATCACAGATGCATATAATATGTACACACCCATCGATTGGAACATCTCACTCACATCATAGTCAATCGCATGGGTCTCAATTATGAGGCCAAATCGTTATGCCACGTCCCTTTCGTGTCACACATTTTTGTCCCATAATCAGGCGCGTCTATCTCAATCAATCACACGTTCCCATTGATTATTACCTGCACAGGTAGTTCTACCCGACACACATCAGTCTTCTAGCGTAGCCAAGCGTTGTCCACCCGACGCACATCGGGCACGGCATTCCCGAAGGAGCTTCAGTTCGGCCTCTACTGCGATCCGGCATCCATTATTGGGGTATCCCATATAGGGGCATCGTTCACCCGACGTACATCGAGGACGGGTTTTCATAACCATCACACGATCATTCAATTCTAGCCAAGGACATTGTGCTTTGCACTCACATGCCTCAATTAAGATAATGTGTTTGGCATATTTTCTTCATATTAAAAACACCCGGTGAAAATAATTGTGTGTGGATACATGGTCATATCGAAGTAGAAAAATCGATATCATTCCTTTTTAAGATCCCACTATTTGATATAGTATCTAAAAGCATTTTCGGTGTCAAAACCCGACACTCGGTATTTTCTAATTAAATACCAAAATTCTGAAATTTTGAAATAAATAGTCAAATTCACAATCATCACTCAATTGCACAATCTAACAATCAATTGCATAAACTAAGCACACCACTATAATCAACACGAAAATACGGCCATCGACTATCCCGGTATAATTTTCGAAATTAAATAATTAAATAAATTACAAAATTAATTAAATAAATGCAAATTAAATCAATAAATACATACTTAAGCTTAAAACACTAATTTAAGCACCTAAACGGGCCTAGAAAAATAATGCACCATACAAATTAAATACTACCATCTAATTAACCCTTAAATAATCTAATCTAACCACCTAACAATCCTAATTAACCAACTAAATCACTAATTAAACTAAACCAACCACCTAAACCATACTTAAGCTAATCTAATTACCAACTAAGCATAATTAACCCCTTAAGCAAGGTTTAGCAAGTAAACTCATTGGATTAGCGAGCCAGTGAGTTCATGGCGACGACAATGCAATGACAAGCAACACTCAAGCCTGGAGCGACGCTAAGGGAGGTTTGGACAGACTCGGAAAAGGCTCATGAGGTCTTAGCTTGGGCTGAGACTCAGCTTATGCTCTTGGGCTGAGACTTGGCTTATGCTCTTGGGCCGAGAGGGACCGGTTGAGCGGCTTGGATGGGCTAGAATGGCCAGGCGGGACAGTTGCGGCTATAGCGAGCGATGGCGGGAGTGACGGCGGCTCCGGTGGACGGTCGACGGCTATTAGACAGAGGGCTCAATGGCTTGGGACTTTGGGACGGCGACCGGGACATGAGCAGGGGCAGGCGTGACGACAGGAGGCTGGCGGGCGGCAATGATTGCTTGGAAGGCGAGCGGAGGAGCGGTTGATGGGTTGCTGTTGGCTCTTGGCTGGCTTCCTCTGGTTTTCTTGAGCTCACAACACTACAACAATGGAGAAAGGAGAGCAAGAAAGAGGAAGAAGGCTGCAGCTGGAATGGGGGACCCAAATGGCCTCCAAAGTCTTCAAAAAATATCCAAATTACTCAAGTGGCTGCCCCACCTTGTTCAGCCATATCCACAGCAGCTCTATCCTCTCCAAAGCTTCCCCACCAAGCCTTCCAAGGGGTCCAAAAGGTTGCTGCCCCCCATGGCTATGAATTTGTGACATTTCCCCTCCAAATCACTTCAATTCCTCTCAAATTTAATCTCAGTTGGTGCCCAAAAATTCCAGCCAAGGAATCCTCATCAAATTCATGATTTTCCTCACCAATGAATCCAACTTGACGGCCAAAAGTGCGCTAAAAAACGGTTCTCTTAATTTCCTAGTCCAATTTCGCCAAACTTTGAATTTTTGCCAAAAACTCGAGTTTGCAGAAAAAAATCTTCCGAGGATGAGTTGACGTTCTTAAAATAAATCGTGACATGACAGAACTTTCAATTTCTGAATTCGGGTTCAATTTCGCGGTTAATTTCAACCGGATGCGAATTTAGCATGACCTAACCTATCGGGTAGCTTTTAGGAATTTTTAGCGCAATTAACTCGTGATCGATTATTTTCGAGTTACATTGTACATTTTTGACTCATTAGCGACTCTTGGTTGTTATGAAAATCTCGAGATTTTAAATATGGACACATGATACAGAAATGACAGAAAAATCAGTCTAGTGTCGTTTGACGAGAATTTTGCAATTTGGTGGAACCACCCACACTTTAATCACATGACTTTGTTGAACCAACCTATCTCCTTTGATCGATTTTGATGGTGCCGTATTGACTCTTGCAGATTAGCACAGTCAAGCAGTCGTTTTCTGATCGAATTCTCAAGTCTATTGTGTTTAGATTCCTTAACGGTTTCACCAGATATATTAGTTATCTCATGAGTGATTAGCTCAGAGAAAAAGACTATAGGCATGTCGATGAAAAGCCTAACATATTCAATAAAAAAAAAAATCAGAAAATCAGGATGTCACATTTGTAATGATGATTGTTTCTTTCACATTTTTAGTACCTAGTCTTAGTATTAGATTAGGCTTAGAATAGGTCCATGGAGGTTGTAATCCCCAAGACATGAAGGCGATGGATAGTTGATGTCCAATCTAACCTTCTTTTGTACTAATTATTCCCCGATATATGTTTCAAGTTGCCTCGTGTTGTATAAATGCCCAACAAGTCGCGAGGTTCTTTCTTTCGACTTACTTTCCTTTTAGGATTGTATTTTAGATCTACCACTTTCTTTAATTGTTTTTGGATGTACTTATTGCACCTTCCTTACATTTCAATTGATTTTTTTTCTTTTAATAGAAATTGAATAACATGAAATTGACCATCCACGTATGATCACCTAGTTAGTTTTTTTCATTGGCATGAAAAAGTAACAAAAAAAAAAAAAAAAAACGCATGGACACCTTAGGAAATATGACAAACTGTTAAGTACCGGAAAGGGCGGTAATAGAAATTTTTGCATAACCCAAGTCCCCAAATCTTAAAATATTTGGTTCCATTGAGGGACCACTCCTAACCCTTGATTGGGTTTTCTAGCCAGCCCCTAAAAATGATGTTAGTGGCGACTCCTAACTTTCATCTAAGTTGTCGTAAATAACTTGTAAATAATAAATGAATATGTTGTAAGGGGTATGGGTCTTGAAAAGACTCACCATGGTTTAGTATATTTGATACGAAAATCTCCTAACGGATGAAGTGACGCCATCCTTATGGATGAGTATGCTATTGTAAGGGCTACCATGGTAAGAGTACATTTAAATGTGATTCACATTTACGTCTGGTTTTCTTTCGACCTTAAAATCGTTGATCAAGATGTGTTGTGACGTCGAGGTAGAGTCATGACAACTCCTGCTGTTACGTGAGATACAAACTTGGGAGAGAGCTCACGACTGTGATCGGGCAAACTCATATGGTTGATCCCGAAAGATGAAGTGGGGACATCTTTTGGGATACATATCATGAGGGAGCTCCCATGGTCAAGTACCCATAAATCTAACCTTTTCCCACGTCCCCCTCTGAGGGGCCAGAGGTCTGATCGTGCCAACTATGCAGCTTCTTGGACATACCCCGCTTTTCAGACGAGCATATTTGACCTGTCACGGTTTAAGAATGAGGCATATTCCATATGTGTTTGGGCTCATAGAATGTCAAAGTCATGGCTGATTGGCATCCTTATATTCCCTGACTCGCTGAATAAGACCTGGACTATAAATATTGTGCCACTTTCTTTTGGTATTTTATTAGTATTTGGAATTTGGGTTCATAGAATGTCAACGACATTAGTGATTGGCGTTCTTAAATTCCGTAATTCGCAAGATTGGATCTCGATGTTAGATATTTTAGCCTTTCTTCTGGTATACAACTCTATATTCCACAACTTGCTGATGTCTGCACCACGTTATTGGGTTCAAATCAAAATTTCCCCCTACTCTCTCAAGGTAACCTGCGGTTGTGCCTTGCTATTCTTAGTTGCTAAGTTCTACCATCTAATGCCATTGCCTTAGCCTTGAAGTCTCTACATGATTTAGCAGGTCATGGATCAAATCAGTGACTCATGATTAATTGGTGCTGGGTGAAAATACGGGTGCGAGTTTAACACTCTTGAAATGAATTTGTGGCGTGGAGGGACAGCTACACTTAATTGATAAGGGCGTAGAGGCAATGATGTGGAACAGAGCTGCTTCCGTATGCATATAATGTTATTCTTTTGTGATGCAGTTTTATGAATAGATCACACCGATTGAACCATATTGATGCCTGAGTTATTTTATTTCTATATTCACTTTTTCACGAGAAGGCTAATGAACAAAGTTGAACGTTGCTAATTCATTCCAAAAGAGGGATTGCCATAGATATCTTGACCTTGGTTCATTATTTGGGAAAGTATTCCCTATTTGACCAAGGGAAGAGAAGAGACATAAGACGTGAGAGAGAAGCATGCGCCATATACCAGCCTAAACTACTCAGTGGTCTCGTGCTATGATTGGAAGAGTGAGAAGACAAGTTTTTAGAGTATGGAAGTCAACTTCCTACTTTCGGTTACTTGAGAAGGCATATGGAAGTCAACTTCCTACTTTCGGTTACTTGAAAAGGCAACATACTGTGTCAAATCCGTTGTTTGCGGGCTTATATAAACTTTATTAACTGACATATCTCTTACTTCCCCTGCCGGCCACAAAAAATGAGTTATTTTATCAGTTCAACGTTCCTCGTGCAGCAATGATTAACTGACCCCTGCCGGCCATAAAAAATGAGTTACTTTATCAGTTCAACGTTCGTCATGCAGGAATGACTGACTGACCCCTGCCGGCCGCAAAAAATGAATCTACTTTATCAGTTCCATGTTCTTCATGCAGCAAGCTTATGAATGGCGTATTTGATTGCTTCATCTTCATTTGATACCAGTACCGTTGGTCTATATATATTCATAATTATCTTCATTTGATACCAGCACCGTTGATCTATATATACGTATAAGCATATATAGTATTCCAGTTTTTCTTCAGAGTTGACATTTGTGCCTACACTCTCACATATGGCTGAGCTAATTGGAACAGAATCAGATGGTATAGATTCCATTAGAAATGAGTTATCAGAGCTAGAAAGGAGCCTGAGATCATCATTTCGGCTTCAGGGATCGAGTTTTCGAAGCACTTCGGCTATAAGCACAACAAAAGATGATACCAATGATGAATATGATCTCCAATGGGCTGCCATTGAGAGGTTACCAACTTTTGAGCGGTTGAAGTCGTCACTGTTTGAGTGTGAGATCGATGGAAGGGCAGTTGATGATAAAGGAAAGAAAGTGGTTGATGTTTCCACGCTTGGTGCATTGGAACGTCATTTTTTCGTAGAGAAGCTCATCAGGCACGTCGAGAATGACAACCTTAATTTGTTGCGCAAGATCAGAGACAGAATGGAAAAGTAAGCTAATTCTTCTCCTCTTGATAATGGGAGTTGCATCTATATTCAAAAAGTCGAATGGCTATGGAGTTACCTGGATACATTAAACCTGTGGCGGCATAAAAGATTTGTGCAGACCTAAGCGGCATGAGACCCCAAAAGTTCATTAACAGATGAAAACACTTCTGTTCATAAAATGTGTTCCAATATACATGCTTCCATTTGATCTTGGTAAGAGGCCACACCATGCCTGCCCATGTTGGCCAACTTATTTGAATGAGGTTTTGCTTTCTTCTTGCTTTTTTCTTTCCACGTTTACTTCCTCAAACTCATCCCATGGGTGTTATTTTTCATGTAGTAAGGAAATAATTTCTGTCAAACTGTCTTCCACAGGGTTGGTGTCAAATTGCCCTCCATAGAAGTGAGATATCTGAATTTATGTATTGAAGCAGATTGTGAGATAGTTCAAGGAAAGCCCCTGCCTACTCTCTGGAATTCCCTAAAGAGCATGCTTCCGGTAAGTACTTTTTTTTTTGGGTCGATTACAGTACTACTGTAAGTACCTTTCTTGTGGAGTAGATTGTAGGAATTCTTGCTTTTCCCCATTTTTGAACAGGCGGCTAAATATTAAAGATTGAATTTATTTCATGTGAACTGCTTTCCAACATGTATTTCTATGCCATCGGCAAATATATTTGCAAGTTCTTTAAATCCTGTCATCTTGAATTTGGTTTTTCTTTGTGTACAGATGCATGTTCTTTCTTTTATTTTTTGAGAAAAAAAAAACTGGCTAAGAAGGAGCTTGTCCTTCTTGAAGAGATTAAGTGTTGCCGATAATTTCTCACGTTTGTTCAAATATACTAGTGCCAATTAGAGGCTATATTTTGGTAAGTGCGGCAAAACCATGTATATCTTTATGTTCTGATTTGCCATCACTGCTTTTTTGTTCCCATGCCCGTTCTTTCATCCTTCTGCTGCTGTAACATAGTTTAGTCTGTCATAAGACTGAACTACTCCTTACCGTTTTGTGTGTTGCAGAAAAATTTCAACAGATGTTTTTGGCATCGTGTCAATTTACCTTAAATGGTTGGTGCTTCCTAACAATTTACTAATTCAAGTAAATTTAACATTTTGTCCAGGGTATTCCTGCAATGCCAGGTTCAGAGTCACGTAAGGCCAAAATAAGCATCATTAAGGATGTCAGTGGAATTATAAAGCCTGGAAGGTTTGTTATCCTGTTACAACTCTTCCAATCTCATCATCTCTGGGAAATCGTGCCTCACCCTTCGTCTTTAGGCAGTCTTAGTGTCTTCAACTATTTCATTCACTTCTAGCTGCAATTGTTTGCATCACCTACACTCAAATTAATATCCAGACTTGATGTAGGTTGTAAAAGGCTAATTAGTTAGCTTTTACGACGAACTTTTCCAAACTTGAGCATTGGCAAGCGATGAAGTTTGTGAGCATTGGCTGATTCTGTATATTTGAGAGCAGCGCCAAACTTTGGCAATTCGCACCATACTTGCCCACAGTGAAAAGTTTTATGAAGTTTGAGAAGCTTGCTAGCATAATCTACCTTTGAAAGGGAATGGTTATCTGACATATTGCCAATCTCATTATCACACTTGCAATTCAAGAAAATTATTGTCCTAACAGTTTTAAGAGAGCAGCACAAGCTTGATGATAGAAGAGTATATAATATTCATTGTGCCTTTTCTTGTCACAGCATGACTCTACTGCTTGGACCACCTGGATGTGGGAAAACTTCCTTTCTAAAGGCTCTTTCAGGGATTCTAAGCAAATCACTCAAGGTTTTATGCCCGTTCTATGATTAAGAACTTCTATGTCAAACTGCACTAGGCTTAAAGGCAATACCAACTTACCGCATGTATGGCTTACAAATGACATGTAAACTGAGACAGAATCATGCTTAAGGGAACGCATGCTCATCCAAGTTCTTTATATAAACAATCAACATCAGCATCCTAGTCAGACATGGACTCAGCGAGTTTTCATGAAGTCAACACTGAGGCATAATGCTATTCTATTTAATGGAATTGCTTGGAGGGTGCTGAGAAGTGAGAGATAATATTGTGTGCATTTGTCTTCTTTGCATTTTGTAGCTAATTGGAACAGAACTATTCTCTAGTCTATGGTTAATTGCGCAGAACTTGAAGTTCGAACTAAGCTAATTGAGTACTGTCAAAACATCTGTAAGCTCTTATTAATCTGTCTTTGTGTTTGATATTCTCTCCTTTTCCCTCTCTTACCTGACAGGTCACTGGAGAAATATCATATAATGGCCACAAGCTTGACAAGTTCATCCCCCAAAAAACGTCTGCTTACATAAGCCAATATGATCTGCACATTCCAGAAATGACCGTGAGGGAAACACTGGACTTCTCTGCCCGTTGTCAGGGTGTTGGAAGCCGAGAAGGTGAATATCCTTCAAAGTGGTTTTGGATCTGTCACTTGGAATCTGTGTTAAATGATGGTCTTCTTGGTTTTTCTGGTTGCTAAGATATCATGATGGAGATCAGCAGAAGGGAGAAGGAAGCAGGAATTGTTCCAGATCCTGATACAGATACTTACATGAAGGTACCTTTAGTGACAATCTCCAACTTTTTTCTCTCTGCCCATTGTAAGGTACAATTTGAGTCTCCTGTTTTGTTACTGGAAAAAAGCCAATTTGAATCTCAGCATTGAATTATTCCTAGACGGTGAAGAGTTGTAAATCATAGTTTGGTTGTTTTTCTGGAAGACAAGTTTGGGACTTTTGTGCTGTATCATATAAAAGAGGATATAAATTGATTTTTCTGCATTAAGATGTAATTTCAACAGTTAAGTGGTGGGTAACAGTGAGTTTCTGCGCTCTTCTAGTCCTTCTTTGCCAAGGAAACAATCTTTAAAAACTGGGATGGCTGGGATGTAACATTAGCATTAGATTATTTCTTAGCCAGGTTACTAGAAGCTCTACTTTGAGTGTGGTGCAATTAGTGCAGTTAATAGTCACAGATTCCATTGATACATAAATAACATGTTAAAAAGTCCAACCCAAAAGCTTAAGCTGTTAGCTGGAGGAGACTACATGAATAAAAAAAGTATTTAGGTCTATGCATATTCATGTGGAATTTGACCATGCACATTTACGAAAGAAATAGCATTGGCTTTGATATTATGTTGAGAGAAAAAAAATTGAACCGAATGCTTGATTAGGTTAATGTGACTCCAAGAGGCCAAAATTACTGTCACAAAGCTGATTAGAGAACCCGCGGCAAGTAGCAAGAGAGGCAAAAAAAAAAAAAAAAAAAAAGGAAAAGAGAAGGAATAGAGAGGAGGAGAAGAAGAAGGAGCACATAAAAAGAAACAAAGAGGGGGCTGTAGATTTCTATGTAATAGAAACCCTATACCCATTGTGTTTATATTAAATATAAATTGTATATGACAATAATACCCTTATGTAAGTAAAAAAGAAATAAAACTCTAAAAATAAAAAATAACTCAATTAAAGTAACTTAACACTCTCCCTCAAGCTGGGCATGGGTCGGAGCATATAGGTCATCCATGCCCAACTTGGAACAACTAGCAATAAAAGGAGGACGAAATAATGCTTTGGTGAATATATCAACAAGCTGATCTCTAGAGGCAACGTAAGGAGTATCAATCAGCTTCTGCTTCGCAACATCATGAACAAAGTGAAGTCAACTTCTATATGCTTAGTTTGCTCTTGAAAAACAAGATTCCTAGCAATATAAATAGCTGCTTGATTACCACACATCATATCAATAGGTTCATTAATAGAAAATCCAAGCTCCTAGAGAAGAGATTTCAATCACAACAATTTGGTTACAGTATGTGCCATAGCATGATATTCAGCCTCCGCATTAGACCTGGCAATGATAGTTTGTTTCCTGCTTCTCCAAGTAGCCAAATTACCACCAATAAAGATGCCATACCCAGTCGTAGACCGTCGATCATACATTGACCCAGTCCAATCAGCATTAGAATAGCCAACTAGAGTGGAAGAACCATTAAGTTTATAAATTAATCCCTTACTAGGAGAGCTTTTAAGATATCGAAGAATGCGACAAACAGCATCCCAATGAGCCTTCTTATGTGACTCCATAAACTGACTCACCACACCAACATCAAAAGAAATATTGGGACATGTAACAGTAAGATAAATTAGTTTCCCAACTAGACGTCGATATTGATGCTTGTCTTCAATTTCATTTCCATCATCAACTCCAAACTTTTGATTTGGATCCATAGGAGTATCAACTAGCTTGGAAACTATTGTACCAGTTTCAGACAAAAGATCAAGAACATACTTTTGCTGAGACAAATTAACACCTTTTTAACTTCGTAAAACGTCAATACCAAGAAAATACCTAAGAGTTCAAGTCTTTAATATGAAATTGCTGCTAAAGAAAGGACTTAACCTCAGAAATGCCGGTCACATCACTACCAGAGACAGTTATCATCCACATATACCACACGAATGACCACCCCTGATTCCTTCTTGTGAACAAAAACAAAATGATCATAATAACATTGGTGGAAACTACATTTGGAAATCATTGAATTGAATTTTTTAAATCATGCTCTTGGAGACTGTTTCAATCCATAAATAGCCTTATGTACCTAACATACTTTACTACAATTCTCCCCCCGAGCAACATACCTAGGAGGTTGCTCCATATATACTTCTTCAAACAAATCGCCATAAAGAAAAGCATTCTTGACATCCAATTGGTATAATGGCCAATCAAAACTCATAGCAAGAGAAATAATAACATGAATAGAATTGAGACATGCCACAGGGGAAAATGTGTCAAAATAATCCACTCCATAAGTTTGAGTAAAACCTTTAGCAACAAGCTGAGTTTTAAGACGCTCAATTGAGCCATATGGATTGTAATTGATAGTGTACACCCAACGACACTTCACCACATCTTTCCCAAGAGGAAGATCAACCGATGACCACATTTGGCGAGACACCAGAGTTTCCATTTCCACATCCATAGTTTTCTTCCACTCAAGGCAAGACAAAGACTCGGTGGTAGAAGTAGGAATTGTGTGAGTTTGTAATAATAGAGCAAAGTCATGTAATGGAGAAGGAAGATGTGAGAGAGACACATAACGCTCAATAGGGTAAGTCAAAGAGGATTTTTGTGTGCAAGACCAAGTACCTTTGCGAAGGGCAATTGGAAGATTGTCCGGACGAGGAGACAAGGGGGAAGTTTGAATGGAGGGCATGAAAGAGTTGGAGATTGGTGATGCCGTAGACTACTTTCACCGTTGATACACCCACAAGGGAGGAGGTACTGGAGAAGGACTAACAGAATCTAGGGGAATAAGTTGTGGGATAGGAGGATCAGTTACAATGTCAATTGAAAACTCTTTACCCTCAGTAGAATAGTATGGTGTGCCCTCGAAAAAAGTAACATCAGCACTAACATATTGGGTACAAGTTGTAGGATCATAACATCGATATCCCTTCTGTGTACGTCAATACCTGAGAAAAATACATTTAGTGGCACAAGGAGATAGTTTATCAGAACGAGGACGTAGGTTATGAACAAAACAAACACACCCAAAGACATGCGGGGTGAGAGGGAATAATGGCTTGTCATGAGAAATACAACACTGATTGGTGACTGATGATTGAGGACAGTGGAAGGCATACAATTTATGAGACAACATGCGGTAAGGACATCATCACTCCAAAATGATTTTGGCACATGCATATGAAATAAGAGTGAATGAGCAACTTCTAAAAGGTAACAGTGCTTTCTCTTGGCCACACCATTCTGTTGAGGGGTATAAGTACAACTTGTTTGATGTATAATGCCAAGATTAGAACAAAACAAAGAAATTGATTTCTGTGTATATTCTAGAGCATTATTTGTTCACAAAAATTTGTACTTAAAACCATGTAAAAATTCAGAACGGTCATGAAGCATATAGAGCCATGTTAAACGAGAATAATCATCCATAAAAGGAACAAAGTACTTAAAACCATTTCTACTAGCAATACAAGAAGGTCCCTAGATGTCCAAATGAACAAGTTCAAGTAAAGTAGATGCACGAGAATCATTACGGCTAGGAAAAGAACTACGATGATATTTCCCAAGTTCACAAGCCTCACACTCAAGAGTAGAAATTGATTTACACTTGGGAATTATTTGTTGTAACTTAAATAAAGATAAATGCCCTAAACAAGAATGTCATAATAGGGGGTTAATAGAACTAGCAGCTAGACCATTAGCGTCAACAGTGGAGACACCATTTAGATAGTAGAGTCCATCGTGTTCATGCCCTTCACCAATCATCTTCTTTGTCTGAAGGTCCTAAAAGACGCAATAAGATGGGTAAAATGTAACTAAACAACTAAGAGCTTTAGTTAACTGATTAACATATAACAAATTTAAAGGAAGTTGGGGAACATGTAAAACGGATGATAGAGATAAGGAAGGTGTAAGTGAAACCTAATCCAACCACTTGAGTCGAGGAACCATTAGCTAAAATAACTTCTAATGAAGGACTAGAGTTATG
Source organism: Eucalyptus cladocalyx (assembly GCA_017140615.1). Lineage (NCBI taxonomy): Eukaryota > Viridiplantae > Streptophyta > Magnoliopsida > Myrtales > Myrtaceae > Eucalyptus > Eucalyptus cladocalyx. The sequence goes on from CM029517.1 coordinate 23,197,167, forward strand.
GTGGGAAGAAAATAGTTCTTGCTTACCCGTCATATGACTAGAAGCTCCCGAGTCAATGACCCAAGAGGTGCTAGGAGACAAAGATTAAGTTCTTCCCACATACCCTTCAAAGAATTATAATACTCTCCAAGAGACTTGTCTCCCTATTTAAAATTAAAGATCTTTTCATATAGTTCATAAACTCTAGACATATTTTTGTCTTGTGAATAACTCTCCATAAGATCATCTCACACTCCCTTAGCAGTTGTGTGGAACATGACTTTAGCAGTGATGGATGGTTCCATACTATTCCATAACCACACCAAAAGTGTATCATTCTCTCTCATCCAATCACTATAGTCTTTAGAATTTTCAGCAGGAGGGTTTGCAGTAAGATAATGGAGTTTTCCTTTGGCATTAATATAAACCTTCACAGCTTGGGCCCATAACAAGTAATTGGAGGATCCATTTAATTTAATAGTGGTAATTTGAACATTGACACTATATGTAGAAGCATTAGTATTACTCATGATGATAATCTCAATATGAATATATCTACCACTAATCTGGAAGGCTGAAACTTTAGTACAAGAAACAAACAGCAACACTAAAGTATAATAAGATGTAATTGGCTCCATCAATTAACCAAAGGGATGCTGAAATCTCATAAATATAGACTACTCTATAGAATAAAATATCTGACTAGAAATCTCGATCAAAATAATTATATGTTTGACAGAAACCTAGCAAGATCAATCAACCATAATCAATGAAGTACTTTGATTCTTGAATCCGCTGATCCGTAAGTGTTGTAATCCATGTTCACAAACCGAACCTGATGAATCTGATATCGTCTGATCTTATATGTATCGAGACTTGAAAAGAAAATAGATAAAAATGTCAGCTTTAGGTGTCTGCGCACCAAAGAAGAAGTAGGGTTACTATGGGACTCTCAAACCAATGATAGGATCAAGTAATCAGGTAGTTAGATTTGCTCTAATACCATGTCACAAAGTTGATTAGAGAACCCGCAACAAGTAGCGAGAGAGAAAAGAAGGAAAAAAAAAAGGAAGAGAGAAGGAATAGACAGGAGGAGAAAAAGAAGGAGAACGTAAAAGAAACAAAGAGGGGTTGTAGATTTTTATATAACAGAAACCCTACACCCATTGTGTTTATATTAAATATAAATTGTATATGACCATAATACCCTTATGTAAGTAAGAAATAAATAAAACTCTGAAAATAAAAAAATAACCCAATTAAAGTAACTTAACAATTACAATATCACCATTATTGTTTCCATACATAAAATAATAAAGGAAATGAACAAATATGCTCCCATCGGCCAAATACTCTCCACTCGGTAGGACCATGGCATTGGCTTAAGGGACGGAATAGTGTGCGTAGCATAGGCGAAAAACACAGGTTTGAGTCCACACACAACTTGTTCAAACGAACCCATGTTGGGGCCACCCACCCAGTCTTGGGCTTGTGTCTCACTTGATCTATTGGATTGATGGGGGTATTTGATGTGTCCAACCAATCCAACGTGAGCTCGTTATGATAAAAGGAAATATTGGCCACTTCTAGAACTTTTGTCGACAATAATCATGTATCGTTTACCAGGCAATTGCTCTCAAAGGACTTAAAAGAACTCTTCAGACGGACTACATTTTAAAAGTAAGCTCTTTTGATTGAGTTGACAGTTAATTAATTTGCTGTACATCAAATATTTAAGCAATCTTTATTTCTTCAACTTCTTTGCAGATCCTAGGGCTGGATATCTGTGCAGACACGTTGGTTGGAAATCCCATGAGAAGAGGAATCTCAGGTGGTCAAAAGAAAAGATTGACTACAGGTAGTAGAAACATAGAATGCAGCAAATCTCATTAAGAATAAAATTCTATGTGATTGAAGTGAAACGATGTTTTACTATCATTCCCAAGCTTGGCTACTTAAATTTCCAAAATCTTATCTGCGAAGTCAACTTTCTGGTAAAAATTGTACAGCGGAGATGATTGTTGGCCCAAATAAAGCTCTATTCATGGACGAGATAACGAACGGCTTGGACAGTTCGACGGCCTTTCAGATTGTTTCTTGTCTTCAGCAACTAGCACATTTGACAGATGCCACTATACTGGTTTCACTTCTTCAGCCTGCCCCAGAAACATTTAATCTGTTTGATGACCTTATTCTGATGGCTGAAGGGAAAATCGTGTACCAAGGCCCTCGTGACCAAGCTCTCAAGTTTTTTGAGGACTGTGGATTCAGGTGTCCTGAAAGAAAAGGGGTTGCCGATTTCCTCCAAGAGGTAGCAAACACTCAGCAGATTGTGCACTGCAAGTTAGCTACCTTGGTCGACCATTTATTACGTTGCCCGCTGATATGCAGGTTATATCAAGAAAAGACCAAGCACAATATTGGCAGCGTCCTGAGCTACCGTATAGCTATATATCAGTCAATATGTTCTGTAAAAAGTTCAAGGAATCTTATTGTGGGATGAAGCTAGATCAGGAGCTTTCAGACACATCTGATAGGTCCAAAATCCACAAAAATGCTGTTTCTTTTAATGTATACTCTCTGTCCAGATTGGAACTTCTGAGAGCATGCATGGCGAGGGAACTTCTTCTCATGAGGAGAAATTCTTTCATCTATGTTTTCAAATCAGTACAGGTCAAACTAAACTCTCATACATCTCTAGCAGCTTTTATGATGTATATCACTTTCAACGTTCATGCCTATTATAATCTAATTTTTAATCTATCTCCCTGATTCTAATTTCAAAAAGGACCTTGGAAGTTGATTATTGCCATTGCATCATACAGCTCATTTTCATTGCATTTATCACGATGACTGTATTCTTGCGGACTCGGATGGGAATAGATGTTTTTCATGCCAACTACTATATGGGCTCTCTGTATTATGCGCTAGTCATACTCCTCGTTGATGGACTTCCAGAATTAGCAATGACCGTTTCAAGGCTAGAAGCCTTCTATAAACAAAAGGAGCTGTACTTTTACCCTGCTTGGGCTTATGCAATTCCAGCATCTATACTGAAACTTCCTCTTTCACTGCTGGAATCTGTGGTTTGGACATCTCTCACATATTATGTGATTGGATACAGTCCTGAAGTAGGGAGGTAAGTCTTAACGTGAGAGTTCTTCAGTTTAGGACCTTTCATTACCTCACCTCCATAACCTTCTTTTACATTTCAATATCATCTGTAAGTTTTACTACCATTTTACAAGTAAGCCAGTGCTTCTATTGTTTTCTGCTTATTTATGCAGGTTCTTCCGCCAACTGTTACTTCTTTTCTCTGTGCACTTGTCCTCAGTATCCTTGTTCCGTTTTCTTGCCTCAATCTTTCAAACTATGGTTGCCTCCAACTTAGCTGGTAGTGTTGCATTACTGATTTTGATGCTATTTGGTGGTTTCATCATCCCAGAACGTAAGGATGGTAGAATTTCTATTTGGTTTGATCTTGGATGAATAAGTGTGGCTTAATATTTCACTTTGTCGCTGCAGCCTCTATGCCTGCTTGGTTGAAGTGGGGTTTCTGGGTCTCTCCAATAACATATGGAGAAATTGGACTTTCTGTCAATGAATTTGATGCTCCACGATGGCAAAAGGTGAGGGCCTTGTAGAAGTGAGAACAAGTATTTGGCTCCTGTAGTTCCTTAAGTTGCAGAAGTGCTTAAGCACTTTTATCTAGGAAAGTATTTTGACATGCTAGCACTCTTGGTTAGCTAAACTGGCTTGGCTATTCAATGTTTTTTTGTTTGTGGTGCTCTGAGTATGCGGGCAAGACACAAGTCCATCTGTTTATAAATCTGAGGGCTTCACTTAACAAAAGATGTTGACAATCTTTACGTCCTATGGTCTCATTCTTGTAATTTCTTTGTGCTACCTTCTTGCCTAAGATCAGTGCATCTCTTGATGTTATAGCTTCCAGTTACTTGACTTTGATACAACACAATTGCTGGATTAATGATAATATCCGCGAGACAAGTATTTGGGTACTCGTATTCTTTCAGAAAACAAAATATCCTCAAAAGTGGGTACAATTTTGTAATCCATAGGAAAAACTAACTTCCTCTGCATTTCTCCATGCATTTTAACTTGTTTTTGCTTAAATGAATCATTGATTTAACTTTCTCTTCATCTTTTTAAGCAAGTGGATAAGTTCTTACTGTTAAACGTATATTCACAGATATTGTCATCAAACACTACTGTAGGGAGTGCAACCCTTGAAAGCCGAGGACTAAACTTTGATGGGTATTTCTTTTGGGTATCAATCGGTGCCTTATTGGGATTTACTTTAGTGTTCAACATCGGTTTCACTTTGGCCTTAAGTTTCTTGAAGCGTAAGTTTGTCATTTCTGCATCTGGACCTCCCTTTTGCACCAATAGTGCCAAGGGTGTTCATGAATCACTTTAAAACTTACAGCTCCAGGATCATCACGTGCTATCATTTCACGTGAGAAGTACTTGCATAGTCGTGAAACTGAAGATTCTCATGACAGCATAAAGCATGAAGAGACAAAGAAAGTTGCTGCTGAACCTATGCAAACAAAAAATGGTTGAGTTCGAAATTCTTGCTCGCCCAATTATAGTCACGCAATTATTATTTTTGATGTTCCTTTAAAATTATTAAACCGGCTTCTTTATTTCAAACAGGCAGGATGGTGTTACCTTTCACACCGTTGACACTCGTTTTTAACAATCTGCAGTACTACATAGACACCTCCGTGGTAACCTGGAACTCCTCTTTCCTCCTGAAGTTGCAAGATTGAACCTTTCAGATCCAATAAATGATGATGTCTCTTCTCACTACATTCTCCCTTTTCGAGTTTCTCAGGAAATGAGAGAACGAGGATTTGCACAGAAAAGACTGCAACTTCTCTCTGATATCACAGGCGCATTCAGACCTGGTATTCTTACCGTGTTGATGGGTGTGAGCGGAGCTGGGAAAACTACTCTTATGGATGTCCTTTGTGGGAGAAAAACTACCGGCTATATTGAAGGAGAAATAAAAGTTGGTGGTTATCCCAAGGTTCAAGAAACATTTGCAAGAATCTCCGGTTACTGTGAGCAAACAGACATACATACCGCACAAATCACAGTGGAAGAATCTGTCATATTTTCCGCATGGCTTCGTTTGGATCCTCAGATTGACTCAAAACGTAAAATGGTAAGATTACTGTCCTGGCTTCTGATAATTTGCTTTGTTGAGCTACCGTCAGGACAATCATGAATTGCCTGTGTAGGAATTTGTTAATGAAGTCTTGGAGACAATTGAGCTTGATGGAATAAAAGATTCTTTAGTGGGCATACCTGGCATTAGTGGTCTATCCACAGAGCAACGAAAACGACTCACAATCTCTGTAGAGCTTGTTGCAAATCCTTCCATAATCTTTATGGATGAGCCTACAACAGGACTTGATGCTAGAGCTGCTGCGATTGTCATGCGAGCAGTGAAGAACATAGTTGATACAGGAAGAACAATAGTTTGCACCATCCACCAACCCAGCATTGACATATTTGAGGCTTTTGATGAGGTAAAGCGTGTTAATCTATATATATACACACACACACTATGTCCATCAGTTGGCTTTCTTCCAGCATGCTAGAACGATTAGATGAATAGGTTTCATATGGATCACAAGTGAAGATAACAGTATCGAATCACTAGAGCAGAATCTTATTTTAATTTCATTAAATAATGGTAGCTCTTAAATCACTATGAGCAGAATCGTATTTTTTTCATTTCATTTTGATTGAAGAAACTCTTAAAAAAAGCCACATCTTAGCCGGTAATTTCTTGTGTAAAATATTTTAGTACTTCTGGTTAGATATTGGAAGGCCTAATCTCTCTCTCTCTCTCTCTCTCTCTCTCTCTGAGCAGTTGGTTTTATTAAAAACTGGTGGACGGCTGATTTACTCAGGACCCTTGGGACATAACTCAAGCAAAATTATAAAATACTTCGAGGTCAGTTTGATGCCCTAACACAAAGATTTGAGAATTGCTTCCATTTCTTGTAATTTGACTACATAATTCTTATCAAAACAACTGCTAATAATTAATAGCTCCAATAAACAACTTCTGTTGGACAGAGTATTCCGGGGGTGCCAAAGATTAAGAGCAACTACAATCCAGCTACATGGATGCTAGAAGTGACTTCTACCTCAGCTGAAGCTGAACTTGGGATTGATTTTGCTCTAATATACAGAGAATCGACATTATATGAGTAAGTTCATCCTCTACTACTATTGAGTGCCCAATAACAGTGTGCATGCTTGATAATTGTCTGAGATGGTACATGATATCCTGCCATTTTCTATCATAGTCAACATATGGCAATGGTTTCTTTGGTCGTTTCCTTCAGGCTGTATAAGCTCCTGGAGTCTTAAGATTTTAGACTAAGGGAGCTGATATGGCATATCATGTATGAGAAGCTTAAGTCGTTAGGTGAAGACGTGGTTAGTCTAGTCTTTTTTGTCTAGTAGTAAGTGTGGAAATTTAATTGGGGAGGTAAATGGGGCCTGGAAAGATTCAAACTCAATAGCTCCAGCTGTGATTCTAGGTAAGATTTTGTAAAACAACTGCTAACTGTTCTAAAAGCTTTAGCTGTTTGATGAAGGCATTGTTATTATTTGAATATTCTAACACCATATATATGATAACCCACAACTTTGTCTGCTGTATCTTGACCTTGCCTTCCAGTGTCGCTAGTTGTCTTCAGACTTAACCGGTGTTCCTGCTCCAATCTCCTCAGTTAACAGATGTGAAGTTTGATCGATCCATTGAAAAAATCCATTTTGATCAACCTTTTGTTGTTTTTGCTTCCAGGACCAACAAAGAACTTGTAAACAAGTGGAGCACTCCACCTCCCGGTAGTAGTGACTTGCACTTCGCCTCCCAATTCTCGCAGAACAGGTGGGGACAATTCAAGTCATGTCTCTGGAAGCAGTGCTTGTCCTATTGGAGAAGTCCTCCTTACAACTTGATGCGTGTCCTTTACACAATTGCCGCGTCTTTTCTGTTTGGGGTACTGTTCTGGAAGCAAGGGAAGAAATTGTGAGTAACTATCCCTCTCGGTTAATTTGAGACTTGAGTCTGCTGGAGTTTTGGAGCACAAGCTTATTGAGATGATCTAAGGTCTCCATCTGGCTAACTGAACTAACACTTCTCTCATCTTTTTAGCATCTAATCTTCAACAAGGAAGAAGTAAAAGCAAAGTGCATACCTTCTAGGGTGGCAATTGTTTGGCTGGGTTTTTCAGTTATAAAAAGTTGCATCGGTTGGCACAATTAACTAGCATATATTCAGTCATATAAAATCATTTATTTTCTTATTTTTTATTTTATTTTATGATCTGGTATGGTTAAGAGGCTGGAATATCTCCTGACGCCATATCCTCTTGTTGATAGAAACAACCAGCAGAACTTATTCAATGCAATTGGTTCGATGTATATAGCCGTTATCTTCTTGGGCATAAACAATTGCTCATCAGTACTACAGTATATTGCTATGGAACGGACCGTCATGTATCGTGAGAGATTTGCAGGGATGTACTCTTCATGGGCTTTTTCACTAGCACAGGTATAGAAATCTTCGAAGCTGATTGAGTTGGTTAATGTAGTAGTTAGTTAGGATTCAACCTTCTTAACAGATGCACAAATATAGTTCAATTGAATATTCAAATTCTCAACATGTTATAAGACATATAAAAAGAAGTAAAACAATTTAATCAGATTGTAGTGCTATGCTGATTTCACAGGTTGTTGTTGAGATACCATATGTACTAGCTCAAGCAATTATATTTGTGATCATCACCTATCCGATGATTGGTTATTTTGGGTCAGCATACAAGATTTTCTGGTACTTCTATGTCATGTTCTGCTCATTGCTGTCATACAATTACCTCGGAATGCTGCTCGTGTCCCTCACACCAAATTTCACGGTGGCTGCAATTCTACAATCTGCCTTCTATGCAAATTTCAATATTTTTGCTGGGTTTTTGATCCCAAAACCGGTAAGCCATCTATGTCATTGACCATAGTTTTATCTAATTTTTTTTTTTGTTCTTAGCTCTTTGCACTCTTTGCACAAACATTTTGTCCCTTTTCTTTTCTTTGTATATGTGGAGTACCAGATTATGAAGTTCAGGAATCGTACAAGATATAGATATCTTATGCATGTATCAGCAACTACTAATTAAAACTATTCCCTACATCTCAAAATCATGTGCTTGGGGAATTAATAGTGTTCTACTATCACTGTGGCAGAGAATTCCAAAATGGTGGATCTGGTTATACTATGCGTGTCCAACATCATGGGCACTTAACGGTATGCTAACTTCGCAGTATGGAAATATTGATAAGAACCTATCGGCATTTGGAGAAACTAAAACCGTGGTGGCCTTCTTGAAGGATTATTTCGGATTTCACTATGATCAATTGTACGTTGTGGCGATTGTCCTTGTCACCTTTCCTGTTGTTCTAGCAGCTCTTTTCGCATACTGTATAGGGCACTTGAACTTCCAGAGAAGGTGACATCATAATTCTCTGTTAGTATGACAGTGTAAAATCTAGTTGTATAATCCTCAAAACTAGCCAAATAAAGTGAATAGGTTTTTGTGACATTTGAGTGGCCGCATTGAAACTGTTAGCATTGTGGATTTAGAAGTGTGCTAGTTCCAGTACGGCCAATTTGTATAAGTTTTGAGGAGGATTCAGTGCTAGACAATATGGATTATAATCTCATGTGAAATCTCTCCAAGATCCTGGAACTCTCTCTCGTCGTCAATTTGTGACAGATGAAGGAGAGTGGGAGCGCATCTCTCAGCTTCAGCCCCTTTTAGGTTTCTAAATGTTACACAATACAAACGCTTCTCCAATTCTGAGAGCTTAGAGAAACCAAAGTATGGTGCCCTTGAATATCGCTTTGGTGCAAAACACCCACGTGTCTTATAAAAAAAGAGTCTGGATCTATAATGACAATGTACACACAAAGTGAAACTAACTAATGCAGCTATGTTCCAAGCATGGCAAGAAAATATCTAGTAAAGAAAAGGCGGTGAACTCTGAAGATAAAGATTAGAGCACAATGATCAGCATAAACTGGTTGTTTCCGATGCAATTAAGAGAGACATCCAAGTGGAACGGGCCAAAAATGGGATGTGAAACAACATTCTTGGCATTCTCTTGCAACACCACATCCACAGATATTGGCACACAGGTTATCAGGTTTGAAGCAGTAGAATCTGCGAAGGGATGATAACGAACATAGAAAGAAAAATAGAAAAAAGGCATGTCATTGTCATCTCTATAAAACAGAAGACCCTTCGCCATTAGATGTTTAATCAGAGTAAGCACTGCCTGTCAGGCAATTGTGTCAATCTCTCATTTCTCTCATTCTGCTATACTTGTCAAGCAATTTGAAGTGTTCATGGTCTGTAAATCACATACGTCGTGGAGAATTGACTTAAAGCTAATTTTGCTGCAAACGCACAAGCCTCTTAACATTTCCATTTTCTCTCTGTCCTGTTTCTTTTGATGGCTGCTGCACTACACTTCATTATACAGGCACATGTTTTCTAATTACTGTATCACTACCAATTTCATGACGAAACATAGAATCTTTGTGACTCGTTTGTTTCCTCCTCAGCTTTTTTAAGGATGTTGGAAATTGTCTCTCTAATGCTTCCAGTTTTTCCTCCTCTGCCTTTAAATCTGCATTCATTGACACTATTTCTTCCCTTAAATGTTCAGTTTCTTCAAGTAGTTTTGTAACAGAGGGGTCCTCTCCATCAGCTCCCGTTCGCCTGAGGAGAAGAGATGGCCAGATTCTTTCAGTAATTTTCCAGAATTTTCTGACGCACGGAATTAACTTCATAGATAGTTTGACGTGCTTACGCTTTTGACCTTTGTGTTGAAGATGACATCTACTATGTTTGCTACATTGGTTATGATCACTGATGCATTGAAAAAATTCATTTTCTTAAAACTCACATTACCCTTGAATCCGTCAGCTTCTCTCTTTATTACTCATTCATCCAAACTTCTTGTTTAAAGCTCAACCGAGGTTGTCTTAGAAAGAAAGTAGCTATATGATGGTGGTTTACAGGAGATACAACACATTTGAAAGTACTAAAACTTGTTAGAAAGTACAATTGAGTTTTAAAATTTTTAAAAATTACAATCGACTTATCATTAACGTATAATTGAATCCTAAAATTTTCAAAATGTGTAATCAACAAAATGACTTGACTAGACCAATTTTACAAAATTTAAGACTTGATTGTATTTTTTAAACATTTCATGATTCAATTATACTTTTGTGACAAATTTTATGACTTACAATGCACTTATCCATTTGTGTTTGTCCTAGGAAGAATTCTACTTGTACTTTCAATCTTTTCAAATCGTCTTTACACCTTTTATTTGGTCTAATCAAGTCAGACTATTACAAATATTTCCAATCAAGTCTCTTCGACATCAAAGTCAGCTAAATCTAGCTGAGGTTGCCATCGATCCATGTCGTATTGTGAGGAGGATAAAATTTTTACCAATGTAGACATCCATGTGGGCATCAACATTAGTTAAATTTATTTGCATCATATGTTGATGTCATTTTCATTGGCTAAATTTGTCCTCTCACGTCCATGTGAGCATATGCACATTTTATCCGCATCCTAATTTGGTGTCGTCCAATAAATAAGCCAAATAAATTTGATAAGATTTGTTGTTGGAGAGACTTGATTATATAATTTGTGAAAGAAGTAGGACTTGATAGACAAATTAAAAGTATAGAAACATGATTAAAAGAAAAAAAATGTGAAAGTACAATGACAAAAGATCATACTATTTGCTTTATCATATGAAAATCAAATTCAGGATGAGAAATTGGAATATTGTGACATATTCCAATATAACAATTGAACCTAGATAGCACAAGTAATTCTAACTTTGATGACATATAATTAAAATTTAACATTTCTTTTTCCAAAATGAAGGTAATGAAAAATATTTATATTTGTTCATGGCATCGTGTGAGCCTTATTCTACTTAAAGTATAATGTAACATTCACAATGAGAAAATTGCCAAAATTGTCTTAAACCTATTATAATTTTTTCAATTCAATTCTAAATCTTTTTTTTTTTTGGCCAATTCAGTCCTAAATTTTTGTAATTATGAAAATTCAATCTATCTAACTAATTTTGGCCGGCCGGTATTAATATGGATAATTTTTAATAATATTTTATCTTTTTGAATTTTTTTATTAATTTTTCTCCTTTTTTTTTCCCCTTCTTCTTCCTCCTTCCTCCTTTCTTTGGTTGATCATTACTGACTAGAGACTCGCCTAGCAACAGTGAGGTGGCCCTCACCATGGTTGAGCGAGGCCTCACTAGATCTGGAGGGGCTGCGACCTGCCCATGGCTGGTGAGGCTTAGCCAAAGGCCATGGCTGGTGAGGGCGAGCCTTGCCTAGCCATTAGCAACTCTTGCGAGAGGCCGCATGTCACACCTCGAACCTCGAGCGCACACACATCCCTGGGTGGTCGACTAAATTGCAATGTTCCCAGGATGCATCGCTGCCCAAACGATTATGCACATGCGAAATCGAATTAAACAATCTCTAGACAATAATCAACATGGGATAAAAAAGCATGACAATCAATTCACAAAAACCACACTTTATAAACACATCGAGTTTATATACAAGAGGTCTAAAGTAAAAAAGAAGCTACCGGGCTAACCCTACCCCGAACCCTATCTACTTGGGATTCGAGTCTATCACGACACCATCAGGAATGTCGAGGTCTAGAGGACTAGCTTCCTCTACTACATGCTCTTCACCCTCAAGCAACCGGTTCACCTCGATATTAGCTATAATATCGACATCCACTATCACGCCCCAGTCATCGGGCACGCATACATCATTCTACTTGGTCGATTTTAGAATGCGATACCCCAAGATTATATATCACCGACCCTTTCATTTATTAAGCACGTGCATAAGTAATTATAAATCCCTAGATAATAAAATAATAGGATAGAAAAGCATGTCATATTTTTTATATTGAAATCTATAACCAAACCTTTATACATGGCATTAGACAAAGCACTTCACATAACTATTCACAACTTCAAAGTCTCACTCTATCTACACATATACAAAGGGTTCACCAAGAGATGGGATTTCAATCCTCATCTGGGTCATATTCAGGATCATCTTGATCCTCTTCTAACTTTTCTTCACTGAGCTCACATCCTTCAAGCTCTTCATCATTTTCCAGCTCATCGTCCTCTTCTAGTTCCTCCTCCACAGGCTCATCTATGGGCCTGAAATGTTGTCCCACAACCGGGATGAGACTATGTCTTAGCAAGTTTTACCCATAAAGACTCGATTAGGAAACCAATATGTTAATTGTGCTGCTTATGCACACACGAGTCAGAGGACTTACCTTAGCCTCATATTCCACTTGCATATTAGCTCAGATTAAATAGGCATCCAATCAATCACATTACTAATTGAAGCATCGATCAAATCGACCCAGTCGATCACACGCCAACAAGACCAGTCATGGTCATTTCCATTCAGTCAATCATTTCACAACATCATATCAAAACAATGATTAATCGACCTAGTCGATTACATGTCAATGATGACCATTCCCTGGCCAATTCAGTTAAATCAATCAATCCATGACAAATGGATCAAATCATATCGGTGATTCTATCTATACTCGATAATTAATCTCAACATTCCAATTCAACATTCCCACTTAAATATAGGTTCAAGGCGCTAAAGGTGACCCCAACACAAAGTCTCGTCATCGTGTGGTACTTAGTCCTTGACCATAAATAACAATAGTATAAGGCACTAGAGGTAACTCACACGAAGTCTCGCTATCGTGTGCAGTACTTAGTCCTTCACTACAAAGACAATAGTATAAGGCGCTAGAGGTAACTCACCCGAGATGTAGCACTTAGCCCTTCACTATGCATGACAATACTGCAAGGCGCTAGAGGTAATTCCCATGCGGCTCAGGTTGCCATGTAACACTTAGCCATTGATTATAATAAGCGATGGTATAAGACACTAGAGGTAACTTACACGAAATCTCGCTATCATGTAGTACTTAGTCCTTTACCTACTCATGACCCATTGGCTTCCCTTAACACAACATCATCACATCACTTCCGATAATCATCTTGCTTAAACTATAAACCAACACACAATTAATTCCTCATGGCCCAATGACATTATGCCTCGCATTTAAATTCCTCAATTCAAGTAATGTTTTGGCCTAATTTCTTCAAATTAAAAACATCCGATAAAATCTCATCGTGGCACACGGCTGGCCTTAGCCAAAATCTAATATTTTCCTTTCCATAACTCCCACATTTATCAACTAATGCCCGGTTATTTTTCAATTAATAACCAAAGATTATTCAATTAAAGAATAATTTCCAATTTCGCAAATAATTCGATTCAGCACAAAATAAAGCTCAATTAAATAAACGGACTATGCCACGACAATCAGCACAAAATTCTGGTCGTCGGCCACCTCAACCTTTCCAAATTTTAAAATTTAAATTAAATAAATAATTAAAATAAATAAATAAATAATTACAATAAATCCAATTTAGCTCAAATTGGAGCTCAATTAAATAAGCGGACTTCACCATGATCATCAGTATAAAATTTCGGCTACCGGCCATCCCGATTGAATTTCCGGAAAATAATTAATTAATTAAATTAATTTCGAAAAATAATATTTAATTACTAAAAATTCCAATTATGCCCGAATTGCCAAATTGAAGCCCAATAAGGGTAGGAAAAATCCAAATTTACTTTCAATAAATAGTAGACCACGTCTACTTGCTAAATGCACACTCAATTTGTCTAATTCGCATTACAATTGACTAATAAATACTAATCCATACTAATCTAACCACCTAAATCTAATTAATTAAAACTAATCAACTATTAAGCATCATTAATATACTAAGCAAGGATTAGTGAGATTACTCACTGGAATTAAACGCAAGTTGGATCAATCCGACGGGGACGACACGAGGGTCATTTCTTCCCAAAGCAACTCACGGGTTCGGGGCCTGAAAACGGCCCAAATTGGCCCACGAGTGTGCTGGAAACCCATTCCGGGTTTATTGCCCTTGCTACAAAACAGGGAGAAAAAGAGTTGGTTGGGGGCGGCAATGGGTCGGGAAGGTAGGTGACGGTCCGACGAGGTTGCACGGCGATTCTCGGCGACCGGAGGTGGTCGAATCACGGCCTATGGTGGCTGAATCGAGCTAGACAGAGGGCATCACGGGAGCTGGATAGCACACGGCAGGGACGGCAGGCGTGGGCGTGAGGTGGTGGAGCACCCGGCCTCGCGTGGGTGGTGGTGTGGCAGCTCCGGTGCGATGGCGTTTGAGCGGCTGGCTGCTGCTCCTTCAAGCGATGTTGTTCGTTGCTTCCGCTTCTGCTGGGCTTCGCACAAACAGAGGGGAAGAGAAGAAGGGCAGCGAGATGGTTGAGGCGGTGAGGGAGAAGCGAAGATGAACGGCGAGCGGTGGACGGCGAAGCGCGAGTGGCAGCAAGCGGCTCCTGTCTTCGTGCAGTTTCTTCTTTTGTCTTCTGTCTTCTGTTCAAACAGTGAGGGGGAGAGAGAAGGAGAGATGAGAGAGAGAAGGAGGTAAGAGTTGAAAAGTCAAAAAGTGAAAAGGGAGAAAGGGAGAAGCAAAATTGAAATCGGCAAGGAGGGGAGTCGGTGGAGGTTCTTGCATGTGGAGAGAGAGAGAGAGAGAGAAGAAAAAAAGGAGTGTTTGGCTAAAAAGGGAAAAGGAATGGGAAGATCACAAAAATAAAAGGATTTCCTCAAATAGAAAATCCTAACCCCAATTTCTTTTAAATAAGCCCATAGATTCTCAAAAGGATTTTCCAACTTAAAGTTCTTGATCCCCACTTGCAATTTGCTTCCAAAATCCCTCTTAAATTTCTCTCAAATAACTCTCCCAAAAAATCAATTGATATTTCCATTATCAAATTGATTATTTTCCTCATCCAAGAATTCCCAATGCTTCTCGATTTCACCATCAAAATTAATACCCGACTTCAACTGAATAAAAACGGCCATAACCTGACTTTTTCCCAAAAAGTTTCGGTTGTCAGAAAAATCTTTTAAAACTGAGTCGTGGATCATATAATTTATCGTGACATGACAGAACTTTTAATTTCTGAAATCGGACTTGAATTCGACGGTTAATTTCTATTTGTACATTTTTAGCGTAACCTATGCTATCAGGTGGTTTTCAGAACTTTTTAAAGCAAATGACCTGTGGTCAATTTTCTTTAAATCACTATGAATCCATTCAACTCAATGGCGACTCTTGATTGTCGTGAAAATATTGAGGATTTAATTACGAACACAGGGTACCAAAAAGACAGTAAAATCAAATTAGTGTCGGTTGATGAGAATTTTTCAATTTAGTGGAGTCACCCACAATCGGCCACACATCTCAGTCGAACAAATCTATCTCTGGTCTTAGATCGATTTTTAACTGTGCCCCAATGGCCTCTAAAGATGAGCACGGTCGAGAAGTCGATTCTTGATCGAATTCTTAAGTTTATTGTCTTAAAATTTCTTAATTACTTACCCAGATAGTCTAGTTATCTCAAGAGTAATCAGTTATGAGAATAGCCCTATAAACGCATCAATGAAATGCCCGATTAATTTAGAAGAAAACAGGTTGAGAAATTCAAGATGTCACATCCATAACAGGGTCAAGCTCCTCCACATACTCGTCATTGATAGCAGGTCCGTTGAAGCCATCCAAGGGTCCCTCCCAAAGTCTCTTGGGCCCATGGTGGTACCACACTTTGAATCTATGAGGGACCAATTGAGGTAGGCCCTCATTGACCCAAATAGTAGTAACCACGAGCTCATGGGTCCAGTTAGGGTTCTCGTGGTAGTGCGCTGTTCCTTGGCTTCTCGCGACCATCCAAAATGAATGGGTTGAACCTCCATCGAAGGACTTGTAAAAATTTTGAACCATGACGGGGTGAAACAATGTCTCAGCGAATCTACACCATAAACCCGATTAGAAAGTAATATACCTAGAGACAATTTAAGCACACATCATAGAGGACTTACCTCGCTTCAGCACCTTCCTACACGTTAGCACATCTCATATACATATGCATATTGTAATTGCACCAAATAATTGGAACACTTCACTTTAATAAATCAATCAATCACAAGGGTTCTGATTATAAGATCAAATCATTATAACACGTCCCATTTCGTGACACATAATTTCATCTTATAATTAGGCGCGGTTATATCAATCACCCAAGTGTGTTCCAATTAGTTATGACCCAACGGCCATGGTCAACCAACAGTCAGCGGTCATTCGGTATAACTGGGTGTCATCTCGTCCCATCGAGTATAGCAATGTCTACATCTAGATGGTATTCTCGAAAGAGCATTGACCCAGCCTTCATTATGACCGGCATCCGTTGACATGGGGCATTCCCGAAAAAGTATTGTCCAGTGTAAATGCTTGTGACGGGTTCTCATAGCAATCAAATGCTCAAATATTGTTGTGACCAAATTTTTGGGTGTGAACCATTTAAGGTTTGGCTAATGGATTGTTAAGCCTAGACTTAACTCGGGCTCTCCCAAGCTCATACAAATTCGTGACTTAAGTTTGAATTTCTTAACATGCAAATGGATTTTATCTAGGAGTCGCAACTAATCAGTTTACGGTAGGTCGATTAGACACCTAAGTAAAATATGGGAGGATTATTTTACTCCTACAAACCAAAGACTTTGGGTACGAGAACTTTGTTACACTAGACTTTTCTAATGTCATTTTGGTACCATTTTTTTTTTTTTTAAAAATGTTTTTTTTACAAGCTGTTTGGATTAATTTTAAATCTATTCCATTAATATGTGAGGTGATCATATGAGTATGCAAACCACCAATTTAACACCCAATAAAGCAATGAATAAATTATGGGAGTTATCTTATAGCAATGAAAGCATCCGCGTCATTAAATCAGAATTCACATTGATAACCCTAGATATGATTTCTAATTAACACGCAATTTATTTTTTTCGTTTTTACTTAATTAATGAGAATCATGCTTTATACAATGTAATATAACTAAATGACCTAATTCTAATGACATACAATTTCTAATTAAATGGATCTAGCAACAATCACTAAATGACATGCATTTCATGAATCTAATTCTATATGACATGCACATATATATATATATATATATATATATATATATATATATATATATATATATTATATATATTGTGTTTTCTTAATAAACATGCAATCTATCATAGAGAATGGAATTAATTTATCCTAAGACATTTTTTGTATTTTTTTTATGAAATTCGAAATTTGAAAAATTTGAAAATTATCTAGCTAAATTAAGATTCTATCTATCTTATATTAAGGATTAGGTCAGACTAAACCCTAATTAAAACCAAGATATTATCTTAACTTAGCAATGTCTAACCTAAGATGTAGTCTAGCTAAATCAATCTAAACTTAAAATGAAATATGCAATTTTATCCTAATGTCAAATAGTTAAACATGCAATTTAAGCTAGTGAAACAAAAATCTAACATCCTAAATTTATGTTCTTTTTTATGTTTTTTTTTTTTCAACAATTCATGATAAATAAAATGCTTAATCTTAATATGCAAATAACCCTAAAGCATGCAATATTCTAACTCAAATATATTTCAAATAAAGTAATCAAGACAAGACAGACCATTCAAAATCATCAAAAATATCACACATCATTCAGATTAAGGGATAATATTTCACTAGTAAAATTGATAAATTAATCTTAAGTCTTAAAGATCAAAATATCAATTTTATTTCTATTTAATTAATTGTTTCATCTAAAGCCTTATAGATCAGGCAGTGTCAGAGCAGAGTCGTCGCTGGTGAAGCGAGGTGCGGCTCGGCAAAGGAAAACTCGCAGTAGGGGGCTCGACGAGGGATTGAGCTCCGAGCTACAGAGGTCTCGGTGGCATGGCGAGAGATGGCGAAGCTTCGAGCTAGTGTCAGGGCAACAAAGTCAGGCGTCGCGGATCAGCACGACGGTAGCTTCATCAGGCTAGGAGCATCGGGCGACGGTGGTG
The DNA here is from genome assembly GCA_017140615.1 of Eucalyptus cladocalyx. Taxonomy (NCBI): domain Eukaryota; kingdom Viridiplantae; phylum Streptophyta; class Magnoliopsida; order Myrtales; family Myrtaceae; genus Eucalyptus; species Eucalyptus cladocalyx. The sequence continues at coordinate 23,215,337 of CM029517.1, forward strand.
CCGTGTGGTGGCCGGATGCAAGCGCGGGTGGTGAGTGTAGAGGAGCTGGCGACTGTTGGGATGACGTCCAGTTGCAGACGCGGGTTGCAAGTGTGAGGAAGACGATGAACAGTAAATGTCCCCTCACTCCCTTGCCGATTGTACTTTTTTCTTCTGCTTTTTCCCCTCTTCATGTTTCCTCAAGCTTTTTTCTATTTCTCCATTTTTTTTACCTTTGACCCTACAAAGGAAGAAACAAAAAACTCTCTTTTTGTGTTTAAATTTCGACCTAAAATTCGGGAAAAAGCCCCCTTCGACGTGAAAACTAAAAAAAAAAAACTCAACATGGCCGTGTATTTCTATTGTGTGTCCCCCCAAAACCCTACGCAAACAACCTATTTATAAGTCACTGATTATGGTTTTAATTTTTTCAAATCGATATCTACGAAGATTCTTTTTCCAAATGCAATATTCATTTTGCCGAACGCAATATTTGCTTTTCACATCTACCCTATCCAAAATATTCATCATATCCCAGAAAAAAAATTTAAATTCCTACTTTTCACGAGATAATTTTTATCATTAATTTTTGGGTCAATTTGCTCGCTTCGTGGGTTTAGTCCAGCCTACCAAGTTAAAGCTCAAAACCACTAATTTGAACCCACCTATCATTGGTCCAACAAATAAATGTAAAAAATGCATAGTAAAAATAAATGCACATAAATCTTTATACTATGCAATTAATATATTTTTTTTTGGGATAAATTGACCCTTAATTTTTAATGCATAAATGACTAAATAGGTCACCAAAATTTAGGTGTCAACATCCATGTCCGGCCAAGAACATTATGCTTTGCACTCAAACACTTCCATTTCAAATAATGAACTTAGCCTATTTTCTTCATATTAAAAACACTTGGTAAAATAAGTGTGTGTGGACACATAGTCAAATCAGACCACAAAGCATAATATTCTCCCATTTTAAAATTTCATGATTTTATATAGTACTAAAAATCTATTTAACGTAAAAAATCGACAACTGATATTTTTCTAATTAAATACCAAAATTCCATATTTTTGAAATCATAATTCAAAATCATAAATCAGCATCCAATTGCATAAATTAACAACAAATTGCACAAATCAACTACACCATGATGATCAGCACAAAATTCTAACGATCAACTATCCCGGTATAATTTTCGCTAAATAATAAATAATTAAATAAATTTCATTTAATTAAATAAATTGCAAAATATTTAAATTAAAGCACTTAATTAAATGTACATAACCTAACTAGGCTAATTTAATTTAACTAACTAAACTAATTAACTAAACTAACTATATTAATCCAAATAACCTAGCTAAATAACCTAACTAAATAATCTAACCATCTAGTCTAGGTAACTAATTTATTCTAACTAATCTAGTTACAAGAACTAACCCTCACTAATCTCTCATTAACCCAGTAATCCACCATAAGCATAATTAACCTCCTAACTAGAGTTTAGGAGGTAAACTCATTGGATTAGCAAATAAACCAATTCTCGGTGACGATGATGCAAAGGCGAGCAAGACTCGGGCCTATGGCGACACCCAAGTAGGCTTGGAAGGGCCTAAAAATAGCCTTGGAAGGCCTATGACCCAACTAGGACTTCGATTTTATAGCTAGCTGGAGAAGCTGGTTAAGGGGCTCAATTGAGCTTGAAATGATGGGCTGGACAAGCTGGGCGGACGGGCGGCTTGGTCACGGTGCGAGGGACAGTGGAGATGGTCAGGCGGTGGTGGCTGGCGGTTGGAGCAGCTTAGGCAACCGGACGACCAAGGCATGCATGCTAGGGATGCGAATGGGGACGAGATTGCAAGAAGGGGCAAGCTGGTGCTTAGGCGGCTCGGACGGGCGACGAGGGGGCCTAGCGGTGGCTTGGGAGCTAGTGGCTGCTTTGCTAGCTCTGTTGTAGCACAACAATGGAAGAGAAAGAAGAAATAAGAAGAAGCAAAAGTTGGACAACAAGGAGGAGGGAGCTTGGTCGAGAATTAAGGGGGAGAGAGGAAGGGAAGCAAAGGGACAAGGGGAGAGGAAGTCAACCCAAAATATCCAAGGTACTTGAGTGAATTTCACTCTTATCTTCAGCCAACATTGGTCAATTGGTCACCCAAGGCCAATTTCAACACGAACCTTCACCAATTGAAGCCAAATTGAAGACCAACATGTAGCAGCCCCACTAGCCTACGAATTTGCTGATTTCCAACTTCAATTTCTTCACAATTTTCTCCAATTTGATGGCCAAATTTGTTGAGGAGGAAGCCCATGCTCATTCCACATTGCCTTCACAAACTAGTGCGTTTTGAAGGCTAAAAATCCACTCCAAAATGGCCATTTGAATTTCTTGATCTAGTTTTGCCAAATTTTGATTTTTCGCCAAAAATCCAAGCTCATCGAAAATTCTTCAAATGATGAGTCGACGTCCTAAAATAAATCTTGACATAGTGAAACTTTTGATTCTTGAAACCGGGTTCAATTTTGCGGTAATTTTAATTGAACTCAATTTTAGCATGACTTAATTTATCAGGTAGCTTTTAAGAATTTTTAGCGTGTTTGACCAATGGTCGATTATTTTAATCCATAATGTGCATCTTCGACTCATAGGCGACTCTCGGTTGTCGTAAAAATCCCAATATTTCAATTACGGGCACCGTGTACAAAATAGACATCAAAAATCGGTTTAGTGATGTTCAACACGAATTTTGCAATTATGTGGAATCACATATACTTTAATCACGTGCCTCTATTGAATCAACCTATCTCCTGCCTCTAATCGATTTTAAAGATGCCATATTAACCCTTGTATATTAGCATTATTGAATAGTCGATTTCTGATCGAATTCTAAGTATGTCGCATTTATATTCTTTAACGGCTTTACCTGATAGATTAATTATCTTGTGAGTGATCAATTTAGAGAAAAAGATTATAGGTGTGTCAATGAAAACCCCATTTCATATAATCAGTATAACGTCGAAAATCATGATGTCACTGTGGCACCCCTTGATGGCCCTTGATCCATTAGGGTTGCCACAGTTTGCTTACCTTTCACTTTCCTTAATCACATGTCACTCTGATACCATTTCAATTGTAGCGGGTCCATACAACCAGGGGGTTTACATCTTTCAGATCGATCCCTTACATAGGTCATATAATGGAAGCATATCTAACAACTCCATTCCCTTTGTTCAGAAAACGATGCACACCTACTAAACATTTATAGGTAAAAGCCAAACACTTTTATTTACTTAAACCGGATGAACATCATTCATCGGTACATCAAAATGCCGTAGTCTTCTACACTTGGCTATACTTCAAAAGATGACCGACATCTCCTCCAACAGTCGTATATTTAAGGTCCATCAATCAGTATTGGCGTCCAACAGTTCTTTCCTTTGCTATCCTCCTCCTCGGGGTCATATCCAACCACTTGATCCATCTACCGGTGGCAGTGGCAGCATATGTATCTTATCTAGTCTGAAATGTTAGTCCCCAAAAGGAGTGAGTATAGCCACTTAGCAGTAAAGATCCACTAAACTACACAACGCGTTAAACAGAACAATCAATGTATCATGAATAAAACACATATCATTCATGCATTCAAGCATACCTCACCTTACAGCCATGCATATATCACCATACGACATGCATAATTCACTATGCACTTGTACTTGTATCATCAAGTAGCCATGCATACATCATTATGCAACGTGCATATTCCACCATGCACTCATCATTAAATAGCCATGCATATATTACCGTGCCATATGTACACATCCATGCGCATGATTCATGATTCATATCATCCATGCTATCATGTATACATTCTCGTGAGATCCATTCAAGCCTTCATGATCGCATTCTCAATGTCAAATAGCATCAATTTACTTTCATAATCAGATCATGCATCATGCCATATGCATACACCCATGTACATAATTCAATTTCAATATTTATCTTTCACAAGGATCTCATCCTTTTTTTTCCAGGGACCAATGTTTGCATCCCACAATTTATCGCTCGCATCCAACCTAGCATCACGAGGAGCCTTCGGCACACACCTCCGAGCATCCGGCACACACACTTCGAGCATCTCGCATCCCACCTGGCATCACGAGGAATCTCCAGGGCTCGCCATGAAAATGGTTACCCCTATCCTCCGGGCATGCATCATGATACAACCCCTCACCCTCTAGGCATGTATCATAATACAACCGAGCATCCCGACACTCCCGGGGAAAACCTTTGGGCATGTATTCATAATACAATCAGACATCCAAAGGGCATTGACTCATTCGAACCTTTGGGCATCCCGACTCCCGGGGTATTGTCGGCTCACACCTTCGACGGTCTTGTTACCATCTCAATTTACATTTATACATGTATCTCAATTTCAACATAGTATTTGATGCAACAATATCAAGAGTCTCAACTAACTTTTCATGCCATATAACTAGGGGTGAGCAGCGGTCTAGGGTCGACCCTGGACCGACCCTGGACCGGCCCAACCCTGCCGGTCCTGGTCCGGTTCCCAAGGGGACTGGGTCGGTCCTTGGTCCTGAAATTCTAGGACCAACACTGTGCGGGTTGGTCCTCGGTCCTGAGAGTTTTGGGTCGGTCCAACCCTGGACCAACCCTATATATTATATTATATTTACATTATTTATAATTCTTTTGTATATTCAAACCTAAGTAAATGTTTGTTCAAAAAAAAAAAACTTAAGTAAAATGATGTGAAAGCCGTTGACTCCTTAGGCTCAAAGTCATGGATGGACGACATCCAATTCCAAAAGGTGTGAAGTTTACGCCATAAAGGTCTTCATGGCCTCCTCCTCCACAGTCTAGAGTACGTTCTTCACCGTGAGGACCAAGGACTCCTCACGATCCGACTCGCAACGTCCAAAACGGCGCGAAGTTTACACCGTAAATCTCCTCATGGCTTCCTTCCTAAAAGTACGTTCTCTTCCATTCTATCTTCTTTGTTCTTCAATTTGCCAAAATCAAAAGTAGCAACATCCCGCTCGCCGCATTGTGGACCCTATCTTGTCCCGTATCTCGATGAGTGGTTAGTAAGTACGAAATTTTTATTATTGTGTCATCTTAAATTTGCTGAATATGAATTGGTATTTATAGTTTAGTTGCACAATGCCGCATTGTAGATAGATGTGTAATTTGAATTTGTAGGTTTGCTTTTTTATGGAGTATAAAAAACAAGATGAAAAAAATTATCGATCGGTCCCGGGTTGACCCTGGAACCGGACCGAACCCATTGGGTCGGTCCGGTCCTTGGTCCCAGGCTCAATAGGGTCGGTCCTCGGTCCTAAAAATTGAGGACCAACACTGTACGGGTTGGTCCTAGGGTTAGGGGTGGCCCGGACCAACCCGGACCATGCTCACCCCTACATATAACACGCCATATGTCATCACATATGCAGCAAAATCAATCACTCAAAGTATTTCATCACATGGATAATTTCATTTATTTTTCAAAACACATCAATTTTTTTTTCAAATAAATCAGAATGCATTCCTCTAATTAAAACTCCAGAAAAATTAGTAAATGACATTAATAAATTCTAAAAACTTGATACATTATAGATGAGACCCTAAAGGCAGGTATCTCATGAATAACATCATACCAAAAGAACCTCACACTAAACAGCACGGTCCATGCATCACAGTTTTCAAAACTTCAATATTTCAACTTGCACAGTTTCGGAAGAAATTTAAATTAAATACGCAAATGATCTCCAAAAATTCTGAAATTTTGATATGTTTTAGATAATTCCTAGAGGTAAATACCTCATGAAGTCATTGAAACCCAATTCGTTCTAGGTTAATATATATAGACGATTCTTTCTCCCTGTTCTTGGTGTCATCTTTTCCCAGATTGTCATCTTCCAAAAGAAACTCATTTCACCGACCTACATATGTTCGTTTCTTCCAAATGTTCAGTATGTTATTCCTTGGAACATTACCTACAACTTTCATTAAGGACACACGACCAAATTTTAACTGTATGATTTTATAAAAATCACGAAATCATACTAGGTCTAAGCAGCGTTTTTCCTAGATCCAATTCCTTCAAAGAACAAAATTTCACCAACCTATTATTGTTCATTTCCTCTAAATTTTTGATATGTTCTACCTAAAGAAGTAAAATACAACTTTTGTTAAGAGATCAAAGTGAGATTTTCACAAGAAGGTTACTTTACAAACCACGAAACCATTGAAGGTCATCACAACGAATTCCAGATCTAGTCTCTCCAAAGAAAAATCATTTCACTAACCATTTCTTGTTCGTTTTGTCTCAAATTTTAGTATTTATTCTTCAAGGTGTTCTCTACAACTTTCATGAAGAAATCGAAAGAAGATTCTGACTAAAAAGTCACATGCAACACATAAACTCAAAGATGGTCAAACTGGTCTTTCCAGAAATAGCATGCATGACTAACGAATCTCTCTCCATAGCTCCGAAGTTTCATCCCATCTACCACGACCAAGACTTACCATCTACTACACATACATACAGCAATGCAAAGGGTAGGTTTTAGGACTTCACTTGCCTCTAATTCCTTAGCTTGACAGCAAGCAAAACCAAAAGCTCGGGCTTGGCTCAACGGTAACAAAGACGCGATGGTGGCAGCTCACACTAGCACGGATGGAGGGCGGCCTTCCTTCTCAGCCCTCACATGCACAGACCGCTTGCTGCTCACCCTCTCTTTTGGTCTCTCACTCAACCCTCTCTCCCTCTCTCAATTGCTCGGTTCACTCCCTTTCTCTCTCTCCCTTCAATTCCGAAACCCCCTCCCCTTTTGTTCTTTGATTAATAGTTAATCACCCTTTCTTTTGCATGTAGGTGACAAGTGTTCTCATGGAAAGGACAAGTGGAAGATGCATGGACAAGTGGTGAGTAGCCTTTTGCATGCTAGAGACACATGGAGAATCCCTCACGCCACTTGTCAATCTCCATGCAAAGGTGATGGCCCTCAATGGGCCGGGCTTGGGCCAGGCCTTTGGTCGACCAAATGGGGGAATTGGTGTGCTGGTTTTTGGGGAGTTTTGGGCCTTAAGAAATCAACCCACACCTTTTCCTAATAATCCACCCTAAATCTCCACTTATAATAACTTAATTTCAATTATTCACATGGTCATAAAATTTTGCAACATTAAATCATAAGAATCAAATCTATAAGGTGCATAGTGAACAACAAAAATCCTCCTTATCAAATTGTCCTATAGCACCAACCTTGATCATTCATTAACATAAGATATATTTCTATCCAAACAATTCTCCATTAAAATACTTGGCATTAATCTATAACAATTCTTTGGTCTAAAGGCCATAACATAAATCAATAACACTTCCATCACCTATTCATGGTTCATGGTATATCTAGGGGTTATTATGAAATTTTGGGATGCCACAATTCTCCCTTCCTTAGGGAATTTCGTCCTCGAAATTAGACATTTCCTATGTCTCTTGAAATAAGTGAGAGTACCTTTCCCTCATTTCATTTTTACTTTCCCATGTGGCTTCTTCCACAGCATGATGTCATCATAATATCTTAACCAATGGTATTTTCTTGGTCCTAAAAATTTGTTCCTTTCAATCCAACACTTGCACAGGCTCTTCAATGTACCTCATTTTCTCATCCACTTTGATGCCTTCATGATCGAGTATGTAACCAAGGTCTGGCTAATACTTCCTCAGCCATACGTATACTTTTCTGAAAACTATTGTTATACACAAATTCTACTAGGTATAACTTTTCATCCCAACTTCTTTTAAAGTCAAGGATGCAATCTCTTAACATGTCCTCTAATGCTTGGATCACTCTTTTCGTTTGTTCATCCATTTGTAGATGAAAAGCAGTACTAAATGGGAGCTTCATCCCTAAGGCGGTTTGAAGACTTCGCCAAAGATTGGAAGTAAATCTTGAGTCTCGATTCGATGTGACAATTATAAGAACACCATGTAAGCATACCACTTGGCTTACACATAAATTAGCAAATTTATCCATTGGATAATCTACGCGAACTGCTAGGAAATGGGTAGACTTAGTCAAGCGATCTATTATCACCTAGATAGAGTCATGACCACTTAATGTCCTTGGTAATCCTTGCACAAAATCCATCATCACATGGTCCCTTTTCCATTCTGGTATATCTAACGGTCTCAATCTAACACACCATTTAGCCGAATTATTCCTATACCTTTGTCACCAGCAATTCAAGCCTAGAACCATCAAAATCGACACCATTAACAACTCATTTGGTTCAGTCCAACAAAGACATTCACTACGATTTCACTGCAACATAGATTCAAGCCTAAAATATAGCATCATTCCTTCAATTCTTGTTAAAAAAGGTGGGGGTATTGTCGTCCCATCAAGTCTTCACTTTCCCATGTTGCTCCTTTTATTTTCTGGGTGTTACCAAACCACTTTGACCAAGGGAACTGTCTTGGTATGTAGCACTTGTTCTTTGCGATCCACAATTTGAATTGGTCTCTCTATGTACGACACTCTGTCATCCATGTCTAATTCTTCAAAATTTAGCACGTGGGTTGGATCAAGCTTGTACTTTCTTAACATCGACACGTGGAAGACGTCATGCACTTGCACTAGTCTTTGCAGCAATGCAAGACGATATGCCAAAGTCCATATTCTCTCTCGAATCTCAAAGAGACCAATGTACCTCGGATTCAACTTCATTTTCTTGTTAAAGTTCAAAGTATCCCTCATTAGTGACATCTTTAGAAAGACGTGCTCACCAACTTGGAATTCAAATATTTTTTGACGCTTATCTGCATAACTTTTCTAGCGACTCCGAGTGGTCTTTAGTCTTTCTCGTATAACTGCAACTACATCCACTAACTGTTGAACTAACTCTGGGCTGGTAATATTTCATTCTCTGACTTCATCCCAACAAATTGGAGTTCTACAGGCTTTGCCATACAATGCTTCAAACGGTGCCATTTGAATGATCTACTGATAGCTGTTGTTGTAGGCGAACTCAACTAGATAAAGCTGTTCCTCCCAGCTTCCCTTAAAGTCCAACACACAAGCTCACAACATGTCTTCGAGGGTTTGAATCATCCTCTCAGATAGGCCATCTGTCTGCAAATGATAGGCCATACTATACTGCAGCTTCGTTCCCAAGGCAGTCTGTAAGCTTTTTCAAAAGGCTGTTGTAAACTTCGGGTTTCAATCAAACGTAATCATCACTGGAACTCCATGTAGCTGAACTACCTAGCGCACGTACAAATTAGCATACCTATCTAATGCGAAATCCTTTCATATGGCAATAAAGTGAGCAGACTTCGTCAATTTGTCAACCACAACCCATATGGAATCATTACCCCTCTAACTCCTTGGTAACCCCATCACAAAATCCATTGTGATGTGTTCTCACTTCCACATAGGAATCTTGAGAGGTTGCAACAATCCTCTCGGCTTGTAGTGTTGTGCCTTCACTTGTTTAGCGACATGTCTGGCAATATTCGCCTTCATACCAGTCTACTAATAATGTTGATGTAGATTCTGATATATCTTTGTACTACCTGGATGAATGATGTAATTGCTACGATAAACTTCTGACAAGATCTCTTCCTTAAACTCTACATCATTAGGCAAACACAATTGTCCATAAAACTTTAGTGTTTCGTCTTTAGAAATCTGAAAGTTGGGCATTCTCTCTTGCAAGATCTTTTGCGCACCAAGACGATCTCATTAGTCAAAGTGGTATGGCAACACCAAGGAACAGAAGGGGAAACCTGGGAAAGTGAAAATTCAATAAGACGACAGTACCCCCACATTTTTATTTAAGACTGGTAATGGTTTAAATTTTGAGAACGAAATTTTTATAAGAGGGAAAAGTTGTGACATCTTGATTTTCAACCCTGCTTTCGACTAAATGAAATTGGCTTTTTCATTGATGCGCCTATGGCCTTTTTCTCTGAGTTGCCACTCACGAAATAACTAGTTTATTAAGTGAAGCCGTTAAAGAATCTAAACACAACTAACTTGAGAATTCGATCAGAGATTACTACTCGACCGTGCTAATCTGCAAGGGTCAATATGGCACCGTTAAAATTGATCAGAGACCGGAGATAGGTCAATTTGACAGAGACATGTAATTAAAGTGTGGGTGATTCCATTTGATTGCAAAATTATTGTCGAACAACACTAAACCGATTTTTTTTTTTTTTTTATCAATTATGTAACACGTGCCCGTAATTAAAACATTGAGATTTTTACGACGAACAAGAGTCGCCAATAAGACGAAAATGTACAATGTGGATAAAAAATAATCGACCATGGGTCAAATGCGTTAAAAATTCTTAAAAGTTACTCAGTAGGTTAGGTCATGCTAAAATCGCATCTGGTTGAAATTAACCACGAAATTGAACCTGATTTTAAGAATCGAAAGTTCTCGTGTGTCACGATTTATTTTAAGATTATCGACTCATCTTTTCCAGAAATTTTGACGAGCCCGGATGTTCATTGAAAAATCGAAATTTGGTGATTTAATACGGAGAAATGCGGAGGGCCATTTTTGTGTGCATTTTTGGCCTCCAAGTTAAATCAAATAGTGATGGGAATGCAAGAATTTAGTGTGGGCTCCTACCTTGGCATTATTGGCCATTGAATTGAGGTTAATTGGAGATAAATTGGAGATGGTTGTGAAGACATTGAAGTTGGAAAGCATGAAATTCGTAGGCCATGGAGGCTGCAACATTTTGGACCTCAAGTGAGGCTTGTTGGAGAAGCTTGAGTGGGAAAATGGCTGTTGGTGATAGAGTTTGGACTTTGAGGACCAAGGAATGATGAAATAGATATTTGTGGTGGACTTTGGTGGCCTTTTGTCCCTCCTTCAGTTTGCAGCAGCTTCTTCCTCTTCTTCCTCAGCATTTCTCCTCCATTGTTGTTGTTTTAGAACCAGAGAACCAGCAGACCAGCTAGCCTTTATCGCAAGCCACCGCCACCCGTCCAAGCGGTCGCCCGAACTGCTCGATTATGCCTCCAGTCCCGCTGGTCAAGCACTCTTGTTGTTCGTTGAGCTGATCGAGTCCTGAAGCCCTAGCCGCCCATCACAGCTTCGTCGTCGTGGTCGCTCATCGCTGGTTGCTTGGTCGCCCGTAGCCGTCCTCGAGCCGCTATCGTCGCTGCCTGGCCCCACCGTGCCCATTCCCGCGCCATCCTAGCTCTTTTGACAAGCTACTCCAGCTAGTCCCAGAACCGAAATCCTTGTTTGGCTGTGGGCCTTCCAAGGCTATTTTTGGGCCTTTTTGGACCTCTTTGGGTGTCGCCGTAGGCCCAAGTCTTGCTCCGCATCACCGTCGCAGTGAACTCATCGACTCGTTAAATCGGTGAGTTTACTTTCTAAACTTTAATTAGGAGGTTAGATTAGTGTATATAGTTTAATTTGTGATTTAATTTAAATATTTTGCATTTATTTAATTATTTTGTAATTTATCTAATTGTTTATTATTTTCCAGAAATTATACCGGGATAGTCGGTCATCAAAATTTCGTGCTGATTGTCGTGGTGTGGTTAGTTTATGCATTTGAGTGTTAAATTGTGCAATTGGATGTTGATTGGTGATTTTGAGTTATTAATCCAAAATTTTGGATTTATGGTATTTAATTAGAAAAATAGTAGGTGTCAGTTTTTGACGCCAAAAATGTTTTTAAGTACTATATCAAATAGTGTGATTTTTAAAATAGAGTATATCACCTTTTATGGTTCAACTTGATTGTGTATCCACACACACTTATTTTACTGGGTGTTTTTAATATGAAGAAAATAAGCCAAATATATTATTTTAATTGAGGCATTTGAGTTCAAAGTATGATGTTCTTGGCCGAGATTGAATGTTCGTGTGATCGTTATGAGAACCTGTTACGAGCTTTTATGTCGGAACGATGCTTTTTCGGGAATGCCTCACATTAATGGATGCCAGCATAGTGGAGGCCATACCGATGCTCCTTCAGGAATGCCATCTAAAGGTAGATGTTGCTATGCTTGATGAGACGAGACAACATCTGGCTATGCCGAATGACCGCTGATTGTTGAGTTAGCCGTGGTCGTTGGGTCAAAACTAATTAGAATGGGACGTGTCGGAACCCCTGTGATTGATTGATATGTGTAAAGTGAAGCATTTCAATTATTGAATACATTGGATGTATGCTTATGTTATATGAATTGTACTGATGTGTAGGGAGGTGTTGAGGCGAGGTAAGTCTCATTTGATGGTGTTAGGCTGCCTCTAGGTGTATTTCATTCCTAATTGGGGTTTAAGGTGTGAGCTCGCTGAGATATTGTCTCACCCCGTCATGGCTTACAATTTTCATGTCTCTAGAAGGAGGTATGTCATGTGCGGTGTGGGGTCCTGCAGACAATGGAGTTCAAGTTTACCTACTTCCCAATTCCTAGGACCATCCTAAGCTTGGAGTAGGTTGAGACCACGGTTTGGATCAATGAGGGCACACTGTCGCAACCAGATTTTTTGGGTTCATCACCTAAAACTAGGTTAATGGATTACTAAGCCTTTAAACTTAGCTTGGGCTCTCCCAAGCCCAAATCAATTCGCAACTTATGTTTAAGCTCTTAACATACAAATGATTTTCAATCAGGAGTCGCCACTAATCAGTTTATAGTAGGTTGATTAGACACCTAAGTAAAATAATGGGATAATTACTTTACTCTTATGAACCACAGACTAAGAGTACGGGGACTTGATTATATTAGATTTTTCTAATGCCCTTTCGGTACCATTCTTTTTATCTTCAAAAATGTTTTTTGCAAGCAGCTGATTTATTTTAACCTAAATTACTTTGATGCAAAAAGTGACCACACGGATGCTCAAACATTCAAGAAATAAATTGCATCACACAAAGCAAACAATTTTTTTGGGTTTTCTCGAAATTAGAATTTTTTCATAAAAACATGCATTTTAACTACATGTACTAAACTATATGACATGAAGAAATGCAATAATTAAATGCAATCTAAATGACCTAATTCTAATGACATACAATGCAATGCAATGCAATGACATACAAAATTATTTCAACTAAAATGACACGCAACATACAATTTAGTATGCGGGTTATATGTCATGCGACATTTATTAAATGAATTAGTCTAATAATGATGAATTTCTAATTAAATGAACCTAATAAAAACTAAATGACGTGAATTTGATATTTCCATGCAAAAATGATATTGCTAGATTAAAATTCTATCTAATTTAAACTAAGGATCAAGTCACATTAAATCATAATTTAAACTAAGATATTATCTTAATCTAACATGCAATTTATCTAATATGCAATGACGTGCAAAAATGCCTTAATTCAACATAATATATGCATGATGATTTTTTTGTGTTTTTATATTAATTTCGGAATTAAAATTTCACATGCAATTCAAATAATGATAAAACTAACAACCTAAATGAATGCATTTTTTGTTTTTTTTTTGTTTTATATTTTCCTAAATTCGGAATAAAATCCATATTATAGATATGCAAGATAACAAGAAATATTCCAAAACAAAACTGAATCCTAATTCAAATATTTTTTTGGATTTTTTTAGTGATTTTCCAAAACAAGCAATTATCAACTAAACATTAAAAAACAATCAAGATATTCAATCAAATAAATGATTAAAATAATCGAAAAAATAACCTATTGTCTCACAGGTCAAATTAACGATTATCCTAACCTTAATTATCACGACAAATAGTTCAAAATAACTAAAAATCTTATCTGAATTCTTACGGATCAAATTAATAATTATATTGATTCAACACTTAAAATGCTATCGAAAAATCCCAAGAATTAATATAATTAAAAAAATAATCCGATATCTTACGAATCAAATTAATAATTATAATAATTATGAGGAAGACCTTGCGGATAATGCCTACAAAATTCATGAAATGAAGATCCCTTCAAATTTACACAATAACAACTAACTTAAAAGAAACAAATAAAATAAAGTTAATTGACAAAGAAAATAAAACTAGCTAATTTCTTTTCCTTTTTTTCTTGTTTTTTCTTTTCTTCTGAGCAAAGCAGCAAGTGGTGGCCGGTCCGGTGAGGAGTCGCCGGCGTTAGGGGATGATCGTCAGAGCTCCGGCGAGAGGAAAACAACAGCAAGCGAGCGGCGAGGAGGTGAATCGGTGGTAGCTTCACGGACAAGGGTGCCGGGTCGGACCGCGATTCGGCTTGGGTCCGGCTGCTGGGCGATAGACACCGACGATCGCGGGCGTCGGGAGTAACAAGTGGCGTCGGGCAACGGGTGGTGGTGTCGCGGCGGTTCGGGCGGTAGCAGGCAGTCGGAATCGTGGGTCAGCCGGCGGTAGGGATGGCTCGGACTTTTGGAGGCTGGACAACGGTGGTGCACGGGTCTTCGACTCCGAGTAGCAGCAGGCGGCGTTGGGTGGATCGATTACCGGCGGAAAGCGGAGGAGGGTGTCGGACTTCGCGAACGGCGAGGAACGGTGGTGAAGAAGTAGTCGCGCGGTGAGGCGGAGGAGCTTCGGGCGGAGGGCAACGGGAGGCACGGCAGCAAGGGCGTCGGATCGTCGGATCTATGCCGGGCGATCGTGGACAACCGGCGAAGTCACAGCACCTAGTGGCACGGCTGGGTCACGGTGAGGTGTAGCTCCGTTGCTTGGGTCAAACAATGGGCGAGTGCAGCGCTTTTGAAGAAGAGCTGACCGGTCAATTGTAGAGGTGGGGCAGCGGATTTGGGGAAGATGATGAACAGTAAAGGTCAAATCACCCATTTACTGTTTCGGCCTTTACGCTTCCCCCTCAAAAGGAAAAGAGCCCCCTAGACCGAAATTCTCTTCCCTCTCTTTTGATTTTTTTTCGAGAAAAGAACCCCCTGCTTTACCGTACACGACCCTTTTATAAGCATGAAAAAATATGATCTTCGGATATTTCGAAGATTTCTATAACCTCTTGATTACAAAAATCTTTTTATTCTCCTTATCTCCTAAGTATTTTCTACTGATTTTTAAAGATAAGATCACAACCCGATTTTCTCAAATTTCAAAAAGATCATCATTTCAAATCTCAATTTCAGAAAATGGGCTTGGGCCAATTTGTATTCTTCATGGGCTTAGTCCGACCTGTTAATTTAAAATTCAAAACTACCAATTCGACCCATCCACCACCGGTCCAATAAACAAATGTAAAAAATGCAAATTAAAAACTAATGCACCTAAATCTATATGCTATGCAATATATATATTTATTTTAGGGATAAAATTAACCCCTAATTTTTTAAGGCGATAAATGACTAAATGGGTTGCCAAAATTTAGGTGTCAACAGCTGCCCCTCTTTGAAGGTGAGCTCATAGAGGTTGCCTTCAAAGACAATTTGAGACCTAAATTTTGGTTATGCATATGCAATGGATGATTTTTGTTGGAAAATGAATTCCATTTTTTGATGCAACTTATATAATGTATGGAAATGCTAATGCAAATGATAAAAGACTTACTTGACTTACCTTCAAGGAGGGTAGAGTGATTCAAGATAGTTGGTATTACATGTCCAGGACTCGTACCATTCATTTGGCTTTGCAAAGAGACTGCTTTCCTAGGACTCGCCCGCCATTCTAGTAGTATGACATGGCTTTGCAAAGAGACTGCTTTCCTAGGACCCGTACCATTCTATGGTCACCTGAATAGGGAAATAGGTTTTGTCTAGAACCCGTACGCCTAAACGGGAAAATTGCTTTTCCAGGACCCCTTACCATTCTATGGTCGTCTGTTAAAGCAATAAATGTTGTTTAGGACTCGTACCTTTCTACGATCGCCTAAACTGAGATTTTGCTTGGCTAGGATTCGAACCATTCTTCAATCACCTAGCCTTGCAACAGAGATCAACTGACCAGGACCCAAACCGTTCTTCGGTCGCCTTAATCAGATTGAATCTGGAGGAAAATCTTTAGGGGACAACTTAGTCGAGTGTCGATTAAAAGGGACTCTGGGCTACAAAAAGCATGCCAAGTCGATAAAAGAAATCCGAGCTATGGAAGCACGCCGGTTTGATAAAATGGACTCTGGGCTACGAAAGCACGCCAGGTCAATTATTGGGAACATCGGGCTACAAAAGCACGCCGAGTGGATGAAAGGGGGCCTTGGGTTACGAAAGCACACCAAGTCAATATAAATGGACATCAGGCTACAAAAGCACGCCGAGTTGATAAAGATGGGCCCTGGGCTACGAAAGCACGCCAGGTCAATATAAAGGACACCTGGCTACGAAAGCACATGGGGTCAAAAAAGAGGGACTCTAGGCTACGAAAGCACGCCAGGTCAATATAAAGGGACTCTGGGCTACGAAAGCACGCCGGGTCAATTTTAAAGGACACAAGGCTACAAAAGCACGCCGGGTCAATAAAAAGAGGAACTCTGCGCTACGAAAGCACACCATGTCAATTTAAAGGGACATCGGGCTACAAAAGCACGCCGAGTCGATAAAGAGGGACTCTAGGCTACGAAAGCACGCCGGTCAATATAAAGGGACATCGGGCTACAAAAGCACGCCGAGTCAATAAAGATGGGCATTGGGCTACGAAAGCACGCCAAGTCAATATAAAGGGACTCTGGGCTACAAAAGCATGCTAGGTCGATTTAAAAGGACATCTTGATCGAGTCAAGTGTGAAGAATGGGTAGAGATACACTTACTAGATGATATCTCTGATTCTTTGGGATATGTCTTCTGGAACTTAGATATTCTATGGAGGCCTCTCACCTCCTGAATATCAAGAGCTCTTGGGTCTTTGAGAAAACATTATCTGTCAAACATGATTAGAGCAAAAATGCATTTACCAATGAAATAAGCAATTAAGGTTATTTTGGAATGCATGCTTCAAAATCTATTGAAACTTTTATCAATTCAATGAAAGTTCATGCATAATGACTTTTGCATCACCCAAATTTCCACTAGAGAGAATTATCGTTCAAGAAAATTTTCACTCACGACATGGATTTCTTAAAAATACTAAATGAGAGACTTTCGGTTAGAAAGGACTTTCACTCACTCTCCTTTAGAATGGCTATTTTATGAGAATCACTCAATTTTATCATATCGACATGGGTCCGAGTATTCTCGCAAGCGGTACGATCTTACCAATCTAAGAGGTCTTTAATAGGGACCATAATGTGGGCTTGGTCAACGGCTTAACAAAGGGACTCTTTGAGTCAAGGCTATTGAATGAAAAGTCTTGTAATCATCTCCGGGTTTACAAGTCAAGAACCCTGCAAAATGACAAAGAAATAATCTTGCTTGCACTTCTTTGAGCGATGCTTATAAACATATGAACTCCTACGTTAATTCAAATGCCATAATCTGAAGAGACTTTGTAAGGGACGTAACGTAGGTTGGGTTCATGGGTTGAGAAATGAAATGATCATTAGGCTCAAAATGTGTGTAAAATGTGAGAGTTGATGATCATCTTGGCATTGCCACTAGTTTTCTTTTTCATCATCGGGGATTGTCTTCATGAAACGCCCCATTGATGGTAGAAACTCGGCATTTGAGTTCTTTGACTATTACTCCATTGGGATTCAATTCTTGTAATTGACAAAGTCACCTATCTTGACTCTTTTTTTTTTTAAAAATTGAAAGCATCTATGGGCATTGGCCTTGAGTTTTTCCACTAGCCGACGTTCGCACCGCTGCCCCTAGTTCTCATGCATTTTTTCTTCACTTCTTTTCATGGGCATCAGCCTTACTTTTACCAGGCATACTGCTTTTTTATGCCCCTTAGTTCTATTTTGAATTCAATTTTTGCGCACAATGCATGCGTCAAGCAATTACACTTTGAATGACACTTGAACTTTCAAAGGTCCTCATCTGCCTTTTGCCTTGCCCTAGTGTGGGGGATGATCACCAATTGGGTTTAAAGAAATGAAATTGCAAGCTCAAGTGGGCTATGCAAAGGATATAAGTGTATGGGATAGAGAAAGAAATGTTCTTCATCATCCTAAGACACTTAAATTAACACATGAATTCAATGTAATAGCATGACTTGAAGATTGATGCAAGTGAGAGCAAGAAAATTTCAATTCATTTTCCTCACCTCATGATGCCATTTGATCTCTTAGTTGCCCCAATGTGGGGTGATTCTTGATAGGGGTGATTTGAAAAGAATATCCATAAGTGTATGGGCTCAAAAAAGTTAAGCAACGGATCACCTGTAGTGTTTGGGATAGAGATATGAATTGCCTCTTATCATTTCAGTTCCAATACCTTTTGCGAGAGAATTCTTTACCTTATGGATATGAACCTTCCTACACTCATCTCACAAGTGTATGAATATGGGACTGTGTATAGGATAGGGTTTGCCTTTCATCATCTCGATATCTCATTTAGTATGCTCAATCAATTCCACATCATTCATTAAATTAGTCCATCTTGATGTTCTTTAGTGGAATTGGTGGATAAAACATGGTAAGAGTCATCATGCAAAACCTGTTTTAAAAAAGAACTCAACAGCTTTAAGCATGTCAACTTCAAACAATTTTCTATACTGCAAAATGGTTTTAAGTATTCATTCAAGGATTCCTCTACAATGGGAATTGCCTCAACAGTTGATGTCTTTGGATTGTCCTTATCATTCAAGACTGAAAATCCACTTTTGCCCCCATATAAGAGAACGTGCATCAGTATGATACTATGCAACATCAAAGTAAATTCAAATTGCACATCCATTTTGGCTCGGGTTGAGACTTTATCCCAGTCGGGTCACTACCAAAACCTATCATGCCCCCTAATTTGTCAACTCTTCCACCAGGGAATGATGGTCCTCTTTTACTTGTCCCAAATCTTTTTCGTTACAAGTGCGCTCTAAACCTGTTGATCACAAGTCAAGTTTATGATCATTGAAACTTGATACGCCATTCTCAGATGTCCCTTGTCATAACAAGTTATAGAATTATGCACTGAGATAAGAAGCAAATGAGCCAGACAAACAAACAGGTTTAATCTGCTACAAGCTTTGGGAAAATGTTTTTTTTTTAGCAGCGAAACGCTTTTGTTTTCAAAAAAGTTTTTGGAAGGAAGCATGAGAAAGTCTAGCCCTCAGGATTTCTCCATGGATGATATTTTCCTTTTTCATGGTTGGATATCGTCATTGGACTAGTTTGGTATACTCCATCATGTCCTCAAAATTTGAAATAAAATTGTAATTTCATAGAATCAAATGAATTACATTATTGGAATGGAAAATGCAAACAAGCCAAACCCTAAAAGCAAAAGCGATAATTGAAATTTCAAAAAGCAGAGAATCCTAAACAAAACTTGAAATCCTAGGAGATAAGAACTTCTTCACTTAGTGACAGCGTTTGCGCCTTCATCATGGTTGGGCAGAGGATTTTTCTGATTACTGTTGAAAGAGAACGCCTTTATCCAGAGGTCTTGGACCTTATGCTTCAAAACATAGCAATCATCGTAGAGTGACCAATCTCTCCCATGTGATAGTCACACTTCTCGGAGGGATTATATGCAGGATAATGCTCGGGATTTGGTCGCTTCGGCTCAGTAGAAAGTAATCCCTTCTTTTGGAGAATAGGCAAAACTTTGGATAGGGGTCCAGGAAGAGGTGTAAGCTACCTCCTAACATTACGTCGTTGACCCGAGAACTGATATCCTCCACCTTGTTGCTCAGTAGAAATCTTAATTATTGGAGCGCGATTGGATGTATCACGATTCAGTTGAGAATAGGCCATATTAATCTCAGCTTCAGGGTCTCTCTCCTTCTTGGTAGAAAACCTCTTGTTAGATGGCTCAGTAAATCACCCTTCTCTTATCCCCATCTCGATTTGTTCTCCTACAGAAATAAGCTGATTGAAGCTTTTGACGTATGTACTGGCCATTCTGTTACGAAACTTAGACGGGAGGGTTTTCACGTACAACTTCATCAACTCTTTGTTGGTAGACTCAGGAGTAATTTGAGTAGCCAGGTTTCTCCATCTCACAGCATATTCCTTAAATGATTCGCTCCTTTTCTTTTCCATCCGCTCTAAGTCTTCTCGAGAAGGTGCGATGTCCATGTTGAACTTGTACTGTTTGAGAAACACGTCGGCCACTTCGTTCCAGGTGTCGAGGAGGTTCACATTCTTCATCACATATCAATTAAGAGCGGGCCCAATCAAACTTGCATGAAATGATTGGATCATGAGAGGCTCATTCTTGACATACTGGGCCATGCGTACGTGGTACATCTACAAATGAGCTTTTGGGCATGAAGTACCATCGTATTTCTCAAAATTCGGCATTTTGAATTTCTTTGGCATCTTGACTTTCTCATACACGGACAAGTCGAACGGGAGTGAACTCTATGACTCTTGCATTTGTTTCAACTTCTCTTCCAGCTTCGCAACACGCTCATCCTGCTCTGTCTTGGGAACGGTATCAGGCTTGGCTTTCCCAACGAGAACTAGGTCATCTTCTAGCTCATGAATTTCTTCATTGCTCATTTGGACTCTATTTCTCGGGACTATCATCTTAGGAAGAACAGGTGGAGGATTTGGATTCACTTGGAGGGATTGAAGCTGAGCTGTTATAAATTGCATGGAGGTGGCTAACTATTTGAGCTGATCTTCCACGGAGGACATGCGATCACGCATTTCAGCTTGATCGGCCATTCTAGCTCTTAATCGTGTAATAATGGATGAATGAGGCGGCTCCGTTGTCACCTAAGAAATGAACAGAATAAGCACGAAGTGTAAAGAGATAGCCAATCCATGACAATGATCTGATTTTTTTTCATTTATTCATGAAAAGTTTGTATAATAAGGGAATTTCCTAAAAGAGATTTAGAAAAATAGTCACCCCAGCAAGATCAAATTTCCCAGACATGAATTGAAAACAAATTTTCCAAAACTTTCTTCTATTTTTTTTTTTTTTTTTAAAATGATTCATTACATGGCAATTTCCTCATTTCATTTCTAATTGACAAATGGATTAAATCAATGATTGACCTAGATTGTCATGGACCGACCCAAAAGTACGACGAAATAAATTACATGGTACATGGATAGAAGACTTACTTCGCCAAAGAAAATCAATGGCAATCTAATAGACATGCACATGAAATGTGAGGCTCGATTTCTATCTAGACAGCTTAACAAAGTGAAGCTAAGAGGATGATCTGACCGTTGCAGTCTCACATTAACGTGTTAGGTCCCCCTAACTCTGGCTCAGTCAAATGGAATGTCCAATAGTCACATAGTCTCGTGGATATTGACAAACACATTCGACACCATGAAAAGACTTTCGGGGAAGAGAAGGTCAACCTCTACATAGCAGTCTCGCTTTGGAGGAAGTATCATTTTCAACACCATCCTAAAAATCCTATCGCAGCCCAGGTCCGGCCACAGGTTGTGTGTGCAATAATGTAGTGCTAAAAATAATAAAACATGCACAACAGTTTAAATGCAAACAACACTTCTAATCATGGAAACATAAATCATTAATCCCACACTCCAATCTGCAAGACAAAGGTTAGCATAGACTACTCCCCTTATACCTCCCATCTACAAAAACATTTAACACCTTAGAAATGTTAGGGACATACCTGGGATCCTCACTGCCAAACAAAAACATTTTAAAAGAAAAAGAAAAATTGGCCTAAGTCCTTTAAGTGTTTTAACACAATTCCCCAGCGGAGTCGCCAAGCTGTCACAAACAAATTTTTCGGGTTCACCACCTAAAACTAGGTTAATGGATTACTAAGCCTTTAAGCTTAGCTCGGGCTCTTCCAAGCCCATACCAATTTGCGACTTATGTTTAAGCTCTTAACATACAAATGATTTTCAATCAAGAGTCGCCACTAATCGGTTTATGGTAGGTCGATTAGACACCTAAGTAAAATAATGGGAGAATTACTTTACTCCTATGAACCAAAGACTAAGAGTATGGGGACTTGGTTACATTAGATTTTTTTAATGCCCTTTTGGTACCATTCTTTTTATCTTCAAAAATGTTTTTTGTAGGCAGCTGATTTATTTTAACCTAAATTACTATGATGCAAAAAGTGACCACATGGATGCTCAAACATTCAATAAATAAATTGCATCACACAAAGCAAACAATTTTTTGGGTTTTCTTGAAATTAGAATATTTTCATAAAAACATGCATTTTAACTACATGACCTAAACTATATGACATGAAGAAATGCAATAATTAAATGCAATCTAAATGACCTAATTCTAATGACATACAATGCAATGCAATGACATACAAAATTATTTCAACTAAAATGACATGCAACATACAATTTAGTATGCGGGTTATATGTCATGTGACATTTATTAAATGACTTAGTCTAATAATGATGAAGTTCTAATTAAATGAACCTAATAAAAACTAAATGACGTGCATTTGATATTTCTATGCAAAAATGATCTAGCTAGATTAAAATTCTATCTAATTTAAACTAAGGATCAAGTCACATTAAATCCTAATTTAAACTAAGATATTATCTTAATCTAACATGCAATTTATCTAATATGCAATGACGTGCAAAGAATGCCTTAATTCAACATGATATATGCATGATGATTTTTTTGTGTTTTTATATTAATTTCGGAATTAAAATTTCACATGCAATTCAAATAATGATAAAAGTAACAACCTAAATGAATGCATTTTTTGTTTTTTTTTTTAAATATTTTCCTAAATTCGGAATAAAATCCCTATTCTAGATATGCAAGATAACAAGAAATATTCCAAAACAAACTGAATCTTAATTCAAATATTTTTTTGGATTTTTTTAGTGATTTTCCAAAACAAGCAATTATCAACTAAACATTAAATCTAAACAATCAAGATATTCAATCAAATAAAGGATTAAAATAATCGAAAAAATAATCTATTGTCTCACAGGTCAAATTAACAATTATCATAACCTTAATTATCATGACAAAGAGTTCAAAATAACTAAAAATCTTATCCGAATTCTTACGGATCAAATTAATAATTATATTGATTCAACACTTAAAATGCTATCGACAAATCCCAAGAATTAATATAATTAAAAAAATGATCTAATATCTTACGGATCAAATTTGTAATTATAATAATTATGGGGAAAACCCTGCGGATAATGCCTACAAAATTCATGAAATGAAGATCCCTTCAAATTTACACAATAACAACTAACTTAAAAGAAACAAATAAAATAAATAAAAAAGAAAATAAAACTACCTAATTTCTTTTCCTTTTTTCTTGTTTTTTCTTTTCTTCTGAGCAAAGCAACACGTGGTGGCCGGTCCGGTGAGGAGTCGCCGGCGTTAGGGGATGATCGTCAGAGCTCCGACGAGAGGAAACCAGCAGCAAGCGAGCGGCGAGGAGGTGAATCGGTGGTAGCTTCACGGACAAGGGTGCCGGGTTGGACCGCGATTCGGCTTGGGTCTTGGCTGGGGGCGACGGACACCGACGATCGCGGGCGTCGGGAGTAACAAGTGGCGTTGGGCAATGGGTGGTGGTGTCACGGCGGTTCGGGTGGCGCGGGGTAGTCGGAATCATGGGTTAGGCCGGCGGTAGGGATGGCTCGGACTTTTGGAGGCTGGACAATGGCGGCGCACGGGTCTTCGGCTCCAAGTAGCAGCAGGCGGCGTTGGGCGGATCGATTACCGGCGGAAAGCGGAGGAGGGGGTCGCGCGGTGAGGAACGATGGTGAAGAAGTTGTCGCGCGGTGAGGCGGAGGGCAACGGGAGGGCACGGCACGGCAAAGGGCGTCGGATCGTCGGATCTATGCCGGGCGATCGTGGACAACCGGCGAAGTCGCAGCACCTAGTGGCACGGCTGGGTCGCAGTGAGGTGTAGCTCCGTTGCTGGAGTCGAACAGCGAGGTGAGTGCAGTGCTTTTGAAGAAGAGCTGGCCGGTCAATTGTAGAGGTGGGGCAGCGAATTTGGGGAAGATGATGAACAGTAAAGGTCAAATCACCCATTTACTGTTTTGGCCTTTACACTTCCCCCTCAAAAGGAAAAGAGCCCCCTAGACCGAAATTCTCTTCCCTCTCTTTTGATTTTTTTTTCGAGAAAAGAACCCCCCTGCTTTACTGTACACAGCCCTTTTATAAGCATGAAAAAATGTGATCTTTGGATATTTCAAAGATTTCTATAACCTCTTGATTACAAATATCTTTTTATTCTCCTTATCTCCTAAATATTTTCTATTGATTTTTAAAGATAAGATCATAATCCGATTTTCTCAAATTTCAAAAAGATCATCATTTCAAATCTCAATTTCAGAAAATGGGCTTGGGCCAATTTATTCTTCATGGGCTTAGTCCGACCTGTTAATTTAAAATTCAAAACTACCAATTCGACCCATCCACCACCGGTCCAATAAAAAAATGTAAAAAATGCAAATTAAAAACAAATGCACCTAAATCTATATGCTATGTAATATATATATATATTAGGGATAAAATTAACCCCTAATTTTTTAAGGCAATAAATGACTAAATGGGTTGTCAAAATTTAGGTGTCAATATACACCTCAGTTGGTACCTCATAGATTCATAACGTGGTACATCAACTTCCCTTAGGGGGTTCAGGAGGGTCCCCTTATGGGTTTGGACAGGCCTATTGTTGGGACCAGGGAATGGGAAGCAGCACACCCGATGGATCTCGACACCTCTGACGGTGTCGTAGTGGACCCTGAGCCCATGGATGAGGAGTCTAGTATCAAGATGGCTTAGCAACTCTTCTTTTTGGAGTTAGAACCTTGTGTATAGCCTAGTTATGTTTATAAACCTGGTTGTTTATAAAATGTGGTTTGTTTGAATTTGTTGTCCTGCTTTTATATCCCATGTTGATTGTTGTCTGGAGATTGTTATTTCGCTTCCGCATGTGCATGAATCATTTGGATTGACGACGCGTCTTGGGAAATTGCAATTTAGTCGACCATCGAGGGATGTGTGCGTACTCGAGGTTCGAGACGTGACATCCTGGCCCGAAGTGATATTAGAGCTAGGTTAGTGATTTGAGTGATAATGTGCGATGGGTTATGGGATAATTAGTAGGAAATGCCTTTTCTTATGCTGATGCACGTGATTGATAACTGATTGGTAGATTGTTTTGTGTGATCACTTAGTTTCTAGTTTTGTGTGGAATATGAAAGTAGGCTCTATAAGGATCGCACTATGAGCGATTAGGATGAGAGAACTCCTAGGAAGAGGTCGATAGGATTTGTCACTTGGGGTAGGACTCCGACAAGGGTAGGTATTTGAGGAAGAGCACTAGCTTAGGCTAGTGTAAGTAGAATAGTGCCGCCATAGGTCGATGTTGGTGTAGCAACACCTAGCGATCCTAGAATTGATGGGATCGTGTAGGCGCTCGAGACCTTGGGTAATTTGATGAGTCAATAGACTCATAATCAAGTTGCCGCCACTATCGCCGTTGCTACAACCGTCGTTACTATTGCTGCCAATGCTACTGTCGCTGCTGTCACCGCACCTGCCTTGTCAAGCAGTTTTTGAAGTTGAACCCGCTGAGGTTCAATGGTGCAAGAGATCCTGAGGCTACAACCCTTTGAATCCAAGACTTGGAGAAGGCCTTTGCACTACTGAGGTGCACTGAGGAAGAGAAGGTTGTCCTTATAGTATATCAATTGCAAGGCAATGTAAGTACCTGGTGAAGGGCCACTAGAGGTAGAGTGTTCCCTGAAGGTGTGGTTTCAAAGTGGAACGCCTTTGTTGAAACTTTTAATGGCAAGTACTTTTTTGACAGTGCTAAGGAATAGAAGATGG
This sequence comes from Eucalyptus cladocalyx, assembly GCA_017140615.1. Taxonomy (NCBI): domain Eukaryota; kingdom Viridiplantae; phylum Streptophyta; class Magnoliopsida; order Myrtales; family Myrtaceae; genus Eucalyptus; species Eucalyptus cladocalyx. Next base: position 23,241,154 of record CM029517.1, read on the forward strand.
AGGAATTCCAACACTTTTGTCAGGGTCTAATGTCAGGGTCTAATGTCTGTAACCGTGTCACCGCCTCCCTCTTGCCCTTACGTCATCCCAACCTTTTATTTCGTGTGTCCCAGCTGCTGGTCGAGCCAAGCCAAAGCCTGTTTGGCTGCCGGTTGCCTCACCAAGCCGTCCATCGGTCCACTGCCCGCTTGGCCTCACCAACCGGCCTTTGTTTCCTTGTTTTTAAGCTCAATACAGAAACTTTGTTGGTGGGTTTCCAACACTATTCCGAGGCCGTTTTGAGGTGGTTCTAAGCCTCGAAACCTAGGTCCGCTTTGAGAAGAATCGTCCCCCATCGCGTTCCCGTCGATTTGAACCGACCGGCTCGCCGAACAAGTGAGTTTGCTCACTAAACCTTACTTAGTAGGTTAATTATGCTTAAAAATTGTTTATGTTAGCTTAATTATGAATTAGTGATAAGCTAGGATAGTTAGATTAGCCTTAGAATGGGTTAGTGTAACTTAATTAGTGAGATTTGTACAATTGATCATGGATTAATCAAATCTAGTGAAGTTCCTGCAGTTTTGGTTTCTGGACCCTCACCATTTGCCATTTTTTGTGAATCAAAATGAGTTACGAATTTGAGGTTGATGCCTTATTGAGAAATGTTTTAGACATTCTCAGCTACAACATATATTTTTCTTAAGGTTTTTTAGGGATTTAAAAGAATGAGATATCAGCTCCGTCATTTTCAAACAAACCCTCAGTTTTCGTTGGAATTGGTGACTTTTTAGGATTCTTGGGGTTTTTATCTACTCTTAGAGTTTGAATTTCAAAATGGTTTCTTTATAAAAGCTGTTTCTTATATTTTCTAGTTTAACATACTTAAATTTCAAATCAAATGAACATGGTTTAGACCTCAAACCAAACCAATTTTGGAAAATAAACTTTTTGGAAAACGGACATAGTTTTGTATTTGATTGAACGATTTACTGGAATGAATATAGAAAGATCTGGGTTAAGGTGTCTTCATAGAAAATGTTTGTTTATGTGTCTTTTACAACATATTCAAATTTAGGAATCTTCCAAACTTGTTTGATTAGATTGCTGGATTTAAACTTGGAGACATGCGAGTGGGTCTATTTTGCCGGTTATGGCCAGTTATGATTTTGTGATGATTCTTGAGGCTTTGATTGTTGGAAATTACATATTTGATATATGGTTGGTTTGTGACAAGTGTTAGAATTTATCTAGAGTAGTTCAGTAATTTTCTAAACTCACTACAGCTTCCAATTAGGCTATAATAGGCCTAAGTTGAATTTATTGCATTTATTTAATATTTTTTCATAATTGATTATTTATTTATTTATTTATTTATTTTCCGAAAATTCAACCGGGATGGCCGGTGACCAAAATTTTATGCTGAGTTCAGTGGTGCTTTTTGTTTATTTAATTAAGCACTAGATTGTGATAATTGAGTGAAATTGGTGATGATGAGGATTTATCCCAAAAATTGGATAATGTAGGTATAAATCTAAGAATTGTTGAGTAGGACCATGATATCACTAAATCTAAGAAAATTACTTAGTGGGGTCATGATTTCCACTAAACCTAGAAAATTGCCAGGTGGGGCCGTGATGATTACCAAATATAGAAAAGATTCCAGTGGGGCCGTGATTACCACTTAATCTAGGTTGTGTCCGTTGGGCCGAAATTAAGAGTTGAAATTAATTAATCGAAATGACCATGTGATGGTCTTGATGATATATAATCGACTAAGTTAATTGATCATGAGTTGATTTATCTGATAAGATAATGTGATTGTCAGTATTATGAATTGACTAACTTGCATGAAGGAACTGAGGCCAAGGTAAGCCTCTGTGATTGTATGATTGTGTGATTAAGACGTTTTAGGTATATTACTCTCCTAATCGGGGTTTAGAGAGTGGACTTATTGAGACATTGTCTCATTGATTATTGTATAACCATTTTTAGGTCCTTAAAAGGTGGTCATGGAAGACTGAAGCCCCGAAGTTTGTGGAGGTGGAGCCCAAAGGATTGGCGTATTTGTCCAACTAGTATGTCATAGGACAATTCCCTTTTAAGAGTCAATCATTTGAAGTCTTGTGGCTGTAGATTTTTGTATTTGACTTGGTGTGTATTTAAAAGCATGTTTGTTTGAAAATCTATTGTCCTGCTTTTCTATCCTGGGATGATTACTATTAGGGGATTTATTACTCACTTCCGTAAGTGCAATAAAAAGAAAAGGTCGGTGACTCGTCCTGGGAAGTCGTAAAATTTTTATTGACCAAAGAGGGATGTACGCACACTCGAGGATTGGGGTGTGACAAAAAGAGAGATTGCCTTAGTTATCATGAGCTTGATCTATTATTTGGGGAAGGATTGCTTATTTGAAAGGGGAAGAGAAGAGACGTAAGGCGTGACAGAGAAGCATGCGCCATATACTAGCCTAAAACTACTCATTGGTCTCATGCTAGGATTTGGAAGAGTGAGAAGACACGTTTCTAAAGTAAGGAAGTTAACTTCCTTCTTTCGGTTACCTGACAAAACACCATACCTTGTGCCAAATCAGATGTTTGCAGGTTTATATAAACTTGATTAACTTGCTTGACTCTCTAACCCTAGGTGTATATCTCATGTTTAGATCTATTATTTGGATGTTGTATGATGAGATTTGATGATGCTGTATTGATTGAAGATGAGATTGAAACATGATTTTACATGTTTACTTAGTTCTGCAAAAATCGTAGGTTTTGAACTAACTTTTTGTTAGGGCTGATCTGAGGTCTTAAACCTCGTTATTTGGCTTTGAGATGTTCTAGACATTCAATCTACATTTGATAATATTCGATTTGATATGTTAAGGGCCTCAAATGGAGTTCGTTTGATACCTGAAATCCATCTCGAAAGTTGGATGATTTCTGCTGGATTTATGTGATGTTTTGGTGATTTTGGTTTTTGAACGTGTTGTTTGTTTACTGATTTTCTACTGATTTTTGTGTTTTGATTTTAGATATGGTTTTCCAATAAAAATTGTACGAAATTATGTTGGTCATGACATATCTTTTTTCTATAATTTTTAGAGTTGATTTGATTAGGCAAATCTTCAAAAAATCATCACCATACTGTCCTGCCCTGTTTGAGTGTGACTCATATTTGCTTTGAAATGAGATAGTAAACTTGTTCGATTGGATTTTCATCCTTCACAAAAGTCATAGAATGCATCATAAGATTTCTAATTAGGTATAATTCATGCCAAATAATCATTTTTTACTAGGTCAATCGCTTGCGTGAAGACATTTTCAAACTGCTGCAATTTGAAAGATTGATTGTATTGTCCTGTCTTCTCATTTTCGTGTTGGTTTTTGCAAATCAAACTAGACTTTGATGTCTTCACAAAAAATAGTCATAACATTGCATTCTACATGTAGGAATTTTCGTACAATTTTAGAAAACCATTCACGTTCTGTGCAACTCCTGCTGCAATTGTGGCTAATCATGTACCTATAACAACATCTTCGTTTGAGCTCCTTAAGAGCAAAATTAGTGAGTGATGCCTTCTTGAAATACTTGGAGTATGTCACAAGCTTTGTAATGATGTATGGTATGCCTCATTTAAAGATCGTTTACTATGTGAAAATCATGTACGAAATTGACATGTTATTATTGAAATTATCATGTAATTTGTCATAAGTGCTTCTTATTGGTAAGTCACCTGTAAATGTTAATGAATTTGTGTAGTTTTTTGTGCATCGATCTAGGGTTAAATGATCGCATTCAACCCTACTTCATGTTCAAATTTCATAATTTTCATGCATCGTATGGGTAGTTTAGCGAGCCAATCATCATGCATCATTTTCTGCCTTCCTTATAACTGATTTGCACACTTTGGAAATTGCCATCATTTGACCATGAATTCGGCCCTAATCAAACTCGACATCTCTTAGAAATTCTTAGGGAACATCTTATTCTTTCTAATGACGCTGATTTTGCATCATTTGCATATCATTTGACCCATTTTCCATATTTGAAAATTTGCCCTGAAATCTGCTATGAGTGAAATTCGGAATGCTAGTTCTGTCATTGTAGAGTTAGACCTTTTATTGTTTTCACATGGATTTTCTGGTAAAGATTTTAAGGTCGAGTCCTGAATGAAATTTTCTTATCATTTTCATGACTATATTGTGGTGAAATTTCATAATTTTTAGACATATTTTATTTGGACAAATTGTTATTGATTTGCTATGAAGTGTTGCTGCCGTATTCTGTTTCTGATGCGATGCTATGCATTCTTGAATTTTTATAAATTTATACGTAGCTTATCTTAGGGAACTTCCTTCACAAAAATTGTTCCTTGTTGAGTGCTCGATGTCTTTTAATTTTCTTGGAGCAAATTATCCATGGGTCATACCCCAATTGCCCTGGTTTTGATTTCCCCGTTTGATGGCTTCTACTATGATTCCTTGATGCAATTCTTTTCTACGATTTTTTAGAATGTCGTGTATGCTGAGTTGGGATTATATATCCTCATGAGATTTATTTCAAATTTTCCAGTCTTTGTTGTCGAAAATCCTTGAAAAATGAAAAGGTCTTTTAGTGACCTTTCGTCAATTTCTTCCGAATTTAAGCAAAAGTCAATTTTGCATGATTAAGATAGATTTCGTGTATGTGAGGTCTTCAACATCAAATGTTTTAGCATCCCCCAAACTTTCGATTTTAGATTGATTCATTTCAAGTTTGGATCGTATTTAAAATGCTTGCAACATCCATTAGTAGTGCATAATATGCATCTCGAATTAGCCTTGATAATTAAATGCACCTCATAGCTATAATGGAATCCTATCTCACTTGCATTATTTTCTCTTCAATTTGACATTGCACTCATCCAGGTTTGAACCATGTTTACAATGCTTGCGATATCTATTAGTGGCGCATGATATGTGCCCTGGATTAGCCTTGGCAATTAAATGCATTCCATAGCCAAAATGTACCTATGTCAAAACACCCCATATTCTCATCAATGTTTCAATTACATCTAAAACGTTTTTGAGGCATCGTATGAGTCATGCATGCAAAACATCACTTCATTTGTTAGAAACACATGTGATCGTGTGTGGCTCTTGATGACTGAATAAGTGATCTAGTGTTGGCTTACCAATATTGTTTGATTGGTTGAGAACCAAGGCCCGATGGCCTGCATGCATGTTTACTTTCAACTATGTATGTGATTTTTAGATGTATGCATAAGTGTAATACATGATGTCATGGGGACTTTGTATCATACTTAGAACCTATTTTAGGGGCTTCTTTAGCATTGGTTGCCACGTGAGAATACAAATAGTGGCCAATAGCTATGAGTCACTTTAAAAATGGATTGGGTAGGCATTCTAAGTGGATCGTTGCATGAATCACAAATGCCGATCCCGAGGCCAAGTTTGATCAATTAGACATATTTTCTTAATTTCTTGACTATTTTTGTGATTGTGATTGTTTTTGTATGTTTGTAATGATGATTGTTTCTTTCACATTGTAAGTACCTAGTCTTAGTATTAGTTTAGGCTTAGCATAGGTCCATGGAGGTTGTAATCCCCAAGACGTGAAGGTGATGGATAGTCGATGTCCAATCTGGCCTTCTTTTGTACCAATGATTCCCTGATATATGTTTTGGGTTGCCTCGAGTTGTATAAATGCCCGACGAGTTGCAAGTTTTATTCTTTCGATTTACTTTTCTTTTAGGATTGTATTTTAGATTTACCGCTTTCCTTAACTATTTTTGGATGTTTACTTATTGCACCATCCTTAAATTTTAATTGATTTTTTTTCTTTTTTCTCTTTTGATAGAAATAGAATAGCATGAAATTTGACCATCGACGTATGATCACCTAGTTAGTTTTTTTCATTGGCATGAAAAAGTAAAAAAAACGCGCATGTTGGACACCTTAGGAAATAAGACAAATTGTTAAGTACCAAAAGAGTGCTAATATAAATTTTAGTGTAACCCAAGTCCCCAAATGTTAGAATCTTTGGTTGCATCGATGGACCACCGACCCTTGATTGGGTTTTCTAACCAGCCCCTAAAAACGAGTTAGTGATGACCTATAACTTTCATCTATGGTGTCAACAATCTTAAACAACTTGTAAATAATAAATGAATATGTCATAAGGGGTATGGGTCTTGACAAGACTTATCATGGTTTAGCATACTCGATATGAAAATATCCTAAAGGATGAAGTGACGCCATCTTTATAGATGAGTGTACTATCAGGAGAGCTACCATGGTAAGAGTATCTTTAAACTTACCTTTATGTCAGATTTCCTTTTGACCTTAAAATCGTTGATCAAAATGTCTCATGAGGTTGAGGTAGAGTCACGACAACTCCCGCTGTTACAGGAGGTGCGACTTTGGGAGAGCTCACGACAGTGATTGAGCAAACTCATATGGTTGATCCTCGATGTTAGATATTTTAGCCTTTCTTCTGGTATACTATTCTATATTCCACAACTTGCCAATGTCTGCACCATGTTATTGGATTCAAATCAAATTTTCCCCCTAAACCTGCGGTTGTGCCTTGCTATTCTTAGTTGCTAAGTTCTACCATCTAATGCCATTGCCTTAGCCTTGAAGTCTCTACATGATTTAGCAGGTCATGGATCAAATCAGTGATTCATGTTTAATTGGTGCTGGGTGAAAAAACGGGTGCGAGTTTAACACTCTTGAAATGAATTTGTGGCGTGGAGGGACAGATACAATTAATTGATAAGGGCGTAGAGGCAATGATGTGGAACAGAGTTGCTTCCGTATGCATATAATGTTATTCTTTTGTGATGCAGTTTTATGAATAGATCACACCGATTGAACTATATTGATGCCTGAGTTATTTTATTTCTATATTCACTTTTTCACGAGAAGGCTAATGAACAAAGTTGAACGTTGCTAATTCATTCCAAAAGAGGGATTGCCTTAGATATCTTGACCTTGGTTCATTATTTGGGAAAGTATTGCCTATTTGACCAAGGGAAGAGAAGAGACATAAGATGTGAGAGAGAAGCATGCGCCATATACCAGCCTAAACTACTCAGTGGTCATATGCTATGATTGGAAGAGTGAGAAGACAAGTTTCTAGAGTATGGAAGTCAACTTCCTACTTTCGGTTACTTGAAAAGGCAACATACTGTGCCAAATCAGACGTTTGCGGGCTTATATAAACTTAATTAACTGACATATCTCTTACTTCCCCAGCCGGCCACAAAAAATGAGTTACTTTATCAGTTCAACATTCCTCGTGCAGCAATGATTAACTGACCCCTGCCGGCCATAAAAAATGAGTTACTTTATCAGTTCAACGTTCATCACGGAGCAATGATTGACTGACCCCTGCCGGCCACAAAAAATGAGTCTACTTTATCAGTTCTATGTTCCTCATGCAGCAAGCTTATGAATGGCGTATTTGATTGCTTCATCTTCATTTGATACCAGTACCGTTGGTCTATATATACGTATAAGAATATATAGCATTCCAGTTTTTCTTCGGAGTTGACATTTGTGCCTACACTCTCACATATGGCTGAGCTAATTGGAACAGAATCAGATGGTATAGATTCCATTAGAAATAAGTTATCAGAGCTAGAAAGGAGCCTGAGATCATCATTTCGGCTTCAGGGATCAAGTTTTAAAAGCACTTCGGCTATAAGCAAGACAAAAGATGATACCAATGATGAATATGATCTCCAATGGGCTGCCATTGAGAGGATACCAACTTTTGAGCGGTCGAGGTCGTCACTGTTTGAGTGTGAGATTGATGGAAGGGCAGTTGATGATAAAGGAAAGAAAGTGGTTGATGTTTCCACGCTTGGTGCATTGGAACGTCATTTTTTCATAGAGAAGCTCATCAGGCATGTCGAGAATGACAACCTTAATTTGTTGCGCAAGATCAGAGACAGAACGGAAAAGTAAGCTAATTCTTCTCCTCTTGATAATGGGAGTTGCATCTATATTCAGAAAGTCGAATGGCTATGGAGTTACCTGGATACATTAAACCTGTGGCAGCATAAAAGATTTGTGCAGACCTAAGCAGCTGAGACCCCGAAAGTTCATTAACAGATGAAAACACTTCTGTTCATAAAATGTGTTCCAATATACATGCTTCCATTTGATCTTGGTAAGAGGCCACACCATGCCTGCCCATGTTGGCCAACTTATTTGAATGAGGTTTTGCTTTCTTCTTGCTTTTTTCTTTCCTCGTCTACTTCCTCAAACTCATCCCATGGGTGTTATTTTTCATGTAGTAAGGAAATAATTGCTGTCAAACTGTCTTTGACAGGGTTGGTGTCAAATTGCCCACCATAGAAGTGAGATATCTGAATTTATGTATTGAAGCAGATTGTGAGATAGTTCAAGGAAAGCCCTGCCTACCCTCTGGAATTCCCTAAAGAGCATGCTTCCTGTGAGTACTTTTTTTTTTTTTTGGGTCGATTACAGTACTACTGTAAGTATCTTTCTTGTGGAGTAGATTGTAGGAATTCTTGCCTTTCCCCATTTTTGAACAGGCGGCTAAATACTAATGATTGAATTTATTTCGTGTGAACTGCTTTCCAACATGTATTTCTATGCCATCGGCAAATATAATTGCAAGTTCTTTAACTCCTATCATCTTGAATTTGGTTTTTCTTCGTGTACAGATGCATGTTCTTTCTTTTATTTTTTGAGAAAAAAATCAGGCTAAGAAGGAGCTTGTCCTTCTTGAAGAGATTAAGTGTTAACGATAACTCGCGTTTGTTCAAATATACCATTGCCAATTAGAGGCTATATTTTGGAAGTGCGGCAAAACCATGTACATCTCTATGTTTTGATTTGCCAACACTGTTTTTTTGTTCCCATGCCCATTCTTTCATCCTTCTGCTGCTGTAACACTCATCCTGTAATACTTTAGTCTGTCATAAGACTGAACTACTCCTCACCGTTTTGTGTGTTGGAGAAAAATTTTCAACAGATGTTTTTGGCATCATGTCAATTTACCTTAAATGGTTGGTGCTTCCTAACAATTTAACATTTTGTCCAGGGTATTCCTGCAATGCCAGGTTCAGAGTCACGTAAGGCCAAAATAAGCATCATTAAGGATGTCGGTGGAATTATAAAGCCTGGAAGGTTTGTTTTCCTGTTACAGCTCTTCCTATCCCATCATCTCTGGGAAATTGTGCCTCACCCTTCGTCTTTAGGCAGTCTTAGTGTCTTCAACTATTTCATTCACTTCATCCACCGGTAGGTAGCTGTGATGGTTCAAGGCTTGTTCCTCATCATCAAGGTCGCAAGTTTGAATCTTCAATTGCTAGCATCTTAAGTCGGGGGCCATGGTGGTGGAGTCTTGTGCTAGTCTCCCCAAGGTATAGGGGTCCGGTCCTTCGATGCGGTCCGGGCACAGGGGGGCCCATGGTAGAGTCCTCAGTTACCAAAAAAAAAAAAACTATTTCATTCACTTCTAGCTGCAATTGTTTGCATCACGTACACTCAAATTAATATCCAGACTCGATGTAGGTTGTAAAAGGCTAATTACTTAGCTTTTACAATGAACTTTTCCAAACTTGAGCATAACCTCATTACCCACTTCGTAGCGAGTGATGAAGTTTGTGAGCATTGGCTGATTCTTTATATTTGAGAGGAGCGCCAAACTTTGGCAATTCGCACCATATTTGCCCACAGTGAAAAGTTTTATGAAGTTTGAGAAGCTTGCTAGCATAACCTACCTTTTAATGGGAATGGTTATCTGATGTATTACCAATCTCATTATTACACCTGCAATTCAAGAAGATTACTGTCCTAACAGTTTTAAGAGAGCAGCACAAGCTTGATGATAGAAGAGTACATAATATTCATTGTGCCTTTTCTCGCCACAGAATGACTCTACTGCTTGGACCGCCTGGATGTGGGAAAACTTCCTTTCTAAAGGCTCTTTCAGGGATTCTAAGCAAATCACTCAAGGTTTTATGCTCGCTCTATGCTTAAGAACTTCTATCTCAAACTGCACTAGGCTTAAAGGCAATACCAACTTACGGCATGTATGGTTTACAAATGACATGTAAACTGAGACAGCATCATGCTCAAGGGAACGCATGCTCATCCAAGTTCTTTATATAAAAAATCAACATCAGCATCCTAGCAGACATGGACTCAGCGAGTTTTCATGAAGTCAACACTGAGGCATATTGTGCTATCCTATTTGATGAAAGTGCTTGGAGGGTGCCGAGAAGTGAGAGATAATATTGTGTGCATTTGTCTTCTTTGCATTTTGTAGCTAATTGGAACAGAACCATTCTCTAGTCTATGGTTAATTGCACAGAACTTGAAGTTCGAACTAAGCGAATTGAATACTGTCAAAGCATCTGGAAACTCTTATTAATCTGTCTTTGAGTTTAATATTCTCTCATTTTCCCTCTCTTATCTGACAGGTCACTGGAGAAATATCATATAATGGCCACAAGCTTGACAAGTTCATCCCGCAAAAAACGTCTGCTTACATAAGCCAATATGATCTGCACATTCCAGAAATGACCGTGAGGGAAACACTGGACTTCTCTGCCCGTTGTCAGGGTGTTGGAAGCCGAGAAGGTGAATATCCTCTGTGAAGAAAAAACTGATTTAGTATTATTCAATTAAATTTAATATATATACATCAAAATAAACCCTAAAAGTCCTAAAGACCAATTTAGCCTTTGTACTCCTAACACTCCCCCTCAAGCTGGAGCATCGATATTAATCATGCCCAGCTTGTTACAAATATGTTCTATCTTCCCATTACTCAAAGATTTAGTAAAGATGTCTAGAAGTTGTTCATCTGTTTGAATATAATTGGGAAGGATCACTCCACTTTGCAACTTCTCTCGGATAAAATGACAGTCAACCTCAATGTGTTTTGTTCTCTCATGAAACATAGGGTTGGAAGCTATATGCACTGTAGCTTTATTATTGCACCATAGAGTCATGGGTATTGAATCGCTAAAGCCTAATTCAGTGAATAACTGTTGAATTCACACTAATTCACATGTCACTTGTGTCATGGCTCTATATTCCGATTCAGCACTGGAGTGAGCAACAACACTCTATTTCTTACTCTTCCATGATATTAGATTTCCTCCAACCATGGTACAATATCTAGTAGTTGATCTCCTATCATCTAGAGATCCTACCCAATCAGCATCAGAGAATCCTTCCACCTTGCTATGACCATGGTTTTGGTAGACAATTCCTTTCCTCAGAGCTTTCTTCAAATACCTCAATATCCAAATAATTGCATACCAGTGAGATGTATGAGAGGAAGACAAAAACTAGCTTACCACGCTAACATGAAAAGCAATGTTTGGCCAAGTAACTGTGAGATAATTCAGCTTACCTACCATACTTCTATATTTCTCAGGATTATTAAGAATCTCTCCTCCCTCAGCAACCAATTTAACTCTTTGTTCCATGAGTGAATCAAAAGGCTTTGATCCCAACATACCTATCTTAGTGAGCAAATCTAGAACATATTTTCATTGTAACAAAACAATACCTTTCTGTGATTATGACACCTCAATTCCTAGGAAATATTTTTATTTTCCTAAGTCCTTAGTTTGAAATTGTTGCTGAAGATAGGTCTTGAGTTTAGCTATACCAATCAAGTTATCTCACATGATGATAATATCATCAACATACACAATCAAAAACAATTTACCTCCCCCTGATTGTTTATAGAAGAAAGAATGATCATTTTCACATCTTCCAAACCATGCCCGTGGGGATTGCTTCAAACCATATAAAGACTTTTTAAATTTGCAAACCAGTCCAGACTCTCCTTGAGCAATAAACCTCGGAGGTTGATCCATATAAACATCTTCATGAAGAGTACCATGCAAGAAAGGATTCTTGACATCAAGCTAAAATAAAGGCCAGTTACATGTTGCAGTAAGAGAAATCAAAATAGAAACGGAAGTAAGTTTGGTAACAGGAGAAAATGTGTCCAAATAATCAATTTTATACACATGAGCATACCCTTTGGCAACAAATCTTTCTTTTAAACAAGCAAGAGAACCATCGGGGTTGACTTTTACAACATATACCCATCAATAGCTAATAGCAGTTTTGCTGGAGGAAGTGGCACTAAGTCCCAAGTTTGATTAATCTCAAGAGCCTTTAATTCTTTTTACATTGCTGTCCTCTAGCCAAAACTTTGCAATGCCTCAGCGACAGACTTGGGAACTAGATATTGTTCAACCGTACTTAAAAAGGCTCAAAAAGTAGGTGACAAAGAAGAGTGTGAAATAAAATTTGCAATAGAATGTTGAGTACAAGTACGCGTACCTTTACGATGAGCAATGGGAAGATCAAGATCAAATACAAGAGGAGGGTCGGCTAATGTTGGATTTGGAGTAGAAGATGACATGGTAGTGATAGGATGAGTAGGGAGAGTTGCAGCTACTCGAGGATGTTGAGTATAAAGCTAAAGAGGAGGTGGTTCCCGTGTAGATTCTAGTGAGACAGTTGGAATTGTTGACCGAATGGTGGTCACATAAGAGTCTTCATCCAATTCAAACACAATAATCGAAACATCATGATAAGAAGTTGATTCAAAAATTATAACACCAGTTGTTATAAAATATTTTTTCAGTAATGGAGAATAACAATGATATCCCTTTTGAGTACGAGAATAACCTATAAACATACACTTAATGGCCTTGGGATCAAGTTTTGATACTCCAGGTCGATGATCACAAATAAAACATACACAACCAAAAATACAAGGTGGTAGGACAAATAGTGGCTCATTGGGAAACTAAGTAGAAAATGGAATACCACCTTGCAAAATAGAAGAAAGCATGCGATTAATGAGATAGCATGCAATTAGAACAACATCAAACTAAAAGATTTTGGGGACCTTCATATCAAATAACATTGATCTAATAACTTCCAATAAATGTCTATTCTTTCTTTTAGCAACACCATTCTATTGTGGTGTATCAGGACAGGAAGATTCATGAATCATACCATGTTGAGTCATAAAATTAGAGAAAATGAGTAGAAATGTACTCCTTAGCATTATCAAAACGCATAAATTTAACATGCACACCAAATTGAGTATAAATTTCAGATATAAAAACTCAGAAAATAGAAAAGAGTTTTGAACGATTTTTCATTAAATATAACTAAGTGACTCTGGAATAGTCATCAACAAAAGTAACAAAATATCTGAAACCCAAATTAAAAACCACATGACATAGACCCCAAATATCTAAATGAACTAACAAAAAAGGAGACGTTGCTCGTTTAATAACTTGAGGTAGGTAACTAATACAATGTAATTTTCCAAGTTGCCATGACTCGCATTCCAGACTAGAAAGAGATTCAAAACTAGAATCTAACTTTTGAAAACTACTTAGAGAGGGATGACCAAGACAACAATGAATCTGATGTAAGGATGCAACACTTGAGCAAGCAATTGAAGGTGCGTCTTCAAGTACATACATCCCCCCTGCCTCACGTCCTCTACCAATCGTCCTCTTCACAACTAGATCCTGAAAAACACAAGAATCGGGATAAAATGTTATTGAACATTGAAAGTTTTTTGTTAATTTACTAATAGACATGAGGTTAAATGGAAATTGTGGGAGATAAAACACTAAGAACAACGGCAATGAAAGAGTTGGATGAACTATGCCAATCCCCTTAACATGTGTAGATGATCCATTGGCTAGGGTAACTATGGACGAAGATGGAGAAAGAGAAGAAAATATATCTAAAAGACCTAACATGTGGTTGGAAGCCCCTGAATCAATGATCCAAGGGCAAGAAGCAGTTGAAAGACATGTAGTAGCATTACCTGTCTATACCAAAGTAGCAATAGAAGAATTAGCTCTGAGATTTGAAATTGGTTGTATTGGGCATATTCCTCATCAGACATAACCACTACCTTGCTTTCAAAAGACTATGGAGGAGAGTCAGTATGTCAGTATTAAAAGCCATATTTGTGAACTGGTGTTGTTTCCCTGATCTCCCATGTAACTTGTAACAAAATTTCTGGATATGACTAGGTTTGCCACAGTAATGACAAGTTCGTGTAGCCCCTAAGTTATCTAGACATGTGGGATTGTCCATAGAGATGCTGTTGGCCTTAACCTCTCCTTGTTCCTATGCCTCGGCCTCCACCTCGGCCACCACGCCCACCATATCCTCCACGATTTCCGCCATCACTCCTATTACCACTACCAATTCGAGTCTAGGATACAAGAGTTGGACTACTTATCATAGATGTAGTATCCTAAGAAGTCTCACGAGACACTCGAAGAATTCGAGCAAACGTATCTGTGAGTGATGCAATATTCTCTCCTTCAAGAATTTGAGACCTAACAGTTTCATATTCAGAACCAAGGCCTCCTAAGAATCCCATTACGGCCAATTGTTCTCTTTGACGTTGCATTTGTTGAACATCAGCTGAAATAGGATGAACATCATTCAACTCCTCATACATTCTCTTAAAGTCTGCAAAGTATTGCATAATAGAACATCCATTCCTTTCGGATCAATAAAACTCCTAAGATAGCTCATTAATTATATAAGTTATTTTGGCCAGAATATAACACATTCAAATACTCCCATAGTTCTTTGATTATATCAATATGAGTTACCAGATCAACTACATTACTCTCCATAGAATTTAGCATTTGACCAAGAATACGTGCATCGACAACATTCCAAGTTACATCATCCCTAAGCTTAGACTCAGTTAAGTGTCTATGTTGATTTATGCCTGTCAAAGTAAGCTTCACGATTTTTTTTCATTGATGAAAGTTAACACTACCATCAAGCTTCTTATCAGTAATTTGATTAGACGAAGAGGAAATCACCTTAGTCATCACAACACTATTCTTCTCAGGATCAACTTCAACTATACTCTTTGAGGAATCGCCCATTTTCCAAATAATAAGAAAATTTCGACCCTCGTTTCCTTCAAACAACTCAGTCTCAGTAACTCAATAACTCAATATTACCACACAAAATCTCCACAACCCACAGAAAGTAATAGAGACTGCCACCAATTCACAGACCCTCATTTTAACAAATTTATAATCAGAAAATGGTCAGTCAACTTCCCAGCCATCAAAGACGAAGCAACACAAACCATAGAAACTCCAAAAGATCAATCTAAAGGGACAAAAAAGAATTTCTCCTTTTAGTCACAAAGGGAAATATCTGTACCCCAAAATAGCTCATCCCAAAACCCAATTCACTTTAAAAAAATCGCATCTTCTCCCACGAAAATACCTCAGAATCCAACCTTGGTATAGCGCCTGTGCTTTGCGTTATACCTGATGGCATTGTCAATCCTCATGCGAATTCAGTGGGTCAGCCACCAAAACCAGCGACCCAGCAAGCCTGTGAGCCACTCGATGGAGTTGCGCAACCAAAATTAGTGACTTAGCACGCTGCGTGAGTCACACGATGGAGCTACGCTAGCCGCCCGAGCCAGGCGAGCCGCGCGAAACAGCTGCACTCAGGGAAAGTTCGAGAAAGGGGTCATGTGAGAAAGTGGTCACGCCAAGAAGCAAGAGAAAGAGAGAGAGACGTTCGACACAGTGACAAGCCGCACCGGTAGCAGTGACGGCCAACTGTTCCGACGAGTCGACAGCAGCAAGTGACTGCTACGTCGATTAGGGTTAAGCCCTCGGCTGTGATACCATTTGAATAAAAAACTGATTTAGTATTATTTGATTAAGTTTAATATATATACACATCAAAATAAATCCTAAAAATCCTAAAGACCAATTTACCTTTGTACCCCTAACATCCTTCAAAGTGGTTTTGGATCTGTCACTTGGAATCTGTGTTAAATGATGGTCTTCTTGGTTTTTCTGGTTGCTAAGATATCATGATGGAGATCAGCAGAAGGGAGAAGGAAGCAGGAATTGTTCCAGATCCTGATATAGATACTTACATGAAGGTACCTTAGTGACAATCTCCAACTTTTTTCTCTCTACCCATTATAAGGTACAATTTGAGTCTCCTGTTTTGTTACTGGAAAAAAGCCAATTCGAATCTCAGCATTGATTTATTCCTAGAAGGCGAAGAGTTGTAAATCATAGTTTGGTTGTTTTTCAAGACAAATTCGGGACTTTTGTGCCGTATCATATAAAAGAGGATATAAACTGATTTTTCTGCATTAAAATGTAATTCAACAGTTAAGTGGTGGGTAAGTTTCTGCACTCTTCTATTCCTTCTCTGCCGAGGAAACAATCTTTGAAAACTGGGATGGCTGGGATGTAGCATTTGCATTAGATTGTTTCTTAGCTAGGTTACTAGAAGTTCTACTTTGAGTGTGGTGCAACTAGTGCAATTAATAGTTGTTAGAAAATTTTTTGGTTGTGCGAGTGCGGAAGTATGGTTTTGGTATTAGTTTTAGTTTTTGGTTAGTGATGTGTGCAAGTGTCTGATATAGTTTGTAGAGGATGGACAATGGACAAAATATGATTAATTGAAGGATATAAGACATGAGATATGGGAGAAAGTGGTTTTATTAGTTGAGCAAACTAGTTTGATGGAGGTACAGTAGAGATCTTGACCTCTCATGGTGGAGGGTTCACCTCTCACTCACACAAGGTGGAGGGTTTACCTCTCACACACCTCAAATGATGAATTTACATGCCTATTTATAGACGTGAGTCACCGCCTTAGAAGATTCTAGTCTTCTCTTGAATGCTAGACTTCTCTAGGCTTCTCTTACATGTTGGACTTTTCTTCTTTCTTCTAGAAAATTCATCTAGGGAATTCTAGAAGTTTAGCAACTCTAGGAAATTCTAGAAAATGGATTACCATTTCCAACAATAGTCATAGATTCCACTGAAACATAAATAACAAGTTAAAAAGTCCAACTCAAAAGTTTAAGCCGTTAGGTGGAGGAGACTACATGAATAAAAAGAGTATTTAGGTCTATGCATATTCATGTGGAATTTGACGACGCACGTTTACGAAATAAATAGCACCGGCTTTGATATTATGTTGAGAGAAAAAAAAAATTGAACTGAATGCTTGATTAGGTAAATATGACTCCAAGCCATCTATTTATAATGAATCCAAGAGGCCAAAACTACTATATCACCATTATTGTTTCCATACATAAAATAATAAAGGAAATGGACAAATATGCTCCCGTCGGCCAAATACTCTCCACTCGTTAAGACCATGGCATTGGCTTAAGGAACGGAATAGTGTGCGTAGCATAGGCGAAAAACACAGGTTTGAGTCCCCACACAACTTGTTCAAACGAACCATGTACCCTGTCTTGGGCTTGTGTCTCACTTGATCTATTGGATTGATGGGGGTACTTGATGTGTCCAACCAATCCAATGTGAGCTCGTTATGATAAAAGGAAATATTGGCCACTTCTAGAAATTTTGTCGACAATAATCATGTCTCGTTTACCAGGCAATTGCTCTCAAAGGACTTAAAAGAACTCTTCAGACGGACTACATTTTAAAAGTAAGCTCTTTTGACTGAGTCGACAGTTAATTAATTTGCTGTAAATCAAATATTTAAGCAGAAACTTCCGTCTTTATTTCTTCAACTTCTTTGCAGATCCTAGGGCTGGATATCTGTGCAGACACGTTGGTTGGAAATCCCATGAGAAGAGGAATCTCAGGTGGTCAAAAGAAAAGATTTACTACAGGTAGTAGAAACACAGAATGCAGCAAATCTCATTGAGAATAAAATTCTATGTGATTGAAGTGAAACAATGTTTTACTATCATTTCCAAGCTTGGCTACTTAAATTTCCAAAATCTTACCTGAGAAGTCAACTTTCTGGTAAAAATTGTACAGCGGAGATGATTGTTGGCCCAAATAAAGCTCTATTCATGGACGAGATCACAAACGGCTTGGACAGTTCAACGGCCTTTCAGATTGTTTCTTGTCTTCAGCAACTAGCACATTTGACAGATGCCACTATACTGGTTTCGCTTCTTCAGCCTGCCCCAGAAACATTTGATCTGTTTGATGACCTTATTCTGATGGCTGAAGGGAAAATCGTGTACCAAGGCCCTTGTGACCAAGCTCTCAAGTTTTTTGAGGACTGTGGATTCAGGTGTCCTGAAAGAAAAGGGGTTGCCGATTTCCTCCAAGAGGTAGCAAACACTCAGCAGATTGTGCACTGCAAGTTAGCTACCTTGGTCAACCATTTATTACGTTGCCTGCTGATATGCAGGTTATATCAAGAAAAGACCAAGCACAATATTGGCAGCGTCCTGAGCTACCGTATAGCTATATGTCAGTCAATATGTTCTGTAAAAAGTTCAAGGAATCTTATTGTGGGATGAAGCTAGATCAGGAGCTTTCAGACACATTTGATAGGTCCAAAATCCCCAAAAATGCTCTTTCTTTTAATGTATACTCTCTGTCCAGATTGGAACTTCTGAGAGCATGCATGGCGAGGGAACTTCTTCTCATGAGGAGAAATTCTTTCATCTATGTTTTCAAATCAGTACAGGTCAAACTAAACTCTCATACATCTCTCGCAGCTTTTATGATGTATATCACTTTCAACGTTCATGCCTATTATAATCTAATTTTAATCTATCTCCCTGATTCTAATTTCAAAAAGGACCTTGGAAGTTGATTATTGCCATTGCATCATACAGCTCATTTTCATTGCATTTATCACGATGACTGTATTCTTGCGGACTCGGATGGGAATAGATGTTCTTCATGCCAACTACTATATGGGCTCTCTGTATTATGCCCTAGCCATACTCGTCATTGATGGACTTCCGGAATTAGCAATGACCGTTTCAAGGCTAGAAGCCTTCTATAAACAAAAGGAGCTGTACTTTTACCCTGCTTGGGCTTATGCAATTCCAGCATCTATACTGAAACTTCCTCTTTCACTGCTGGAATCTGTGGTTTGGACATCTCTCACATATTATGTGATTGGATACAGTCCTGAAGTAGGGAGGTAAGTCTTAACGTGAGAGTTCTTCAGTTTAGGACCTTTCATTACCTCACCTCCATGACCTTCTTTTACATTTCAATATCATCTGTAAGTTTTACTACCATTTTACAAGTAAGCCAGTGCTTCTATTGTTTTCTGCTTATTTATGCAGGTTCTTCCGCCAACTATTACTTCTTTTCTCTGTGCACTTGTCCTCAGTATCCTTGTTCCGTTTTCTTGCCTCAATCTTTCAAACTATGGTTGCCTCCACCTTAGCTGGTAGTGTTGCATTACAGATTTTGATGCTATTTGGTGGTTTCATCATCCCAGAACGTAAGGATGGTAGAATTTCTATTTGGTTTGATCTTGGATGAATAAGTGTGGCTTAATATTTCACTTTGTCGCTGCAGCCTCTATTCCTGCTTGGTTGAAGTGGGGTTTCTGGGTCTCTCCAATAACATATGGAGAAATTGGACTTTCTGTCAATGAATTTGAGGCTCCACGATGGCAAAAGGTGAGGGCCTTGTAGAAGTGAGAGCAAGTATTTGGCTCCTGTAGTTCCTTAAGTTGCAGAAGTGCTTAAGCACTTTTATCTAGGAAAGTATTTTGACATGCTAGCACTCTTGGTTAGCTAAACTGGCTTGGCTATTCAATGTTCTTTTGTTTGTGGTGCTCTGAGTATGCGGGCAAGACACAAATCCATCTGTTTATAAATCTGAGGGCTTCACTTAACAAAAGATGTTGACTATCTTTACGTCCTATGGTCTCATTCTTGTAATTTCTCTGTGCTACCTTCTTGCCTAAGATCAGTGCATCTCTTGATGTTATAGCTTCCAGTTACTTGACTTTGATACAACACAATTACTGGATTAATGATAATATCCGCGAGACAAGTATTTGGGTACTTGTATTCTTTCAGAAAACAAAATATCCTCAAAAGTGGGTATAATTTTGTAATCCATAGGAAAAACTAACTTCCTCTGCATTTCTCCATGCATTTTAACTTGTTTTTGCTTAAATGAATCATTGATTTAACTAACTTTCTCTTCATCTTTTTATGCAAGTGGATTATTTCTTACTGTTAAACGTATATTCACAGATATTGTCATCAAACACTACAGTAGGGAGTGCAACCCTTGAAAGCCGAGGACTAAACTTTGATGGGTATTTCTTTTGGGTATCAATCGGTGCCTTATTGGGATTTACTTTAGTGTTCAACATCGGTTTCGCTTTGGCCTTAAGTTTCTTGAAACGTAAGTTTGTCATTACTGCATCTGGACCTCACTTTTGCACCAATAGGGCCAAGGGTGTTCATGAATCACTTCAAAACTTACAGCTCCAGGATCATCACGTGCTATCATTTCACGTGAGAAGTACTTGCAATGTCGTGAAACTGAAGATTCTCATGACAGCATAAAGCATGAAGAGACAAAGAAAGTTGCTGCTGAACCTATGCAAACAAAAAATGGTCGAGTCCGAAATTCTTCCTCGCCCAATTATAGTCACGCAATTATTATTTTTGATGTTCCATTATAATTATTAAACCGGCTTCTTTATTTCAAACAGGCAGGATGGTGTTACCTTTCACACCGTTGACGCTCGTTTTTAACAATCTGCTGTACTACATAGACACCCCCGTGGTAACCTGGAACTCCTCTTTCCTCCTGAAGTTGCAAGATTGAACCTTTCAGATCCAATAAATGATGATGTCTCTTCTCACTACATTCTCCCTTTTCGAGTTTCTCAGGAAATGAGAGAACGAGGATTTGCAAAGAAAAGACTGCAACTTCTCTCTGATATCACAGGCGCATTCAGACCTGGTATTCTTACCGCATTGATGGGTGTGAGCGGAGCTGGGAAAACTACTCTTATGGATGTCCTTTGTGGGAGAAAAACTACCGGCTATATTGAAGGAGAAATAAAAGTTGGTGGTTATCCCAAGGTTCAAGAAACATTTGCAAGAATCTCCGGTTACTGTGAGCAAACAGACATACATACCGCACAAATCACAGTGGAAGAATCTGTCATATTTTCCGCATGGCTTCGTTTGGATCCTCAGATTGACTCAAAACGTAAAATGGTAAGATTACAGTCCTGGCTTCTGATAATTTGCTTTGTTGAGCTACCGTCAGGACAATCATGAATTGCCTGTGTAGGAATTTGTTAATGAAGTCTTGGAGACAATCGAGCTTGATGGAATAAAAGATTCTTTAGTGGGCATACCTGGCATTAGTGGTCTATCCACGGAGCAACGAAAACGACTCACAATCTCTGTAGAGCTTGTTGCAAATCCTTCCATAATCTTTATGGATGAGCCTACAACAGGACTTGATGCTAGAGCTGCTGCGATTGTCATGCGAGCAGTGAAGAACATAGTTGATACAGGAAGAACAATAGTTTGCACCATCCACCAACCCAGCATTGACATATTTGAGGCTTTTGATGAGGTAAAGCGTGCTAATCTATATATGTATACACACACACTATGTCCATCAGTTGGCTTTCTTCCAGCATGCTAGAACAATTAGATGAATAGGTTTCATATGGATCACAAGTGAAGATAACAGTATCGAATCACTAGAGCAGAATCTTATTTTAATTTCATTAAATAATGGTAGCTCTTAAATCACTATGAGCAGAATCGTATTTTTTCATTTCATTTTGATTGAAGAAACTCTTTAAAAAAAGCCACATCTTAGCCGGTAATTTCTTGTGTAAAATATTTTAGTACTTCTGGTTAGATATTGGAAGGCCTAATCTCTCTCTCTCTCTCTCTCTCTCTCTCTCTCTCTCTCTCTCTGAGCAGTTGGTTTTATTAAAAACTGGTGGACGGCTGATTTACTCAGGACCCTTGGGACATAACTCAAGCAAAATTATAAAATACTTCGAGGTCAGTTTGATGCCCTAACACAAAGATTTGAGAATTGCTTCCATTTCTTGTAATTTGACTACATAATTCTTATCAAAACAACTGCTAATAATTAATAGCTCCAATAAACAACTTCTGTTGGACAGAGTATTCCGGGGGTGCCAAAGATTAAGAGCAACTACAATCCAGCTACATGGATGCTAGAAGTGACTTCTACCTTAGCTGAAGCTGAACTTGGGATTGATTTTGCTCTAATATACAGAGAATCGACATTATATGAGTAAGTTCATCCTCTACTACTATTGAGTGCCCGATAACAGTGTGCATGCTTGATAATCGTCTGAGATGGTACATGATATCCTGCCATTTTCTATCAGTCAACATACGGCAATGATTTCTTTGGGCTTTTCCTTCAGGCTGTATAAGCTCCTGGAGTCTCAAGATTTTAGACTAAGGGAGCTGATATGCCATATCATGTGTGAGAAGCTTAAGTCGTTAGGTGAAGGTATGGTTAGTCTAGTCTTTTTTGTCTAGTACTAAGTGTGGAAATTTAATTGGGGAGGCAAATGGGGCCTGGAAAGATTCGAACTCAGTAGCTCCAGCTGTGATTCTAGGTAAGATTTTTGTTGGATATTGCGGAAGCGTGTGTGTGTGTGTGCAAGTGTGTATGAAATATGGCAAGGGAATGAGAAATAAATAAATGGAAGCACAAACTGAATTTTATTCAAGAACTTTTGAGGTACAAAGGATAATGAAGGACTGTTTCTTAGTTTCTAGTTTTTGGTTCTCTCATCTCTCGTTCTCTCTCATTTTTCTAGTTGTTGTTATGTTTACTAAGCTGAGTACTCTTGCCTATTTATAGACAAGTTCCACCGACTACAAGCTGCAACCGACTTTGGCACTGTACAAGGATCAATATAAAATTCAGCTTGCGTTCTTTAGCTTCTCCTTGTTGCGGCTTCTTCAGGGTCTTCTCGTTGCTTCTCCCTTTTTCTCCATTTTTCTATTCTTTGCAACTTCCAGCCACTTTTGTTAACTTTTCAACCAACTTCCAGCTGGCTTCTTCCTTCATACGTATACTTGCTGCTCACGTAGAATTGCTGTCCACATTTTCCTTCTCTACTAAGTATGCTTAATTCTTAAGCATGTGTAGTCTGGTGTGTTCTGGAATTTTCCAAAAATGGATCATATTTTAACACTCCTCCTTGATCCATTTTTGTGATACACCAAGCATGCCTCTCAATGTTTCAAATTTTGTTGATGGTAATGCTTTAGTGAATATGTCTGCAATTTGATCTTCAGTTTTGCAATACTTCAACTCGATCTTTCCTTTGCTTTGTACTTCACGAATGAAATGATATTTTATATCAATATGCTTCGTTCTTCCATGAAAGACTGGATTTTTTGATATTGCTATTGCGGACTTGTTGTCACAAAATATTGGCGTTGATTCCATTTGTGGTTCTCCAATGTCTTCCAAAATTCTTCGAAGCCATATTGCATGACTGGTAGTTGTAGCAGCTGCAACATATTCTGCTTCTGCAGTAGATTGTGCCACTGAGTCTTGTTTTTTAGATGTCCATGAAAATATTCCAGAACCTAATGTGAATGCATAACCAGTGGTGCTCCTCCTGTCATCAGATGATCCTGCCCAATCGCTATCAGTATAACCGATCAGTTTAGCTGTTTCACTAGGTCGGTACAAAATACCATAATCAGTGGTTCCTCGTAAGTATCTTAGAATTCTCTTAGCTGCTCCAAAATGAATTTGGCTTGGACTCTGCATAAACCGTGATAGTAAACTTGTCGCGTACATAATATCTGGCATTGTAGCAGTAAGATATAGTAGACTCCCAATTAGGCTTCTATAGAGTGAAGCGTCTGCTTTTTCTGCTCCATCTTCTTTCAATAGTTTCTCATTCATCACAAGTGGTGTTGCCATTGTTTTGCAATTATTCATCTTGAATTTTTCAAGGAGCTTTTCTGCATATTTCTTTTGCCAAATGAAAATTCCTTCATCTTGATTGACTTCAATACCGAGGAAATAGTTCATCAAGCCCAAGTCTGTCATCTCGAATGTCTTCATCATTTCTTCTTTAAATTCTTGAATCATTGTCTCATTGTTCCCTGTATATATGAGATCATCCACATATAGAGAGACAATAAGTGTGTCAGAATTACCTTGGGTCTTGATGTAGAGCGTTGGCTCACTCATGCTCCTCCTGAATCCTTGTTTGGTGAAGTATTCATCAATCCTGCTATACCACGCTCGTGGTGCTTGTTTTAACCCGTATAGGGCCTTCTTAAGCTTTAAGAATTTTTCTTCATTGCCTTTGACAATAAAGCCTTCTGGTTGAGCTACATAAACTTCTTCTTGGAGGTATCCATTTAGAAATGCTGATTTTACATCAAGTTGATGAATTTTCCATTTCTTTTTAGCTACTAAAGTAATGAGTGCTCGGATAGTATCAAGGCGAGCAACATGAGCGAAAGTTTCAGTATAGTCAATACCTGGTTGTTGCAAGTATCCTTTCGCTACGAGTCTTGCCTTGTGCTTCTGAATTGATCCGTCCGCATTAAGCTTTGTCTTGTAGACCCACTTTACGCCTATGATTTCTTTGTCTTCAGGACGATCAACGAGCTCCCAAGTTTCATTTTTCTCGATCATTTTAATTTCTTCCTCCATGGCTTTAATCCAAACTTCTTCTTTGGAAGCGTCTTCATAGTTTTCTGGTTCTAAGGCATAAAATTGCATGTTTCATAAACTTTCCTTAGAGACTTTACCCTTAGTATAGGAGACTCAGAAGTAGACTCCTCTTGTACTGGGCTTGGAGAGGATGGTGGTGTTACTTCTTGAGTGGAGGAATCCAATGTTCCACCTTCTTCGCATTCTTCACTCCAATTATTCTCGGGAATACTGTTTCCGAGAGTGCTTGCTGAATAAAATATAATGCCCTTGCATCCTTTTGTAGTTGATCCTTTGGTACACTTGCACCTTCTTGCGAAATCTCATAACCACTTTCGACGATGTCCCATAAGTCTTGGGCCATCAAGAACGTGGTCATTTTGATGCTCCAATAATCATAGTTATTCCCATCAAAGATAGGAATAGGAAATGAGGATGAGGTTGAATTGGCCATAGTTTAGTTGTTTGGAAATTTGGATGGATAATTTTGGGAACGGATGGTTAGGACAAACGCCCTATACCAACCAAAACGTGGCTCTGATACCACTGTTGGATATTGCGGAAGCGTGTGTGTGTGTGTGCAAGTGTGTATGAAATATGGCAAGGGAATGAGAAATAAATAAATGGAGACTGTTTCTTAGTTTCTAGAACAACTGTTGTTGTTATGTTTACTAACTGTTCTAAAAGCTTTAGCTTTGGCACTTTGATGAAGGCTTCTTCATCTTCTCGGTTATTTTTCTATTTGAAAGCCATTCTAACACCATATATATGATAAATTGCTGTCCACAGCTTTGTCTGCTGTTTTCCAAAAATCTTGACCTTGCCTTCCAGTGTCTCTAGTTGTCTTCAGACTTAACTGGTGTTCCTGCTCCGATCTCCTCAGCTAACAGATGTGAAGTTTGATCGATCCATTGAAAAAATCCATTTTGATCAACCTTTTGTTGTTTTTGCTTCCAGGACCAACAAAGAACTTGTAAACAAGTGGAGCACTCCACCTCCCGGTAGTAGTGACTTGCAGTTTGCCTCCCAATTCTCGCAGAACAGGTGGGGACAATTCAAGTCATGTCTCTGGAAGCAGTGCTTGTCCTATTGGAGAAGTCCTCCTTACAACTTGATGCGTATCCTTTACACAATTGCCGCGTCTTTTCTGTTTGGGGTACTGTTCTGGAAGCAAGGGAAGAAATTGTGAGTAACTGTCCCTCTCGGTTAATTTGAGACTTGAATCTGCTGGAGTTTTGGAGCACAAGCTTATTGAGATGATCTAAGGTCTCCATCTGGCTAACTGAACTAACACTTCTCTCATCTTTTTAGCATCTAATCTTCAACAAGGAAGAAGTAAAAGCAAAGTGCATACCTTCTAGGGCGGCAATTGTTTGGCTGGGTTTTTCAGTTATAAAAAGTTGCATCGATTGGCACAATTAACTAGCATATATTTAGTCATATAAAATCATTTATTTTCTTATTTTTTTTATTTTATGATCTGGTATGGTTAAGAGGCTGGAATATCTCCTGACGCCATATCCTCTTGTTGATAGAAACAACCAGCAGAACTTATTCAATGCAATTGGTTCGATGTATATAGCCGTTATCTTCTTGGGCGTAAACAATTGCTCATCAGTACTACAGTATATTGCTATGGAACGGACCGTCATGTATCGTGAGAGATTTGCAGGGATGTACTCTTCATGGGCTTTTTCACTAGCACAGGTATAGAAATCTTGGAAGCTGATTGAGTTGGTTAATGTAGTAGTTAGTTAGGATTCAACCTTCTTAACAGATGCACAAATATAGTTTAATTGAATATTCCAAATTCTCAACATGTTATAAGACATATAAAAAGAAGTAAAACAATTTAATCAGATTGTAGTGCTATGCTGATTTCACAGGTTGTTGTTGAGATACCATATGTACTAGCTCAAGCAATTATATTCGTGACCATCACCTATCCGATGATCAGTTATTTCGGGTCAGCATACAAGATTTTCTGGTACTTCTATGTCATGTTCTGCTCATTGCTGTCATACAATTACCTCGGAATGCTGCTCGTGTCCCTGACACCAAATTTCACGGTGGCTGCAATTCTACAATCTGCCTTCAATGCAAATTTCAGTCTTTTTGCTGGGTTTGTAATCCCAAAACCGGTAAGCCATCTGTGTCATTGACCATAGTTTTATCCAATTTTTTTCTTGTTCTTAGCTCTTTGCACATACATTTTGTCCCTTTTCTTTTCTTTGTATATGTGGAGTACCAAATTATGAAGTTCATGAATCTTACAAGATATAGATATCTTATGCATGTATCAGCAACTACTAATTAAAACTATTCCCTACATCTCAAAATTTAGTGCTTGGGGAATTAATAGTGCTCTACTATCACTGTGGCAGAGAATTCCAAAATGGTGGATCTGGTTGTACTATGCATGTCCAACATCATGGGCACTTAACGGTATGCTAACTTCGCAGTATGGAGATATTGATAAGAACATATCGACATTTGGAGATACTAAAACCGTGGTGGCCTTCTTGAAGGATTATTTCGGATTTCACCATGATCAATTGTATGTTGTGGCGATTGTCCTTGTCGCCTTTCCTGTTGTTCTAGCAACTCTTTTCGCGTGCTGTATAGGGCACTTGAACTTCCAGAGAAGGTGACGTCATAATTCTCTAGTAGTATCACAGTGTAAAATTTAGTTGTATAATCCTCAAAACTAGCTGAATAAAGTGAATAAGTTTTTGTGACATTGGAGTGGCCGCATTGAAACTGTTAGCATTGTGGATATAGAAGTGTGCTAGTTCCAGTATGGTCAATTTGTATTAAGTTTCGAGGAGGATTCAATGCTAGACAATATGGACTATTATTTCATGTGAAATCTCTTCAAGTTCTTGGAACTCTCTCTTATCATCAATTTGTGGCGATGAAGGAGAGTGTGAGTGCCTCTCTTGGCTTTAGCCCCTTTTATGTCACTCCCTGAATCTCGAGCGCGCACACATCTCTCGATGGTCGATAGAATTGCAACTTTCCCAAGACACGTCACTAACCCAATCACTTTATGTACATGCGGAAATGAAACTTTAGACAACAATCAAACACATGGGATAGGAAAGCAGGAAAACCAGTTAACACAAACCACACTTTATAAACACATCGGGTTTATATACAAAAAGGTCTAGACTCAAAAAGAAGCTACCAGAGGCTAACCCTACCCCGGACCCTACCTACTTAGGATTCAGGTCTACTACGACACCATATGGGATGTCGATGTCTAGAGGGTCAACTACCTCTACTTTGGGCTCCTTAGCCTCAGGCAACTGGTTCGTTGCGATATTTGCAATAATATCGACGTCCATGACCGGGTTGAGCACCATCTCATACTCGGCATTACGGTAGGCCCGTCAAAACCATCCAAGGGGCCCTCCTGAACCTTGTCAAACTCGTGATGGAATCATGCTTTGAATTGATGAGGTACCAACTAGGTAGGCCCTCATCGACCCAAATGGTGGTAATGACGGGCTCACGGGTCCAAGGAGACCCATGGATAGGGAGAATGGTATGCTTGGTCTCTGCCTCTCTCGCAGCCACCCAAAACGGATAGGTAGCACCTCCATCTAAGGACCTGTAAAAATTTAAACCATGACGGGATGAGATAAATTCAGCGAGTCTACACCCTAAACCCCGATTAGGACGAGAATTCACCTAGAGGCAACCTAAACACGCATCATATAAGACTTATCTCGCTTCAGCACCTCCCTGCACATTAGTATATCTCATATATCATATGTAAACACAGCATGTGCAAACCATTAATTGGAACACCTCATATCATATATTAATTAATCACATGGGTTCCGATTATAAGGTCAAATTGTTATAACACATCACATTCCATACCACACAATTATGTCCATTAATCAGGCGCGGCTATTTTAATCACTCAAGCGTGTTCCAATTATTTATAACCTAACGGCCATGACCAACTCAACAGTCGGTGGTTATCAGGCATAACTGGGTGTTGTCTCGCTTTGTCGGGCATGGCAATGTCTACATCTAGAAAGCATTCCCAAATGAGTATCAGCCCAGCATCCATTGTGACTGACATTTGTTGACATGGGGCATCCGGACTTAATCAAGTATCGTCCGACGTAAACACAAAGTGACGGTTTCCAATAGTGACCACACGCACATCCATGCTCAACCAAGAACATCATACTTTGCACTCAAATACTTCTATTTCAAATAATGGACTTGGTCAATTTTCTTCATATTAAAAACACCGGGTAAAATAATTGTGCGTGATTACACAATCAAATCAAACCATAAAGCGTGACATTTTCTCTTTTCAAAAATCCACGATTTTATATAGTACTTAAAATATTTTTGGCGTCAAAATCGACACCCGGTATTTTTCTAATTAAATACCAAAAATTCCTATCTTTGAAATAATAATTCAAAAATCATCATGAAGCACTCAATTGCACAAATTAGCAATCAACTTTACAAACCAATACAACCATGACGATCAGTGTAAAATTCTAACAATCGGCTATCCTAGTATAATTTACGCTAATTAAAAATTAATTAAATAAATTGCAAATTATTTAAATTAAACCCCTAATTAACCTACATAAGCTAATATAACCACTTAATTGAACTAATTAACTAATCTACTAAGCTAACTAATTTAATCTAATTAAACTAACAACATAATCTAATTAATCCCTAACTAAACTAATCTAACCACCTAATTAATCTAATTAACCAAATAAATAATTACACTAACTAAATTAACCTTAATCCTAATAAAGCCTAACTAAACTCCCTTAAGTGCAATTAGTCCCCTAATTAGAGCTTAGGATGATAACTCACCGGTTAAGTGAGCTAACGGGTTCACGGTGACAGTGGCGCAACGGTGACCAAGACCTGGGCCTACAATGACACCAAAGGAGGCTCAAAAGGGGCTGAAATCGGCCTAACGCGGCTCAGCCCAAGGGCTGAAATCTGGTTTTGCTTGATCGAGCTCAGTTTGGTGGGCTAGATCGAGCCAAGGCTGAACGAAGCTGGACGGGGGCAAGCGGTTGGTTAACGGCAATGCGGCAAGCGGATTGTTGTTGGCTAAGCGAACAACCGGGCGGGCGTGAGGACAACAATGACGGGCAAGCTAGCTGAGCTCGGATGGTCAGGTCGATGCGGTCACGGAGGAGGTGTGAGGGCGGTAAAGTGGTTCGGTGCAGGAGATGGCAACAACAGCAAGTAGAGGAGATGAAGAAGAAGAAGAAGAAGAAAGGAAGAAGGAGCTTAAACATAAGCAGATGGTCGATGGCAAGGGGGATACACACCAGGGAAAGAAGAAGGAAGAAGAAGGGAGAGAGAGGGGGGGGACAAAGGATCTTGAAAGTCTTTGCATGAACCAATGCGATTCAAAGAGAAATATCTCATGCAATGATCACTTTGGGCACAAAGTCTTCTGCCCTTACTGGCTAAGTTTCCTCCACAAGCCATTTTCCCTTCAAAATCTCCACAAACATAGCCAAATTGAAGTCCAAATGCAACAGCCCAGCAGCCCTACGAATTTCTTCATTTTCTTCTTAAATTCCTCACTAAATCAACTCAATTTGATGGCCAAAATTGCTAGGAGGTTGCCCATACCAATTTTCACAATCTCCTTCACAAACCAATCCACTTTGGTAGCCAAAAAGTCCCTCAATTTTGTCCATCCGAATTTCCACCATTTAATTTGCCTATTTTGATTTTTCCGCCAAAATTCTCGACTCACCTAAAATTCTTCAAAGGATGAAACGAAGTCCTAAAAATAAATCGTGACACGCTCAAACTTTCGATTCCAGAAACCGAGTTCAATTTCATGATTAAAACCTGGACGAAATTTTAGCGTAACCTAACCTATCGGATAGCTTTTAGAAAATTTTAACGCATTTGACCCGTGGTCGATAATTTTCGATCCACGTTTGTGCATCTCCGACTCATTGGCGACTCTCAATTGTCGTAAAAATCTCAAGATTTCAACTATGGACACTGAGTATAGAATGGACAAAAAAATCAATTTAATGCCGTTCAATACAAATTTTGCAAGCAGGTGGAATCACCCACAATTTAATTACGTGCTTATATCAAATCGATCTATCTTCGGTCTCTTATCAATTATAACGGTGCCGTATTGACCCTTGCCGATTAGCACGGTCGAGCAATCGATTTCTGGTCGAATTCTCAAGTCTGTTGCATTTATATCCCTTAACGACTTCACCAAATAGATTAGTTATCTTGTGAGTGATCAGCTCAGAGAAAAATAATCATAGGCGCGTTGATAAAAAGCCCAATTCATTTAATCGAAATAGGGTCAAAAATCAGGATGTCACATTTTAGGTCTCCAATTGTTACACAATGCAACCACTTCTCCAATTCTAAGAGCTTAGAGAAACAAAAGTATGACACCTTTGAATATTGGTTTGATGCTAAACACCCACATGTCTACGATAAAAAAAAGTCTGGATCTATAATGATAATGTACAGACAAAGTGAAACTAACTAAAGCAGCTATGTGTCCAAGCATGACAAGAAAATGTCGAGTAAAGAAAAGGCGGTGAACTCTGAAGATAAAGCTTAGAGCACAATGATAAGCAGAAACTGGTTGTTTCCAATGCAATTAAGACAGACAACCAAGTGGAACATGCCAAAAATGGGATGTGAAACAACATTCTTGGCACTCTTGCAACACCACATCCACAGATATTGGCACATAGGTTATCAGGTTTGAAGCAATGGAATCTACAAAGGGACAATAATGAACATAGAAAGAAAAAAAAAAGGCGCGTCATTGTCATCTCTAGAAAACATAAGACCCTTCACCATTAGATGTTTAATCAGAGTAAGCACTGCCTGTCAAGCAATTGTGTCAGTCTCTCATTGCTCTCATTTTACTATACTTGTTGAGCAATTTGAAGTGTTCATGGTATGTAAATCACATACGTCATGGAGAATTGACTTAAAGCTAATTTTGCTGCAAATGCACTAGCCTCTTAACATTTCCATTTTCTCTCTGTTCTGTTTCTTTTGGTGACTGCTGCACTACACTTCATTATACAGGCACATGTTTTCTAATTACAGTATCACTACCAATTTCATGAGGAAACATAGAATCTTTGCGACTTGTTTATTTCCTCCTCAGCTTTTTTACGGATGTTGGAAATTGTCTCTCCGATGCCTCCAGTTTTTCCTCCTCTGCCTTTAAATTTGCATTCATTGACTCTACTTCTTCCCTTAAATGTTCAGTTTCTTCAAGTAGTTTTGTAACAGAGGGGTCCTCTTCATCAGCTCCAGTTCGCCTAAGGAGAAGAGATGGCCAGATTCTTTTAGTGATTTTCCAAAATTTTCAGACGTATGGAAATAACTTCATAGATAGTTTCACTTGCTTACACTTTTGACCTTTGTGTTGAAGATGACATCTACTTTGTTTGCTACATTGTTTATGATCATTGATGCACTGAAAAAATTCATTTTCTTAAAACTCACATTACCCTCCAATCCGTCAGCTTCTCTCTTTGTTACTCATTCATCTGAACCTCTTGTTTAAAGCGCAACCGAGGTTGTCTTAGAAAGAAAGTAGCTATATGATGGTGGTTTACAGGAGATACAACACATTTGAAGTGACAATCTAACTGGCATTCGCTACAATGGTGGACCCACAAGTCCGGGTTTCTGTTCAGTTCAAAAATCATGCATTAGTATTTGTCGGAATCATCTTCACTGGAGGATTTATCTAGGGTTACCAGATCGATGTGATGCTTACTTTTTATAGTTTGTGGTAAGTGAAAGCCTATCATGGTGAAGGTTGAAGTTGCCTCAGGACAATGGTGGAAGTCGACGATACAATGCACTGCATGTAGTCGGCCTTATGCAGACAAGACTTGGTCTTTGGTTACAGAGAGGATGCAAATCGAAATTCACATTCTATACAGTAAAAGCTAGAGGTGAAAGTGATTAAGGGCGCGTGATATGTATTCATAAAAATGATTAATGGTAGTTATGGTACAAATAGAAATGTAATTTGATAACTCTATAAAAATAGAGTTATTTTACCTATTTTAGGCAACAATTAATGCAATATTTATGAGAAAATATTTGGATTTCCTTCTGATTATTTGAATTTTCCTTGTTTATGCAGAATAATGAGATATGGAGAAGACAAGGAAAATAATGACAAATATCAGGAATTCAAATATAAAAAAAAAAAAAAAAATAAAGCAATGAAGATAGATATCAAATCAAGAAATTCTTGATTTTGTTTTCTAATGTTATCTACAAGCGTTGGGAGATAAATATCTGTGATATATCTTTTGAAGAGGAGAACATTGAGAGCCAGAGAGAGAGAGAGCAGCTGGGATTTTGTTAAATTGTTTTTCTTTCTTCTGAGAGTTTTTCAAGTATTTTGAAGAGAAGACCAAAGTGGTGACAGAATTATTGTTTTTTGATTCAAGATGCTAGGTTTGATTTATATTTTTATTTCTTATTCTACTATGTTCTAATTTTCTTTTGTTAGAGCTATGATGTAGCCTAACCATGATTATGTGAATTTCATTATTTTTATGTTTTATAATTGATTTCATTCATGTGATTTATATATTATTGTGCTTAATGCTTCTGAGTGACTAGCCATCACTTGAATGATCTGATGTGCATGTTTGAGACTAAGAAGTGATAATATGCAACAATATATAACTATGAATTAAACGTGGATAGATATATACCGCGTTATTTGTGTAACTTTCAGTAATAAGGTGATCCAAAAGACTCATTGTAAGCCAAGAATATTCATAATTTTTAATGCACTTATGTTTATTTTAATTAACATAGATATATAGTGGATTAATAACCTGAGTAGGTTTGCTATACCTAGAGATAAGATAGTAAATAGATCAGAAAATTCCGCTATCATATGTTTGATATCGTTCTTGTACTCACAACAATCTGAAATTCATATCTAGTGGTTATAGTGAAATCGGATGCTCTAACATATTTTTCTGATTGATTTACTACATTTAGTCTCCCAATTTTGTTTTTAAATTATTCTAAATTATATTTTGATCTGTTAGATAAATTTTAGAATTAATCTATTTTAGTATTTAATTAGTTTAATAATCTTCGATCTTCGTGGGACGATACTCTTTCTCATCATTATATTACTTGTTCGATACGTTCAGTTGCATTTAGAATTTTAAGAACATAATTATATATAAATCTCATAATACATGCCAATCGCACATTAATTTCGCTTGCCTGCTGCTCCTGAACTCATCATAGTTTTTAATTCCAGAGTAGGAGAATATAAGAAAAGCAGACTTTTGACATTCTCTCTCCTGAAATTGGGATCATCTGTAGTGTTATACAAAGAGAAGATTGCCTCGGTTCAACTTGATAATACCCAGATTTCAAGAAAATCATCTCAGTAGTGTTCTGGGGCAATTCGACTTTGATGCCTTCGTATCTGCAGCAACATGATATACGCAGGAATGTGCTTTGAAACTATAGCATTGTACACCATGTATGTATTGTGCTATTGTAGAAGAAGCGTGTCTTGAAAACATATTGAAGTGGTTAATGACATGAAAGGTAAAAGAGTCAATTTTGGATTAGCCAAACGACATCTGTCGCCTTGTAACGCCTTCTGATATATTAATGTGGGATGCCAAGAGAAATGTCAATGAGGCCCATTTTAGAATGCCCACGTGTTAATTGGCCGTTGACGATCCAACCCCGCCATGTTGATAGATGAAACATTAATAACTTAATAGTGATGGCGGGAAATTACGAGGCACTAAAAATCCCAACTTCTAGCGCTGAACTCTCTCTTTATTTTTGTTTGAAATTAGTGCACTAAAAATACTAAAATTTATTATAAAAATGCAATTGAGTTCTAAAACTTTTAAAAATTGTAATTAAGTGTTAAAATTTATAATTCCTAAAACTTTCAAAAACTACAATAAAGTCCTAAAATTTATCATTAAAGTATAATCGAATCTTAAAATTTTCAAAACGTGTAATTAGCTAAATGACTTGATTGGACTAATTCAACAAAATTTAAGACTTGATTGTATTTTTTAAAAAATTTATGATTCAATTGTACTTTTGTGATAAATTTTATAACTTACAATACACTTATCCCTTTGTGTTGAGAAAATCTTCAGTGATTTGCTCTCACCACGTCATCAACTGACGTGGCAAGCTTTTTTTGCTTCCATCCAATTACAGCTTGACCCATATTTGCTGATATGGAATTAAATAAAGAATAAAAATTCTCTCATTTCACCACTTTCTCTCTCTTCCTCGTCTGTTGCTCCTCCGTCCACACCACCTCTTGGGCTTGACCTTCACACTTTGACCTTCACACATCCCGAAATTTGGTCCCATTTCAAATATATGAAATGGTTATTTCATCGACATACTTATGGTTATTTTACTCGAAGCTGACCACTCATGAATTAACTAATCTATTAAGTGAGGCCGTTAAGGGATATAAGCGCGACAGACTAGGGAATTCGATCAGAAATCGACTGCTCAACCATTATAATTGGCAAGGGTCAATACGATACTGTTATAAATCGATTAATGAACAGATATGAGTTGATTCGATGGAAGTACATAGTAGAATTGTGGGTGGTTCCGCACAATTGCGATATTCACGTCAAACGGCAATAACTCAATTCTCTATCGATATTATACTCGAGACACATAATTGAAACCTCGCAATTTTATGACAACCGAGGATCATCTACGATTCGAAGATGCACAAATATGAATAGAAAATTATCGACCACGGGTCAAACGCACTAAAATTCCTAAAAGCTACCCAATAGGTTATGTCGTACTAAAGTCGCGTTCGGTCGATTTTAACCACGAAATTTAATTTGGTTTCAGGAATTGAACGTTCAAGTATGTCACGATTTATTTATTGAATGTCGTCTCATCTTTCAACGAATTTTCGTCGAATCCAAAAATTTTGCGGAAAAACGATTTTCAGACAAAAGAAAAATAAAAGGGAATTCGAATTAAGAAGCTAATTGGGATTTGGCTGCCCAAAAAGGCTTATTTTTGGGAATTTAAGCTTAAGAAAGTAATTGGGGGAGTGTAGATATTATTTGAAGACTTTTGTGGCATAGATGATGATGAATTAAATATTTCCAAAGTGTTGTGATTGGCTAGATTTCTCTTATTTTCTTCCTTCCTTTCTCTCTCTCTTTCCTCTCTCTTTTCATGCGTGCAACCCCTCCCCACTAGCAGAACAGCCCTCAATTTCTTTCTTTTCCCTCACACTCACTCTCTTCTCCCCCACGCTTCTCCTTCTTTCCCTTCTGCCATTCCCTTCTTCTCTCACGTATACCCCTCCCCCACCAACGGCAGCCATCCAGCTCCTCATCTTTTGCTCACCCACCGCCACATCCAGCAGCTTCATCACTGCTTCACCACTTCCACGCCATCTTTTCCCCGACTCCAGCAGCACCACGTCCACCACACAACCGCCTCACCAGAACTCCACCGAGCAACCACCATCCTCACGCCAACATCACCACCGTCGCACAGCCACCTCACCAACTCCAGCACTTCCCCATATCACCACTTCACCGTTCAGTCATCCCACCAACAGCCAAGCCCCTCCCTCCCCCCTTCCTCAAGCTTGCAGCTAGCTACACCACCTCATCTCCAGCACCCATCAGCTCTCCACATCCAGCACCACCACCAGCTCACCGTCCGACCATCCAGCACCACCGAGCAGCTGCCGAGCAGCTGCCGTCCATTGAGACCAGCCCAAGCTGAGCCAAGCTCCCCCTTTGGCCGAGAGCTTGTAGGGCCAACACCACCACCATCGAGCCTCCGTTCGAGCCGTGGTTGTCTCGTGTTTTAGTCGCCATCGCGTTACCGTCCCCGCGAGCCCGCCACCGTAAAAAACTGTGAGTTGACCCCCTAATCGTTGATTAAGCCATTAATTGCGCTTAGGGGTGATTAGATTAGTGCTAATAATGATTAGTTTTAGTTAATCCTAGATTAGTGTTAACTAAGCTTGGTTAGGTTAGTCAACCTTGGTTGGGTTAGTTAATCCATGGTTAACTAACCAAATCATTAATTAACCTTGGTTAGATTAGTTAACCATAGCTATGTTAATTAATCATGATTAGGTTTAAGTTTGATTAGCTTAATTAATCGCAATTTACTTAATTAATCACAATTTATTTAATTAATCGTAATTAGCATAATTAGTGACTTTCGTAGAATTTTACGCTCGTTTTCTTGGATGGATTTATGCGTGATTTTGATGGCTTATATGTACCATAATGTGCAATTGATTGCTTGATGGTAGTTATTGATTTTTAGTATAAAACTTGGTTTTATGGGCCTTTTAATGGAAAAATGTCAAGTGTCGGATTTTGACGCCAACTTCTATGTACTATATAAAACCATGGAGTTTTAAAGTAGGAGCGTGCTAAGTTTGACGGTTTGATTTTGAATACATGACCACATACGATTATTTTACCGGGATTTTTAATAAGAAGAAAAAAATCGGCCAAATTCATTATTTGAAAACAAGGCATTTGAACGCAAAGTTTGGTGTTCTTGGCTAAATATGTGCACTTGACGTATGGTCACTTAATGGAACCCGTCACTTGACGAGAGTTGGGGGCGATGCCCAATTTTAATCGGATGCCCGATGTGGGTCCGGAAGCCGAGTTGCCATTGAGGCCGGATTGATGCTCCTTTATAGAATGCCATCTAGGCCGGAGTTCTAGACGTTACCGTGCTCAATGAGGCGGGACAATGCTCGGTTACGCCGGATGACCATCGACTTTTGAGTTGGCCGTGGCCAATGAGTCGTAATAATTAGAACACGCCTAAATGGTTGTGATGCTTTGCGCTTGATTATGGGACGAAATTGTTAGGCATGGTATGTGACGTGCCATAATGGTTTTACCTTATAATTGGGATCCATGTGAATGTTTGGAGGGTGAGAATTATGTGTTCTAGTTATTGATTATGTTTCTTGTATTTATAATGACATATGTGACGTGCTAATATACAGGGACGTGCTAAGGCAAGGTGAGTTTGTTTGTGGTCTTGTTTAGGCTGCCTCCTAGACGAATTTGCGTCCTAATCAAGGCTTATGGTTTAACTCGCTAAGATTTTATCTCACCCCATCATGGTTAAACATTTTTAGGGCCGTAGTGGGGAGATCTGCTGAGTGCATATGTGGTGGGCGCAAGATGTGATACCATTTGGCTAGCCCTGCTACTGGTGAAGTTTAGGTTGACCCTGATCCCTAAAGGTTTTTGAGAGAGTTGATAGGGAGTGACCGTAGAAAAGCTTGTACATATTAAATTTCCTAGGCATAACAATGGATAAATAACTAAGTTGTTTTTGACAACGTTTATCATGTTTTTACTATCCCTATGTTTGTTGACCGAGTGTTTATTTAATTTGCTTCGCATATGCTTAATTGAAAGATAAAAAAAAAAAAAAAAAAAAAAAATGGTCGGCGACGCGTCCTAGGACATCACATTTTAGTCGACCATCGAGGGATGTTCGCGCGCTCAGGGTTCGAGGCGTGACATTAAGCATAATTAATAATTAGAACACATTCCATAATATTCATGCACATTGTCAACACTCGTGTTTCAATTATTATGACTCCTTGGGCCACGGCCAATACAATAGTTGGCAGATTTTCGGGATAACTGGGCATTGTCCCACTCTATCGGGCATGATGTTGTTTAAAACTCCCACCTAGACAATATTGCATAAAGAGCATTGGTTTGGCCTCAAATACAACTTAGCATTTGGACTCCCGCCAAGTATCCGATAAACATCAAGCATTGTCCCAAACTTCCATTCGGTGATGGGTTTAATTAGGTGATCACTCAAGCATGCCAACACTCAAGCCAATTTTATTTGCCATCAATTAGCCCAATGCAATAATGTTTGTGCTCAAATAACAAACCTCAGAAAATTTTACACTTTAAATTGTGGTAAAATAATTGCACATCGTCACATACATAAAATCAACCCGCTAAATTTTGTACACTTTCATTTTAAAATCTCATTGCCCCATTTAGCATGAAAAACACAATATCCAAACACAACACCTTCAAATTTGCCATTTTCTTGCCAATAAAACCTCCTTTAAAAAAATATATATTTAAAGTTTACAACTTGGATAATCAATATCATAGCATAACAAGCTCGATCAACAAGAATCATGCATAATTTCATCCAATAAATTAAGCATAAATTTCTACTTAACAATTAATTCGTCATTAATTTGCAGTAATCACAATGAATTAGCTTTAAACATGATTAATTAGTCTAACGATGATTAATTACACTAACCACGATTAATTAAGACTAATTGTTATTAATTAATCAAAATATAATTAATCAAGACTAATCATCATTAATTAATCTAACCACGATTAACTAAGATTAACTATGATTAATTAAACTAATTACGATTAATTAAACTAAATTGCAATTATTTAAGTTAACCATCCTTAATTAAGACTAATTTCAATTAGCCTTAATCTAATCCACCCTTAACCATAATTAAGGCTAAACTATAATTAACTAACACTAACCGCCATTAACCCTAACTAAACTTACCCATAAACGTAATTTAACTCCTTCACCAAGGATTATGAGTTAACTCATGGTTTTTTTTACGGCAACAAGCTCATGGCAATGGCAATGCAATGGCATCGAGAACGCAACATTCTTGGCTAGAAGGAGACATTAACAGTGGTGGCTTGGCACTTGAGGCTCACGGCTTGGCTTGGCAGTGGTGAGGACTAATAGAGAGAGATAGAGAGAGATATTAAAATCCTACAAAATCCCCAAGGTCCTCCTTAAATTGCTCTCCTCTATTCACTTATTTCTTTTGTCATTTAGTCCATAAATGAAAAGGCATTTTGGTCATTTCACACACCTTTTGACCAAAAATTCCAAATTTGCTCCGGGGCATGTTTGCTTGAGTTGGGCTTGAAATGGGCTTGGTGGGTTTGGCTTGGCCCACTTAGGCCCTCATGGCCGAATCCCATGGGTGTGAGGCCTATTGGCCTTTGCTTGGGCCAACTTCTCTTTCCAATTTTCAATTCTAGATCGATTAGTACTTTTCTTTTCCAAAAATTATAAACTTGTTGATAAATCGTAGATAAATGAGATGACATCCAATAAGTTAATCTTGAAATACTCGAAAATTTGATACCTGAAATCAAATTAAATTTCACGGTTAAAATTAATCATATGTGACTTTAGTATAATCTAAACTATCAAGTGGCTTATAGAAGTTTTCGCATAGTTGACCTATGGTCAATAATTTTCCATCCACATTTGTGCATTTTCAAATCGTAGAGGACTTTGAGTTGTCATGTAATCTTAATGGTTCAATTACATACCCTGAATATAAAATCAATCGAGAATCGGTTTATCATCGTCATAATAGTGTGAAACTACCTGTGAACCGAATATGTACTTCTATCAAATCGATTTATATATGTTCCCTAATCGACTGATAACACGTAGAATTGACCCTTGTCAATCTTTTTGGTTGAGCGACCGAATCTTGATTAAATTCTCTAATTTTTTGCATTTTAATCATTTACGAACTTACCTAAT
This sequence comes from Eucalyptus cladocalyx, assembly GCA_017140615.1. NCBI lineage: Eukaryota > Viridiplantae > Streptophyta > Magnoliopsida > Myrtales > Myrtaceae > Eucalyptus > Eucalyptus cladocalyx. The sequence continues at coordinate 23,281,316 of CM029517.1, forward strand.
AGATTAGTTAACTCATGAGTGATCAGTTTAAAATAAGTTCATTATCAATGCATTAATGAAATAACCATTTCATATATTTCAAAATGGGTCAAATTTCAGGATATCACGGTGGAAGTATGAAAAGAGGGTTGTGCATGACATTCTCAATGGAAAACAAATCAAAGAAAGATAGATAGTCGCAAGGATTGAAGGTTTTTGGATGTTCTGTACGTGCTTCATCAGCGCTTTGCTCGGGGGGAGAGAGAGAGAAAAAAAGGGGGGGGGGGGGGTTTGGGGGTGTTGGAGATTTGAATGTAAAGTGATGTTGTGCAGGAGAGTGTGAAATGGGCTGGGCCGGTAAAGGCCCATCAGACTAGCCTGGCATGGCCCTCATACTGGCCCGGGCCTGGGCCCGCCCATGCATTTAATGGGCAGGCCCGAAACTTGAACGTGATGTGATGTTTTGGGCTTTTGTTTTGCAACTGTGGTTCAAGGACAGAAAGTCACCGAACAATGTTTCTGAGATCACCACTGTCCAAAGCTTTAGTACCAGGAGAACATTGTTCCTGTTACAAATCTGAGATTATGATTGCCGAAGTTCTCGGAAATGGCTGTAATGGTAGTTGCGACTAGCAATGTTCCGGGACTGAGTTCGTTGGACACCTGCCACATTTTGGGTTGAGGGGACTTTGGGATTTTTTAGTGCTTTAAAAGACCTTTCTTTTGACATAAAACTCAAGGGAAACGGAGTTCGGCAAAGAGATGCGACACGTCTAAATTCGATGTCTTACTGTTCAGTTTATAGCAGCAAATTTGGTGCTTGTGTGACCCTTTTGCCGATCCATAGTGGACCTTTTGGCACGCACATAATAATAATAATAATAATAATAATAATAATAATAATAATAATAATAATAAGTGGAGTTTTAGTTGTGGTTAGATGACACATAAGTTGGAGTTCAATTGATGCTTTGTTGGTGAACACACATATTTTAAAGTTTAAACTTGATTTGTTTCACAGAATATTAATGAGTTAGAAAATATTATATTAAAAGTAACTTCTTGTACGACCCGAATTAATTAGTCAATAAAAGATATTTCATTATTGACAATAATTTATATTTAATCATTTTCGACTAGGATGGAATTTTTTTTCTTATTCGTTTATTTTTATTAGCAACATAAGTGATTATTTTTAAAAGTATATTCTCCAAATCATTCACTCTCCACAAAACAAATACACCCTAAATTATAATTACAAATGTGTTGTTTTAGCCTCTCTTCATGTAATATTTTTGGCAAAAGCATTATTAGTACATAATTGGTGTTCAATCCCATAGGGAGATAAGTGTCGCTCACTAGTAGCAGTTTATTCACTTCTTTTCTTTAAAATTTCAGATTTTTTTAACCCACAACGCGACTCTTATGAGGGTGTTCGATGCAGTGATTTTGGGACCGTATTCTTTTGGTACGAGTTATTGGGCAAGATGTAAATGTTATATTTTTATGTACATTGTGTTTTTTTAGAAATAGATAGTTTTAGGACATGCTTTTTTTTGTGCATATTCCCATACCCTAAAATGTTGAAACCAAATAGGGCGTTCGTCGTGTAAAGTTAACCCTTTCCCTGGTGTGGATTTAAGGAGCGGCACTGTGGCTCGAGCCTAACATTGTGAGCTCTTTATGGTGGCGTTCAGGGAGGAATGCTAGCATTGGTATCCCTGCCTCTTTATTTATTTATTTTTAAAAAAAAAAATTAGGGCTAAAAATCGAGCAAGGGTGTCCACATAAATTGGCGATTTGGCGTTGACTTGGACCTTGGAAATAGGACCCACGAGAACCTTTTAAAATAGCGGAATTTATTTAATCGAGTCACGCGATAGACTTCGTTGTCGGTGCAAACTGCAAATGGCATAAAAAAATCTTAAATTTCCGGCTGGATATCACAATATATGATCTTATCCCAGTCAAGCCTTACGCCAATCTAGACTTCATCTGGATCTATATATATTTAAAATAATTACTTGTGTTACCTAAACTAATTAAAAAATAGAAAATATTTTAATTGTTGACGGTGATTTATATTTTAAAATTTTTTGCATCGATGATGAAAATATTTCTTATTCATTCATTTTTATAATAGATACAAGTTATCAATGTTCTAAATTATCTATTTTGCAAAAAAAACGGAGCTTAATTTTAATTATTTAATACATGTATTTATGTATATGTACATATACTTATTTACGTAAATATAAGATGAAAGACACTAATTTTAATTACTAAATACAATATATCGCAACAAAATACACTTGAATATTCAAATAAACGAGTCGTATTCATAATCCTAAATAGTGTGTCCCATGCAATCTCGTAAATCAATATGGTAATTTGGGTTTTGCATCTCTAGTATTATTCAATTTGTACATGTACTTTAGCCACGTACGTCAATGGCAAATACACGTGCAATCACATGGCCGTATGAAAGAAGTTGGAGGCCACCACCGTCGCGGGATACGCTAACGCATTCATTTGGCACGTCTTGCGATTTTCACATTATCAAGTGCAAATTGAAATTTCTTGTCCTCTTTTGTCCATGATTATAAGTCTGTGAATCTGTTTCTTGTTTTTTTACCGAGCTAAAAAATTATTTTTCAAGATATTTCAAGGGTAGGAACAAACACAATCTAGACAGAATTCTTGCTCATTTTATTTTGAATTAATCTCATTAAAAATTTCAAATCGGTGCCCCATGATTTATTCAAAACAAGACGAAAATCCTAAATTAGTACCCAACTCAAGTCAACACTCCATTAGTTGTTGGATCTAAAATGAATGGTAGATTGGGATTAGGCTACTAATTTGTAATTTCTCATGTGACAAAATTTAGTTTAGGATAAATATGTTCTTAGAATCAATTTAAAACTTTTTAATTGGATTAATCTTACGAGTTTTGGGGTTACTTGGGCTTGATGGTCAGGATGGTAATTCATGTTGTGGCATCAAACTTGTATTAATCTTTATCATACTATGCAATAATTTAGAACAACTCAAATTTCGATGGATGTTAAAAAATTTAATGATGATCGGAAAACGAGCAAAATATTTTAATTTTATCAATTTAAATTAACTTTGTTCGAGTCACGTCTTGTACAGAATCTCGTCAGTTTCTATAGGTCATGTCATATTGTGTCGGTTTTCGGTTCCCACCCAAATTTTCTACTTTTTTATGAGATTGGAATTTGGAAGCCATTGACTACTCATTAACCGACCGATAAGGTTTCTTCAACCATGGATTACTTCAATTTCTTTATTTCGTGGTTCCCATCACGCCACGCGTGACAGCTATGGTGCCGACAAATGTCTGGCCAAGTCTATTTTTCAGCTCTCCCATTTCCTCTGGCATACATTCATTGGCATCTCCAACACTGCAGCTCTTGTGTTTGATGCTTTGACTCAGAGAAAGATCATCATGCTGCTGATCATGATATCATTATCATCCCTCCGCCTAAGCTGGGTTGACTTTTGAGGCACTTCTGGGCATACCCTGGCTTATCAGATGAGCAGATTTGAACTGTCGGGCTCATAGATGGTCAAAACTCGTCGGCGATTGGGAATTCTCAATATACGGTTGCTTGCAAGATTAGACCTTATTTATATACAAAAAAACGTTAACTAAATAATTTGTTTTTAAGGTCTATCATTATCATCCCTCCACCTCCCATTGGGTTGACTTTTGAGGCACTCTTGGGCATACCGTGGCTTACCAGATGAGCAGATTTGAACTGTCGGGCTCATAGATGGTCAAAACTGATCGGCAATTGGGAATTCTCATATCCGTTGCTTGCAAGATTAGACCTTCTTTATATACAAGAAACATTAATGAAGTTATGACCCGATGTTTTGCGAAAAATAAATAATTTATAAAATGATTTCTTAAAATAATGATTTATATCGCTTTGAAATTATTAAATAATAAAAAATATTTTCATAATTAGGTTTAAATATTTTCATTAATGATGAAAACATTTTTTGTTTATTTATTTTATAAGCGATCATTTTTCCAAATTATCCATTTCGCAAACAAAAGAAGCATACATGTTTGTATCTATCAACGTTCATATACTTATTTACATATATATAAGATGTAAGACCCTAATTTTAATTGCTTAATACAAAATATTGCGACAAAATGCACTTGAATATTCAGACAAATGAGTCATATTCAAAATCCCAATAAGTGTATGCTACACAATCTCATAAATCAATTTCGATTCAGGTCTTGCATTTCTAGTATTATCCAATTTGTACATGAATGGCAAGCAAATGCAAATACGTGTGCAATCACATAGCCGTATTAAAAGAAGTTGGAGGCCACCACCGTTGTGGGATACGCCAACGCCATCATTTGGCACGTCTTGCAATTTTCACATTATCAAGTAAAAATTGAGATTCCTTGTCCTCTTTTGTCCATAATTATAATTTGTAAATCTATTCCTTTTTTTTTTGCCGAGCTAAAAAAAAATTTTTTATGAAATCTACAAGATATTTTGAGGAAAGAAACAAAGACAATCTGGATAGTATTCTTGCTCATTTTATTTTGAAATAATACCGTTAAAAAATTTTAATCGGTGCCCCACGACCCATTTATTCCAAAAGAGACAAAATCCTAAAAGCTAAATGGTTCCCAGCCCAAGTTGACACTCCATTAGTCATTTGGATTCGACATGAGTGGTAGATTTGGATCATGGTACTAATTTGCAATTTCTTGTGAGATGAAATTCAGCTTTGGATAAATGCATTGTCAGGATCGATTTTGTGAATTTTAATCGTATTAATCCCTCATTTGGGGCTACTTGTGCTTATTGGTGAGAATGGCTATTCATGTTGCAACATCAAGCTTGTTGTAGTAATCTTTATCATCTTATGCAAATCCTATAGCATCTCAAATTCTAATCAGTGTTATGAAAACTTACATTGAAATTAACCTTGTTTGAGTCACATCCCGTGCCAAATTTCATTGATCTTTTTTATAGGTCATGTTATATCGTGTTGGGTTTTCGTTGCCACCCAAAATTTCTACTTATTTATGAGATTGGGAGCAGTTAACTACTCATTAACCGACCTTAGGAATAAGGTTTCTTCAGCCATGAATTACTTCAATTTCTTTATTTCATAATTCACAATCACGCTATGCACGACTGCCGACAAATGTCTGGCCACCTCTATTTTTCAGCTCTCTCATTCTTCTGGCATACATGCACTGGCACCTGCAACACTGCAGCTCTTTCGTTTGATGCTTTGACTCAGAGAAAGATCATCATGCTGCTGATGATGATATCATTATTATCCCTCCAACTCAACTGGGTTGACTTTTGAGGCACTTATGGTCAAAGCTCATCGGCGATTGGGAATTCTCATATACCCTTGCTTGCAAGATTAAACCTCAAGCTTAAAATATTGTTGGTTGCTTTCTTTTGGCATTCTACTTGTGATGGCCACTATCAGCTGATGTACCCACCATGTCATTGAATTCAAATCAATCTTTTTTCCCCTTCCCTGTCAAGAGAAAATCCGCTGTTGTACGCTATTTATGCTTGGGGATCATGGAGTTACTAGTTCATTTCAAAAGAGGAAAATTATCTTGGTTTTCTTGAGCTTGGTATAATACTTGGGAAAGTATCTGCCTATTTGACAAAGGGAAGAGAAGAGATCCAAGTTGTCATGACCTGGTCCGACAAAGGTGGCAAGCAGTCGTCGAGGCCAAAGGGCCTGGACAAGGAGTGGCTCTTGATAGGCTTTTAGAATGACGAAAGAGGCAGGATAAAACAAATTATGCATTGAGCATGAATTTGCCAATTGAATTATGAACATTTTCACTTTTTGCCAATTAAGTCTATTCGGCTAATTTTGGCATGAATTTGCTAATGTGGGTAGATGTTATTATTATTTTTATAAATTTTTATCTTTTTGATATTTTTATTTTCTTTTTTTCTCCTTTTCTTCCTCTACCAGTGCCCAAACTCCAGCAATCGACCAAAGGCTATGATTGACAAGGGGCAACCTCAAGCGAGGCTTGCCCTCGCTAGGATTTGGCGAGGTATGACCTCGTTAGCCTTGGGACCTTGGGAGAGGCTCGTCCTTACCGGATCTTGTGAGGGCAAGCCTTCCTTATGGTCACGAGGCCACCCCTCACCTACTTTGGGCAAGGCCGTGCTTTGCCCTCACTTGCCTTTGGCGAGGGCAACCCTCGTTAGCTTCTGGTGAGGCTTGACCTTGTCTAAGGTTGGCAAAGTCGTCACTCGCCAAATCCCAATGAGGCCCACCCTCTCTGGCCTCTAGTGAGGCTCGACCTTGTTGAGTTTGGTGTGGGTGAGCATCGCTTGAGGCCGACTCTTGCTAGTCGTAGCCTCTGGTTGGTTGTCGGTGATCGCCAAGGTTAGGCGATCGGTAGAGGAAGAAGAGGGAAAAAAAATTAAAATATAAAAAAAATTAAAAATTCAAACATATATTAAAAAGTGGTATGGCCAACCAATGTCCATATCAGAAAATTTTGAACAAAATTGGCTAGATGGACTCAATTGGGAAATGCAAAAAGGTTTAGGATTCAATAGCAAAATTGAATGATTTATGATTGAATTGGCAAAAGTGCAATTGGTTTATGACTTTTTGGACAATTTTCCCAATTTAACTATTGGTTGGAAGTGTTTACAATAGCAACTTATTTGATAAATCAGCTTCATTCAACTGCACTAGGTAACTGAAGTCCACTTTTGGTCTTATTCAAGGACCATGATTGCTCATTACTTTGAGGGTTTGGCTCTTGTTATTATCCATATTTATGCAACTACACAATGAACAAATTTGACAAGCGTTCTTTGCCGGGCGTATTTTTGGGATATAGTGAAAAGCACAAAGGATATCGTTGTCTTCATCAATCTACTTGTGTGTTTATATATCTTGACATGTTTTTATGAGCATTTTTTTTCCTTTTGCCTCTTCTTCTCAGGTTACTTTTATGACTAAGGGGGGCTATTTCAATGGAATTCAACTTTAAGTCCATCAAAGACAAAAGCTTCTAGTGATCATTGGACTATACCCCAACCCAGTCAAGAAGTTGATCAAAATGATCAGATCTTAACCGTGCAAGTGAACGTGCACGTCTGTTTGCTAAAGTAGAACCAGACTCAAATGTTTTATCGACCAAATTCTTTGTTTTCTTTATGGTATAATTCTGGTGGAAGTTAAAGACAAAAGATAACAATTTGATTTACATAGAAATTGAATAAAAACAAATCAGATAAATCTCCAAACAATCAACTTGTGGATACTCTGCATGATGTGTTATTTTCATGCTGATTTGTAGAAGATTCTGCACTCCAATCATTCTAATTTTTTGCCTTTTGATTTGTTACTTCAAAACTCCCATTTAAAGTGGTCAATGGGGAGGACCAAAGACTGAGTTTGGTTTGTAAATTGACAAACCTATCTCGATAAATGGTTTGGTAAAACATCAACAACTTGTGATAATTGTCATGTAATGTTATCTCATCATCATGTCTTGCATCTGATTTTCCAGGTCATGTGACATATGATTATTGACATCGTAACTTGACCTAATTTTCCATGTAATGCTATATAATTCTGTTTGGTTGTCTTGATTTATTGTTAAAATATGATTGGATATGATAAAATATGACATGAATTTTGCCACATTTGATCTACTTTTTGGTGAATCGCAATAATAAAACCGATACTTTCACATCTTATCATGTCCCTTAATTTGTATGAATGATATATCAGTATAAATGAACCTAAAAATGTATAAACGGAGATGGTAAGAAGCTATCCCGATCCACTGATAAAGAAACCACAAATAAACAAATGGAAATAAGTTCCATCAATAAATCCACGATTATTGTATGATCAAAATCTTAAACAACAAAGAAACTCATTGTAGCATTCAAACCCACATGTTCAACTATGACAATAAATGTAAACAAATTACAACAACATCGATGAGGTAGATTAGCCAATGAATGCCAAGTTTAGTTAGAGAGAGAAGGCACAATCATTCACATTCGCGATTCAAAAAGTATAGTGCTTCCATACTATTGCCTATTTCATTTATTTTAACTTATTTTTTATTCTCTTTTTTATTTATTTGTTATGCTCATCCATCATTCCTTAATAAAATTTTATTAAATAAAACTATACTAATATACCTACTAAAACATGTAATAAATATAAATTCTAAGCATATATTGTACATATGTATATATTATAGGTTAAAAAAAATTTAAATGCATAAATAAAAATAGAAATAGTTAAAAATAAAAATTGTTGTTATTTTTTTGTTATTTAAGAATTTATATTAAAATTCAAAAAAATATTTATAATTAATATTTTAAATTATTAATCTAAGAAGTTTGTTAATCAAGAAATATAGGTTTTATACTATGAATATAAGAGATCCTATTCATCTTTATCTCACTTCTCCAATGGGATACTTTTATCTGGATTAGATCTCTTTTATATCCGACTTTATTTGTTTTGGACAAGAACACAACATAGGATAGAATAAATTTATTTGGGCTATACTGATCATTATCATGATTGGTACCAGATTTGCCATGTCATGCTATCCCACAATCAACGTTGTTTTCAATTTCCAACTTTTTGTTCATTTTTGTCCTTTCTCGCATGATTAGAGCCTCATATACCTTACTAATTCAAAGCTGAAAGTATCTATTATTGATCGTGGCACTTTAAATTAATTTTCTCTCTACAATTTTTTTCCTGATTATTTATTTATCGTTTTTTGGATTCATGTAATAGCTGACTTAATCTAAAACAATTCTGTGTCCCCATTTCCTCATTTACCCAATCCTTTTAAAATTGCGGCCCATTAAATACTTATTAACCTAGCTGACTGATAAGGTTTCTTCCTTTGACCTACAATTACTTCTTTCTTTTTCCATTTGCACAATTTCGTCATGCATGACGTTTGTGGTGCTGACATGTGTCTGGTCTGACCACTCCCAATTTTCGCTCCTCTCTGACTCATTCTTGCGGGATGTATGGATTTCGCAATAATGCAGCTCGAGTGTTTGATGCTTTTAACTGCAAGAGAGGATCATGGTATGGTTATGCTCTGACTCCACATCATCTGGGTTGACTATGAAGTTTCTTGGACATACCCTGCTTATAAGATGAGCATATCTGATCTGTCACGCATGGTTCAGGAATGAAGAGCATGCTGCTGGTGTTCGGGCTCATAGAATGTCAAAGTCATCAGTGATTTACCGTTCTTATGTTCCGGGATTCGCAAGATCAGTCCTTAGTTTTGAATATCGTTGCTTCTTCTTCTAGTTTTCATTTTTATATGCCACAATCTGCTACTGTCCCCCAACATGTTCTTGTATTCAAGTCAATTTTTCCCCCAACCCTCTCGAGATAGCCTGCGGTCGTGCCTTGCTATTATTAAAATGACTGCGTTCAGCCATATGATGCCATTGCCTTAGCCTTGGGAGAGGCCACCGCCAGGAAGAAGGCAGAAAAGAAAAGAAAAAATTCAAAAAAATTCAAAAAAAATCAAAAAAAAAAATCATAAAAATTGTCACGCCAAAGATTAGCCACCACGACATTCACGTCGCTAAGTACCAAAATCGGCTAAATGAAAATTGGCCGAATGGACTGAATTGATATCAATATTAAAAGATTTATGACTGAATTGATCTAATTATAAAGTTTATGACTGAATTGGTACCAACGCAATACGTTTAGAACTTTTTTGGTACTGTTCCTGGAATTGCTATATACCTACTAAGTAGAAAGGAGAACGTGAAATGTCAATAACTGCAACAAAGGTTACATGCAAAGTAAAGAGGTAAAAAAATTTGCTTTGTAAGCTCTAAGTTGGCACCAAATGCAATCAAGTCCTCAACCTTTTAAGTGGTTTGATTAAAGCTCCGCTCGTTTCGTAGAAGATGAATGATTTGGAAAACATTTTCCTAAAAATAATCATTTGTTTCTTTTAAAATAATTAATCAATGAAAATATTTCATTTATTGACAGTGTTTTATGCTTAAATGTTTTCGTAGAAAATGAATGATTTGGAAGATATTATCCTAAAAAAGTCTAAGACTTGATAGGACCAATTGAAAGGTTTCATACTCGATTGCTTTCATACATAAGATCTAGGACTTATGGTTTCAACTCTCCCAATCTTTTATGCATGATGAGCCATATCCAAAAAGCCGAAGAACACGCAACATAATTTCACAGATCAAAATTCATATACCAGTTTTTGCATCTCTAGCATCATTTCATTTGCGATTGTATTTTAGCCACGAACAAAATTTAGTGGCCACCATCGTGGGGCACAGTAACGCATTAATAATTTATAGCGGAAAGTATCGATTTAAAAAGAAATTTATTTCCATTAGGAAAATGAGTCAAAATGCATCGATTCTCGATCACGGCACTTTAAATTATTCGTTTTGATGACTCATGTCATATCTGAGTTCACCTAAAAACTTAATCTTCTGTCTCAATGTACTCATTTACCCAATTTTTTCTGATTGCATGCCATTAATTACTTATGAACCTAGCTGATTAATAGGGTTTATTCAACCTATAGTTACTTTTATTTCTTTTTCCATTCATACAATTACGTCATGTATGAGGTCTAGGTGCCGAGAGGTGTCTGACCACTTCCATTCTTGACTTCTCTCTCATTAATTCTTCGATCTTGCGGTAAAGCGGCTCTTGTGTTTTATGCTATTACGAATATAAACATTCCTCCAAATCAAATGGTTTGACTATGCAGCTTCTTGGACATACCCCGCCTTTCAGATGAGCATATTTGACCTGTCACGGTTTAAGAATGAGGTATATTCCATACGTGTTTGGGCTCATAGAATGTCAAAGTCATAGCTGATTGGCATCCTTATATTCCCTGACTCGCTGGATAAGACCTGGACTGTAAATATTGTGCCACTTTCTTTTGGTATTTTATTAGTATTTGGAGTTTGGGTTCATAGAATGTCAAAGACATTAGTGGTTGGTATTCTTATATTCCGTAATTCGCAAGATTAGACCTCGATGTTAGATATTTTAGCCTTTCTTCTGGTATACTACTCTATATTCCACAACTTGCTGATGTCTGCACCATGTTATTGAATTCAAATCGATTTTTCCCTCTACCCTCTCAAGGTAATCTGTGGTTGTGCCTTGCTGTTCTTAGTTGCTAAGTTCTACCATCTAATGCCATTGCCTTAGCCTCGAAGTCTCTACATAATTCTGCTATGTCGTGGATCAAATAGGTGGCTCATGTTTAATTGGTGCCGGGTGAGAATACGGGTGCGAGTTTAATAATGAATCTGTGGCGGGGAGGCACGGATACACTTAACTTGATAAGGGCATAAAGGCGCATCCCCCGCAACGACGTGGAAATGCATATAATGTTATTCCTTTGTGATGCAGGTTATGAATATGAACCACATTCGCAAGAAGCTTAATGAACTAATTCATTCCGAAAAAGGAGCCGTCTTACTCATTTTGAGCTTGGTCTATCATTTGGGGAAGGATTGCCAATCTGACAGAGGGAAGAGAAGAGAATTAAGAGGTGACAGAGAAGCACGAATACCGGCCTAAACTACTTAAGTGGTCTCATGCTTTGATTTGGAAGAGAGAGAATGCAAGTCGCTAGAATATGGAAGTCAACTCCCCAATTTGGTTACTTGAGAAGGCAAAATACCCTGTACCAAATCAGATGTTTGTGGGCTAATTAAAACTTGATCAATTGACACGACTCTCTTGCTTCCTCTACCGCCCACAAAAGACGACTTATTATATCATTTCCACGTTCCTTGTGCAGCAAGCGTATGAATGAGATATTTGATTACTTCATCTTCCTTTGATACCAGTACCGTTGGTTTATATACATGCATAAGCATATAGCATTCTGAGTTTTTCTTCAGAGTTGACATTTGTGCCTACACTCTCACATATGGCTGAGCTAATCGGAACGGAATCAGATGGTATAGAGTCCATTAGAAATGAGTTATCAGAGCTAGGAAGGAGCCTCAGATCATCATTTCGGCTTCAGGAATCGAGTTTTCGAAGCACTTCGACTGTAAGCACAACAAAAGATGATACCTATGATGAATATGATCTCCAATGGGCTGCCATTGAGAGGTTACCAACTTTTGAGCGGTTGAGGTCGTCACTGTTTGATTGTGAGATCGATGGAAGGGCAGTTGATGATAAAGGAAAGAAAGTGGTTGATGTTTCTAAGCTTGGTGCGTTGGAACGCCATTTTTTCGTAGAGAATCTCATCAGGCATGTTGAGAATGACAACCTTAATTTGTTGCGCAAGATCAGAGACAGAACAGAAAAGTAAGCTTATTCTTCTTCCCTTGATAATGGGAGTTGCATCTATATTCAGAAAGTCGAATGGCTGTGGAGTTACCTAGATAAATTAAACCTGTGTGAGCATAAAAGATTTGTGCAGACCTAAGCAGCATGAGACCCCAAAAGTTCATTAACAGAGGAAAACACTTCTGTTCATATAATGCGTTCCAATGTACATGCTTGCATTTGATCTTGGTAAGAGGCCACAACGTGCCTGCCCATGTTGGCCAACTTATTTGAATGAGGTTTTGCTTTCTTCTTGCTTTTTTCTTTCCTCGTTTACTTCCTCAAACTCATCCCATGGGTCTTATATTTGGTGTAGTAAGGAAATAATTGCTGTCAAAATGTTTTCCACAGGGTTGGTGTCAAATTGCCCACCGTAGAAGTGAGATATCTGAATTTATGTATTGAAGCAGATTGTGAGATAGTTCAAGGAAAACCCCTGCCCACTCTCTGGAATTCCCTAAAGGGCATGCTTCCTGTGAGTACCTTTCTTCTTCTTTTTTTTTTGGGTCGATTACAGTACTACTGTAAGTACCTTTCTTGTGGAGTAGATTGTAGGAATACTTGCTTTTCACCATTTTGTAACAAGCAGCTAAATATTAAAGATTTAATCCATTTCATGTGAACTGCTTCCCAACATGTATTTCTATGCCATTGGCAGATTTATTTGCAAGTTCTTTAACTTCTGTCATCTTGAATTTAGTTTTTCTATGGGTACGGATGCATGTTCTTTCTTTTATTTGTCCTTCTTGAAGAGACTAAGTTAAGTGTTGCTGATCATTTCTCACATGTTTGTTCAAATATACTAGGGCCAATTAGAGGCTATATGTTGGTAAGTGCAGCAAAACCATGTATATCTCCATGTTCTCATTTGCCAACACTGCTTTGTTTGTTCCCATGCCCGTTCTTTCATTCTTTTGTTGCTGTAACACTCATCCTGTAATATTTTAGTCTGTCATAAGACTGAACTACTCCTCACCGTTCTGTGTGTTACAGAAAAATTTCAACATATGTTTTTGGCATCATGTCAATTTACCTTAAATGGTCGGTGCTTCCTGACAATTTACTAATTCAAGTAAATTAAAACTTTTTGTCCAGGGTATTCCCGCAATGCCAGGTTCAGAGTCACGTAAGGCCAAAATAAGCATCATTAAGGATGTCAGTGGAATTATAAAGCCCGGAAGGTTTGTCATCCTGTTACAGCTCTTCCAATCCCATCATCTCTGGGAAATTATGCCTTACCCTTTGTCTTTAGGCAGTCCTAGTGTCTTCAACTATTTCATTCACTTCTAGCTGCAATTGTTTGCATCACCTACATTCAATTTAATATCCAGACTTGATGTAGGTTGTAAAAGGTCAAATACTCAGCTTTTACAATGAACCTATCCAGACGTGAGCATAGCCTCATCACCCACTTAGTAGCAAGCAATGAAGTTTGTGAGCGTTGGCTGATTCTTTATATTTGAGGGCAGTGTCAAACTTTGGCAATTCGCACCATACTGGCCCACAGTGGAAAGTTTTATGAAGTTTGAGAAGCTTGCTAGCATAACCTACCTTTTAAAGGGAATGATTATCTGACATATTGCCAATCTCATTATCACACCTGCAATTCAAGAAAATTATTGTCCTAACAGTTTTACAGAGAGAAGCATAAGCTTGATGATAGAAGAGTACATAATATTCATTGACTTTTCTTGTCACAGAATGACTCTACTGCTTGGACCGCCTGGATGTGGGAAAACTTCCTTTTTAAAGGCTCTTTCAGGAATTCTAAGCAAATCACTCAAGGTTTTATGCTTGCTCTATGCTTTAGAACTTCTATGTCAAACTGCACTAGACTTAAAGGCAATACTTACCGCATGTATGGCTTACAAATAACATGTAAACGAAGACAGAATCATGCTCAAGGGAACATATGCTCAGCCAAGTTCTTTATATAAACAATCAACATCAGCACCCTAGCAGACATGGACTCAGCGAGTTTTCATCAAGTCAACACTGAGGCACATTGTGCAATTCTATTTGATGAAAGTGCTTGGAGGGTGCTGAGAAGTGAGAGATAATATCGTGTGCATTTATTTTCTTTGCATTTTGTAGCTAATTGGAACAGAACTATTTTCTAGTCTATGGTTAATGGCACTGAACTTGAAGTTCGAATTAAGGTAATTAAGGACCATCAAAACATCCGTAAGCTCCTATTAATCTGTTTTGAGTTTGATATTCTCTCCTTTTCCCTCACTTATCTGATAGGTCACTGGAGAAATATCATATAATGGCCACAACCTTGACAAGTTCATCCCCCAAAAAACGTCTGCTTACATAAGCCAATATGATCTGCACATTCCAGAAATGACCGTGAGGGAAACACTGGACTTTTCTGCCCGTTGTCTGGGTGTTGGAAGCCGAGAAGGTGAATGTCCTTCAAAGTGATTTTAGATCTGTCACTTGGAATCTGTGTTAAATGTGGCCTTTTTGGTTTTTCTCGTTGCTAAGATATCATGATGGAGATCAGCAGAAGGGAGAAGGAAGCAGGAATTGTTCCAGATCCCGATATAGATACTTACATGAAGGTACCTCTAGTGACAATCTCCCACTTTTTTCTCTCTAACCATTATAAGGTACAATATGAGTCTCCATTTTTGTTACTGGAAAAAAGCCAATTTGAATCCCGGTATTGAATTATTCCTAGAAGCTGAAGAGCTGTAAATGATAGTTTGGTTGTTTTTCTGGAAGACAAGTTTGGGACTTTTGTGCTGTATCATATAAAAGAGGATATAAACAGATATTTCTGCATTAAAATGTAATTTCAACTGTCAAGTGGTGGGTAACAGTGAGTTTCTGTGATCTTCTATTCTTTCTTTGCCAGTGAAACAATTTTTGAAAACTGGGATGGCTGGGATGTAACATCAGCATTAGATTGTTTCTTAGCCCGGTTACTAAAAGTTCTACTTTGAGTGTGGTGCAACCAGTGCAGTTAATAGGTACAGATTCTATTGAAACATAAATAGCATGTTAAAAAGTTCAACCCAAAAGCTTAAGCTGTTAGGTGGAGGAGACCACATGAATATAAAGAGTATTTAGGACAACTAATATTCCCATGGAATTTGACCAATGTGACTCCAAGCTATCCATTTATAATAAAGCCAAGAGGCCAAAACTACAATATCACCATTATTGCCGCCGTACATAAAATGATAAAGGAAATGGACAAATATGCTCCCATTGGCCAAATACTTTCCACATGTAAAGACCATGGAATTGGCTTAAGGAAGGGAACAGAGTGCGTAGCATAGGAGAAAAACGCAGGTTTGAGTACCGCCACAACTCGTTCAAACGAACCCATGTTGGGGCCACCCACCCAGTCTTAGGCTTGTGTCTCACTTGATCCATTGGATCGATGGCGTAATTAATGTGCCCAACCAATCCAATGTGAGCTCATTATGATAAAAGGAAATATTGGCCATTTCTAGAACTTTTGTGGACAATAATTATGTCTTGTTTACCAGGCAACTGCTCTCAAAGGACTTAAAAGAACTCTTCAGACAGACTACATTTTAAAAGTAAGCTCTTTTGACTGAGTTGACAGTTAATTAATTTGCTGTACATCCAATATTTAAGCAGAAACTTCTGTCTTTATTTCTTCAACTTCTTTGCAGATCCTAGGGCTGGATATCTGTGCAGACACATTGGTTGGAAATCCCATGAGAAGAGGAATATCTGGTGGTCAAAAGAAAAGATTGACTACAGGTAGTAGAAACATAAAATGCAGCAAATCTCATTGAGAATAAAATTCTATATGATCGAAGTGAAACAATGTTTTACTATCATTTCCGAGCTTGGCTACTTAAATTTCCAAAATCTTATCTGACAAGTCAACTTTCTGGTAAAAATCGTACAGCGGAAATGATTGTTGGCCCAAATAAAGCTCTATTCATGGATGAAATAACAAACGGCTTGGACAGTTCGACAGCCTTTCAGATTGTTTCTTGTCTTCAGCAACTAGCACATTTGACAGATGCCACCATACTGGTTTCACTTCTTCAGCCTGCACCAGAAACATTTGATCTCTTTGATGACCTTATTCTGATGGCTGAAGGGAAAATTGTGTACCAAGGCCCTCGTGACCAAGCTCTGAAGTTTTTTGAGGACTGTGGATTTAGGTGTCCTGAAAGAAAGGGGGTTGCTGATTTCCTCCAAGAGGTAGTAAACACTAACCAGATTGTGTGCACTGCAAGTTAGCTACCTTGGTCGACCATTTATTAAGGTGCCTGTTGATATGCAGGTTATATCTAGAAAAGACCAAGCACAATATTGGCAGCATCCTGAGCTACCGCATAGTTATATGTCAGTCAATATGTTCTGTAAAAAGTTCAGGGAATCTTATTGTGATGTGAAGCTAGATCAGGAGCTTTCAGACACATTTGATAGGTCCAAAATCCACAAAAATGCTCTTTCTTTTAATGTATACTCTCTGTCCAGATGGGAACTTCTGAGAGCGTGCATGGCGAAGGGAACTTCTTCTCATGAGGAGAAATTCTTTTATCTATGTTTTCAAATCAGTACAGGTCAAACTAAACTCTCATACATCTCTAGCAGCTTTTATAATGTATATCGCTTTCAACATTCGTGCCTATCATAATCTAATTTTTAATCTATCTCCCTGATTCTAATATTAAAAAGGACCTTGGAAGTTGATTATTGCCATTTCATCATACAGCTCATTTTCACTGCATTTATCACAATGACTGTATTCTTGCGGACTCGGATGGGAATAGACGATCTTCATGCCAACTACTATATGGGCTCTCTGTTTTATGCACTAGTCATACTCCTCGTTGATGGATTTCCGGAATTGGCAATGACTGTTTCGAGGCTAGAAGCCTTCTATAAACAAAAGGAGCTGTACTTTTACCCTGCTTGGGCTTATGCAGTTCCAGCTTCTATACTGAAACTTCCTCTTTCACTGCTGGAATCTGTGGTTTGGACATCTCTTACATATTATGTGATTGGATACAGTCCTGAAGTGGGCAGGTAAGTTTTAACGTGAGAGTTCTTCAGTTTAGGACCTTTGATTACCTCACATCCATAACCTTCTTTTACATTTCATTATCATCTGTAAGTTTTACTACCATTTTACTCGTAAGCCAGTGCTTCTATTGTTTTCTGCTTATTTATGCAGGTTCTTCCGCCAATTATTACTTCTTTTCTTTGTTCACTTGTCCTCAATATCCTTGTTCCGTTTTCTCGCCTCAATCTTTCAAACTGTGGTTGCCTCCACCGCAGCTGGTAGTGTTGCGTTACTGATTTTGATGCTATTCGGTGGTTTCATCATCCCAAAACGTAAGGATGTTAGAATTTCTATTTGGTTTGATCCTGGATGTTTAAGTGTGGCTTAATATTTCGCTTTGTTGATGCAGCCTCTATGCCTGCTTGGTTGAAGTGGGGTTTCTGGGTCTCTCCACTAACATATGGAGAAATTGGACTTTCTGTCAATGAATTTGATGCTCCACGATGGCAAGAGGTGAGGGCCTTGTAGAAGTGAGAGCAAGTATTTGGCTCCTGTAGCTCCTTAAGTAGCAGAAATGCTTAAGCACTTCTATCTAGAAAAGTAGTTTGACATGCTAGTACTCTTGGTCAGCTAAACTGGCTTGGCTATTCAATGTCTTTTGTTTGTGTATGCGGGCAAGACACAAGTCCATCTCTTTATAAATCTGAGGGCCTCACTTAACAAATAGATGTTGACAATCTTTACATTTTATGGTCTCATTCTTGTAATTTCTCTGATCTACCTTCTTGCCTAAGATCAGTGTATCTCATTGATGTTATCAATTCCAGTTACTTGACTTTGATACAACACAATTACTGGATCAATGATAATATCCACGAGATAAGTATTTGGGTACTCATATTCTTTCAGAAAACAAAATATCCTCAAAAGTGAGTACAATTTTGCAATCCATAGGAAAAGCTAACTTCCTCTGCATTTCTCCTTGCATTCTAACTTGTTTTTGCTTACGTAACTCATTGATTTAACTTTCGCTTCATCTTTTTATGCAAGTTTTGAACTAGTTCTTGCTATAAACGTATATTCACAGATACTGTCATCAAACACTACAGTAGGGAGTGCAACCCTTGAAAGCCGAGGACTAAACTTTGATGGGTATTTCTTTTGGGTATCAATTGGTGCCTTATTGGGATTTACTTTACTGTTCAACATCGGTTTCACTTTGGCCTTAAGTTTCTTGAAGCGTAAGTTTGTCAATTCTGCATCTGGACTTCACTTTTGGAGCAGTTGTGCCAAGGGTGTTCATGAATCACTTTAAAACTTACAGCTCCGGGATCGTCACGTGCTATCATTTCGCATGAGAAGTACTTGCATAGTTGTGAAAGTGAAGATTCTCATGACAGCATAAAGCATGAAGAGACAAAGAAAGTTTCTGGTGAACCTATGCGAACAAAAAATGGTTGAGCCCGAAATTCTTCCTTGTCCCAGTACAGTCACACAATTATTATTTTTGTTGTTCCTTTAAAATTATTAAACAGCTTCTTTATCTCAAACAGGCAGGATGGTGTTACCTTTCACACCGTTAACGCTCGTGTTTAACAATGTGCAATACTACATAGACACCCCTGTGGTAACCTGGAACTCCTCTTTCCTCCTGAAGTTGCAAGATTGAACCTTTCAGATCCAATAAATGATGTTGCCTCTTCTCACTACATTCTCCCTTTTTTGAGTTTCTCAGGAAATGAGAGAACGAGGATTTGCTCAGAAAAGACTGCAACTTCTATCTGACATCACAGGTGCATTCAGACCTGGTATTCTTACTGCATTGATGGGTGTGAGCGGAGCTGGGAAAACTACTCTGATGGATGTCCTCTGTGGGAGAAAAACTACCGGCTATATTGAAGGAGAAATAAAAGTTGGTGGTTATCCCAAGGTTCAAGAAACATTTGCAAGAATCTCCGGTTACTGTGAGCAAACGGACATACATTCCCCACAAATCACTGTGGAAGAGTCTGTCATATTTTCCGCTTGGCTTCGTTTAGATCCTCAGATTGACTCAAAACGTAAAATGGTGAGATTACAGTCCTGGCTTCTGATAACTTGCTTTGTTCAGTACTATCAGAAGAATCATGAATTGCATGTGTAGGAATTTGTCAATGAAGTCCTGGAGATGATCGAGCTTGATGAAATAAAAGATTCTTTAGTAGGCATACCTGGTGTTAGTGGTCTATCCACAGAGCAACGGAAACGACTCACAATTGCTGTAGAGCTTGTTGCAAATCCTTCCATAATCTTTATGGATGAGCCTACAACTGGACTTGATGCTAGAGCTGCTGCGATTGTCATGCGAGCAGTGAAGAACATAGTTGATACAGGAAGAACAATAGTTTGCACCATCCACCAACCCAGCATTGACATATTTGAGGCTTTTGATGAGGTAAAGCGTGTTAATCTATATATGTGTGCACACACACTCACTATGTCCATCAGTTGGCTTTCTTCCAGAATGCTAGAACGATTAGATGAATAGGTTTCATATGGATCACAAGTGAAGTTGACAGTATTGGATCACTAGAGCAGAATCTTATTTTAATTTCATTAAATAATGGTAGCTGTTGAATCATTATGAGCAGAATCGTATTTTTTCATTTCATTTTGATTGAAGAAACTCTTTAAAAAAAGCCACATCTTAGCTGGTAATTTCTTGAGTAAAATATTTTAGTACTTCTGGTTAGATATTGGAAGGCCTAATCTCTCTCTCTCTCTCTCTCTCTCTCTCTCTGTGAGCAGTTGGTTTTATTAAAAACTGGTGGAAGGCTGATTTACTCAGGACCCTTGGGACATAACTCAAGCAAAATTATAGATTACTTTGAGGTCAGTTTGATGCCCTAACACAGATTTGAGAATTGCTTCCATTTCTTGTAATTTGACTACATAATTCTTATCAAAACAACTGCTAATAATTAATAGCTCCAATAAACAACTTCTGTTGGACAGAGTATTCCAGGGGTGCCAAAGATTAAGAGCAACTACAATCCAGCTACATGGACGCTAGAAGTGACTTCTACCTCAGCTGAAGCTGAACTTGGCATTGATTTTGCACAAATATATAGAGAGTCGATATTATATGAGTAAGTTCATCCTCTGCTACTATTGAGTGCCTAGTAACAGTGTGCATGCTTGATAATTGTCTAAGATGGTCCATTATATCCAGCCATTTCTATCATAATCAACATAGAGCAGTGGTTTCTTTAGTCTTTTCCTTCTGGCTGTATAAGCTCCTGGAGTCTAAGATTTTATATTGAGGAAGCGGACATGCCATATATATGATAACCCACACCTTTAACTGCCGTATCCTGACCTTACCTTCCAGTGTTTCTAATTGTCTTCAGACTTAACTGGTGTTCCTGCTCTGATCTCCTCAGTTAACAGATGTGCAGTTTGATTGATCCATTGACAAAATCCATTTTTATCAACCTTGTGTTGTTTTTGCTTCCAGGACCAACAAAGAGCTTGTAAAGCAGTTGAGCACTCCACCTCCCGGTACTAGTGACTTGCACTTCTCCTCCCAATTCTCGCAGAACAGGTGGGGACAATTCAAGTCGTGTCTCTGGAAGCAGTGCTTGTCCTATTGGAGAAGTCCTCCTTACAACTTGATGCGTATTCTCTACACAATTGCTGCGTCTTTTCTGTTTGGGGTACTGTTCTGGAAGCAAGGGAAGAAATTGTGAGTAACTATCCCTCTCGGTTAATTTGAGACTCGAGTCTGCTGGAGTTTTGGAGCACAAGCTTATTGGGATGATCTCCGGTCTCCATTTGGCTAACTGAACTAACACTTCTCTGATCTTGTTAGCATCTAATCTTCAACAAGGAAGAGCTAAAAGCAAAGTGCATTCCTCCTAGGGTGTCAAATGTTTGGCTGGGTTTTCCAATAATAAAAAGTTTCATTGGTTGGCACAATTGGCTAGCACATATTCAGTCATATAAGATGATATATTTTTTTTTCTGATCTTTTATGGTTAAAAGACTGGAATATCTCCTGATGCCATCTCCTCTTGTTGATAGAAACAACCAGCAGAACTTATTCAGCGTATTTGGTTCGATGTATATAGCCGTGATCTTCTTGGGCATAAGCAACTGCTCGTCAGTACTACAGTATATTGCTATGGAACGGACCGTCATGTATCGTGAGAGATTTGCAGGGATGTACTCTTCATGGGCTTTTTCACTAGCACAGGTATATAACTCTTGGAAGCTGATTGAGTTGGTTAATGTAGTACTTGGTTGGGAGTCAACCTTCTTAGTAGATACACAAATATAGTTCAATTGAATATTCCAAATTCTTAACATGTTATGAGACATATAAGAACAAGTAAGACAATTTAATCAGATTATAATGCTATGCTGATTTCACAGGTGGTTGTTGAGATACCATATATACTAGCTGAAGCAATTTTATTTGTGATCATCACCTATCCGATGATTGGTTATTTTGGGTCAGCACACAAGATTTTCTGGTACTTCTATGTCATGTTCTGCTCATTGCTGTCATTCACTTACCTCGGCATGCTGCTCGTGTCTCTCACACCAAATTTCATGGTGGCTGCAATTCTACAATCTGCCTTCTATGCAAATTTCAATCTTCTTGCTGGATTTTTGATCCCAAAACCGGTAAGCTATCCATGTCATTCATTTACCATAGTCTGATCTAAATTTTTTATGTTCTTAACTCTTTGCACAAACATTTTTTCCTTTTTCTTTTCTTTGTATATGCAGAGTGCCAAATTTTGAAGTTCATGAATCTCACAAGATATAGATATCTTATGCATGTATCAGCAACTACTAATTAAAACTATTCCCTACATGTCAAAACATAGTGCTTGGGGAATTAATAGTGCTTTATTATTACTGTTGCAGAGAATTCCAAAATGGTGGATCTGGTTGTACTATGCGTGTCCAACATCATGGGCACTTAATGGTATGCTAACTTCACAATATGGAGATATTGATAAGAACATATCGGCATTTGGAGAAACCAAAACCGTGGTGGCCTTCTTGAAGGATTATTTCGGATTTCACCATGATCAATTGTATGTTGTGGCAATTGTCCTCATCGCCTTTCCTGTTGTTCTAGCAACTCTTTTTGCATTCTGCATAGGGCACTTGAACTTCCAGAGAAGGTGACTTATCACAGTGTAAAATTTAGTTGTCCAATCCTCAAAACTAGCCAGATTAAGTGAATGGGTTTTTATGACAATGGAGTGGCCGCATTGAAATGATTAGCATTCTGGATTTAGAAATGTACCAGTTCCAGTATGGCCAGGAGGATTCAGTGCTAGACAGTATGGACTATAATCCCATGTGAAATCTCTCCGAGTTCCTGGAACTCTCTCTTTTGTCGTCAATTTGTGATGATAAAGGGAGGGGGAGCGCATCTCTTGGCTTCAGCCCATTTTAGGTCTCTTAACTGTTACACAGTACAAGAACTTCTCCAATTCTGGGAGCTTAGAGAAACAAAAGTATGGTGCCAGTAGAATCTGCAGTAGAATCTGTGAAGGGATGCTCCCATAGAAAGAAAGAAAAAAATAAATAAATAAACAGCACGTCATTGTCATCTCCAGAAAACAGAAGAGCCTTCACCATTAGATGTTTAATTAGAGTAAGCACTGCCTGTCAGGCAATTGTGTCAATCTCTCATTGCTCTCATTCCACTATGCTTGTCGAGCAATTTGAAGTGTTCATGGTCTGTAAATTACATATGTCATGGAAGAATTGACTTAAAGCTAATTTTGCTGCAAATGCACTAGCTTCTTAACATTTTCATTTTCTTTCTGTTCTGTTTCTTTTGGTAGCTGCTGCACTACACTTCACTAGACAGCACATGTTTTCTAATTACAGTATCACGACCAATTTCATGCAGAAACATAGAATCTTTGTGACTCGTTTGTTTCCTCCTTAGCTTTTTTTAAGGATGTTGGGTAATGTCTCACTCATGCCTCCAGTCTTTCCTCCTCTGCCTTTAAGTCTGCATTCATTGACTCTACTTCTTACCTTAAATGTTCAGTTACTTCAAGTAGTTTTGTAACGGTCTCCGTCAGCTCCAGTTTCACATGAGAAGAAGAGATGGCCAGACTTATTTAGTAATTTTCCAGAATTTTCTGACATACATAAATAACTTTATAGATAGTTTCACGTGCTTACACTTTTGACCTTTGTGTTGAAGATGACATCTACTATGTTTGCCACACTGGTTATGATCATTGATGCACTGAAAAATTTACACCAGAAAAATTCATTTTCTTAAAACTCGCATTAAGCTGGAAATTGAATTTTTATTCAGCTTCTCTCTTTATAACTCATTCATCCGAACCTCATGTTTAAAGCTCAACCGAGACTGTCTTAGAAAGAAAGTAGCAATATGATGGTGGTTTACAGGAGATACAGCACATTTGAAGTGAGAAACTAACTGGCATTCGCCACAATAGTGAACCCACAAGTCAGGGTCTCTATTCAGTTCAGAAATCATGCATTAGAATTTGCCCGAATCATATTCGCCGGAGCACTTATTGAGGGTTATCAGATCGATGTGATGCTTACATTTTATGGTTTGTGGTAAGTGAAAGCAATATAGGTGAAGGTTGAAGTTGCCCTTGGGACAATGGTAGAAGTCGACAATACAATGCACTGCACTTAGCTAGCCTTTTCCAGAAAAGACTTGGTCTTTGGGCACAGAGAGGATGCAAGTCGAAGTTCACCTTCTACACAGCGGAAGCTGGAGGCCGAAGTGATGCACGTGATGCACGTGACTTGGTCTTTGGGCACAGAGAGGATGCACGTGATATGTATTCGTAAAAGTGATTAATCATAGTCAGGGTACAGATAGAAACGTGATTACATAAGGATCTCATAATACAAATCAATTACAATTAATGTCTCGGAAATGCTCTTCCTGAACTCATCATAGTTTGCAATTCTAGAATAGGAGAATATAAGAAGAGTAGACTTTTGACATTCTCCCTTCTATCATTGGGATCATCTGTAGTAAAATACAGAGAGAAGATGGCCTCGGTTCAACTTGGTAATACCCAGATTTCCAGAAAATCATCTCAATAGTGTTCTGGGGCAATTCGACTTCGATGCCTTCGTGTCTGCAGCAACATGACAAACGCAGGAATGTGCTCTGAAACTATAGCATCGTACACCATGTAAGTATTGTAGTAATGTAGAAGAAGCGTGTCTTGAAAACACATACGAAATGTTGCTGTTCTTTACAAAATGGGTTTCTTTCCAACAAGAGACTGTGCTGCCTTGACACGCAGAATAAACATCACAACGAAACCGAGCAGGCGCGCAGCAAATTCAATCGCGAGGTTGCTTGGGCTAAGTAGGCTTAAAAACACGAGAGGTGAAAGACTCAATTTCGGATCAGCCACGCGACATCTGTCGCTCTGCAAACCCTTCTGATACATTGATGTGGGATACCAAGAGAGAAACCAATGAGGCCGCATTTTAGAATGCCTGCCTGTTAATCGGCGGTTGACGGTCCAGCCTCACCATGTTGATATATGAAAACATTAGTAGCCCAGTATTATTGGCGGGAAATGACGAGGCACTGTGTTGATAATTCGAATCCCAACTTCCAGTACCATCCTCTCTCTTTCTCTTCATTTTTGTTTGGGATTAGTGCATCAAAGGTTTTGAAACTTATGCAATTAAATTGTAAAAATTTTAAAATGTGCTATAAAGTCATGAAAATTGTGCTAAAAGTGCAATCGAGTCCAAATTTTTTTTAAAAAATACAATCAATTCCTAAATTTTATTTCATAAAAGTTTAATTGAGTCATAAAATGTCCATAATGTGCAATCAACAAAATGACTTGATTAGATTAATTAGAGAAAATTTAGAACTTGGCTATATTTTTTGAAAGTTTTAGAATTCAATTAGACTCTATTAACAAGTTTTAGAACTTCCGATGCACTTATCCCTATTTGTTTATTATATAAAGAATTATAATTTTTTCTCTTCTACTTTCAATCTTTTCAGATCGTCTCTCTACTCTTTATTTATTTCTAATCAAGTTACGCTTTTGTAGATTTTTCTAATTAAGTTTCTCCAATACCAAATCTAGCCGAATCCAACTGACATGGCCATCGAACCACGTTGTAGCGTGAAGTGGATAAATTCTTCCAATGTAGACATCCACATGGGCTTTCACATTAGTTAAATTTATTTACATCATGTTTTCAACGTCGACTTCATCGAGTAAGTTTGTCCACGCACGTCCATGGGAGCATCTCCATATTTTATCCACTCATACTTTGGCGTTGTCCAACAAATATGCCAAATTGAACTTGATAGATTTGTTGATGGAGAGACTTGAACATATAGGGCGTGCATGTTTGTGTTCTTTTTATCTGTTCATGAACAGATTTTTTGTTTTTTTTTGTTCTCGGGAATAAAAAAAAAAACAGAAACGCGTTTGTTTGCGTTTTTGTTCAGAATATGTTTTTTTGTTCCTGGAACAAAATTGGAACAGAAATGAAAAACAAAAAAAAAGTTAATTTTTTGTTTCATAAACACTTTTGAAGAACATTTTTTCTCTCTCTTTTCTTTTCTTCTTATTTTTTCTTTGGCCGGTCGCCGACCTCGACCATGGCCGGCGACTGGCCGTTGAGGGTTGGCAACCTCGCCGGCCGCCGGCGAGAGCTCAACCAAATCCAACGAGGTCAAGCCTCGCCGGGCCGACGACACTCGGCCTCGTTGGATCCGGGTGAGGCCAAGCTCACCCGGCCACCGGTGAGGCCGCGCCCCGTCGAGGTCGCGGGCCGGCGACCGGCCAAAAGAAGAAACAAAGAAAAAAGAAAAAAGAAAGGAAAAAAAGGAAAAAAGGAAAAATAAAATAAAAATATTAAAAAATTAAAAGAAACAAAAAAAAATTTACCAAATGTGTTTTTATTCATTTTTTATTCCCGAAACAAGTTTATCAAACACGTCTTTCGGTCAAAAATTGTTCCCGGAATAGAAATTGAAAAACAATTTCTGTTTCGGGGAACAATTTTTGAACAAAAACACAAACAAACACGCCCATAATTTGTGAAAGTAGGATTTGATAGACCAATTAAACGAATAGAGACATCATTAAAAAAAGCGTGCACGTACAATGAGAAAAGAGCATAGTCTTTCCTTTATCATATGAAAATCAAATTTAGGGTGAGAAATTGGAATATCACGACATATTCTGATTTTTCAATTGAACCTAGATAGCATGGCTAATTTTGACTTTGATTATAAATAATTAAATTTTAACAATTCTTTTTTAAAATAAAGGCAAATTTGTCGAAATAATCTATCGATTGAAAAATATGGTAAAAAATATTAATTTTTGTCGACGGGATCGTGCAAGTCCTATTCTACTTAAAGTACAAGATATTCACAATTGTATTTTAGCCACGAAAAGAACTTAGTAGCCACGGTCATGGGTGTACCCTTGCTCCCTCACTCACACATCCCTACCCTAGCTCCCCCGACCTCCTCATTTCCATGTGGAAAGAATGGCCATTAGGGCAACCACAATGGTTCAATGTTGTTTTTCAATTATAC
Source organism: Eucalyptus cladocalyx (assembly GCA_017140615.1). NCBI lineage: Eukaryota > Viridiplantae > Streptophyta > Magnoliopsida > Myrtales > Myrtaceae > Eucalyptus > Eucalyptus cladocalyx. The sequence continues at coordinate 23,308,321 of CM029517.1, forward strand.
TTTTGTCACACCCCAAAACCACAAAGAATGGAAATGACACAGCCATCCTTCTTTACAGAGGACGCAGCCTCAAACACAACCAACATACTGATATTAACTTATATATATATCTCAAACCGTGTATATATTAGATAAACCAACAAATTTGTTGCAACATCAGAGTTTCTATAATCCACCAAAAGAGAAAAGAGATATACGTTTAAAACTCAGACGATCCAACTACTAGTAAATATTATTTGCACCACTTCCTTAAACCATACCAAAAACAAAATAGAACTCTCCAAAAGTTCCCACCGACTACGCACTCGCTCTATTCGCCACTAGCTGAGGAACCTGAAAAGATTAAAGGATGAATGGGATGAGCAACCACAACTCAGTGAGTAGTACATATCTTCTAAGCAGATCGAACAACCACTATGCATGTATACAAAACAATACCAAATTCCATAATGCCGATTCAATATATAAAATACAAATCGAATCATATAAAAGTTATTTCCCATCATTAAAGCTTTATACTAATATGGAAAACTCATTTAAATCGCCATCAAAAGTCAAGTATCAATGGTCGAATCCATTGAATAATCTCCATCAAAAACACATATTAATGGTCTATCCACTGATCAATCTTTTACTCAATAACTAACCTTGGTCACGACACAACGCCTTGTGACAAGGCGACCAAGATTCTCCCCTTGGTAAGGTCTCCACCTACAAAGCCGGTGGCTAGGCCCAGAAGGATATCCTAAACCTGATATGCATACCCCAAAAACCCCTCACTGGGTTCACAGTCATATTGAGCATAAATAACCATTCTCCAATACCAGAAATCCAATCCAGAAATCAATATTTTAAACAAAACTAATAACATATTGCAACATAGCCCATCATCCATTTCATATCCGTTTCTCAAATCATCATAAACATTTTTATAAATCAGTCACAAAGCAATTTCATTTATGTTTCTCCACAAACCTTGTATAATGTGCTTTTCAAAGATTCACAATCAACCAAATGGTAGCAATTGCTCGATCTGGCTTTTATGCAATAAAAATGCTCTTCTTGATTCAATATATATACATACATACTTCAAGATATGATTTTATAAAACCAAAGAAGATATAGTACCGCTCACCTTGTCGTCTACGATCAAACGACAAACGATACTTGTATCGTCGAACTCAAAGCCCTATCAAATAACCGAAGAATAATGTTAAAATCTAATAAAATCCTATCTCGACTACAAAATGACTAAGTTACGCCTTAACTCTAACAAAAAGACTTCTGCGCGCTAACAAATCGCATAACCAAAGCGATTGTTCAAGCCATTCGCAATATGAAGTTTAAGTGCAAAACTTGATCAAGCCTTAACTTTTTCTTCCGAACCCCGATCTAAACGTACTTATAGTCAATAGAGAGCCCTTGACACATATTACAAGAATCCCAACTTGGCCATCCCAAAATCAAGCCGAAAAATAACAAAATACGGGCCCAAAGCTGCTGGACGCGTACTGTTCACTGCGCGCGGGAAACTTTGAAATTTTGTTTCGGACAAACCATAAGCTCAAATCACGATCCGTAAAATCCCATGGCTCCACAACACCCTAAACTACAATTCTTACAAAAATACATGGCTCAACGACTCCAAAATTAGACTTCGCCGCTCAGTTTTCCAAAAATTTCGAATTTAAGTCCTAAATCAAAAAATTACTTCAATCGGGCAAACAAGGGGCTTGATCTCTTACCGGTTGCTGTGTTATGGAGTCGAGTCAGCTTGGCGAGGCATCCGAGACGTGCACGTGCCAAAATTCCTTTCCTTTTTCCCCTTTTCTCTTCTTCTTCCTCTTCTTCTTCTTTTCTTTCTTTTCTTTTTGGTCGAGGGAACTCTTAGCTTCTATTTAGCCGAGCCCTCTCCCCTCTCCTTTTTGCTTTACTGACTTTTCAGTTTCTTTTTTAGTTTCTTCTTTTGGGGCCCACTAACATAATATTACATTATTGCATAATATTACATTCTACCATCCTTAAAAAATTTCGTCCTCGAAATTTACATGTACTTCAATCATGAAACAAGTTAGAGTATTTGTATCTTGCCTCCTCCTCAAGTTCCCAAGTAGCCTCTCTCTCGGTATGGTTTTGCCATTGTATTTTCACATAAGGAATAGTTCGTCGCCACAACACTTGATCCTTCTTATCGACAATGTGAATAGGTTGTTCCTCATATGTCAAGTTCTCCCGAATCTCAATGGAGTAAAGTCTAGCACATGTTCAAGATTTGGCACATATTTCCGCAACAAAGAGACATGGAACACATTATGGACACCTGATAGTGCCGGTGGCAAAGCCAATTTATAAGCGACTTCACCAATTTTCTCTAAGATCAAGAATGGTCCCACGTACCTTGGACTTAACTTCCCACGTGTGTCAAATCTCATTACACCCTTCATAGGAGAAACTTTTAAGAATACGTGATCCCCCACATTAAATTCTAACTTGCGTCTTTTTAGATCCGCATAACTTTTCTAACGACTTTGAGCCGTTCTGAGACGTTCCTGAACCAACCTAACTTTCTCTTTTGACTATTGAATGAACTCAGGACCAGTTAGTCTTTTCTCACCAACGTCATCCCAACAAATAGGACTTCTGCATTTTCGGCCATATAAAGCTTCAAAGGGTGCCATCTTAATGCTGGAGTGATAACTGTTGTTATAATAAAAATTCTGCCAAATGTAGATGTTCATCCCAAGAACCGCTGAAGTCAATGATGCATGATCTCAACATATCCTCTAATGTCTGGATTGTTCTCTCTGACTGTCCATCTATTTGTGGATGGAAAGCTGTACTCAAGTTGAGTTTAGTGCCCAATACTCCTTGCAAACTCTTCCAAAAGTTAGACACGAACCTGGGATCCCTATCAGAAACAATGCTTACTGGAACTCCATGAAGCTTCACTATCTCATTAACATATCGCTTTGCCATATCTTCCATTGAAAGGCCAAATCGATATGACAAAAAGTGAGTGGACTTAGTTAATCGATCAATAATCACCCATATAACATTCTTACCACTTGGTGTCTTCGGTAGACCGACTACAAAGTCCATGGCAATATGCTCCCACTTCCATTTAGGTATCTCTAGAGGTTGCAACTGTCCACCTGGTTTCTGATGCTCAATTTTCACTTGTTGTCAAACTAAACATTGATCGACAAATTTTATAATATCATTTTTCATGTTGATCCACCAAAAGTTTTCTCTCAAGTCCCTATACATTTTAGTGCTTCCCAGATGAATTAAAAATCTAGTACTGTGAGCTTCTTGCAGGATCTCCTTTTTCAGCTTTGAGTTCTCAGGAACACATAGTCGATCACAAAACCTCAAGGATCCATCTACATGTAAACTAAAATCCACTTGTCTTCCAGCTTCCACACCTTCTCTAATTTTTTTTGTAATTGTGGATCTTCATTCTGTTTAGCCTTAATTTTGTCAATCAACATAGGTTGTACTTGAAGATTAGCTAATTGAGCACCAAGCTGCTGCACCAACACCTCCAAGTCTAACTTCCTCATATCTTCAAGAATATATTTCTGAGAAGTGAGCAAAGTTGCCATATTTCCAAATGATTTATGACTCAAAGCATCCGCTACCACATTAGCTTTACCCGGATGGTAATTAATGGACAAATCATAATCCTTCAAAAGTTCTAGCCATCTTCTTTGCCTCATGTTTAGTTTTTTCTGAGTAAAGATATACTTCAGACTCTTGTAATCGGTAAAATCTTCACATTTTTCACCATACAAATAGTGCCACCATATTTTCAAGGCAAACACAACCGCCGCTAATTCCAAATCATGAGTGGGGTAGTTCTTCTCATGTAATTTCAATTGTCTCGAAGCGTAGGCAACAACTTTGCCATCTTGCATAAGAACACAACCCAAACCTTCTTTGGATGCGTCACAGTAGATTACGAAGCCATCACTTCCAAACGGTAGAGTTAGAATAGGAGCCGACACCAGCCGTCTCTTCAACTCTTGAAAACTACGTTCACATTGGTCTGACCATTCAAATTTAACTTTTTTCTGAGTTAGACGGGTAAGTGGACCAGCAATCTTTGAGAACCTCTCTACAAATCGCCTATAGTAGCCGGCTAGCCCAAGAAAACTTCTCACTTCTGTAATGTTTGTTGGACAATTCCACTTAACAATTGTTTCAACCTTCTTTGGGTCCACTAATATGCCATCTTTCGAGATCACATGACCCAAGAATTCTATATGATCAAGCCAGAAGTCACACTTACTAAATTTGGCATACAACTTCTTTTCATGCAAAGTTTGCAAGACAAACCTCAAGTGTTGTTCGTGTTCCTCTAAACTCTTCAAATATACTAGGATGTCATCAATGAACACCACAATAAATTTGTCTAGGTATTCCCTGAACACCCTATTCATCAAGTCCATGAAGGCAGCAGACGCATTTGTTAATCCAAAAGGCATGACGAGAAATTCATAATGGCCATACCTTGTTCTGAAAGCAGTTTTAGGCACATCATCTATCTTTATCTTCAATTGATGATACCCAGAACAAAGGTCGATCTTGGAAAATACCTGAGCTCCCTGAAGTTGATCAAATAAATCCTCAATTCGGGGCAAAGGATATTTGTTTTTGACCATTACCTTGTTAAACTCTTGATAATCTATGCAAAGCCGCATACTACCATCCTTCTTTTTCACAAATAGAACAGGAGCTCCCCAAGGTGAAACATTGGGTCTGATGAAACCCTTATCCAAAAGCTCTTGTAGCTGCATTTTCAATTCTTTTAATTCAATGGGTGCCATCCGATATGGTGCCTTAGAGATTGGTGTTATACCGGGTATCAATTCAATACAAAACTCAATTTCTCTATCAAGAGGCAAGCCTGGTAAATCCTCAAGAAATACACTTGGAAACTCTCTAACGACAGGAACATCTTCCAATTTTACTACAACCTTACTTGTGTCTTTTACACAAGCTAAATAACCACAACAACCTTTTCTCAAAAGTTTCCTTGCTTGCAAAGCCGAGATCAACCTTGGAGAAGCATTTTCACAACTTCCCAAAAAAGAGAATTCGGGTTGATTCGAAAGTCTAAATATCACTTTCTTTGAAAAACAGTCAACAATAGCACGATTGGTAGATAACCAATCCATCCCTATAATAACATCGAAATCTCGAATATTTAACTCCACTAGATCCACAGGCATTTCAACATTGTTAATCCGAATCACACATCTCTTGAACACAAGATGACTAACTAAGAAATTGCCAGTAGGAGTATCAACACACAATTCACATTCAAGAGGGTCAGGCAACACATCAAGTTTCTTTGCAAATTCATTTGAAATGAATGAGTGCGTAGCACCAGGGTCAAATAACGCATAAGCACAATGCAAGGCAATAGAAATATTACCCGCAACCACTGCGTTAGATGCTGCTGCATCCTCCTTCGTCATTGCAAAAACTTTCCCACTTGTACTTTGTCTTTGTTGGTTCTCTTGGGGCCTACCAACGAAAAGGGTATTCCTCCGTCTGAAACACTGGTGTGCTAGGTGCCCTTGTCGCCCACATAGATTACATGATCTATTGCCAATAGGAGGATTCCTTCGTATAGGACAATCTTGCAACATGTGTCCCACTTTCCCACATGAGAAGCATACTCCAATTTTCCGATAACACTCACCATGATGATAATTTCCACATGTATTACAAGGGCCTTGGTTACTTGGATTTTTGAACTGTCTTGGCCGGCTGAAGCCTCTTCGCCTTCCACTACCATCAGTATGGCTACCTTGCACATTTGTGGGCTTAAACCTTTTGGGTTGAGGGGTTCCTTGTGTGCCGTGCTTCAGAATGCTTTGTTCCACCTTGATTACTCGTTCTAGCACATCCTTATAATTTGTTAATACGAAATGTGCAAGTGCGGAATTAATCTCAAGTCGGAGCCCTCCTAGGAAATGGTCAGCCTTATCTTCTTCATTTGCTACCAAGTGCTCTGCAAATCTACTCAACTGATTAAAGCGGACTGAATACTCCAAAATAGTGGAGTCACCCTGAGATACATGTACAAAGTCACCCTTCATCTTTGCTTGGAATGACTTTGGGAAGAATTGATCATTGAACGCCTTTTTAAAGTCCTCCTAGGATATAATAACATCCCTACCTCCAAGACTTGGCTTCATTCCATCCCACCAAAACTTTGCTTCACCTTCCAGGTATTGGGTGGCAAATTTAACTTTTCGATCCTTAGGAACCTCTTTAGCTTCAGTTAATTCCTTTGCTTGGCGATACCAATGAATCATTGCTTGTTTAAATTCAGTTGAACGGGTTGGCTCTTGATCCTCTTCTCTGACTTCATGCAAGTCAGGACTCCTATCATAGTGGTCCTCAAGTCTCCTTCTCAAAGACGCACCTCGAGAAGCTTGAGGCATGTCTCTAGCCTCAGGGGTAGCGACCCGTTTGCCTTTGTGACTCCTACGAAGCGAGGCAAGTGTCTCAGAGTCGGTACTCATGATCACCTGAATCCAAGAATGAAACTACACCTTAGAATCTAGAAGACTAACACAAAAATAAAATCTATCACACAACCTCACAACGTCCATAACTACACCCAAAAAGATTAAAACTTAGGCTATGATACCAAAAATATGTCACACCCCAAAACCACAAAGAATGGGAATGACACGACCGTCCTTCTTTACAAAGGACGCAGCCTCAAACACAACCAACAAACTGATATTAACTTATATATATCTCAAACCGCATATATATTAGATAAACCAACAAATTTGTTGCAACATCAGAGTTTCTATAATCCACCAAAAGAGAAAAGAGATATACATTTAAAACTCAGACGATCCAACTACTAGTAAGTATTATTTGCACCACTTCCTTAAACCATACCAAAAACAAAATAGAACTCCTCAAAAGTTCCCACCGACTACGCACTCGCTCTATTCGCCGCTAGCTAAGGAACCTGAAAAGATTAAAGGAGGAATGGGATGAGCAACCACAACTCAGTGAGTAGTACATATCTTCTAAGCAGATCGAACAACCACTATGCATGTATACAAAACAATACCAAATTCCATAATGCCGATTCAATATATAAAATACAAATCGAATCATATAAAAGTTATTTCCCATCATTAAAGCTTTATACTAATATGGAAAACTCATTTAAATCGCCATCAAAAGTCAAGTATCAATGGTCAAATCCATTGAATAATCTCCATCAAAAACACATATTAATGGTCTATCCATTGATCAATCTTTTGCTCAATAACTAACCATGGTCACGACACAACGCCTTGTGACAAAGCGACAAAGATTCTCCCCTTGGTAAGGTCTCCACCTACAAAGCCGGTGGCTAGGCCCAGAAGGATATCCTAAACCCGGTATGCATACCCCAAAAATCCCTCACTGGGTTCACAGTCATATTGAGCATAAATAACCATTCTCCAATACCAGAAATCCAATCCATAAATCAATATTTTAAACAAAACTAATAACATATTGCAACATAGCCCATCATCCATTTCATATCCGTTTCTCAAATCATCATAAACCTTTTTATAAATCAGTCGCAAAGCAATTTCATTTATGTTTCTCCACAAACCTTGTATAATGTGCTTTTCAAAGATTCACAATCAACCAAAGGGTAGCAATTGCTTGATCTGGCTTTTATGCAATAAAAATGCTCTTCTTGATTCAATATATATACATACATACTTCAAGACATGATTTTATAAAACCAAAGAAGATATAGTACCACTCACCTTGTCGTCTACGATCAAACGACAAACGATACTTGTATCGTCGAACTCAAAGCCCTATCAAATAACCGAAGAATAATGTTAAAATCTAATAAAATCCTATCTCGACTACAAAATGACTAAGTTACGCCTTAACTCTAACAAAAAGACTTCTGCGCGCTAACAAATCGCATAACCAAAGCGATTGTTCAAGCCATTCGCAACATGAAGTTTAAGTGCAAAACTTGATCAAGCCTTAACTTTTTCTTCCGAACCTCGATCCTAACGTACTTATAGTCAATAGAGAGCCCTTGACACATATTACAAGAATCCCAACTTGGCCATCCCAAAATCAAGCCGAAAAATAACAAAATACGGGCCCAAAGCTGCTGGACGCGTACTGTTCACTGCGCGCGGGAAACTTTGAAATTTTGTTTCGGACAAACCATAAGCTCAAATCACGATCCGTAAAATCCCATGGCTCCACAACACCCTAAACTACAATTCTTACAAAAATACGTGGCTCAACGACTCCAAAATTAGACTTCGCCGCTCAGTTTTCCAAAAATTTCGAATTTAAGTCCTAAATCCAAAAATTACTTCAATCGAGCAAACAAGGGGCTTGATCTCTTACCGGTTGCTGTGTTATGGAGTCGAGTCGGCTTGGCGAGGCATCCGAGACGTGCATGTGCCAAAATTCCTTTCCTTTTTCCCCCTTTTCTCTTCTTCTTCCTCTTCTTCTTCTTTTCTTTCTTTTCTTTTTGGTCGAGTGAACTCTTAGCTTCTATTTAGCCGAGACCTCTCCCCTCTCCTTTTTGCTTTACTGACTTTTCAGTTTCTTTTTATGTTTCTTCTTTTGGGGCCCACTAACATAATATTACATTATTGCATAATATTACAACTTTTGTTCATTTTTTCCTCTCTTGCATGATTAGAGACTTAGATACCTTACTAATTTCTAGCTAAAAGTATTGATTTCCTAAATAAAAAATATTTCAGAAAAATGGGTGAATACTATTAAAAATTTTAAAATGGTATGATGAAACATTTATCATATATCAATTTTCGTCTCCCAAAAGTTTCAAAGTGGTAGCCCATGACATATTTACTCCAATGGAATTTCATCTTACGAAAAATTCTGAACTAGAACTTTGACCCAAGTCTCCCTTCCCATCAGCTCCCAAACTACTAACATAAGATAGATTTACATCAAGGGTATTGGTTTAGGGTGGGAAAATTGTCCAAAAAGTCTTAAACTTATTCCATTTTTGTCAATTTAATCCTAAATTTTTCAATTTTGCCACTTAAGTTCATCCGACCAATTTTGGCTAGAATTTGCTGACATGGGCATTAAGCGTCCTATATGGTACGGTTGGCATTGAGGTGAACAAAATGTATTATTTTTTAAATGTTCTTTTGAATTTATTCTTTTTTTCCCCTCTCTCTTCTTCTTCTCTAATGATTGCCTAGCCTCCAACGAATGGCCAAAGGCTACAAGGGTCAACTGCACCGACCTCAGGCAAGGTCACCCTTGCCAACTCGAGAAGGTTAGCCTCACTTGCCTCACGTGAGGTTGCCCTTGTCAGGATCTAGTGAGGGGCGACCTCACGTGCCTTAGGTGAGGCTCGCCCTCACTGAATCTGGTGAGGGCAAGCCTCCTTGTTTCGAGTGAGAGTGAGGGTTGGCCTCACTAGCCACAAGCGAGGCTTACCCTCACCAATTTCAATGAGGGGAGCCTCACCCAAGGCCTACAAGTTTGTCCCTTGCTAGATCTTAGTGAGGGTGACCTCGCGTGAGGCCAACGAGGCCGAACCTCATCAATTCCCAACGAGGGCGACCTCACTTGAGGCTGGCAAGGCCAACCCTCATTGGTTGCAGCCTCTAGCCAGTTGTGGAAGGCTACGCGGTCGATAGAAAGGAAAAAGAGAGAGAGGGGAAAAAAAGAAAATGAATTTTAAAAAATAATTGAAAAAATAATATTTAAAAAATAATAAATTTTTCCCACCTCACCATCAGCCGTGCCACATAGGACAATCAGCATCCATATTAGCAAATTTCAGCCAAAATTGACCGAATGGACTTAATTGGCAAAAATTGAAAAGGTTTAGGACTTAATTAATAAAATCGAAAGGTTTAGGATTAGATTAGCAAAAGTAAAATAGGTTTATAACTTTTTGGACAATTTTCCCATTTCAGGGTGAATGTGTCCAAGGGTATCACTTTGGGATCTTTTATAAAATAAAAATTAGTTAGGAGTAAAGTTTGAGTTTTTCTATATGGGAGGAAAATTAGGTTAGGATTAATGTGTCATAGGGTACCGGTTTAAAATTCTTAACATATTGACTCATTTTAAAAGAAACAAAATGTATCTATTCGCGATCAAAACACGGTAAGAGGTGTTTGTTTCCTGCATAAAGGAAGATATTTTTCATAGAAATCATTTTCAAAGAAAAATGATAAGTTTGTAATTGTTTGGTAGTTTGCTTAAAAATACGTAAAATACTAAGTTAAAAGGCAGAAGAAACTAAAGGACGTTTGTAGAAAGATACTTTTTACGTTTCGGAAAATGATTTCCATTATTCAAACCGAGAATTCTTTTTTCCTAATCTGAAGTGTGGTATATTTTCCGGCTCACTAACCACTTCCAAAAAGCTAAACACGTGATTTGTCTTGTAGAAGTTTTTTCTCAGTATTGCTTTATTCCTTGGATTCATGCTATACCTGAGTTTATAATCTACGAAAATTTTCTGTCCTCGTGTACCCATTTACATAAATTTTCTACTATTCCCTACAAGATCGCGGGCCATTAACCTAAGTGAGTATAAGGTTTATTCAACCTATGGTTACTTTTTTATATTTTGTTTTCCATATATACAAATACGTCATGCATGAGGTCTATGGTGCTAACAGATGTCTGACCACTTCTATTTTTGGGAAGTGAATTAGATCTTGCAATAATGTAGCTCTTGTGTTTTGTGCTTTGAGTATTGAGAGAGGATCGTGCTGTGATTGTGCTATTATTAATATTATCATCCTACACATCAGCTGCGTTGACCATGAAGTTTGTTGGACTGTCAAACACGCTAGCGATTGGCATTTTTGCATTCTGTGGTTCCCAAGATTAGACCTCGCTTTCAAATATTGCGGCCTTTGTTTTGGTAATTTTTTTGCGATGCTACGATCTGCTGACGTATATGCACCATGTTATTGGATTCAAATCAATATTTTTTTCCCTACCCTCTCAAGATAATCCGTGGTTGTGCCTCGCGATTCTTAGATGCAACGTTCTACCTTCTCATGCCATTGCCTTAGCCTTGAAGTTGCTACATGAATCAGTTATGTTGTGGATTAATGACTCACGTTTAATTGGTCTCGGGTGAAAATATGGACACGAGTTTAATACTCATGAAATGAATCTGTGGCGTTTAGGCACAACTACAGTTAACTAGATAGGGGCGTAGAGGCGCAACACCCACATTGATGTGGAACTAAGCTGATTCCGTATGCATATAATGTTATTCCTTTGTGATGCACTTTAATAACAGATCACACCGATTGAACCACATTGATGCCCGAGTCCTTTTTATTTCTATATTCACTTTATCACAAGAAGCCTAATGAACAAGTTGAAGTTACTACTAATTCGTTCCAAAAGAGGGATTGCCTTAGTTATCTTGAGCTTGGTCTATTATTTGGAAGAGTAATGCCTATTTGACAGAGGGAAGAGGAGAGATGTAAGACGTGACAGAAAAGCATGCGCCAGATACGAGCCTAAACTTCTCAGGGTCTCATGCTTTCATTTGGAAGAGTGAGAATGCAAGTTTCTAGAATATGGAAGTCAACTTCCTACTTTTGGTTACATGAGAAGGCAAAATACTACGTGCCAAATCTGATGTCTTCAGGTTTATCTAAACTTGATGGACTGGCACGACTCTCTTACTTTCCCTGCCGCCCACAAAAAATGAGTCACTTTATCAGTTCCCCATTCCCTATGCAGCAAGCGTACGAATGACTGACGTATTTGATTACTTCATCTTCATCTTATACCAGTACCGTTGGTCTATATATATGCTTAATCATGTTCATTTGATACCAGTACAGTTGGTCTATATATATGCATAAGCATATACAGCATTCCATTTTTTCTTCAGTTTTGACATTTGTGCCTCACTCTCACATATGGCTGAGCTGATTGGAACAGAAGCAGATAGAATACGGTCGATTCGAAATGAGTTATCAGAGCTAGGAAGGAGCCTCAGATCATCATTTCGGCTTCATGTTTCGAGTTTTGGAAGCACCTCGGTTGTGAACACAACAAAAAATGATACTAGTGATGAATATGATCTCCAATGGGCTGCCATTGAGAGGTTACCAACTTTTGAGAGGTTGAGGTCGTCCCTGTTTGATAGTGAGATCGATGGAACGGCAGAAGATGATAAAGGAAAGAAGGTGGTTGACGTTACCAAGCTTGGTGCATTGGAACGTCATTTTTTCATAGAGAAGCTCATCAGGCATATTGAGAACGACAACCTTAATTTGTTGCGCAAGATTAGGGATAGAACTGACAAGTGAGCTTATTCTTCTCTTGATAATGGGAGTTGCATATATATTCAGAAAGTCTAATGGCTATAGAGTTACCTAGAAACATGAAAAACCTCCGCGAGCATAAAAGATAAGTGCAGACATAAATAGCATAAGACCCCAAAAGTTCATTAACAGATTTGAAAAAACAACACTTTTATTTATAAAGTGCGTTATAATGTACATGCTTGCATTTATCTTGGTAAGAGGCCACATCGTGCCTGAACCATGTTGGCAAACTTATTTGAATGAGGATTTGCTTTCTTCTTGTTTTTGTTTCCTCTTTTCTTCCTCAAAGTCATGCCACGAATTTTGCTTTTCATGGAATAAGGAAAAAATTGCTGTTAAACTCTTTTCCGCAGGGTTGGTGTCAAATTGCCCGCCATAGAAGTCAGATATCTGAATTTATGCATTGAAGCAGACTGTGAGATAGTTGAAGGAAAGCCCCTGCCCACTCTCTGGAATTCTCTAAAAAGCATGCTCCCTGTAAGTACCTTTCATGTGGAGTAGATTGAAGGTATTCATGCTGAGTCTATTTGATTCATTGCAATTCCCCATTAAAGAACAAGCAGCTACGTAATGAAGGTTGAATCCATTTATGAGCACTACTTTCCCACAATTATGTATATACCCTCAGCAAATATGTTTGCAAGTTCTATAACTCCTGTCATCTTGCATGTAGTTTTCCTTTGGGTTGCAAATGCATGTTGTTTCCAACAATCAGGCTAAGAAGGTATTTGTCCTTCTTGAAGAGGTTAAGGAAGTGGTGTTGATCATTTCTCGCAAATTTTTTCAAATATACTAGAGTCAATTAGGGGCCACATGTAGGTAAGTAAGAAAAACCATGTATATCTCCATGTTCTCATTTGCCCACACTGGCTTTTTGTACCCACACCCATTCTTTCATCCTTTCACTGCTGATACTCATCACGTAATATGCTTTATTCTGTAATAAGACTGAATGACTCCTAACCGTTGTGTTTGCTGTAGAGAAATCTCAACTGATGTTTTTGGCATTATGTCAATTTACCACGAAGGGTTTCTGCTTCCTGTTATTCACTAATTCAAGTAAATTGGAACTTTTTTACAGGGTATTCCTGCAATGCCAGGTTTAAAGATACGTAAGGCCAAAATAAGCATCATTAAGGATGTCAGTGGAACTATAAAGCCTGGAAGGTTTGTTTTACTGGTTCAGCTCCTCCCATCTCTCTCGATGAACTCTGGAAAATCATGCCTCACCCTTCATCCTTTAGGCAGTCCTAGCGTCCTCAACAATTTCATTCACTTCTAGCTGCAGTTGTTTGCATCAACTATGCAGTTCGGTATTGAGACTCGATGTAGGCTGTAAAAGGCTAAGTACTAAGCTTTCATGATGACGTATTGAATGTGAGCATAACCTGACGAGTCACGATCAACTAATTAGCTAGCAATATATTTCATGACCATTGGCTGATTCTTTATATTTGAGAGCGGCATCAATCTTTGGCAATTTGCATCATTCTTTGCCACTGTGTAAAGTGCTGCATACTTTGAAAAGTTCATCCATGTTCCGCATGCGGGTGAATTCAGCCTAAAGAAACTCATATTTTACCTTACATATATCGCCAATCTCATCATCATACCTGTAATTCAGGAAAACCATTGTCTAAAGTTCTATTATAGAGAAAAGCACAAGCTTGATGATATAAGAATGCAGGGTATTCATTGTCTTTTCTTGCGACAGGATGACTTTATTGCTTGGACCTCCTGGATGTGGGAAAACTTCCTTTCTTAAGGCTCTCTCAGGGACTCTAGGCAAATCTCTCAAGGTTTCACGCTTGCTCTATGCTAAAGAACTTCTATGTCAAACTGCACTAGGCTTAACAGCAATACCAACATACCACATGTATGGCTTGCAAATAACGTATGAACTGAGACAGAATGAAGCTCAAGAGAACCCATGTCATCCAAATTCCTTTTCACATGAACACTTTAACATAAGTATCCTTGCAGGCATGGACCCAGTGAGTTTTCATTGAGTCTCCACTGAAGCACATTGTGCTATTTTACTTGACAAAAGTGCTTGAAGGGTGCTAAGAAGTGAGAGATCATACTAGTGCATAGATTACTTTTGCAGTTTATAGCTGACTGGGACAGAACTATTTTGTAGTCTATGGTTAGCTTAAAGCATAGAACTTGAAGTTCCAAGTAAGCTAATTAGGTACAGTCAAAACATCCATTAGCTTTTATTAATCTGTCTTTGAGTTTGATGATATCATCTCCTGTTCCCTCCATTATCTGATAGGTCACTGGAGAAATTTCATATAATGGCCACAATCTTAACGAGTTCATCCCCCAAAAGACGTCTGCTTATATAAGCCAGTATGATCTGCACATTCCAGACATGACTGTAAGGGAAACACTGGACTTCTCTGCCCGTTGTCAAGGTGTTGGAAGCAGAGAAGGTGAGTATTCTTCAAAGTGATTGTAGATCTATCACTTGGAAACTGTGTTAAATGACGATCTTTTGGCTTTTCTGGTTGCAAAGATATCATGATGGAGATCAGCAGAAGGGAGAAGGAGGCAGGAATCTTTCCAGATCCTGACATAGATACTTACATGAAGGTACCTTTAGTGACATTCTCCAATTTTCTTCTCTCTATCCATTTCAGTGTACAATTTGAGTCTGCATTAATTTCTTTTCGGTCTGGTTACTAGAAGTTTTACTTTGAGCATGGTGCAACCAGTGTGGGTTAATAATTACAAATTCTATTGAAATATGAAATGTTAAAACCATGGCGTTGGTTTACTGGTTAGGGAACGAAATAGTGTGTCTGGCATTGGGGCAACCAGTGCAGGTTAATAGTTACAAATTCTATTGAAACATGGAATGTTAAAACCATGGCATTGGCTTACTGGTTGGGGAACGAAATAGTGTGTCTGGCATAGGTGTAAACACAGGTTTGGTTTCCTACACAATTAGTTCAACAATCCCAGGCTTGGGCCACTCACCTGATCTTATGCTTGCATCTCACTTGATCCATTGGATTTATGGGGTAATTTAGTGTGCACAGGTTTACCAATCCAATGTTTGCTTGTCAAGGAAAAAGGAAATATGCTCTGTCTGTAGCCCGTTTAATTTATGAGTTATCACTGAATGTATGTGACATTGTTTGACCTGCGTAATTTCTTACAACTATTTACCACTTCAAGAACTTGTCTCAACAATAATCATGCCTTGTTTACCAGGCCACTGCTCTCAAAGGACTTAAAAGAACTCTTCGGACAGACTATATTTTAAAGGTATGTTCTTTTGACTGAGTTGATAGTTAATTATTTTTCTTTGCCTCAAACGTTTAAGAAGAAACTTCTGTCTATCTGTTTAAATCTTTCATAGATCCTAGGGCTGGATATCTGTGCGGGCACATTGGTTGGAGATCCCATGAGAAGAGGCATATCAGGTGGTCAAAAAAGGAGATTGACTACAGGTAGTACAGCAAAAAAATGCTGACAGATGCAGCAAATCTCATAAAGATTAAACTTTTATATGACTGGAGTTAAACAATGTTTCACTGTCCTTTCTGATCTTGGTCATTGAAATTCCAAAAGATTAACTGACAAGTCAGCTTTCTGTTAAAAACTATACAGCGGAGATGATTGTGGGCCCAAAAAAAGCTCTATTCATGGACGAAATAACAAATGGCTTGGACAGTTCAACAGCCTTTCAGATTGTTTCTTGTCTTCAGCAGCTAGCACATTTGACAGATGCCACTATACTGGTTTCGCTTCTTCAGCCTGCGCCAGAAACATTTGATCTTTTTGATGACCTCATTCTGCTGGTTGAAGGGAAAATTGTGTACCAAGGCCCTCGTGACCAAGCTCTGAAGTTTTTTGAGGATTGTGGATTCAGGTGTCCTGAAAGAAAAGGGGTTGCCGATTTCCTCCAAGAGGTAGTTAAAACTAGACAGGTTGTGCACTGCATGTTAGCTTCCTTTATTAACCTTTTATTATGTTGCCTACTGCCATGCAGGTTATATCTAGAAAAGATCAAGCACAATATTGGCAGCATCCTGAGCTACCGTACAGTTATATGTCAGTTGATATGTTCTGTAAAAAGTTCAAGGAATCTTATTGTGGGATGAAGCTTGACCAGGAGCTTTCAGGCATATTTGATAGGTCCAAAAGCCACAAAAATGCTCTTTCTTTTGATGTTTACTCTCTGTCCAGATGGGAACTTCTCAGAGCATGCATGGCGAGGGAACTTCTTCTCATGAGGAGAAATTCTTTTATCTATGTTTTTAAATCAGTACAGGTCAAAATAAGCTCTTATAAATCTCTTGTACTTTTTATGATATATATCTCTTTCAACGTCAGTGCCCATTACAGTATAATTTCTAATCTTGTCTCCCAGATTCCATATATATAAGGGAACTTTAGAAGGTGATTATTGTTGTTTCATCATGCAGCTTATTTTTGTTGCATTTATCACGATGACTGTATTCTTGCGGACTCGGATGGGAATAGATGTATTTCATGCAAACGACTATATGGGCTCTATGTTTTATGGGCTAATCATACTCCTCGTTGATGGATTTCCGGAATTGGCAATGACAGTTTCAAGGCTCACAACCTTCTACAAACAAAAGGAGCTGTACTTTTACCCTGCTTGGGCTTATGCAATTCCAGCATCTATACTGAAACTTCCTCTTTCACTGCTGGAATCTGTTGTTTGGACATCTCTTACATATTACGTGATTGGATACAGTCCTGAGGTAGGCAGGTAAGTTTTAGAGTTCTTTGGTTTATGACCTATCATTACCTTGCCTCCATGAACTTCTGTTGCATTCAGTATCATCTGTAAATTTTAATACTATTTTACTCCTAAGTAATGACTTATATTTTTCTTCTTATTTATGCAGGTTCTTCCGCCAATTACTACTTCTTTTCTCTGTGCACTTGTCGTCCATATCCATGTTCCGTTTTCTGGCCTCAATCTTTCAAACTGCAGTTGCTTCCAACTTAGCTGGTACTGTTGCATTACTGATTGTGATGCTATTTGGCGGTTTCGTCATCCCAAAATGTAAGGATGTCAGAATCTCTATTCGGTTTGATTTTGGATGAATAAGTGCATTTAATATTTCACTTTGTTGCTGCAGCCTCTATGCCTGCTTGGTTAAAGTGGGGTTTCTGGGTCTCTCCACTAACATATGGAGAAATTGGACTTTCCATTAATGAATTTCATGCTCCACGATGGCAAAAGGTGAGTGCCTCGTAGAAGTGAGAACAAGTTTTTGGCTCCTGTAGCTCCAAATACAAGAAGCCACTGTAGTTGCAGAATCAATTAACCCATTTTATTCTAAACAAGTATTTTGACATGCTAGTGTTGTTGGTTAGCTAAACCAGCTTTGCTACTACACATTCTTTTGTTTATGGTGCTCCAAGTATGAGGACAAGACATGAGTTGAGCTGTTCAATATATCTGAGGGCCTTGGTTAACAGATAGATATTGACAATTTTAAATCCTATGATCTCATTCTTGTAATTTCTTTGTGCTAACTTCCTGCCTTAAATCAGAATGTCTCATTGATGATTATTATATCATCCAGTTACTTGACTTTGATACAATGCAATTACTGAATCAATAAGTATATGGGCACTAGTATTCTTTCAGCAAATGAAGATGTCCATTCCTTGAGAGTGGGTTTAATTTCGTAGTTTTTAGGCAGAACTAACTTCCTCTGCATTTCTCAATGCAAAAACTTGTTTTTGCTTACATAACCCATAGATCTAACTAACTTCCTCTTTCATCTTTTAATCCAATCTGACTTGTTCTTGCTTTTAATGCATACTCACAGATTTTGTCGTCAAACACTACAATAGGGCATACAGTCCTTGAAAGCCGAGGACTAAACTTTAATGGGTATTTCTTTTGGATATCAGTTGGTGCCTTACTGGGATTTACCTTACTGTTCAACATCGGTTTCACTTTGGCCTTAACTTTCTTGAAGCGTAAGTTTTTCATTTCTGCAACTGGACTTCACTTTTGGATCATTAGTGCCAAGGATGTTCCTGAAATCACTTTAAAACTTACAGCTCCAGGATCATCACGTGCTATCGTTTCACGTGAGAAATACATGCATAGAACTGGAACCGAAGATTCTCAAGACAACGTAAAGCACGAAGAGCCAAAGAAAGTTTCTGCTGAAGTAGTGCAAACAAAACATGGTTGAGTCCTATATTCTTCCTTGCCCAATTATAGTCACACAATGATTATTTGTGTTGTTCCTTTTATTAAAGTGGGTTCTTTGCTTCATAAGTAGGAAGGATGGTTTTGCCTTTCACACCATTGACCCTCGCGTTTAAAGATGTGCAGTATTACGTAGACACCCCTGTGGTAACTATTTGAGCTTTCTTTCCTCCTGAAGTCGCAAGATTGAGTCTTTCAGATCCATTAGATGATTTTGTCTTTTCTCACTGCACTCTTCCTTTTCCGGTGTCTCAGGAAATGAGACAACAAGGCTTTGCACAGAAAAGATTGCAACTTCTCTCTGATATCACAGGCACATTCAGACCTCGTATTCTTACCGCATTGATGGGTGTGAGCGGAGCTGGGAAAACTACTCTGATGGATGTCCTTTGTGGGAGAAAAACTACCGGTTATATTGAAGGAGAAATAAAAGTTGGTGGTTATCCTAAGGTTCAAGAAACATTTGCAAGAATCTCTGGTTACTGTGAGCAAACGGACATACATTCCCCACAAATCACTGTGGAAGAGTCTGTCATATTTTCTGCTTGGCTTCGTTTAGATCCTCAGATTAACTCAGAACGTAAAATGGTAAGATTACAATCCTGGTTCCTGATAATTTTCTTTGTTCAGTACTATCAGAACAATCATGAATTGCCCTGTGCAGGAATTTGTCAATGAAGTCCTGGAGACGATTGAGCTTGATGTAATAAAAGATTCTTTAGTGGGCATACCTGGTGTGAATGGTCTATCCACAGAGCAACGAAAACGACTCACTATCGCTGTAGAGCTTGTTGCAAATCCTTCCATAATCTTTATGGATGAGCCTACAACAGGACTTGATGCTAGAGCTGCTGCGATTGTCATGCGAGCAGTGAAGAATATAGTTGATACAGGAAGAACAATAGTTTGCACCATCCACCAACCCAGCATCGACATATTTGAGGCTTTTGATGAGGTAAACAGTGCTAAACGCTTATATGAATAGGGTACATATGGATCACAAGAGAAGATAATGGTTATTATTGAATCACTATGAGTAGAATCTAATCTTTATTTTATGCTGATTAATTAACATAGTACCTGGTAATTTCTTGGCAAAGCTTTTTGGTACTTCCAGTTAGGTTTTGGAAGGTCTAATCTCTCTCTCTCTCTCTCTCTCTCTGAGCAGTTGGTTTTATTAAAAGCTGGTGGACGGCTGATTTACTCAGGACCCTTGGGACATAACTCAAGCATAATTATAAAATACTTTGAGGTCAGCTTGATGCACAAAAATGAAGATTTGAAAATTTCTTGCACTCCTTGTAATTTTACTACATAATTCTTAAAATATTTAACTGCTAATTAGTAATATCTCCAATAACCAACTTCTGTTGGACAGAGTATTCCTGGGGTGCCAGATATTAAGAGCAACTACAATCCGGCTACATGGATGCTAGAGGTGACTTCTACCTCAGCTGAAGCTGAACTTGGCATTGATTTTGCTCTATTCTACAGAGAGTCAACATTGTATGAGTAAGTTCATCCTCTGCTACTCTTGAGTGCCCAATAACAGTGTGTGTGCTTGATAATTTCTGAGGTGGTCCTTTATTAGAAAACTTTGAAGATATCCTGCTATTTTCTATGGTAATCAAGATACAGCAATGGTTTCTTTAAACTTGTCTTTCAGACTGTATAATACCCTGGAGTCCAAGATTTCAAATTGAGGAAGTTGATATGCCTTATTTATTATATACCCACAACCTTAACTACAGTATATTGACCTTACTTTCCAGTGTTTCTGGTTGTCCTCAGAGTTGACTGGTGTTCCTGCTCTATCTCCTCTTAGTAAACAGATTTGCTGTTTGATCAATCTGTCGACAATATCCATTGTTATACAGCCTTGCATTGTTTTTGCTTCCAGGACCAACAAAGAGCTTGTAAAGCAGCTGAGCACTCCACTTCCTGGTACTAGTGACTTGCACTTCTCCTCCCGATTCTCCCAAAAGTGGTGGGGACAATTCAAGTCATGTCTATGGAAGCAGTACTTGTCCTATTGGAGAAGTCCTCCTTACAACTTGACGCGTACACTCCACACAATTGCTGTGTCTTTTTTCTTCGGGTTACTGTTCTGGAATCAAGGGAAGAAACTGTGAGTAACTATCCCTCTCAGTCAATTTGAGACTTGAGTCTGCTCTAGTTTTGAAGCACAAGCTTATTGAGATGATCTTAAGTCTGCATCTGGCTAATTGAATGAACACTTCTTTGATCTTGTTAGTATCTAGTCTTCAACAAGGAAGAAGAACTAAAAACAAAGGGTATACCTTCTAGGTTTCAAGCGTTTGGCTGGGTTTTCCAATTATCAAACTTTGCAATGATTGGCACAATTAGCTACCACATATTCAGTCATAAATTATCGTGTGAATTTCTTTGACCTGTTATGATGAAGAAACTGGTGCTTCTCCTGACCCCATTTATTCTCATTGCTAGAAAGAACCAGCAGAACTTATTCAATGTGTTGGGTTCAATGTATATAGCCGTGCTCTTCTTGGGCATAAACAACTGCTCATCAGTACTACACTATGTTGCCACGGAACGGACCATCATGTACCGTGAGAGATTTGCAGGGATGTACTCTTCATTGGCTTTTTCACTAGCACAGGTAAAGAACTCTCGGAAGCTGATTGAATTATTTCCCGTAGTAGTTAATTAACATTTAACCTTCTTAACAGATGGGCAAATATAGTTCAACTGAATGATCCAAGTTCTTAACATGTTTTAAGACACATAAGAAAATGTAAAACAGTTTACTAAGACTATAGTACTATGCTGTTTTGACAGGTTGTTGTTGAGATACCATATATACTAGTTCAAGCAATTTTATTTGTGATCATCACCTATCCGATGATTGGTTATTTCGGGTCAGCAGACAAGATCTTCTGGTACTTCTATGTCATGTTCTGCTCACTTCTATCATTCAATTACCTCGGAATGCTGCTCGTGTCCCTGACACCAAATGTCATGGTGGCTGCAATTCTACAATCTGCCTTCTACGCAAATTTTAATCTTTTTGCTGGGTTTTTTATCCCAAAACCGGTAAGCTATCCGTGTCATTTACCACAGTTTGATCTAAACTTCTAATGTTCTTGACTCTTTCCACAAACATTTTGTCCATGTTCTTTTCTTTGTATATGTAGAGCACCTAAATATGAAGTTTATGAATCTTGCCAGATTTAGATATCTTATGCATGTATCAACAACAACTAAAAACTATTCCTTCCATCTCAAAACTAAGTGCTTGGCAAATTAATAGTGCTTTGTCATTGTTGCAGAAAATTCCAAAATGGTGGATCTGGTTGTACTATGTGTCTCCAACATCATGGGCACTTAACGGTATGATGACTTCACAGTATGGAGATATTGATAAGGAAATTGAGGCATTTGGAGAAACCAAAATTGTGGCGGCCTTCTTGAAAGATTATTTCGGATTTCACCATGATCAATTGTATGTTGTGGCCATTGTCCTCGCTGCCTTTCCCATTGTTCTAGCAACTCTTTTCGCATGCTGTATAGGGCACTTGAACTACCAGAGAAGGTGACACCATAATTCTCTATTAGTATCAGAGTGTAAATTAAGTTGTACAATCTTCATAACTATCCAAATAAGTGAATTGTGACAATGAAGTGTGTCGCGATCCAATTTTTCAGGTGTGAACCACCTAGAGTTTGGCTAATGGATTATTAAGCATAGACTTAATTCGGGCTCTCCCAAGCCCATACCAATTCGTGACTTAAGTTCAAGTTCTTAACATGCAATTGATTTTTTAATCAGGAGTCGCCACTAATCTTATTTTTGGTGGGTCGATTAAAAACCCAAGTAAAGTAACGGGAGTTTCACTTTACTCCTACGAACCAGAGACTATGGGTACGGGAACTTGGTTACACTAGATTTCTCTAATACCCTTTCGGTACCATTCTTTTATTTTCAAAAAATGTTTTTGCAGGCAGCTTAAATTGATTTTAAATTTATTTTCCTAACGTGTGAGATTATCATACGGGTGCACAATCCACCAATTTAACACCCAGATAAACAATAAATAAATTACAAAAACTTACCTCAAAGCAACGAAAGCGTCTGCAATGTTAAATTAAAATTCATATCAACAATCCTAGATATGATTTCTAATTAACACGCAATTTCTTTTTTTGTCTTCACTTAATTAATGAAAATCATGCAATATGCAATGCAGTATTAACTAAATGATCTAATTCTAATGACATGCAATTTCTAATCAAATGGACTCAGCAATAATCACTAAATGGCATGCATTTCATGAATCTAATCCTAATGACATGCACGTGACATTTTTTATTTTTTATTTTTCTTAAAAGAATGCAATCTATCCTAAAAATTGAAACTCATTTATTTTAAGACACTTTTTTTATTTTATTTTTATGAAATTCGAAATTAGAAAAATGTAAAAATTTATCTAACTAAATTAACATTCTATCCAACTTATAGTAAGGACCCTAATTAAAACCAAGATATTATCTTAACTTAGCAATCTCTAGCCTAAGATGCAGTCTTTCTAAATCATTCTAAATTTAACATGAAATGTGCAAATGATGCCCTAATTCTACATATGCATGATGATTTTTTAAATTAATTTAAAATGTCAAATAAGTAAACATGCAATTTAAGCTAATGAAACAAAAATCTAACATCCTAAATTTATGTCTTTTTGGTATTTTTTTCATTTCGACAATTTAGAAAAAATGCTTAGTCTAACTATGCAGATTACCCTAAAAGCATGCGATATTCTAATATGAAGCTAAACTAACTCAAACATATTTCAAGATAAAAAATCAATCAAGATGAGACAAGCACCAAGCCATTCAGAATCATCAAAGATACCATATCCATTGTTCAAATTTGGAAACGATATCTACTCAACTTGGTTGTTTTGCTAGTAAAATTGATAAATTGATCTTAAGTCTTAAAGATCAAAATATCAATTTTATTCCCGCGTGATTAATTATTCCATCTAAAACCTTATAGATGGAATAAAAAATTATATGCGGTTGCGAATTAGGAAATAAATCCTAATTGGGAGATATGTCTATCACTCATAGATATGCACGTTAGATACTAATAGACATATATTAGGCAGTAAAATATGCAAATATGCTAGAGATGTGCATCTTACCTAATCAAGGATATTCTTCCCAAATTTGAACCAAACACAATCAGATTGGGATCACAACGGGGGTAACACGGCAGCAAACAACAAGGATGGTTCACGGTAGCGAGCAGCGATCACTCCCGGACGGGCAGCGAGACCACATCGGAACTCTCAGCTGAACGGTGACTCAATCGTGGTGCTTGAGACGCTCGATGGTGCTCACGACAACAACCAACGTGAGCTTTAGATAACCTGCAAAAGAAAGTAGAAATTCTCCCAAGTTGCAGAGGAGGCCAGCGTAAGACGATCACTCATGAATCAGACCTAAGGAATGTTATTTATTTTGTGATCCCACATTTTTTAGACCCATATTTTCTCTTAAAGTTGCGACTATTCAACGAACGCAACTTTCCACGCTTCGTGCCCTTTCGTGACAACCCCCGTCTTGATGGGAGACGATGTATAAATAGGAACGTACGTTCATTTCTGACGGGTGATGACAATGTCTAACTCAAACTCTCACATTCAGAATACACCATCAGTACGAGAGTGAATTGGGTAGTAGAGTGCGCCTATTACTTTCTTGATTTTTCAGGACATTCGACGAACGTGAATGCAAACAATGGCTGGAGGTTTGTCTATAAACGATCTTGGCTTCCGCATATGAATTATTTATGTCTTATATTTGGTATCAGAGCATGTTAGTGCCTCTGCCTTGTTTTTCTCGAATTTTTGGTGTGTTTTTCGGGCTTTTGGAATATGAACAATAACTCGAGTTTTGAGGCCAACAGAGAAACTCCCAAAATTTCGGGCAAATTCCGGCAACCCACCCTTCGAATTCGGACCCATACGTTCACACTGCCATGAAGAAATTAGCCATGAGTTATTTCGGCATATCAATGTTCGCCGAAGGCTAATCGGGCGGCGGAAGTCGCGATGGTTGAGGATTTGTGTTTTGGGAATTTTCTTATGATTTGGGGCTTATTTCTTCATCATTTTTGCTGAAACTTATACCCATGTGGTCGTGCCAACGTTCTCTTCAAAACCCACTAAAATTTTGTGTCTGAAATGGGCTGTCGGAGAAGAAACGGCCAGCGAAACCGCGGCGGAACGACGAAAAACCGACGGAAAAAGGTCTCTGTTCGCGAGGAAGAAGGCGCGTGGAGCCCACGCGCACGCTGCGGTTGCAGGCGCGTGGATTCCACGCGCCACGCGCTCTCACGCACGCGGCAACCGTTGCGCGCTCTCACGCGCCTGCGCGCTGAACGGCGCGCGTGCGGGGCACGCGCTTGTCGTCCCCTCTTCCGCAGCTTCTATTTATGCTTTTGCTCCAAATTTTCAGTTTTTACAATTTTGCCCTTGGCCAATTTATTTATTTACTGTTATGCCCTTGATGTATTTATTTATTATGTCATTTCATGCATTGTTATGAATATTTTATGCATGAAATTAAATGTCCAATGGTCCATATAATTAATTAATTAGAGAGTGGCCACAACATCTTTAATTAATTAAATTATATATTAAAAGCCTCCGGATCATATTTAGAAATGGACACGATTGTAATTAATTATATTAATATGATGAATTTTATCCCACAGGAATTTTCATTATATTAATATGATTAATTAGGATGAAATATCATATTATTTTTCTTAATTTACCCACAGGGATTAAGAAAATGCATATAATATGGTAGTTTCTTCATGAAGTAATTATAAATCTATTTAAATTAAAAACTTAGCCCACAGGTAGTTTTTATGTTATGTGATTCATATTGTGACATGTTTACATTGGTAAAACATGATTTATTTATATTTGCCTCAAATTTTGTAACATAAGCATGATTATTTGATATGCGGTTTCGCAACTGTGAATTTCTCTCGAATTTAAGTTTGATGTTCCTATACTAAATGATGAGAATTATAAAGTTTGAAAAGAGTCAGTTCTTCTTCAATTGGGGTGGATGGACGTTGATTATGCTATAAGGAAAGACGAACCACCTGCTCCTACTGATTCGAGCACTCTAGCTGAGATAGCTCTTTATAACCAATGGGAGCGGTCCAACCGCGTTTGTGCCATGTTTATAAGAGCTAAGATATCTCCTAGTATTCATGGTTCAGTTTCTCAACATAGCAATGCTAAGGCTTTATTGGAGGCCATAGATGCGCAGTTTGAAAGTTCTGAGAAGGCGCATGCCATGATCCTGATTATGAAGTTTTCATCATTGAAGCTCACTAGTGTTAGAGGTGTGCATGAGCACATCATGCAAATGAGGAATATTGCAGCTCAGCTTAAGAACCTTGAGGTTGAGATATCTGAATCCTTCCTTGTGTATTATATTCTGAACACTCTCCCACAACAGTATGCACATTTCAAGATCTCTTATAACACACATAAAAATAAAATGGTCAATTAATGAACTCATGACCATGTGTGTACAAGAGGAAGAAAGACTGATTATGAAATTGGGAGAAAGTGCTCATTTGGCAACACAAGGAAAGAATAAGGGCTATGGCAAGCATAAGGGAAAAGGTAAAATACCTCCCCAAGCTGACATTAAGAAAGAATCCAAGTGTTTCTTCTGTAGACAAAAGGGGCATATAAGGAAGGATTGTGTCAAATTTAAAGCCTGGCTCGAGAAGAAGGGTAATCCAATCTCTTGTGTTTGTTATGAATCTAATATGACTGATGTAAGTCACAATACTTGGTGGATTGATTCTGGATCTACAATCCATATTTCGAATTCCTTGCAGGGTTTTCAAAACCACAGGAAGCTAGTGGAAAGTGAACAAAGCATCTATTCAGGAAACAAAATGCGTTCGAATGCGGAAGTTATGGGGACATATAGACTAGTTCTCAATAGTGGTTTTGTTTTAGATTTGGAAAAGACCTTTTATGTTCCTAGTTTTTCTAGAAACTTAATTTCAGTTTCAAGACTTGTACCTTTGGGATACTCTTTTAACTTTTCAGATTCAAACTTCTGTTTATCATTTAAATCTGAAATTGTCGGGAGTGGTACTTTGTCTGATTGTCTTTTTCGAATTAATTTACAAGACAATGCCTATTATGATGCGATACATGTTCATGATAAAGCTGGTATAAAACGATGTGTTGTAAAAGAACATTCTTCTATGTTGTGGCATCGGAGATTGGGACATATCTCCATAGAAAGAATTAAGCAATTAGTAAATGGAGTACTCGGTACTTTAGATTTTACTGATTGTGATACTTGTGTGGACTGCATAAAGGGAAAACAGACTAACAAGACAAAGAAATGTGCCAAGAGGAGTACAGAAATATTAGAAATCATACATACAGATATTTGTAGTTCGGATATGGACTCTTGTGGTCAGAAATACTTCATCTCATTCATAGATGATTTTACTCACGTTATATGTATCTCTACTTGATTTATAATAAATATGAAGCATTAGATGCATTTAAGGTATTTAAAGCAGAAGTAGAGAAACAATGCAATAAGCAAATTAAGATCGTGAGATCAGATAGAGGTGGAGAATTCTATGGTAGATACACTGAAGATGGACAAACGCTTGGTCCATTTGCAAGATTTCTTCAAGAGCACGGGATATTTGCTCAATATACTATGCCTGGTTCTCCAAACCAAAATGGCGTAGCAGAAAGAAGAAATCTAACCTTATTAGACATGGTGCGTAGTATGCTTAGCAGTTCTAAACTTCCTAAATCCTTGTGGACTGAAGCACTTAAGACGGCAGTATACATATTAAACTGAGTTCCGACCAAGGCTATCCCAAAGACACCTTTTGAGTTATTTAAGGGTTGGAAATCGAGTTTGCATCATGTGCGCGTTTGGGGATGCCCGTCTCAAGTGAGAGTTTATAATCCACAAGAAAAGAAGTTGGACCAAAGGACCATAAGTGGGTATTTCATTGGATATGCCAAAAGGTCTAAGGGATACAGGTTTTATTGTCCATCTCATACCACTAGGATTGTGGAATCAAGAAATGCTAAATTTCTTGAAAATGACTTGATCAGTGGGAGCGATCGACCGAGGGATCTTGTTTCTAAGGAAGATCATTCAGACACTCAACCTTCCACCTCAAGTTTAAGGTTGGTTGTTGCTCATAATGCCCCTTCAGTTCAGCCGGCTATTGAACAACCAATTGTTGAAGTTCCATAACTTGCTAATATTGTTGAACAACCAGTTGAGCAACATGCTCCTCAAGAGAATGTTGATCCAATATTGAGAAGATCTGCTAGAATAAGGAAATCGGTTATTCCTAGTGATTATATTGTGTATTTACAAGAGTATGACTACAATATTGGAGCTGAGAATGATCCTGAAACGTTTTCACAAGCCATGGATAGTGATAAATCTAATTTGTGATACAATGCCATGAAGGAAGAAATGAGTTCTATGGCATCTAACAAAGTCTGGGATTTGGTTGAGTTACCTAATGGTGCGAAGGCCATTGGTTGTAAATGGGTCTTCAAAACTAAGAAGGATTCATTGGGTAACATTGAAAGATATAAAGCTAGACTTGTTGCCAAAGGATTTACTCAAAAGGAATGAATCGATTATACGGAGACTTTTTCTCCTGTATCTAAGAAAGATTCTCTTCGTATTGTTTTGGCATTAGTTGTCCATTTTGATATGGAATTATATCAGATGGATGTGAAAAACGGCGTTCCTCATTGGAGAACTAGAGGAGGAGGTTTACATGAAACAACCTAAAGGATTTTCCTCTAGTAAAGGTGAGCATTTGGTGTGCAAGCTTAAGAAATCTATCTATGGCTTGAAACAAGCATCCCGCCAATGGTACTTAAGGTTTCATGATGTCATCTCTTCATTTGGTTTTATAGAAAATGTCATGGATCAATGTATATACCAGAAGGTTAGTGGGAGCAAAATTTGTTTCCTTGTGTTGTATGTGGATGATATACTACTTGCAACCAATGATAAAGGGTTGCTACATGAGGTGAAACAATTTCTCTCTAAGAGTTTTGACATGAATGATATGGGTGAGGCATCTTATGTCATTGGCATTAAGATCCATAGAGATAGACCTCGAGGAATTTTAGGACTATCTCAAGAAACATATATCAATAAGGTCCTAGAGAGATTTCGAAATGAAAGATTGTTCACCAAATATAGCACCCATTGTGAAGGGTGACAGGTTCAATTTGAACAAATGCCCGAAGAACGATCTAGAAAGGAAACAAATGTGCAACATTCCATATGCTTCTGCTGTTGGAAGCTTGATGTATGCTCAGGTTTGCACTCGACCTGACATCGCTTTTGCTGTGGGAATGTTGGGAAGATATTAGAGTAATCCAGGTTTAGACCACTGGAGAGCTGCAAAGAAAGTGTTGAGATACCTTCAAGGTACCAAAGACTATATGCTTATGTATAGACGGACTGACAACCTGGAAGTGATCGGTTATTCGGATGCAGACTTCGCGGGTTGCGTTGATTCACGAAAATCAACATCTGGATACATTTTCATGTTAGCTGGCGGAGCCGTGTCATGGAGAAGTGCCAAGCAGACTTTGACTGCTACTTCCACTATGGATGCTGAGTTTGTTTCTTGTTTTGAGGCTACCTCGCATGGTGTATGGTTGAAGAGTTTCATTACTGGGCTTAGAATTGTTGATTCTATTTCTAGGCCATTAAGAATATATTGTGACAATTCAGCTGCAGTTTTTATGGTTAAAAATGCCAAAAGTGGCAGTCGAAGTAAGCATATCGACATTAAGTATTTAGCCTTAAAGGAACGTGTTAAGGAGAATAAAGTGGTCATTGAACACATTAGCACTGAATTGATGATAGCCGATCATTTAACTAAAGGCATGCCACCAATGAAGTATAAGGATCATGTAAC
The DNA here is from genome assembly GCA_017140615.1 of Eucalyptus cladocalyx. Classification (NCBI taxonomy): domain Eukaryota; kingdom Viridiplantae; phylum Streptophyta; class Magnoliopsida; order Myrtales; family Myrtaceae; genus Eucalyptus; species Eucalyptus cladocalyx. Next base: position 23,337,932 of record CM029517.1, read on the forward strand.
TAGTATGGGAATAGGTCCCATCATGTTATTTGTCGACATATGAACGATTTTTTGTTGTATGAAACTCTTATTCAGTTATAATGTTGATTCTAAATTTTTGTGTACACATTTTGTTGTTTATGAGAATAACATTTATCCTTGATTCTGGAATAAACATGAGGTTTATTCATTAAAATATGTCGTCACATATATGCTGACATTAAAGAAATAAGATGCATTGTGATACATGGAAGATATTACTTACTCTTAGAGGACATGTCGCCATGATCCATGTGTTTTGTTTCTTTTCTTTAAGCATAAAGTTTTTTGTGGAATTAGTTGGATAATTTGTATGATGAAAATGATGGGATCAAGTGGGAGAATATTATTTATTTTGTGATCTCACATTTTTTAGACCCATATTTTCTCTTAAAGTTGCGACTATTCAACGAACGCAACTTTCCACGCTTCGTGCCCTTTCGTGACAACCCCTGTCTTAATGGGAGACGATGTATAAATAGGAACGTATATTCATTTCTGACGGGTGATGACAAGGTCTAACTCAAACTCTCTCATTCAGAATACACCATTAGTACGAGAGTGAATTGGGTAGTAGAGTGTGCCTATTACTTTCTTGATTTTTCAGGACATTCGACGGATGTGAATGCAAACAATGGCCGGAGGTTTGTCTATAAACGATCTTGGCTTCCGCATATGAATTATTTATGTCTTACAGGGAAAGCTTCGTAGGTGCTCTTGGAATGTCGTGAATGTCACAAGTCACCGAGACTGGCACGGCGATGGCTGCAACATTGAGTTGGACCAGAGAACCGCAAAGTAGCAACACTTTCGTTTGTCTCTTTTGGCTTAAACCCCACAAGGCAAGGACCACCGCCTCAAAGTCTCCTCCTTTCTCTATATTTATGCGTTGAGTAAGTGGATCCTTGAAATTCTGACTTCACCAGCCAAGCTCTCCTTTATATGTTGACCTCAAAGCCTTTTCTTTTTTTATTTGCAGGACATGCGGATGAGGTGTCCATGAACGTGGATCTTCACGGTGGTGCTCATGAAGACTTCATGAATCATGACTCTCGAATGGGCTTCTCGATCGTGAATTGTGAATTCCCCTGAGAAGGAAAATCCTCCCTTTCGTCTTTTCTTTTCTCTCTCTCCCTTCTGCTCACGTCCTCACCTTATCAAAATGAGGACAGAGTCCTTTGTTGACCTTGAATTGTGTTTTGCGAACACGAACTGGAACACAAAGCCGGTAGGGACGGAGACGCGGCGTCGTGGGCGGCACGGCGAGATCGGCGGGCGGCGTTGCGGGGGAAGCAGGGGGCGATAGCTCGACACGGGCTCGTGGGTGGAGGCTCGGGGCGGTAGTCTGGTGTCACGGGTGTGGCGTAGACGGAGGCGAGCAGACCAGCGAGGTGGTGAGGCGCGGTGGTATCCGACGTCGCGGTGCTGGCGCAACGGCCGGCGTGGGCAGGTGAGGCTTCACGAAGAAGACGACACTGTAGCCTTTTTTTCTTTCTTTCTCTCGCGTACGGTGTTTTCTTTCTCTCTCACGTCACTCCGTACGCTCTCTCCCCCTCCCCTGCTTTTCGGTCACTTCTGTTCTTTTCTTTTCCTTCTTTTTTTTCTCTTTTCCTCCTCTCTTGCTTCTTTACTGGCTTTTTCACAGAAGGAAAAAGCTAATAATTTTTTTCTCTCAACGCTTTTTTGTACGAACTCCTCTCTTGAACTTTTTCTCTCAATTTTTCGAAAAACTCTCCCCCGAATTCCTCCTCCGGCTCACGAAAATTATGGCTCATTTTCTAGTGATTTTCGGATGGTCATTTTTATAGCAACTTTCGACTTTCCATATTCTGTTGCATTAAATCAAGCCTGTAAATTGGAACATGATTTCGCAATTAGCTCGATCTTGCTCAGATTTCTTTCATTTTGCAAAATTCTTGCCTCTTATTAACTTGATTTTTAAATTACTTCTAAATTTAACAAAATCTGAATGCTCATCAGAATTTCAAATTTCCATGCATAATCAATCAAATAAATTTCCCCCATTTTTTTTTTTCATTTTTTCCTTTTATTTGCTCCAATGCAATTTTTATTTTCTTTATTTTCCTAGATTTGCTAAAAATAGGTGTCAACAAAGTGTCTGCATACAAATGGTTAGTATTCTGGATTTAAAAGTGTACTAGTTTCAGTATGGCATGAGTTTAGAGGAGGATTCAGTGCTAGACAGTATGAAGGACAATCTCATGTGAAATTTCTCCAAGTTCTTGGAACTCTATCTTCTTGCCAATTTGTGATGATGGAGTATGGAAGCGCATCTCTCAGCTTCAGCCCAATTTAGGTCTCCAAGTGTCGTACAACAGAAGCACTTCTCCCAATCTCAAGCTTAGAGAAACGAAAGTACTGCATCTTCGAACATCATTTTCATGCCAAACACCCATGTCTTTGTGATAAAAAAGAGTCCGAATCTATCGCATACAAAATCAAAACTAACTAAAGCAACTACTTGTCCGAGGATGACAAGAAAATCTTGAGTAATCTCTAGTAACAGAAAAGGCTACCTTTTGCAATTGTTTAAGTAACATTTGGTTACAAATAACAGATATTCAAAGGCTGAACATCCAATTCAGGGAATTACAAGACACTCTGAGGGTAAAACTTAGAGCACAATGACATGCAGAAACTGGTTGTTTCCAACGCAGTCAAGAAAAAAATCCAAGTAGAACAGACCAAAAATGAGATGTGAAAAAACTTTCTCAGCACTCTCTGACAACACCACATCCACAGATAGTGGCACACAAATTTACCAGGTTTGAAGCAGTAGAATCTGCAAAGCGATGATAATGAACTTAGAAAGAAAATAACAAAAGGGGCCTTACGGTGTCATCTCCAGAAAACAGAAGACCGTTCAACCTGATGTTCAATCAGAGTTAAAACTGCCTGTCGGGCAACTGTGCCACACTCTCATCACTCTAATTGGGCTGCACTTGTTAATCAGTTTGAAGTGTTCATAATCTGTAAATTACAAATGTCATGGACAATTAAATAAAAGCTAATTTTGCTGCAAATGCACTACACTCTACATTTCTATTTTCTCTCCGTTCCTTTTTTGGCAACTGCTGCACTACACTTCGTTATAGAGGTACATGTTTTCTAATTACAGTTGCACTGAAAATTTCATGGGGAGACAGAGAACCTTTACTACTCATTTGTTTCCTCCTCAGCTTTTCAATGCAATTGCTGCAAATTGTCTCTCCAATGACTCCGGTTTTCCCCCTTTGCCGTCAAATCCGCTTGTAACATCCCATCAGCTTTAGTTTCACCAGAAAAGAAAAGGTGGCTAGGTTTTTTTATTAATAATTTTCCATTATTTCCCAAAGTAAGAAAATGACTCCTAGAAAGTTTCATGTGCATAAACTTTCAACCTTTTTGTTGAAGATGACGTCGATTGTGTTAGCTACATTGGTGCACTGAAAAGATTCATTCATTGAACTGAAGTTGTTCATACAACGTGATGGATTTATGATACGGGCTTAAGGCCCATCCGCTCAAGCTGGGCCCAAAAGGCCCGGCCCACGGGAATAGGGCCTGTGGAGGGAGAAGGTATAAAAGGGAGGAGAGAGAGAGAGAAGACACCAGTTGGAACATAACATACGTCTTCTCCTCTCCCGCGCGCTCTCTCTCTCTCCAAAAAGACAAAAAGAACAGTAAGGCAAACGGCATCGTTCTTCTTCCCTTCAAGGCACCATCGGATCGAACAGGACCAGGTTTTTCTTCCTCTAATAGGCGTCGGTGTTTAATCTGTGGGTAACAAGGTACGCTCGAATCCGTGGTGTGCTTTACGATCGGTGATGCGTGTTTTCCTGGGCTTCGTCTTCCGCATTGATTTAGGGGTTCGATTCAGTGTCGAATCCGCGTTTTCGGGAATCAGTCATTCTCAACATTGGTATCGGAGCCCTAGTTCACGTTTTCCCGATCAATTTGATGTTTTTTGATTGATTTTTCGCGAAAAGCTTTTGGTCGTACGGATTGGGGCGAGAAATCCCGACACCCGAGCGTTGTTCAGCCATTTTTCTAAGTTTGCGTAAGTTGAAATCAAATTCTGAAGGCACTGGGAGAAAGGCGACGTCGAGACGAGTTCGGCGACATGTCGCACGCCGCCGTACAACGCCACACACGCCCACACGCACGGCCAGGCCGCTGCGCGTGGGCGCGACGCGCCCGGAAGCGCTGGCCGCCGGCGCCGCGTGTGCCACACGCGCTGGTGGCGAATCGGCACGTGCGCGCCGGCGCAGCGGCGACCGGCACGCGCCGGTCCGCAGACCGACGCGTGCTGACGTCACGGGATGACGTCATCCACGGTCGGTAACCGCTCGGATGACGTCACCGATGACATCATCACCGACGATGTTTCGCCGGGCGGTCACCGGCCGACGACCCGACCCGACCGGCGACCCGACCCGACTCGCGGACGCAGGCACGCGCCCGGCACGTGCCGGATGACGTCTGCGTGACGTCATCCCCCGCACGCGTGAGGCACGTGCGGTCGGTCCGCGCGAGCGGTCCGACCGCCGCGATCGGGTCCGACCGCCCGGGACGCGCTGTTGACCCAACCCGTTGACCGACGACCGTTGACTTTGACCGTTGACCCGACAAAAAAAAAAAAAAGGAATTTGTTTTTTTTTTTTCTGTCATACCTATGTGGGTTATAAGTAATCCATTTTTTATTGTGCATTGTTGCATGAATTTTGGAAAATTATGTATTTTCCTTATATTTATTATGGATTATAAGTGATCATTTTTTTAGTTCGCATTTTGTTGCGGAACTATGATGCGTTATGCAAGGATACCCGCAATCCCGAGAACGGACGAGGGAAATGCAAGACTTAAGAGGCTGATGACAGAGTTAGCTGATTATCGGTGGCATGACGGTGATTTAGTATCACATGTGGTCGGTCAATCGGATGATACGAAATCATCTCGGAATGGTTATCTTATGCCGGATTTTGAGAAGGTGCCGGTTTTGATGAACACTCTTCCACCTGAATGGCAAGCAGTGTTGGATCGGCTATGGGAGGTCAACGTGGTCCCGGGTTATAGGAGGCTGGTGGAAGCTTTTGTAAGAGAGTACTATAGGATTGAGTTGGCCAAAACTTCAACCCTTAGATTGAGCGCCACATGGCGTAGAGTAAATGCGCCTTGGTGGCGACATGAAAGCTCTCCAAAAGTTTTTCCATGGTTGGCAAACGTGCATTCAAATTTCTCAGATATTATGGTTGATAGATTAGAAGGGACATTCCATATTTATTTCTTTAATTAATTATGTAATGTTTACTACCTGATTGTTGTTGATGTAGCAACCGATATGTTAGTTGTATCATGTGAAAGCATTGTTATTTTATTGGATGTTAAGATTTTATTTGCTTTCTGCTATTGTTGTTGCTGTGGGTAATTAGCTGTGGGTAGTAATAGAAGTTTTTGTAACTTCATAGAATTTATTTGCATAAGATAATTATATTGATAATAATTTCGAGTTAGGATTTTTGGAGGATGATTGGAAATATAGTGACATTTTGATTCTAAAACCTTACTTGAAATTATTCATTAATATGATGGGTCTATGCAAATATAGATGCATAAATGATAGGCATTAATTATTCGTGCATATATGTCTGATGTGTTCAGATCGATGGTTTCAGCAACTAAGAACGTGATTGTTGATATTAACGGTAACAATTGTGAAATATTGAATAAGAAGATTCAATATGTGCTGGAAAAGCAAGAAGCACTAGAAGCTCTTGAACATGTTATGGAAGATCTTAAGGATGTCATGCGCCACCTTGAGCTAGTAGAGGACCGTCTAACGGTATTTGAGCCGAAAATAGACATTTGCTATGCTGGTTCTAGCTCAGAAAGGGCTTTGTGCTCTAAGCGCAAGCATATTGATTCGTTCAATATGTGGGAATGCAAAGGATCAAGTCTTTATTGCAAGAAATCAAGAGTTAACCAACACAAGAGAGGAAAACGTCCTCAAGAGAAGAAAATGTCAATGGTGAGATGTTACAATTGTGACAAAAGAGGTCACTATGCTCGCGACTGTCGTGAGCCAAAAAAAAAAGTAAACACCTCTTGTACATTTGAGAACTTTGCTTATGTGTCAAGCTCTGAATTATTGACTGAATCCAATCATTTGTGGACTGTAGATTCAGGAGCGATAGACCATGTAGCAAAGGATAAAGAATCCTTCATGGAATTCCAACGATATCAACTGGAACTAAGTGGATCTATGTGGGATATAACTTTAGAGATGAAGTTAAAGGGATTGACACCTGCCAATTGAACATGCATGGTGAACGCATCTTGATGTTCTATATGCTCTAGAGATTCGTCGAAATTTTGTGTCTGTTTTTGGTGTTGGTTAAGTTTGGTTTTGGTATGAACTTCCATAATAAAGGTGTAGATTTGTGTTTAGATACGAACTACTATGGTTGTGGTCACTTACTGAATGATTTTATTGTACTAAATGTTGACTGTGATGATGTCATTATGTTATTCCTTTGTTTCACGTCTTCTACCTTATATGATAATGATGTGAATATGATGGCATGCTAGACTTGGTCATATGGGCCAACAACATATGAATAGACTAGCCAAAGAGGGCTTGTTGGGCAATATTGAAAAAGTCGATTTGTCCATATGTGAGCATTGCCTAGTAGGGAAAATGACAAGAAAACCATTTGGAAAAGGTAAAAGAGCGGAATTTCCTCTGCATTTAATCCATTTGGACGTCTGTGGTTCAATGAATGTGAGATGAAGGCAATGGGTTGTTTATTTCATCACTTTTTATAGATGATTATACTCGAGTCAGATATGTCTATTTGATTTCTCATTAATCTGAAGCATAAGTTGTTTCAAGGTTTATGAACCTGGTAGAAAATCAATTAGACAAGAAAATAAAGGTATTTAGATCCGATCAAGGTTGAGAATATTTATCTCGATAAGTTCAGAAAATTATGTGATGAAAAATGAATAGAAAGATAGTTGTCTATTCCATATACTCCTCAACAAAATGGTGTTGTAGAGAGAATAAACAGAACCCTACTTTGGAATGGTTAGGTCTAAGATGGCGCATGCTAACTTACCTATCACTTTTTGGAGTGATGCGTTGTTAATCGCTGCCAATATACTTAACCGGATACCTTCCAAATCAGTTATTTCCACTTCATATGAGTTATGGACAGTTAGAAAATCGGACTTAAGTTTTCTTAAGCCATAGGGTTGTGCTGCCTATACTCATGAGTCCTCTCACAAGTTTTGGGAAATTGGGTCCCAAAGAAAATAAGAGTATTTTCATGAGATACTGCGAACGCTCAAAAAGGTATGTGTTCATAGGTGAGCAGGAAAGTGGGAGTATAACTGAATTTGAATCATGGGATGTCACATCCTTAGTGGATGAATTTTCTAAGAGGGGCGAAATAAGGGAAAATAACTCTCTATTTGAAACCTTGGATCAAGATAATGATGTCAGTGGAGTTCGTCCAAGTGGGAGTAATATGAGATGTAATGAATTGAATTCAACTCATTCTCAATTGCAACCACATGATGTGACGACATCATCATTACCTAATCCAAGTGAGAGCATGATAAGGAATGATGTGCTAAGTGTACAATCTCCCATACGGTGAACAAGTCGCCAAAGTATTCCCCGTCGACGTTTTAACATTGAATGGGAAACTTTTATGGTTGCTCCACAAGATGAGGATGAGCCAAGAAATATTAATGAGGCTCTGAATTGCCCTAATAAGGAAAAATGGATTCATGCAATGAAAGAGGAAATAGAGTCAATGAAATCAAACCAAGTCTGGGAATTGGTTGATCTTCCAAAAGGACACAAAACTATTGGGGACAAGTGGGTTCTCAAAATAAAGCGAAAGGCTGATGGCTCAATAGAAAGGCATAAGGCTCGCCTTGTGGCGAAGGGGTATAATCAACATGAAGGAATTGATGATGAAAATACATTTTCTCCTGTAGTGAGATTTACCTTGATTCGCATTATTCTGGCAATAGTGACTAGTATGGATCTTGAGTTACATCAAATGGATGTAAAGACTGCTTTCCTTAATGGAGAATTAGAGGAAGGAACATATATGGAACAACCTGCTGGTTTCATAATGAAAGGCCAAGAAGAAAATGTATGTCGACTTTGGGGGTCGATATATGGCCTTAAGCAGTCATCGAGACAAAGGTATATACATTTTCATAATGCCATAGTGGCATATGATTTTACAATGATTGACGAGGATCATTGTGTATATATCAATAGATCCAATGATCAATTTGTAATCGTATCATTATATGTTGAAGATATACTAATTGCCGGAAGCAATATGGAGTTAGTTAATACTGTCAAGAGATAGTTGTCTTCTAACTTTGAGATGAAGGATATGGGTGAGGCTGCATACATTCTTGGAGTTAAGACTTCAAGAGATCGTTTTGAAGATATCGTTGTCTCTTTCGCAAGAAACCTATATAAATAAGGTTCTTGAACGATTTTGTATGCAAGACTGTAAACCCATAGACACTCCTATTGCAAAAAGGTGAAGGATTGAGCCATAGTCTGTGTCCAAGGACTCCACAAGAGAAGGAAAAAATGAAACATGTTCCTTATACTAGTGCTGTTGAGAGCTTGATGTATGCTATGATGTGTACAACACCCGACATATGCTTTGCAGTTGGAATGGTGAGCAGATACCAATCCAATCCAGGTCAAGCACATTGGAAAGCCGTTAAGAGAATACTGAGGTATCTAAAGGGGACTGCTGATTATACGCTGAGTTATTAAGAAAAAAGATCTGCAACTCAAAAGCTATTCTGATGCTAATTGGAGAGGAGATTTAAATGAAAGAAAATCTACCTCTGGGTTTGTTTTCTTACCGAATAATGACACCATATGTTGGAGCAGTAAGAAACAAAAGTGTATAGCCTTGTCCACGATAGAAGTTGAGTTCGTGGCATTATCAGCAGCAGTGTCAAAAAGTGTTTGGCTTAAGAGATTTTTTGGATCATTTAGGTGTTATTGGATGTGCTGCAGATTAATTGTTGGTTAACTGTGATAGCCAAGCAGCAAAAGCGTACACCAAAGATCCAAAATATTATGGCAAGACCAAACATATAGATACCAAGCATAATCTTGTCAAGGATATGGTTGCACGAAAATATGTGAACTTAGAGTACATACTACGCATAGAATGGTAGCAGGTCCTATGATAAAGTCAATACCTAGAGATGTGTTTTGTGGTCATATGAAATTTCTAGGATTGCGTAGAGACTGATGTACTGAATATTGTAATTTCCCTAAATGTTCACAATTTGATGAATTTGTGTTTTCATCATTAATGCCTATGAATCTTTGTTTGATCTTTATGCATCTTAATGCTTAGTGCATTACTTTAAGTTGAGAAGTATGTCGGACAGATATAAGATTAGCCCACTTACACGGGTAATCGCCTCTATTTACTGTGTGATAAATAGAGATGAGATTGTTTTTAAGCTTATTATCTAGATGATAATCGAGAGCTCAAGCTTAAAACACGTATGTCGCCTTAACTAGGTGTTAAGATGAGAATATAATACTTACTATGTCCGAAAGTAAAATACCCACATATTTTACTTTATCTATCTAAGATGCCAGATGTGAGTTCTAATGAATTTTGTGAATGAGTAGATACGTGAACTCAAGTTAGACATTGGGTATGTCTGAACTATCATCTGTACGGTATTGAAGGTGTAGACATACGCTCCATGGGAAATGAGTTAATACCGTCATACGTATTTTATACTACGTATGCATGAGATGACCAATAAGAGTGGCAAAAGTTTGATCTCAACTTTTATGTCGTGTGAGACTCTTGAGGAAGAGAGTTCCTCAATTTCTTAGTTCCCTCATAACTCTTACTTATTCTCAAGATTTCTATTTAGTGTTTGCTATCTTAGGATGTTGCCAATGGTCATGAGTGATTCGATCTAATGGGACATTTCTAGAAAAGCAAGCTGAACTGAAATTGAGAGTTTGAAGGAAAGAGGAAGATCGAATTTGGAGAATCACATTGTAGTTTTGTATTCACCGGTTAACCAATTATGACTGTTTTTGTGATAATCATAATTGTGAATACAATATATATATATCATTGTTTAAAAGAGATCAAGAGAGATATAAAATGTGATCGATCGATCGATCTAAGGTACTGCATACTAAATCTACTCAGGAAGTGACGCCTATTATGAGCTGCTATATATTCATAACAGATGTATGGCAACGAACTCTCAAAGTATGCTGGTCGCACGGATTATTCACCAGTATGAATGTTGAAGAGAGGAAAAGAGGATTCTGTTCGACCCACCATGTTAAGTGAGAGTTTATGATGGATTATTCTCTGATGAGGCTGAGTAGGGCCTATCTGCCCATGTTGGTTTTGGACCACCATGTGCGAGTGGGAGATGATGGATTTATGAGATGGGCTTAAGGCCCATCCGCTCAAGCTGGGCCCAAAAGGCCCGGCCCACGGGAATAGGGCCCGTGGAGGGGGAAGGTATAAAAGGGAGGAGAGAGAGAGAGAAGACACCCGTTGGAACATAACGTACGTCTTCTCCTCTCCCGCGCTCTCTCTCTCTCCAAAAAGACAAAAAGAACAGTAAGGCAAACGGCATCGTTCTTCTTCCCTTCAAGGCACCATCGGATCGAACAGGACCAGGTTTTTCTTCCTCTAATCGGCGTCGGTGTTTAATCTGTGGCTAACAAGGTACGCTCGAATCCGTGGTGTGCTTTACGATCGGTGATGCGTGTTTTCCCGGGCTTCGTCTTCCGCATTGATTTAGGGGTTCGATTCAGTGTCGAATCCGCGTTTTCGGGAATCAGTCATTCCCAACACAACGAACCTAATCTCTCTCTCTCTCTCTCTCTCTCTAGATTTGAACTTTTTTGCAGTAGGTTATTGCTTTCAACTTCTCCTTATAGTTCATTTATCAGAACCTCATGTTCACAGTTCAACCAAGGTTGTCTTTGAAAAATATAGCAATATTGTTGTGGCATATTGGAGCTATAGCAATTTGACATGAGCAACTAATTGGCATCCTCCACAATAGCAAACCCCCCAAGTCCAGGTTCTTTTTTCATTTACAAAATGTCGCGTTAGTTCGCCTGAACCATCACCCCAGAGGACTTATAGAGGGTTAAGGTTGTGGTAGGTGAAGGCAATCAGGGTTAAGGTTGAAGTTGCACTTGAGACAATGGTAGACGTTGACGATACAACTATTACCACAAGCAGTTTAAGGCGTGTCAAATATCTAACCTTGGTCACTCCCTCTGGCCTCGGCTCCTCCTGCTCGGTATCTCTCCCTCTTGGGCTTGCTCGCCGCCGGCCTCCTCCGATGTCTCTCGGAGGGAGGTCGTTTGAGCTCGTGACCCGTTCTCTCTCTCGCTCGCTCGCTCTTCGATCTTCCCCCAAAGTCTCGCCGGGGAAGGCTTCTGAGCTTGCTATTTCGTGTCCGTCGACGGAGGTCGCACCGGCCTATTTATAGGCGAGGGGGGGGGGTCCGGTCGACGGGGCTTTGGCTGCCGGTCCTCCGCGCGCCGACCGGCCTTGGTGTCGCCTCGGCTGCCCACCTGTTCGCTTTGAAGGCGCGTCCCATCTGTCGCTAGTTGCTCCACGTGCGTCGGCGTCCGCCTGCCCGTCCGGCATCGCGCACGTCCGGCTTCCGGTGGGTGCGTTGCAGAGGAAGGGGAAGAAGATGACAAGGGGGTAGGGGGGCCGGCCCAGGTTAGGTAGAGATGGGCCTAGGGGGGCCCGCACGAAGGGGGGAAAAGAAAGGGGCTGGGCGTGACAGCCCAGCCCCATCTTTTGTTGTTATTATTATTATTATTATTATTATTACTATCCAAAAAAGCAGAAAATAAGAAAATAAAAGCTAAGCCTTAATTAAAAAAACCTAAGCGAAATTTAGGTGTCAACAATTTGAAAAATGGAAAATATTTTCCCCTCTTTTGAAGACTTTTAATGTTTTCCATGATTAGTCCATTTTTTGTGAAATGAATATTGGAAAATCCAGAAAATGGTATCCTGGAAGTTGTTTTCCGCAAAACAAAGGGAGCCTAAAACATTGATCATTAGACACATCAAAATACTCAAATATAGATTAGTTTTTTTTTTTTTTAAAGTGATTCTAGCTAAAAGTCAATGTTGTTTGAAAAATCAATGTACACATAGTCAACGTTGTCGAAAATGAAGCTGAAATGCCTCTTCTCTTGTCAATAGTCATACGTTTATGATAAATATACACATAGTGGATATTGTTTGAAAAATCTCGTTCTTTGTTCATTTTTGTCCCCTCTTGCATGATTTGAGACTCGGATAACTTACCAATTTCTAGCTGAAAGTATCGATTTCCTAAAAAGAAAATTGATTTAAATAAAAAAAGTCAAAATGTGTCAACTTGCAATGCTGGCACTTTAAGTTAATTTGTCTTCTTCAAGTTTTTTCTGGGTATTTATCTATGTTTTGGATTCATATTATTTTTGTGTTTCACCGAAAGTGTAAAATCTTAAAATGAGGATGATATTGATGGATTTATAATAAAAAAGGGATTCTCTGTTCATTTGGTGCCCGAAGCAAATATGTGAAAAGTAAAGAAATTGATATCGCAGGTGGTGCAATCGAAGGTTGAGGGAAAGGTCAATGGTACGGAGAATTTAAAAGTATTGGAAAAGAAAATCTGAATGAAAATTTATTATAAGTAAAATTGAAATTGATTGATTGAGCGAAACTCTACAAAGATTACAACGTAGGTATTTGTATTTCACCCCCAGTGGTTAATTACAAATAGTTACGAATTTTGAATCTACAAATAACTTCCTAGAATCATTTACAGTTATTAAGCAATTATCTTTTCTGAGACCTTAAGTACAATCTCTTGCCACCTAACAGTGGTTATTCAGAAAGACTTATAAATTTCCAAATTATAGGGTTAATCAACTGGCACTCGTGTACTTGTGTCGATCCATCATCTTTGTCTTCGAGCTCCAAGATTTAGCAAAATTCGCAATGGTTGACTACAAATAACCCTTGTTGACTGGTGAAGGCTTTCATTCATAACTTCGGTATTATTTGCCCTAATGAGGAGCTTACGACTTGTCAGTAATAACTAGAAGCTAGTCATTTTTCTTTGTCAACTATCTGAGTTAATCTAAAAAATTTCTATCCCATGTACTCATTAATCCAAGTCTTTCTAGTATTCCCTACAAGATTCCTGAGCCATTAATTACTCATTAACTTAGCTGGCCAATAAGGTTTATCCAACTTGTAGCTACTTTTATTTCTTTTTCCATACAATCACATCATGCATGAGTTCTATAATGTTGACAGACGTCTGACCATTTTCTCTTCTCTTCTCTCTTACTGATTCTTGGATGGATGTATTGGAATTTGCAAGAATGCAGCTCTTCTGTTTGATGCTTTGACTCTGAGAGGGGATGGTGCGTTGGTTATGCAGTTATTATTGTTATTATCATTCCTTCACATAAATTGGGTTGACTTTAATGCTTCTTGGACATACTCTTCTTCCGAGACAAGCATATTTTATCTGTCACGGTTTAAGAATGAAGTATATATCATATGTGTTTGGGCTCATAGAATGTCAAAGTCATGACCGATTGGTATCCTTATATTCCCGGACTAGCTAGACAAGACCTCAATTGTAAATATTGTGCCACTTGCCTTTGCTATTTTATTAGTGACATCACAATCTGCTGATGTATGCACCGTGTAATGGGACTCAAATCAATATATATAATTCCCCCTACCCTCTCAAGCTAACTGGTCGTTAAGCGTTACTATTCTTAGATGCCACATTCTACCATCCAATGCCACTGCCTTAGCCTTGAAGTCCCTTAGTTTTTTTTTTTTTTTTTTTAATGTTGTGGTTTGAATTCATGATTCTTGTTTTATTGGTGTACGGTGAAAATGGGGGTGCGAGTTAATACTTGTGCAATGAATTTGTGGCGTGGAGGCATTGCCACACTTAACTTTATAGAGGCGTATAGGCATAGCCCCCACATCGATATAGAACAAAGCTGATCCTGTGTGCATATAAGATTATTAGTCCGTGATGCAGTTTTCAGGAATAATTCACATTGATTGAACCACATTGATACTCTTGTTCTTTTATTCCTATATTCACTTTTTCCCAAGAAGCTTAATGAACAAGTTACAGTTACTAATTCATTCCAAGGAGAAAATGCCTTAGTATTCTTTAGCTTGGTCTATTATTGGGGGAAGCATTGCCTATTTCACAAAGGGAAGAGAAGAGATGTAAGAGGTGATAGAGAAGCATGAAACCTATACCAGCCTGAACTACTTAGTGGTTTCATTCTTTTATTTGAAAGGGAGAATGCAAGCTGCTAGAATATGGAGGTCAACTCCCTAATTTTTATTAACCGAGAAGGCAAAATACATGAACCAATAAGATTTTGGCTGATTAAAACTTGATTACCAGAGAGGACTCTCTTACTTCACCTGCTTTCTCAAAAACCAAGTTATTTTTATCAGTTCTGCGTTCCTTGTGCAGCAAGCATATAAATGGTGTATATGATTACTTCATCTTCATTTGATACCAATACTGTTGGTCTATAGGTATGCATAAGTATACAGTATTCCCAGTTTTTCTTCAGAGTTGACATTTGTGCCTACACTCTCACATATGGCTGAGCTAATTGGGTCGGAATCAGATGGAATAGAGTCAATTAGAAACGAGTTATCAGAGCTAGGAAGGAGCCTCAGATGACTTCAAGCTTCGAGTCTTTGAAGCACTTCATCTGTGCGCGCAACAAAAGATGATATTAACAATGAATATGATCTTCAATGGGCTATGAGCGACAGGTTGCCAACTTCTGAGCGGTTAAGGTCCTCACTGTTTGATAAGGAGAACAATGGAAGGGCAGTAGATGATAAAGGAAAGAAGGTGGTTGATGTTACCAAGGTTGGTGCACTGGAACGTCATTTTTGGTGGAGAAGCTCATCAGGCATATCGGGAATGATAACCTTACTCTGTTGCGCATGATTAGAGACAGAACAGAAAAGTAAGCTTATTCTTCTCCTCTTAATAATGGGACTTGCAACTATATTCAGAAATTCTAATGGATATAGAGTTACCTAGAAACATGATGAACCTGTGTGAGCATAAAATATTTCTGCAGACCTTAACAACATGAGAACCTTAAAAGTTCATTAACAGATGAGAAAAAAAAACACTTCTGTTCATAAAATACATTACCAGGGACGAGCTTGCATTTGATCTATGTAAGAGGCCACATTGTGCCTGTCCCATGTTGGCCAACTTATTTCAATGAGGTGCTTTTGTATTTGTTTTTGTTTCTTCTTTTCTTCCTCAAACTCATCCAACGGTTTTTATATTTCATGTAGTAAGGAAAAAATTGCTGTTGAACTGTTTTCCACAGGGTTGGTGTTAAATTACCCACCATAGAAGTCAGATATCTGAATATATGTATTCAAGCAGATTGTGAGATGGTTCAAGGAAAGACCCTGCCCACTCTCTGGAATTCCCTAAAAAACATGCTTCCTGTAGGCTGTAAGTACCTTTCATGTAGGGTAGATTGTAGGAATTCTTGCAAATTCCTTTGGATTTCTTGCTGATCTCCATTAATGAACAAGCAGCTGAATATTCAAGATTGAATCCAATAAAATGTGAACTGCTTTACAACATGTAGGTACATAGTGTCACCAAATATATTTGCAAGTTCTTAACTCCTGTCATCTTGCATCTAGTTTTTCAAGGGGTACAACTGGACTTTCTTTATGCAGGCTAAGAAGGTACTTGTCCTTCTTGAAGAGGTTAAGGAATTGTTGTTGATCATTTCTCACACGTGTTATATAAAATATATTAGTGCTAATTAAAGTCTATACGTTGGTAAGTACAGCAAAACTGTGATATTACTGAAATTCAATCCATTTCAAAAAATATGAAATGGTGCACTAATAATTAATTTACTCTGAACTGATTACTCATCGGTTAACTAAACTATTGGAAAAAGCCATAAACTATTAAAACGCGAAAGACTAGAGAATTCAATCAATGATCGACCGCTCAACCATAAGGATCAATAGTGGTTAATACTACATTGTTATAAGTGAATCAGCGAACATATATAAATTGATTCAATAGAAGTACGTAGTTGGTTCACGGGTGATTCCACACGATTAGGATACTTGCTGCAAACAACGATAAATCGATTTTATATTAATTTTGTACTCAAGGTATATAATTGAACTCTCACAATTACATGACAACCAAGATTCATCCAAAATTTGAAGAGGCACAAATGTAAATCGAAAATTATTGACAACAAGTCAATCACGTGAAAATCCCTAAAAGCCTCATGATAGTTTAGATCGTATCAAAGTCACATTTAATCGATTTTAACCATGAAATTTAATTCTATTTTGGAGATCAAACTTTGGAGGATTTCAAGATTAAATTATTGGACGTTGCCTCATTGTTTGTCAAATTGTCGGCAAATGTTAAAATTTTCGGATAAGGACTATGCGGGTCGAGAATTGGAAGCCAGACCAAGCGAAGGCCAATGAACCTCATGTCCATGTTGTTTGGCCAAGAAGGCCCAATTGGGCCCGCAAAGCCCAATCAAGAAATCGGGCCCAAGGGCAAAATTGAAAATTTTGGCCAAAAAGTTGTGAAATGTCCAAAACGCCCCTTCTAGAAACTTGACATTTATGGACAAGAAGACAAAAGAAGTAATTGAATGGAGGAGAGTGAATTGGGGAGGATTTTGGAGATTTTTGTTGGATTTTAGTAATGGAATTTTAGAGAAAATATCTCATCCCTCCCTCCCTCCCTCCATCCCCCCCTTGCTTTAGCCGAACCTCCCCTCTCACATTTCTTCATCTTCCATCTTCTTCTTCTTCATTTTCATTTTCTCCCCAAAGCAGCCCCCTTGTTGCCCCTTTGCCGCACCACCACTGCCACTTGTGCCACACTGCCGCTCGCTCGTCCTCACTGCCGCAAAACAGCACCACCACCATCACCACTGCCCCCAAGCCAACCCAAGGTAACCGTGAGCTTCAAGCTCACTATGCCATGTTGTAGTGCCGCCGTTAGTTCCATGGCCCCTTTTTCTCATCGTTGTCGTGCTGCCATCACCATGAGCTTGTCGCCGTTAGAAAGCCGTGAGTTAACTCATAATCCTTGACTATGAAGTTTATTACGTTTAGGGTAAGTTTAGTTTAGGGATACTGGTGGTTGTGGTAGATAATGATGGTTTATTGTTAACCATGGTTAAGGGTAGTTTAGATTAAGATTAAGTGCAATTAGTTTAATTATTTGTAGTTAGTTTAATTAATTAAGTTAGATTAATTAATGGCATTTAGGTTTAATTAATTGCGATTAGTGTAATTAATTGTCGTTAGCTTAATCAATCATGATTAGTCCTAATTAATGATGATTAGTGTAAATTAATAATGGATTAGTCATTAATTGAAATTTTATGCTTAAATTTTTGGATGAATTTATGCATAATTCTTATTATTTGAGCTTGTCGTGCCATGTAAATGATTGTCCAATTTATAAGCCTTAATTATTATTTTTAAAATAAGGTTTTATGGGTATCTAAATGGCACTTCATAAGGTATCATGTTCAAATGCCAGGATAAGGGGGTTTTAGAATAAAAGCGTGCAAAATTTGACGGGTCGATTTTATGTATGTGACTACGTGTGATTATTTTACCACAATTTTAAGTGTAAAAATTACCAAAATTTGTTGTTTGAGCACGAACTCTATTTGCATTGGCTAAGTTAGAAGATAAAAATTTGCTTGAGTGGTTAAGTGCTCATGTGGTCACATAATGGCCCAGATGCGTATGATTACACGAGGTAATGGTTCCCTCTTGATGCGTATGAATATGTGAGACCATACTCGATTTTATCAGATGCCTGGTGGGGGTCTGGATACTAAGTTGCGGTTGAGGCCAGAATAATGCTCCTGATGAAATGCCTCTTGATGCGTATGAATATGTGAGACGATGTCGTGCCTGATGAGGCAAGACGATAGTTGGTCATGCCGGAAGATTAGCAACTCATGTGTTGGCCATGGCTTGAGGGTCGTAATAATTGGAATATGTGTGATTGCAATGTGCATGGATGTATATGAGATGTGTTTTGATTATTTGTTAAAACTTGTTGCATTACTATTGACATATGTGAATTACTAACACTCAAGGGTGTACAAGGCAAGGTAAGGATTTGTGATGCTGCATATTTAGGTTGTTTCTGAAATGAATTAGCTTCCTAATTGAGGTTAGGTCGTTGACTAGCTGAGATTTTTATCTGACCAGTTGTTGTTTATTGTTTTTTAGGGCTGTGGTATGGAGAA
This sequence comes from Eucalyptus cladocalyx, assembly GCA_017140615.1. Classification (NCBI taxonomy): domain Eukaryota; kingdom Viridiplantae; phylum Streptophyta; class Magnoliopsida; order Myrtales; family Myrtaceae; genus Eucalyptus; species Eucalyptus cladocalyx. The sequence goes on from CM029517.1 coordinate 23,356,380, forward strand.
CCATCATGTGGGGTTGTGGTAGGTGCGAGATGTGTCACTTTTCGACTCGCCCTACCGGCAGTGAAGTTTAGGTTAACTCTGACCCCTAAAGGTTTTTGAAATGGTCGGCAAGAAATGGCCATGAAAGGTTTGTAATTATTAAACTTCCTAGAATTAACAGTTTATAAATAAAAATGGTGTTTTGGAAATGTTTGTTGTGTTGATACTATGCCTATTATGATGTTTGACTGGGTGGTGTTTAGAATATGCTTCCGCTTGTGTTTAATCGAAAGATAAAAAGAATGGATTGACGACGCATCATGGGACATCACAACTAATTGATAAAAAGAATGCATATCTCCAAGTTGTCATTTACCAACATTGTTTTTTTTCATCCCTCCGCCGCTGTAACACTCATTTTGTATTATGCTTTACTTTGGGGAGAATTACCAAAAAGTCCAATTCGAGTCTAAACTTTTTTTTTTTTTTGGCCAATTTAATCCTAAACCTTTTATAATTGCGCCATCATGGGACATCACAACTAATTGACTGTTGAGGGGCCGGCGGAGCAATTTTTAATAATTTTTTTAAAAAAATTCGATTTTTTTAATTTTTTTAATTTTTTTAAATTTTTTAAATTTTTTTTATTTCTTACCTTCTTCTTCTTCCTGGCCGGCCGCGCCGCCGATGTATGCGGCGCGAGCCTCGCCCGGCGGGGTTTAGGTCGTGACAAAAACCTGGCATATCTCCAAGTTGTCATTTACCAACATCGTTTTTATTTCATCCCTCCGCCGCTGTAACACTCATTTTGTGTTATGCTTTACTTTGTCATAAGACTGAACCACAACTAACCATTCTGTGTGCAGCAGAAAGATTTCAACAAATGTTTTGGGCATTATGTCAATTTGCCTTAAATGCTTACTACTTCCTACAATTCACTAATTCATGTCAATTGGAACTTTTATCCAGGGTATTCGTGCAATGCCGGGTTCAGAGTTACGTAAGGCCAAAATAAGCATCATCATATATGTCAGTGGGATTATAAAGCCTGGAAGGTTTGTAATATTGTTTCAGCTCTTCCAATCTCTTTGGATGATCTCTGGAAAATCGTGCCCCATTATTCATCCTCATAGCAGTCCTTCTACTGTCTTCAACTATTTCAATAACTTCTGGCTGCAGTTATTTGCATCACCTGTGCACAATCTAATATTCGGACTTGACATTGGCTTTAAAAAGCCAAATACTTGGCTTCAACAATGAACACATCCGAAAGCAGGCATAACCTCAAGACCCACTTATTAGCTAGCGATAAATTTCGTGAGCATTGACTGATTAGATAAAACTTCTTCTAGTCCTTTTGGTTCTATTTCAGAAATAAATGTTAGTGCACTTTGAGTCTCCTTTTGCTTTAGAGTCAAACTGCACATCTGTTAACCAATGGGAGATAGAGCATGAACACCAGTCAACTCTGAAGACAACCAGAAACACTAGAGAGTAGGTCAAGATACTGCAATTAAGGTTGCCGGTATATGATAAATAAGGCATATCGACTCCCTCAATTTGAAATGTTAAGACTCCAGGGGCTTATATGATCGGAAGGACAAGATTAAAAAAGCCATTGCGGTACCTTGATTACGATAGAAAATGGCAGGATATCTTCAGAGTGTCCTAATAATGGACCACACGCAAGCTGTTATTGGGCACTCGAGAGTAGCAGAGGATGAACTTACTTATATAATGCCGATTCTCTGTAGATTAGTGCAAAATCAGTGCCAAGTTCAGCTTCAGCTGAGAAAGAAGTCACCTCTAGCATCCATGTAACCGGATTGTAGTTGCTCTTAATCTTTGGCACCCCAGGAATACCCAGTCCAACTGTACAACCCCAATTCTATCTCTAGAGTCCTGAGTGGCATGGGTTACTTTTGTGACGTCTCAGGCTTGTCGCAGTCTCGATTCTTTTTATCTTGTGATCATGCACATGCGGAAACATGAATAAACAACACCTCAGACAAGCAACGGCCGGAAGACTAGGACCTACATCAAGCAGAACACACTAATTTATATTATAACAGTACTTTTATAAGCCCTTTCGCTACGGGCCATTTTTTCTTTTTACATCATAATACAAGTTTTCCACATAGGCCAAGGAAAATCCTATTTCCTCTAGCATGACTACAGCTTCCAAAACTGACGTGAGACTTCTATATCTATAAGACTGAAAGATGAGAGATGAGTTTTAGGGAAACTCAATAATTAAAATTCCAAGTTCTCTACTATGAAAGCATCTCATCATTGTTAAAGTCTAGCAAGTACAACACTCGCAAACAATGTCAATGGCAGATCAATCGCAAATCTATTGCCACCTCTCAACTATTTGTATGTGATCCATTTTCAACTTACCAAATAACCTATTTCACCAAACAAGCTTATCAACAACACATAGTAACATGTTCAATAAGTTCAATAATCGTATAAACGGTTCTTCCAATACTTTTAGGGATTTCCAACTGCAGGTTGGACATCTGACCTTGGACTAGGCATCCTATACTCTCAAGAGCTTCCCATACTTTTAGGGCCTTTCTAGCTCAACTGGGGTATCCAGCCATCAAGCTAGGCATCCCATACTTTCAGGGGCTTTCTAGCTCAACTAGGGCATTTCATTCAATGAATGAGGCATTGCCACCAATGCTATGTGACGACAAGCACTTTTTCCTCTTTAAGTGCACATACACAAATGCATCGCACAAGTTGATTCTCATCCTTTGCCGACACATGCATGACCCAAAAGCGTGCTCACTCATACGCACCATTTAAAAGTTTTATGACTCAATTACACTTTTGTGACAAATTTTATGATCTCCAATACACCTATTCCTTTGTGTTTAGTATAGGAAAAATTATACCTTTCGCTCTTGTACTTTCAATCTTTTCAAATCATCTTTATACTTGTTATTTTGTCTAATCAAGTTACCTTTTTTCAAATTTTTCTAATTAAGTCTCTCCAACACCAAATCTGGCTAAATGTAATTGATGTGACCATAAGACCACATCGTAGTGTGACATGATAAATTTTTTCCAATGTAATATTCATGTGAGTGTCCACATTGGTTAAATTTATTTACACCACATTTTGATGTCGTCTTCATTGGCTAAATTTGTCCTAACACGTCTATGTGAGAATTTGCATATTCTATCCACATCATACTTTGGTGTTGTCCAATGAATATGCCAAATTGAATTTGATGAGATTTGTTGTTGCAGAGATTTAATTACATGATTTGAGAAAGTAGAAGGACTTGATTAGATAAATTAAAAGTATACTAACATCATTAAGAAAATGTGAAAATACAATGGAAAAAGAGTGTATAGTATTCCTTTATTGTATCAAAATCAAATTTAGGAGGAGAAATTGGAATATTACGACATATTCCAATTTAACAATTGAACCTAGATAGCATAGCCAATTCTAACTTTTTTGATATATAATTAAATATTAAAATTTATTTTCGAAAACGAAGGCAATGATGTCGAAATAATCTATTAATTGAAAAATATGGAATGAATAAGCTTTTTTTTTTGTTCCACGCAAGCCCCATTCCACTCACCGTCGTGGGACACACTAACGCATTCAAGTTATGTGCGAAAGTGAAATGCCTCCTCTTTTTTCCATAATCATATGTTTGTGACTTAAATTTACATGCACACATAGTCAATGTTGTTTTCAATTCCTAATACTTTTGTTCATCTTTTTTCCCCTCTTGCATGATTGGAGACTCGGATACCTTACTATTTTTAGCTGAAAGTATCGGTTTCCCAAACATTTAAAAAAAAAAAAAAAAGTTCGAAAAGAGGGCTAATACAATTAGAAATCCCAAATTAGTATGATAACACATTTATCTTTATGTCTTTTGGTAAGTCCTACTCTAACTCTCAATTCATTTTCAAACTTTTGCCTTATTTCTTTACAATGTGTAGGAGTTGAAACCCATACCTAAAACTAATTGTCCCCAATCCTCTTGAGAAAGTAGAAATTCAAACCTTTCACCTCCCCCTTCTCATGTGAGAAGGATGGTCGCTAGGGTATGATATCACATATATCATAAATAAATTTTTGTCTTGCAAAAGATCTCAAAGTGGTAGCCCATGAGATATTTACTCAAATCTAATTCATACGAAAAGCCCTGAACAAGAACTTTGACCCAAATATCCCTTCCAAATCAGCTCCCAAATTCATAATATATGATAGATTTGTCAGGGTACTGGTTTAAGTGAATGTGTCAAAGGTTTTTACTTTTGGATTTCTTATCAAATGAAATATTAGTTCAGATTGAAGTTTGAGGTTTTTTTTTTTTTTTTTTTTTTTTTTTTTTTTTTTGGTGGAAAAAAATTAGATTAGGATAAATGTATCATGGGACACAGGTACAAGATTTTTAGTCATATTCACTCATTAAAAAAAATTAAAATGTATCTATTCGTGATTGAAACACTATGAGAGTATGTTTGTTTCCCATGTAAAGGAAAATGTTTTTCGTGGAAATCACGTTCAAAGAAAAATAGTTAGTTTTTAATTGCTTGGTAGTGTTTTAGAAAGCATGTAAAACTCTATCTTAAGATAGAATGTGGATGAAGCTATTGAGCGCATGTAGAAAAATACTCATTACATTTGGGAAAATGGTTTCCTTCGTTCAAAACCGAGAATTCTTTTTCCTAATTTGAAGTGTGCTATATTTTCCGGCCAAAAAATAATCCTTAACGAATTAAGTACATGAAAATCTGGAAATTTAACTGATGAAAAGCACTTTAAGTGGAAGAAATACAGCATAAGTAAATTTTGTCTTGTACGGTATTGCTTTATTCTTTGGATTCATGTTATACCAGAGTTTATAATCTAAGAAAATTTTCTGTCCCCATGTACTCATTTACATTAAATTTTGAACTTTTCCCTACGAGATTGCGAGCCATTGAACTAGGTGACTAGTAAGGTTTATTCAGCCTATAGTTACTTTTATATTGTGTTTTGTGCTTCGAGTATTGAGAGAGGATCGTGCTGTGGATTGTGCTATGATTAATGTTATCTTCCCACACATCAACTGGGTTGACCATGAGCTGCTTGGACTGTCAAACACATTAGTGATTGGCATTCTTGCATTTTGTGGTTCGCAAGATTAGACATCGATTTCAAATATTATGGCCTTTGTTTTGGTAATTTGCTTGTGATGCTATGATCTGCTGATGTATATGCACCATGTTATTGGATTCAAATCAATAATTTTTTCCCTACCCTCTCAAGATAACCTGTGGCTATGCCTTGCGATTCTTAGATGCAACGTTCTATAATCTCATGCCATTGCCTTAGCCTTGAAGTCTCTACATGATTCTGTTATGTTCTGATGAACGACTCATGTTTAGATGGTCTCGGGTGCAAATATGGGTACGAGTTTAATTCTTGTGAAATGAATATGTGGCGTGGAGGCATGACTACACTTAACTAGATAAGGACATGGAGGCGCAACCCCCGCATCGATGTGGAACAAAGCTGATTCCGTATGCATATAATGTTATTCCTTTGTGTTGCAGTTTTCTGAATAGATCACACCGATTGAACCACATTGATGCCTGAGTTATTTTATTTTTATATTCACTTTCTCACAAGAAGCCTATTGACAAAGGTAAGGGTTACTAATTCATTCCAAAAGAGGGATTGCCTCAGATATCTTGAGCTTGATCCATTATTTGGGGAACTATTGCCTATCTGACCCACGGAAGAGAAGAGCAAAAGACGTGAAAGAGAAGTGTCACGCCCTGAACCCCGAGCGTGTGAACATCCCTCGATGGTCGACTGAAAATGCGACGTCTCGGGACGTGTTGCTGACCCATTCTTTTTATTTTTCAATTAAACGCATGCAGAAGCGAAGTAAATAAACCCCCGGCCAATATACAAACAATAGGGATAGTAAACACAAGGAACAATTTTCCAAAAACACGATTTATTTGTCAACTGGTTAACCCTAGGAAGTTTAACAATTACAAGCCTTTCTACGGCCACTTCCTATCAACCCTTTTCAAAAACCTTCAAAGATTAGGGTTAATCTAAACTTCACTAACGGCAAGGCCAGCCAAAATGTGACATTCCGAAATTTGGCCCCATTTCGAATATATGAAATGGTTGTTTTGTTGACACGCCTATGGTTATTTTACTCGGAATTGATCACTCTCAAGTTAACTAATCTATTAGGTGAGGCCGTTAAAGGATATAAACGCAACAGACTAAAGAATTCGATCAAAAATCGATCACTCAATCATAATAACCGGCAATGGTCAATACGACATCGTTATAATCAATTAGCAAACAGATATAGGTCGATTCGATGGAATCACGTAGTGGAATTGCGGGTGATTCCGCACGACTGTGATATTCACGTCGAATGGCGATAATCTGATTTTCTATCAATATTATAGTCGAGACACATAATCGAGTGTTAAATTGTGAAATTGAGTGTTGATTGGAAATTGAGTCAATTATTCCAAAATGTGTGAATTTTGACATTTATCCATAAAATCCTAGGTGTCGGATTCTAAACACAAAAAATGGTTTTATATACTACGTAAACCAGTGGGATTTTGAAAAGAAAGGATAAAGGATATCAGTCTTCTGGGGTGAATTGACCGTGTACCTACACACGACGATTTCCATGGGTATTTCTAATATGAAGAAAATAGGCTAGGTTTACCATTTTAATGAAGATATTTGAGTGCAATACACGATGCCTTGGGCCATGTTTGAGTTATCGTGTGTTGGTTAAGAAAACTCATCCCGTGTTATTAAGCTAGACGTTACCCCTATATGAGATGCTCTACCAATGGATGCTGGTCGCGATAGATTTTGGACCGATGCTCCTTTATGGAATGCCATCAACGTAGTGACGATGCCGTGCACAATGGTGTGAGACGATGCTTGACAAAGCCAAGGACTGCTAAATAGAAAGTAGGCCGTACTATATACCAAGAGTAAAACTAGGAGCACATGATTGATTGAGTGTGACGTTCCTGTTGTTGGAGCTTAATTGTTTCTCATATCTGTATGGCTGTCTATGATATAAATTGTACTAACTTGCAGGGTGGATCTGAGGCGAGGTATGAATTGAGTGGTTAGAACGCCTTTGGGCATATTTCCCTCCTAATCGTGGTTTAGAGTGTGAAATCACTGAGATTTATATCTCACTCCGTCGTGGGTTAAATTTTTAGGGTCGTCGAGTGGAGGACCTAGAGCTGAGAGGAGGTGATCTAAAGTGTAGGTTAGTTAGGACCTTTTTTTTTTTTTTTTTTTTTTTTTTTTTTTTTTTTAAGTTAGTCTTTGTAGTCCTTTGGTTATAAACCTTGTACATGACTCAGTGTGTATATAAAGGTGTGTTTTGTTTTGTGAAATTGTTGTCCTGCTTTTCTATCCTAGGATGATTATTGTCAGGGGATTTATTTTTGCTTCCACATGTGCAATAAAACAAAAAAGGTCGGCGACTCGTCCTAGGAAGTCGCAAAATTTTATCGACCAGAGAGGGATGGGCACGTGCTTGGGGTTCGGAGCATGACATCTTAGCACATTACATATGCCATTATACAACAAGCATAATTAATAACAAGAACACAGGATTCTCATCCTCCAAACATTCACACGGATCCCGATTATGAGTAAAACCGTTATATAACACGTTCCATACCATGCCACACAATTTTGCCTCATAATCAGGCGCAAACTATCACAACCATTCAAGCGTGTTCCGGTTATTACGACCTATCGGCCAAGACCAACTCAACAATCGGCAGTCATCCGACGTAACTGGGTATCGTCCCACCCCGTCGGGCACGGCAACGTCTAGCATCCTCCGCCTAGATGACATTCCAAAAGGAGCTTCGTTCCGAAATCCATCTGCGAACGACAATGTCTAGCATCCTCCGCTTAGATGGCATTACACAAAGGAGCATCATCCCGCGTAAACGCATCAAGATGGGTTCACTTAATGACCATACGAGCACATGTTTAGCCAAGAACACCATGCTTTGCGTTCAAATGCCTCCTTTTCAAATAATGAACTTGACCAATTTTTCTTCTTATTAAAAATCCCGGTAAAATAATTGTGTGTGGTCACATATTTGAAATTGAATTGTCAAACATAGTACACTCCCATTTTAAAAACTCTACGGTTTTATGTAGTACATAAAATTTGGCGTTAAAACCCGACACCTCGGATTTTTCTATTTAAAAGCCCATAAAACTGACTTTTATACTAAAAATCAATAACTAACATCAAGCAATCAATTGCATAACATAGTACATAGAAACCATCAAAATCACGCATAAGTTCTCCGCATGCCAAAAAACAACCAAATCACAAAATATACATTTTCCAGCAAGCAAGATACTAAGAACAACCACAAGATCTCAACTAGCCCTCACCGGTAGAAACTAAGTCCACTTGCACGTCTCCAAGATTAATTCCAGAAACATAACCAAACGAGTTCAAAAATTCTCAAATTTAAATATGTTATAAATGACACTTAAATGGACACTTTTTATGAGACACCTTGACCTAGATCTTTCTAAAATAGGAGTAGTAAATTGCTCAAATCGTTACCAAAATTGTGTCCGTGTCCAGAAATTATGTTTTCCAAAACCAGCTTGGTTCGAGGTCCAAAACTCATTCGTTTACTCTGAAATTTGACTATGTTAAACGTCAAGATGTGATGAAAAACTGTTGTGAAGAAACTCATTCGCAAATCGAACCCTAAGAGTTGATAAAAATCCTTTAAACATCAAAAGGTCACGGGTTCCAATACAAAATGAGATTCTGCGTTGCATGCAATGAAGCTGAAATATTATTTTTTTAAATCTAGAAAATCTTGAGTAAAATATATGTCATAAATGAACATGTTTAGACATTTTTCAAGAATGAAGCAACCTCAAAATCGTAGCACATTTTAACCCACGAAAATAGCAAATAACGAGTATCTAGTAAACAGATCTAAAGATCCAACTTAATTAACCCAACCATGGTTAACTAAACTAACCAAGGTAGACTAACCTAACCATGCTTGATTAACTCTAATCCATCTTAACACTAATCTAACCATGATTAGCACTAATCTAAACACCCACTAAGCGCAATTAACGTCCTAATCAAATATTAGGGAGTTAACTCACGGTTTTCAATGGCAGCAGGCTCACGGCAATTGCAACACAATGGCGATGAAAACATGAAACAATCAAGACTCGCACGGAGGCTTGACGGTGGCTGTTATGACCCCTCAAGCTCTCGGCCAAAGGAGAGCTTGGCTGCTTGGGGCTGGTCTCAGTGGCTCAAATAGACGTTGGGACGGTGTTGGTGGTGGTGGTGGGATGCTGGCTGGGGTGGCTTGTGGCAGCAGCAAAATGGAAGGGGATGCTGGAGGGGCTATGGTGGAGGCGTGCAGTGCTAGTGGCATGTGGCAAAGGAGTTGCTGGCGTGAGGTTGATGGATTATGGGTGAAGATGGGATGAAGTTGGCGTGAGGAATGGTGCTAGTCTAGTGGTGTGACAGCCCAAGCAGTGGTGCATGGGGAGGAGGGATAGCAGTGCGTCCGCACCTCGGTCCCCGGACGTGCACAAGGAAGGGGTCCCTCTCTTGTCCCACATCGCCTTGGGCTAGCTTATAAGGCACTGGGCTCACTAACTGTACATATGCGTTTTCTTGGATAGTATGGGCTGCCCCGAGAAGAACAAAATCGTGAGAACTTAGTATCTAAAGCGGACAATATGTGTACAGTGGAGACTCAGGTTGTTACAAATGGTATTAGAGCTGACTCCCGACTGCGTGTGGGGCCACAGTGAGGACGTTGTGCTCCCAAGGGGGGAGAGAAAAAGCAGACAATATTAATAGTGGGGCCTGGGTCGTTATAGGTGGGGTGTGGGCGGTGAAGATGGAGTTTATGGTGGGATGGTGGGTGAAGAAGACGATGCTGAAGGTGGAGAGGAGAAAGGGAGCTGGCGGCAGAATGGAGGAAAAGGGAATGCGTGAGGAAGAAAGAACGTGGGAAGAAAAGGAGGGAAGGGCAGAAGAAGAGAGTTGACTGCAGGGGGTTCACGCCTAGAAAAAGAGAGGAAAGAGAGAGAGAAAAAAATGAAAGGGAGAGGCTAGCCAATCACAACCTTGAACAAATATCTACACCATCATCACATGGCCTCCAAAGTCTTCATGCCTCAAAGTCCTATGCCCACCAAATCACCATTTTTCCTCTAATTTCTCGCAATTAAGCCATTTTAGGGTAGAAAATCCAAATTGGTCTACCCATCCGAATTTCCTTTTATTTTCTTTTTGTCCAAAAACCGTTTTCCGCAAAATTTTGACTTGAAGAAATTTCTTGGAAAAATGAGATGACGTCCTATAAATGAATCGTGGCACACTCAAACATCAATTTCCCAAAACCAAATTCAATTTCATAGTTAAAATAGACCAAACACAACTTTAGTACGATCTAACCTATCGGGTATCTTTTAGGGATTTTAGCGTGTTTGACCCGTGGTCGATAATTTTCGATCTATATTCGTGTATCTTTGAATCGTAGACAACTCTTGGTTGTCATAAAATCGTGAGGGTTCAATTACGTGTCCCGAATATAATATCGATAGAAAATCGGTTTATTGCCGTTTGATGCAAATATCGCAATCATGCCGAACCACCCACAATTCGACTACGTACTTCCGTCGAATTGACTCATATCCATTTGTTAATCAATTTATAATGGTGTCATATTGACCCTTACTAATTATTATGGTCGAGCGGTTAGTTTCTGATCGAATTCTCTAGTTTGTCGCATTTACATCCCTTAACGGCCTCACCAAATAGATTAGTTAACTCGTTAGTGGCCAGCTCTGAGTAAAATGACCATAAGCGCGTTGACGAAACAATCATTTTGTATATCCGAATTAGGGGCCAAATTTCGGGAGGTCACAAGAAGCATGCGCCACATACCAGCCTAAACTACTCAGTGGTCTCAGTGGTCTCAGGCTATGATTTGGAAGAGTGAGAAGACAATTTTCTAAATTATGGAAGTCAAATTCCTACTTTCGGTTACTTGAGAAGGCAACATACTGTGCCAATCAGACGTTTGCAGGTTTATATCAACTGACATGTCTCTTACTTCCCCTGCCGGCCACGAAAAATAAGTTACTTTATGAGTTCGACTTTCCTCATGCAGCAAGCGTATGAATGACGTATTTGATTAATTCATCTTCATTTGATACTAGTACAGTTGGTCTATATATATGCTTAATTATCTTCATTTGATACCAGCACCGTTGGTCTCTATATATATATATAAGCATATATAGCATTCCAGTTTTTTTCCAGGTTTGACATTTGTGCCTACACTCACATATGGCTGAGCTGATTGGGACGGAATTGGATGGAATGCAGCCGATTAGAAACGAGTTATCAGAACTAGGAAGGAGCCTCGAATCATCATTTCGGCTTCATGTTTCGAGTTTTCAAAGCACTTCGGCCGTGTGCACAACAAAATATGATGCTAATGATGAATATGATCTCCAGTGGGCTGCCATTGAGAGGTTACCGACTTTTGAGAGGTTGAGGTCGTCACTGTTTGATAGTGAGATCGATGGAAGGGCAGTTGATAAAGGAAAGAAGGTGGTGGACGTTACCAAGCTTGGTGCATTGGAACGCCATTTTTTCATAGAGAAGCTCATCAAGCATATCGAGAATGACAACCTCAGTTTGTTGCGCAAGATTAGAGACAGAAGTGACAAGTGAGCTTTGTTCTTCTCCTCTTGATAATGGGAGTTGCAAATATATTCATAAAGTCTAATGGCTATAGAGTTACCTAGAAACACGAAAAACCTGTGCGAGCATAAAAAAGAAGAGAAGGCATAAATAACGTGAGGCCCCAAAAGCTCATTGACGGACTAAAAAAAGGCACTTCTCTTTATAAAATGCGTAACTTATTTGAATGAGGATTTGCTTTCTTCTTGTTTTTTCTTCCTCAATCTCTTGCCACAGAATTTTGTTTTTCATTGAGTAATTATAAAATTGCTGTTGAACTCTTTCCCACAGGGTTGGTGTCAAATTGCCCGCCATAGAAGTCAGATGTCTGAATTTATGCATTGAAGCAGACTGTGAGATAGTTGAAGGAAAGCCCCTGCCCACTCTCTGGAATTCTCTAAAAAGCATGCTCCCTGTAAGTGCCTTACATGTGGAGTAGATTGCGGGAATTCATGCTGAATCCATTTGATTCATTGCCATTATCCATTAAAGAATAAGCAGAATATCGAAGATTGAATTCATTTGTGGGCACTGCTTTGCCACATTTATGGATGTACCCTCAGCATATATGTTTACATGTTGTTACCTACTGTCATCTTGGATGTAGTTTTCCTTTGGGTTACAAATGCAAGTACTTTCTTATATGTTCCCAACAATCAGGCTAAGAAGGTACTTGTCCTTCTTGAACGGGTTAAGGAAGTGGTGTAAATCATTTCTCGCGCGTTTTTTCAAATATACTAGTGTGAATTAGAGGCTATATGTAGGTAAGTGCAGCAAAACAATGTATATCTCCATGCTCTCATTTGCCAACACTGGCTTTTTGTTCCCACACCCATTCTTTCATCCTTACGCCGCTGTAATACTCATCATATAATATGCTTTATTATGCAATAAGACTGAACTCCTCCTAACCATTGTATGTACTGTAAAGAAATCTCAACAGATGTTTTTGGCATTATGTCAATTTACCACATAGGGTTGCTGCTTCCTAATTATTCACTAATTCAAGTACATTGGAACTTTTATCCAGGGTGTTGCTGCAATGCCAGGTTTGACGTTACGAAAGGCCAAAATAAGCATCATTAAGGATGTCAGTGGAATTATAAAGCCTGGAAGGTTTGTTATACTGGTTCAGATCCTCCCATCTCTATGGATGACATCTGAAAAATCATGCCTTACCCTTCATCCTTTAGGCAGTCCTAGTGTCTTGAACTATTTCATTCACTTTCTAGCTGCAGTTGTTTGCATCAACTACACAGTTTACTATCCAGACTCGATGTAGGCTGTAAAAGGCTAAGTACTTAGCTTTCACAATGAATGTATCGAATGTGAGCATAACCTTACGATCAACTCATTAGCTAGCAATACATTTCGCGATCGTTGGCTGATTCTTTATATATGAAAGCAATGTCAATCTTTGGCAATTCGCCCCATACTTGCCCATTGTCTAAAGTGTTGCATACTTTATGAAGTTTTGTCCATCTTTCGCATGCTAGTGAATTCAGCCTAAAGAAAGGCATGTTTTACCTTACATATATTGCCAATCTCATCATCACACCTGTAATTCAGGTCATCAAACTTGTAATTCAGGAAAATCATTGTCCTAAAATTATATTATGGAGAAAAAAACACAAGCTTTATGATATAATAGTGCATGACAATCGTTGTGCCTTTTCTTGCCACAGAATGACTCTACTGCTTGGACCTCCTGGATGTGGGAAAACTTCCTTTCTAAAGGCTCTTTCAGGGACTCTAAGCAAATCTCTCGAGGTTTCATGCTTGCTCTATGATAAAGAACTTCTATGTCGAATTCCAAGTGCCGGACACCTAGAGTGTTAAAATTTGGCACGAAAAGACATTTAAGTGTCAAAAGTTAAGAAATTGACAATTAAGTGCCAAAATTAGAGCAAAATTGATCATTAAGTGTTGACGGTGAGAAAATTTGGCTAAAATGCTTACATGACAATTTTCCGGTGAGGCAAGTGCAAAATGACGTCATTTTACATGTTGACATGGCTAGACAAGTGCAAAAATAACATCATTTTGCCGTTGACGTTGGTAAATAATTAATATAAAAATTAATTAAATTAAAATTAAAACTAAATTTATTTTTAAAAAAAATAGGGAGAGAGTTGGAGCCCTCGCTACCACCTCCCCATTGTCACTAGGAAGGGTCGACGATGATGCTAAGAGGGTCGGCTAGGGTCACTAGCCCCTAGCCAAGGGCCGGCTATGGCAGGGAGGTGGCAAGGGCATAGCCCTTATCCGCCTCAACTATCTCTCTCCTTTTTTTTTTCTTTTTTTAATAACTTTTTTAATTTTTTAAATTTTTTTATAATTTAATTTAATTATTTTTTATTAAAATTCAAATATGTGTCAAAACGACGTCGTTTTTTGCATTTCTTTGCTGAGTTAGCTCTCTACGAGCCACCTAGGTGAGCAAAATTAATAAAAAAAAATGGCCACGTAGGATTTCCGGCGGGGTTTGTCAAAGGTGACAATCAAGTGTCTCATTTTTTTTTTTTTTTATAAAAAAAGTGTGACTTAAGTGTCATTTTCCTAACTTTTCGCACTTAAAGTGTCATATCATAATAAGTTTTGGCATTATGTGTGTACTTTTGCTGTCAAACTACACTAGGCTTAATAGAAATGCCAACATACCACACGTGTGGCTTACAAATATGTATAAATTGAGACAGAATGAAGCTCAAGAGAACCCATGCTCATCCAGATCCCTCTTCCCATGAACACTTTAACATAAGTATCCTCGCAGATGTGGACTTAGTGAGTTTTCATTAAGGCACCACTGAAGCACATTGTGCTATTCTATTTGACAAAAGTGCTTGAAGGGTGCTGGATAAAATCAGTGCATAGATTACTTTTGCATTTTATAGCTAACTGGGACAGAACTATTTTGTGGTGTGGTTTAGCTAAAGGCATAGAACTTGAAGTTCAAAGTAAGCTAATTAGGTACAGTCAAAACATCTATTAGCTCCTATTAATCTGTCTTTGAGTTTGATATCATCTCCTGTTCCCTTCATTATCTGATAGGTCACGGGAGAAATTTCATATAATGGCCACAATCTTGATGAGTTCATCCCCCAAAAAACGTCTGCTTATATAAGCCAACATGATCTGCACATTCCAGACATGACTGTGAGGGAAACGCTGGACTTCTCTGCCCGTTGTCAAGGTGTTGGAAGCAGAGAAGGTGAATATTATTCTTCAAAGTGATTGTAGATCTGTCGCTTGGAAACTTTGTTAAACGACGACCTGTTGGTTTTCTGGTTACAAAGATATCATGATGGAGATCAGCAGAAGGGAGAAGGAGGCAGGAATCTTTCCAGATCCTGATATAGATACTTACATGAAGGTACCTTTAGTGACATTCTCCAACTTTCTTCTCTCTACCCATTTAATGTACAATTTGAGTCCGCATTAATTGCTTTTTAGCCTGGTTACTAGAAGTTCTACTTTGAGCATGGTGCAACCAGTACGGGTTAAAAATTACAAATTCTATTGTAACATGAAATTTTAAAACCATTAAATTGGCTTACTGGTTGGGGAATGAAATAGTGCGTCTGACGTAGTGGCAACCAGTGCGGGTTAATAATTATAGACTCTATTGAAACATGAAATGTTAAAACCATGGAATTGGCTTACTGGTCAGGGAATGAAATAGTGTGTCTGACGCAGGGACAACCAGTGCGGGTTAATAATTACAAATTCTATTGAAACATGAAATGTCAAAACCATGGCACTGGCTTACTGGTTAGGGAACGGAATCATGTTTCTGGCATAGGTGTAAACACGGATTTGATCGCTACACAATTAGTTCAATGATCCCTGGTTTGGGCCATTCACCCGATCTTATGCTTGCGTCTCACTTGATCCATTGGATTGATGGGGTAATTTAGTGTGCACAGGTTACCAATCCAATGCTTGCTTCTCATGGAAAAAGGACTTCGTGTGTGAGTAACCGCTGAATGTATATTACATTCTTTGGACTGCGTAATTTCTTACAACTCTTTGCCACTTCTAGAACTTGTCTTGACAATAATCATGCCTTGTTTACCAGGCAACTGCTCTCAAAGGACTTAAAAGAACCCTTCAGACAGACTACATTTTAAAAGTAAGTTCTTTTGACTGAGTTGATAGTTAATCAGTTTTCTGTGCCTTAAAGTTTAAGCAGAGACTTCTGCCTCTATCTCTTCAACTCCTGCACAGATCCTTGGGCTGGAAATCTGTGCAGACACATTGGTGGGAGATCCCATGAGAAGAGGCATATCAGGTGGTCAAAAGAGGAGATTGACTACAGGTAGTAGAGAGACAAAATGCTGGCAGATGCAGCAAATCTCATAAAGAATAAACTTTAATATGACTGGAGTTATACAATATTTCACTGTCCTTTCTGATCTTGGCCCCTTGAAATTCCAAAATTTTATCTGACAAGTCAACTTTCTGTTAAAAATTATACAGCGGAGATGATTGTTGGCCCAAATAAAGCTCTATTCATGGACGAAATAACAAATGGTTTGGACAGTTCGACAGCCTTTCAGATTGTTTCTTGTCTTAAGCAAACAGCACATTTGACAGATGGCACTATACTGGTTTCGCTTCTTCAGCCTGCGCCAGAAACATTTGATCTGTTTGATGACCTTATTCTGATGGCTGAAGGGAAAATTGTGTACCAAGGCCCTCGTGACCAAGCTCTGAAGTGTTTTGAGGATTGTGGATTCAGGTGCCCCGAAAGAAAAGGGGTTGCCGATTTCCTCCAAGAGGTAGTAAACAAGAAGCAGATTGTGCACTGCAAGTTAGCTTCCTTTATTGACCTTTTATTATGTTGCCCATCGCCATGCAGGTTATATCTAGACAAGATCAGGCACAATATTGGCAGCATCCTGAGCTACCATATAGTTATATGTCAGTTGATATGTTCTGTAAAAAGTTCAAGGAATCATATTGTGGGATGAAGCTTGATCAGGAGCTTTCAGACATGTTTGATAGGTCCAAAATCCACAAAAATGCTCTTTCTTTTGATGCATACTCTCTGTCCAGATGGGAACTTCTTAGAGCATGCATGGCGAGGGAACTTCTTCTCATGAGGAGAAATTCTTTTATATATATTTTCAAATCAGTACAGGTCAAAATAATCTCTCATAAATCTCTTGCACTTTTTATCATATATATCTCTTTCAACGTCAGTGCCTATTATAGTCTAATTTGTAATCTTATCTCCTGAATTCCACATATATAAAGGAACTTTAGAAGGTGATTATTGTTGTTTCATCATGCAGCTTATTTTAATTGCATTTATCACGACAACTGTATTCTTGCGGACTGAGATGGGAATAGATATATTCCATGCCAACTACTATATGGGCTCTCTGTTTTACGCACTAATCATACTCCTCGTTGATGGATTTCCGGAATTGGCAATGACCGTTTCAAGGCTCCCAACCTTCTATAAACAAAAGGAGCTGTACTTTTACCCTGCGTGGGCTTATGCAATTCCAGCATCTATAATGAAGCTTGTTCTTTCACTGCTGGAATCTGTGGTTTGGACATCTCTTACATATTATGTGATTGGATACAGTCCTGAGGTAGGCAGGTAAGTTTTAACACGAGAGTTCTTCATTTTATAACCTTTCATTACCTCACCTCCATAATTCTCTTTTACATTTCAATATCATCTGTAAGTTTACTACAACTTTACCAGAAAGCCAATACTTCTATCATTTTCCGCTTAATTATACAGGTTCTTCCGCCAACTATTGCTTCTTTTCTCTGTGCATTTGTCCTCAATATCGTTGTTCCGATTTCTCGCCTCAATCTTTCAAACTGTGGTTGCTTCCAACTTAGCTGGTAATGTTGCAATAATGATTTTGATGCTATTTGGAGGTTTCATCATCCCAAAACGTAAGGAAGTTAGAATCTCTGTTTGGTTGGATTTTGGATGAATTAGTGCATTTAATATTTTTCATTGTCGCTGCAGCCTTGATGCCTGCTTGGTTTAAATGGGGTTTCTGGATCTCTCCACTAACATATGGAGAAATCGGACTTTCTGTTAATGAATTTGATGCTCCACGATGGCAAAAGGTGAGGGCATTGTGGAAGTGAGAAAGTTTTTTGCTCCTGTAGCTCCAAATACAAGAAGCCACTTTAGTTGCAGAATCACTTAACCCATTTTATTCTAGAGAAGTATTTTGACATGCTAGTGCTGTTGTTAAGCTAAACCAGCTTTACTACTAAACATTCTTTTGTTTAAGGTGCTCCAAGTATGAGGACAAGGCATGAGTCGAGCTGTTTAATATATCTGGGGGCCTCAGTTAACAAATAGAAACTGACAATTTCAAATCCTATGATCTCATTCTTGTAATTTCTTTGTGCTGACTTCCTGCCTTAAATCAATGCGTCTCATTAATGATTATCATCTCATCCAGTTACTTGACTTTGATACAGTGCAATTACTGAATCAATGATGACATCCCCTCTATAAGTATATTTGCACTAGTATTCTTTCAGGAAACGAGACAGTTCTTTTCTTGAGAGTGGATTTAATTTCGTAATTTTTAGGCAGAACTATCTTCCTCTGCATTTCTCAATGCACTAACTTGTTTTTGCTTACATTACCCATAGATCTAACAAACTTCCTCTTTCATCTTTCAATGCAATCTGACTTGTTCTTCCTTTTAATGCGTACTTGTAGATTTTGTCATCAAACACTACAATAGGGCGTACAATCCTTGAAAGCCGAGGACTAAATTTCAATGGGTACTTCTTTTGGATATCAGTTGGTGCCTTATTGGGATTTACCTTACTGTTCAACATCGGTTTCACTTTGGCCTTAACTTTCTTGAAGCGTAAGTTTGTCATTTCTGCAACTGGACTTCACTTTTGGATCATTAGTGCTGAGGATGTTCCTGAAATCACTTTAAAACTTACAGCTCCAGGATCATCACCTGCTATCATTTCACGTGAGAAATACTCGCATAGAGATGAAACTGAAGATTCTCAAGACAACGTAAAGAATGAAGAGCCAAAGAAAGTTTCTGCTGAACCAGTGCAAACAAAAAATGGTCCAGTCCTAAATTCTTCCTTGCCCAATTATAGTCTCACAATAATTATTTGTGCTGTTCCTTTAATAATTATTAAAGTGGGTTCTTTACTTCAAAAATAGGAAGGATGGTTTTGCCTTTCACACCATTGACGCTTATGTTTAAAGATGTGCAGTACTACGTAGACACCCCCATGGTAACAATTTGAGCTTTCTTTCTTCCTGAAGTTGCAAGATTGAGCCTTTCAGGTCCATTAGATGATGTTGTCTTTTTTCGCTACATTCTTCCATTTCGGGTGTCTCAGGAAATGAGACAACAAGGCTTTGCACAGAAAAGATTGCAACTTCTCTCTGATATCACAGGCACATTTAGACCTGGTATTCTTACCGCACTGATGGGTGTAAGCGGAGCTGGGAAAACTACTCTGATGGATGTCCTTTGTGGGAGAAAAACTACTGGCTATATTGAAGGAGAAATAAAAGTTGGTGGTTATCCCAAGGTTCAGGAAACATTTGCAAGAATCTCTGGTTACTGTGAGCAAACGGACATACATTCCCCACAAATCACTGTGGAAGAGTCTGTTATATTTTCTGCCTGGCTTCGTTTAGATCCTCAGATTGACTCAAAACGTAAAGTGGTAAGATTACATTCCCGGCTTCTGATGACTTGCTTTGTTCAGCACTATCAGAAGAATCATGAATTACCTGTGTAGGAATTTGTCAATGAAGTCCTGGAGATGATGGAGCTTGATGGAATAAAAGATTCTCTGGTGGGCATACCAGGTGTTAGTGGTCTATCCACAGAGCAACGAAAACGACTCACTATCGCTGTAGAGCTTGTTGCAAATCCTTCCATAATCTTTATGGATGAGCCTACAACAGGACTTGATGCTAGAGCCGCTGCGATTGTCATGCGAGCAGTGAAGAACATAGTGGATACAGGAAGAACAATAGTTTGCACCATCCACCAACCCAGCATTGACATATTTGAGGCTTTTGATGAGGTAAAGTGTGCTAAACGGTTATATGAATGGGGTACATCTGGATAAAGAGAGGAGATATGGTAACTAGTGAATCATTATGAGGATAAATTTACTTTTATTTTATTCCGATTAAATAACAGAATACCTGGTAATTTCTTGGGCAAAACTTTTTAGTACTTCTGGTTAGACTTTCGAAGGCCTAATCTCTCTCTCTCTCTCTCTCTCTCTCTCTCTCTCTGAGCAGATGGTTTTATTAAAAGCTGGTGGACGGCTGATTTACTCAGGACCCTTGGGACATAACTCTAGCAAAATTATAGAATACTTTGAGGTCAGTTTGATGTACAAAAATGAAGATTTTTTCCACTCGTTGTAATTTTACTGCGTAATTCTGATCATATTTAAGTGTTAATTAGTAATATCTCCAATAACCAGCTTCTGTTGGACAGGGTATTCCTGGGGTGCCAAAGATTAAGAGCAACTACAATCCGGCTACATGGATGCTGGAGGTGACTTCTACCTCAGCTGAAGCTGAACTTGGCATTGATTTTGCTCTAATCTACAGAAAGTCAGCATTATATGAGTAAGTTCTTCCTCTGCTACTCTCGAGTGCCCAATAACAGCCTGCATGTGGTCCATTATTGGGATACTTTGAAGATATCCTGCCATTTTCAATCATAATCAAGGTACAGCATTGGTTTCTTTAATTTTGTCCTTCCGACCGTATAAGCCCTGGAGTCTAAGATTTCAAACTGAGGGAGCTGATATGCCTTGTTTATTGTATACCCGCAACCTTAACTACGGTATCTTGACCTTACTCACCAGTGTTTATGGTTGTCTTCAGAATTGACTGGTGTTCCTGCTCTATCTCCTCTTGGTTAACAGATGTGCAATATGATCGGTCCATTGACAATATCCATTGTTATACAGCCTTGTATTGTTTTTTTCCTTCCAGGACCAACATAGAGCTTGTAAAGCAGCTGAGCACTCCACCTCCTGGTACTAGTGACTTGCACTTCTCCCGATTCTCCCAAAAGTTGTGGGGACAATTCAAGTCATGTCTATGGAAGCAGTACTTGTCCTATTGGAGAAGTCCTCCTTACAACTTGACGCGTACCCTCCACACATTGGTTGTGTCTTTTCTCTTCGGGTTACTGTTCTGGAATCAGGGGAAGAAACTGTGAGTAACTATCCCTCTTGGTCAATTTGAGACTTGAGTCTGCTCGAGTTTTGGAGCACGACCTTATTGAGATGGTCTACAGTCTGCGTCTGGTTAACTGAACAAACACTTCTCTGATCTGGTTAGTTTCTAGTCTTCAACAAGGAAGAAGAACTAAAAACAAAGTGTATACCTTCTAGGTTTCAAACGTTTGGCTGGGTCTTCTAATTATCAAACTCTGCAACGATTGGCACAATTAGCTACCACATATTCAGTCATATAAGATCAGATGACTTTTTTTGACCTGTTATGACGAAGAGACAGGCACTTCTCCTGACCCCTTATATTCTCATTGCTAGAAACAACCAGCAGAACTTATTCATCATGTTGGGTTCGATGTATATGGCTGTGCTCTTCTTAGGCATAAGCAACTGCTCATCAGTACTGCACTATGTTGCTACGGAACGGACCGTCATGTATCGTGAGAGATTTGCAGGGATGTATGCTTCATTGGCTTTTTCACTAGCACAGGTATAGAATTCTTGGGAGCTGATTGAGTTGTTTCCTGTAGTAGTTAATTAAGATTCAACCTTCTTAACGGAGGTGCAAATCTAGTTCAACTGAATGATCCAAAGTTCTGAACATGTTTTAAGACACATTAGAACAAACAAAACAATTTAATCAGATTATAGTGCTATGCTGATTTCACAGGTTGTTGTTGAGATACCATATATACTAGTTCAAGCTATTTCATATGTGATCATCACCTATCCGATGATTGGTTATTTCGGGTCAGCAAACAAGATTTTCTGGTACTTCTATGTCATGTTCTGCTCATTGCTGTCATTCAATTACCTCGGCATGCTGCTTGTGTCCCTGACACCAACTTTCATGGTTGCTGCATTCTACAATCGGCCTTCTACACAAATTTCCATCTTTT
The DNA here is from genome assembly GCA_017140615.1 of Eucalyptus cladocalyx. NCBI lineage: Eukaryota > Viridiplantae > Streptophyta > Magnoliopsida > Myrtales > Myrtaceae > Eucalyptus > Eucalyptus cladocalyx. The sequence goes on from CM029517.1 coordinate 23,378,302, forward strand.
TGCTGGGTTTTTGATCCCAAAACCGGTAAGCTATCTCAGTCATTCACCATAGTTTGATCTAAACTTTTAATGTTCCTTGACTCTTTCCACAAACATTTTGTCCATGTTCTTTTCTTCATACATGCAGAGCAGCCAGATATGAAGCTTATGAATCTTGCCAGATTTAGATATCTTATGCATGTGTCAACAACAACTAAAAACTATTCCTACATCTCTAAACTAAGTGCTTGGGAAATTAATAGTGCTTCATTGTTAGTGCTGCAGAAAATTCCAAAATGGTGGATCTGGTTGTACTATGTGTGTCCAACATCATGGGCACTTAATGGTATGCTAACTTCGCAGTATGGAGATGTTGATAAGGAAATTGAGGCATTTGGAGAAAACAAAACCGTGGCAGGCTTCTTGAAGGATTATTTCGGATTTCACCATGATCAATTAAATGTTGTGGGCATCGTCCTCATTGCCTTTCCTTTTGTTCTAGCAACTCTTTTCGCATACTGTATAGGGCACTTGAACTACCAGAGAAGATGACATCATAATTCTCTGTTTGTATCATAAGTGTAAAATTTAGTTGTACAATCCTCATAACTAGCCAAATAAATTGAATTGGTTTCTGTGACAATGAAGCATCCGCATTAGTATTCTGGATATAGAAGTGTACTAGTTTCAGTATGGCCAATTTGCATGAGTTTAAAGGAGGATTCAGTGCTAGACAGTATGAGGACAATCTCAAGTGAAATTTCCCCAAGTTCCTGGAACTCTATCTTCTCACCAATTTGTGATGATGGAGTGTGGAAGCGCATCTCTCGGCTTCAGCCCATTTTAGGTCCCTAACTGTCGTACAACAGAAGCACTTCTCCCAATCTCAAGCTTAGAGAAACAAAAGTACTGCATCTTTCAGTATTATTTTCATGCTGAACACCCATATATCATTGTGATATAAAAAAAGAAAAAGTAAAAAAGGTCTGAATTTATCACAATAATGCACAGACATAATCAAAAGTAACTAAAGCAACTACTTGTCCAAGAATGACAAGAAAATCTCGAGTAATCTCCAGTAACAGGAAAGGCTCCCTTTCACATAATTACTTCTTGTGTTTAAGTATTATATGGTTATGAATGACACACATTCAAAGGCCAAAAATCCAACTCAGTGAATTATAAGATACTCTGAGGACAAAACTTAGAGCACAATCATATGCAGAAACTCGTTATTTCTGATGCAATTAAGACAAACATTCAAGTGAAACAGTCCAAAAATGGGATGTGAAACAACATTCTCAGCACTTTGGTAACAGATAGTGGAACACAAGTTACCAGGTTTTAAGTAGTAGAATCTGCAAAGCAATAATGATAAAATTAGAAAGGAAATTAACAAAAGGGGCATTATGTTGTCATCTCCAGAAAACAGAAGACCGTTCACCATTAGATGTTCAATCAGAGTAAGCAATGCCTGTTAGGCTGCACTTGTTGATCAGTTTGGAGTGTTCATGGCCTGTAAATTACAAACGTCATGGATGATTGAATCAAAGCTAATTTTGCTGTAAATGCACTACACTCTACATTTCTATTTTCTTTGTTCTCTTTTCAGCAACTGCTGCAGTACACTTCAATATAGAGGCACATGTTTTTTTATTACAGTTGCACTGAAATTTTCATGGGGAGACATAGAACCTTTACTAATTTATTACCTCCCCAGTTTTTCAATCGAATTGCTGCAAATTGTCCCTCCAGTGACTCCAGTTTTTCCTCCTTCGCCTTCAAATCTGCTTGTAACGGGGGGTCCTCTCCTGTCAGCTCTAGTTTCACCTGAAAAGAAAAGGTGGCTATGTTTTTTTGTTAATAATTTTTCCATTATTTCCTAAAGTATGAAAATGACACAGAGAAAGTTTCATGTGCATAAGCTTTCGACTTTTGTGTTGAAGATGACATCGATTGTGCTTGCTACATTGGTGCAGTGGAAAGATTCATCCATTGAACTGAAGTTGTTGATCTGAAGAATCTCTCTCTCTCTCTTTTGACTGCCATCATGATGTTTGAATTTTCAAAGGATATATCACCCCTTCATTTAATGAGGGGGTTCTAGAAATATCTGAAGAATCTCTCTCTCTCTCTCTCTTCTGACTGCCATCATGATGTTTGAATTTTCAAAGGATATATCACTCCTTCATTTAATGAGGGGGTTCTAGAAATTTCTTCACTTTGTTATTTTCTTCCTCAAGAATGTGATCTAGAGAATTCTATAATCCAAGTTGCCTTCGGGGTCGGAGAATGGATCTTTAGGTACACCTCAAAAAACCGAATCGTGTATACCCGAGATTCGGTCACCGTACCCCACGTTTGCCCAAACCGTCCCCTTGGGAGGGTTGGTCGGCCTAGAGGGTTGGGTCATTTGTTAGCACCTCAGCCGGCCCTGCGGTCGGCATGGTTGTGCCGGTCCAAGTCCAAGACTAGCCCTTGGTCGGTCCCTAACTTGTCACCAAGCCTGCCACAACCAATTTCCTTATTTTCAGTCCTTGGTCCTTTGGTCGGTTCAAGGTCAATCCTAAGATTATTCATGGCCTAGCACTAAGCCAAAGCACTCATGAACCTTAGAATTTATGACGGAATCCCAAGACTCATTCCAATCGATACCCGATCCATTAGTATGGTTCGTGGCCGATGCATTACCAATCCACGATCAAACATCACTAATTCAATAATCTTTTTCAATCACTAAGAATTAAATAGGAAATGATGCATTTTTGGTAGAAAAACGATCACATTGATCGAGTCAGATCATTCGTGTATTGGTGCATAGCCGGCGGAATCACCCGCGACTAGGCACTATAACCGATCATGATCATATGTCATTCCAAAATCATTCCGTGACTAATCCTCGTGATCCAAAAGTCATCTTATGAGCTGGTGATCTGATCCCACCACTATGGTCAATAAATAATTTACGGCTGATACCTCAACTAATTTGGTCGAACCATGACCGATCCTTGATTCCCCACTAATCGAACTAATTGATCCCATGGCCAGTGGCTCATGGTCAATTCATGCAGAACCTTATGGCCAATTTTCATGGGTCGGTATCGAGAATTTTACAGTTAATGTCACACCCCAAAATTACAAAGAATGGGGATGATACGGCCGTCCTTCCACACGAAGGACACAGCCTCAAATACAACCAATAACCTAATATCAACATACATATGTATATCTCAAACCATAAATTAGCAGGTTGATTGCAATATCGGAATTTCTATAATCCACAAAAAGAAATATACAATTAGAGCTCCGCTAACTTAACTACTAGCAACAACTATGTACACCATTTCATTAAACCATACCCAAAAATAGCACTTCCAAAAGTTTCCTGCCGATGGCACTCTCGCTCTACTCGCCGTTAAGCGAGGAGCCTGAAAAGATTAAAGGACGAGTGAAATTAGCAACAACATCTCAGTGAGTAGTACATATATTCTATGCAGATCGAGCAACCACTATGCATGTATACAAAGCAATACCAAACTTCAATACCCAAACTCAATATATAAAATACATATTGAATCATACAAGAGTTATTTCTTATCATCAAAAATTTGTACTAATATGAAAAACTCATTTGAATTACCATCAAAATTCAAGTATCAATGGTCAAGTCCATTAAATAATCTCCATCAAATATCATGTATCAATGGTCCATCCATTGGCTAATCTATTGCTCAATACCCTACCATGGTCAAAACACAACACCCGGTGATAAAGTGACCAAGATTCCCCCCCTTGACGAGGTCTCCAAGTACGAAGTTAGTGGCTCAGCCTAGAATGATATCCTAAATTAGGTATGCATACCCCCAAAAACTCTTCATTTGGTTCACAATCATATTGAGTATAAACAATCATCCTTCCATACTATAAATCCAATCTAGAAATTAATATCTCAAACCAAGCAAATAACATTTAGCAGCATAGCCTATCATCCATTACCTATCAATTTCTCAAAAACCTTTCCATAAATAAGTCGCAAAGCAATTTCCTATTTATTATCCACAAACTTTGTATAACACGCTTTTCAAACATTCATAATCAACCAAAGAGTATAAAATGCTCGATCTAGGTTTTATGTAATAAAAAATACTCCTCAATTCAATATATATATATATATATACATATATATTTTAAGACATGGTTTTACAAAACCAAAAAAAAATATAGTACCACTCACTTCGTCGTCTACGACCAAACAACAAACAATACTCGTATCGTCGAACTCACGGTCATATCAAATAACCGAGAAAAAAAATGTTAAAATCAAATAAAAATCTATCTCAACTACAAAATGTCTAAATTACGCCTTAACTCTAATAAAATGACTCATATACGTTAACAAATCACATAACCAAAGCGATTGTTCAAACCATTCGCAATGCGGAGTTTAAGTGCAAACTTAGTTACGCTATAACTTCCTCCTCCGAACCCTGTGCTGAACGTATTTATAGTCAAAAGAAAGCTCTTCAAACATACTATAGGAATCCCAACTTGACTTTCCCAAAATCAAACCGATAAATGACAAAATACGGGCCCAAAGCTGCTGGACGAATACTTTTCACTGCACGCAGGAAACTTCAAATTTTTGTTTCGGACAAACCATAAGTTCAAATCACGATCTGTAAAATCCTATGGCTCCACAACACCATAACTATGATTTCTATACAAATATGCAGCTCAACAACTCCAAAATCAGACTTCGCCGCTCAATTTTCCAAAAATTCCGAATTTGAGCCCTAAACATGTAAATAACTTCGATTGGACGAACAAGGGGCCTAATCTCTTACCGAGTGCTGTGTTATAGAGTTAAGTCAGCTTGGCGAGGCATCCGTGGCGTGCTAATGCCAAAACCCCTTTCCTTTCTTCCCCTTTCTTTTCTTCTTCTTCTTTCTTCTTCTTCTTCTTCTTTTCTCTTTTTTTCCTTTATTTTCTCTTTCTCCTAAAGTGGTTTGGCTCTTTAAAGTGAGCGGCCACTGCTCACCCCTTTTTCTCTTTCCTTTCTTTTTTTTTTTCTTCTTTTTGACTTTTCAACCCTTCTTTTTTTTTCTTCTTTTGGGCCACTAGCCAAATATTACAGCTAAAGATTGATGTGATGCATACTTTTTATGGTTTGTGGTAGGTGAGAGCAATCGAAGGGAATGTTGAAGTCGCACTCAAGACAATGGTAGGCATTGACGATACAACTATTACCATAGGCAGTGCCGGGAATGTCATTTCCAGTGTAGACGTTTGACAAGTATCTAGCCTTTTTGAGATTGATCTCATGAAAGTGATGTTCCATAGCTGGTCTTGGGCATAGGAATGATGCAGATTGACCAATCTCGTGCTCAAATATCTAACCTTGGTCAAACTTAACCCCTGTGACAAAGGAGATGAAGATTCCCTAAATAAGTCTCCACCTATATTGCCGATGGCCAGCCTAAATGGATATCCAAAAACTAGTATGAATATCCACAAACCTCTCAATGAGCTCACAAAGACACTAAACATTAATGCAAAATGACAACACCATCCTCCAACATCCACAAAGTCAAATCCAAAATCTATATCACAAATTAGTTTTACAAATCAAAACATATAATCTTTCTCAACTCCATTGATCAAATAAAATGCACTACACAAGGCATTTCTCAAACCATTTAAGAGTTCTCATGAACTAAATTCACAAATTATATATATAATTATTTGTAATGCCTTCCATAAAACGTTTCTCAAACCATTCACAAATAACCAAAAGGTAGTAAATGAAATGTCATTTTATAACTCATACTGTATATAATCCATATGGCTTTTGAAACATGAGTTTACAAACTTGAATCATAGATAGATCACTCACCTAAGAATGCTAACCAAACGACATAGCTATATGAGCTAATGATCTCGTAATCCTATCAATTAAACGAGATTCTATATTGAAACCAAGTAAAACACTATTTTCACTAACGACTCAACTAAACTAGGCTATTTCAAGCTCAATATAGGTCAACAAAAGTCCTCAAGATGGCCAATAGAAAGAGGACCCGTGCATACATGCCACAGGGGCCTCGCCAAGCCAAATTTACTTCAATTGGCAATGCTCGGTATGGATGTAAACTCTTTGTTCGTCTAATCGAAGTAGTTTTTGGAATTAGGGCAAAATTTTGGAATTAAATGATATTTGAGTTGTGAAGTCCGATTTATGAGTTGTAAAGCTGAGAAATTATGTGGATGGATAGTTTAGGATGTTGGGTAATTGTATGATTTTATAGATATCAATTTGGACTTATGGTATGCTTGAAGCGAATTTTTGAAGTCGAGCATGCATGATGAACAATACTCAATTGCAGCTTTCAGGTAAATTTTTTTCAATTGTCGACTAAATTTTGGGTTGGCCGAATTTGGAGTCTTAAATCACTAACGCGAAGATCCGACGAAATTCAGCCTCGAGTTGCTAGTTGAGTACTGTTCATCACATGTGCGCCTAACTTCGAAAACTAGTTTCAGGCAAACCCTAAATCCAAACTAAGTTATGTAAAATCATACAGCTTCACAACAATCTAAACTATCAATTCCTAGTAATTTCTTAGTTTAACAACTTCTAAATCAGAATTTGTAATTTAAATTTCACTTTATTCTGAATTTGTGCCCTAATTCCAAAATATAATCCGATTAGATGAACAAGGAGCTTAAATCCTCATCGGGCATGACAAATCGAACCAAATCTGACTTGGTGAGATTCCTGTGGCGTGTACGTGCAAGCTCTTATTTCCCTTCCTTCCTCTTTCTTATTCTTTCCTTGTTCTTTCTTTGCATTTCTGTCATGCGGTTCTCTCTATCCCCTTAAAAGCCCAAGTCCACTTTTTCCTCTTTCTTTTTGACCGGTCAACTTTTCCTTTTTTATTTGCTTTGACTGAGTCAAAGTCCATATTTTACAGAACTTATTCGGTAATTTTACATAGCTAGTCAGGGGATGTTTAGGATGATGAACAGAATGTTGGACAACCTGAATCTCCTCCTCATCCACCTTGTGGAGCGAAGTTTCGTTTGCACAGCCAATATCAAAATGGTAGCTACAATTTCGCATTGGAACATCATCTCATACGACACTCGACAAGAATGACATGAGTGGAAGTGTGACAGCCTCCTCTCTTGTCCCACATCGCCTAGGGAGGGAGGTCTTGGTTAGCTTATAAGGCTTGGGTCCCTCTAATCTGTGTAACGTGTTTTAAAGCCGCGAGAGAAAAGATCGTGGTTGGGATGGCGGTTCGTTCGCGCCAGGACGGGTGACCCAAAACGAACAATATTACACAATGGGGCCCGGGATGTTACAAGCGGTATCAGAGTCGACTCCCGACCACGTGTGGGGCCACAGCGAGAACGCTCTTCTGTTAAGAGGTGGAGAGTGTGTCAGCCTCCTCTCTTGTCCCACATCGCCTAGGGAGGGAGATCTTGATTAGCTTATAAGGCTTGAGTCCTTCTAATCTGTGTATACATAAATTTATAGGTAAAGTACTCGGGATGTTACAGGAAGTGTCAATCCATTTGAAGAGCGATGATTGTATATGCGAAGATAGTTGTTTGGCACATGGTTGATGAACCCAAATTTGCCATTCCTCATAGGAATCCATGTACATGGAAACGTTGTAGGTGTCTACATGTGTTTATATATATCCAACTATCAGGTAACCTTGTATGAAAATCTCTTATACTTCCTTATTCTATATATATATGACTTCTACATTACAAACAGTAGATGTGCATACATAAATTTATAGGTAAAGTAAAAGCTTTAAAAGAAGAAAAGTTCATATTACCCTAAGTAATTTTCATAAGCTCACACTATTTCCACCCATTAGATAGTGAGCATGATTGCCACGAGGAATGCCAAAATTTGCAGCTTTCGGTTGTCCATTAATACAAAGTCTTGACATAGAAATGTTGTGTTTTGGAAAATCTCTTTTAATCAAGTCAAGCCATGTTCAGTTGTAAATACACTTATGAGGATAACTAACCAAATAGTACCTTATATAGATTAAATCCCTCTATAAATTTTGACAGTTCAATGTATTTCATATGTGTATTCAATTTCTGCTGTAAATCTTCGATTACATTCTACTCAAGTAATATTACTTATGGCTGAAAAAAAAAATGTATATAACTCTATAAGGCATAATAGTATAATTTTTCCATGAGATCACAAGTTTAATTCACATCATTAGCTAATCTCAAAACGTCTAGTACTGTGCTTAGTTATGGTATACCTTGTGTGGCAAGACTTCATTACTATTAGCATTTTTGTGGGATCGTGGAAATACCAATTTCGGATCTTTAGGTTCTTAGGCATTTTGCAAATTCGATCATGGAAAGTCCCTTAATGGTAAGGTCCAATGGGGGACTTGTCTAATTATACTAGAGTTGAGATCCACCGCCCAAATCAGGCGAGTTTCTAAAGTAATTTTACTCACAAGAGTAGAGATTTGCAAAATGTAATTAATTCTGCCAATTAAGAGACAGGGGGCCTCATAAGTGAATTTCTCTTGCCAAATTTTCAGGAAAATAACATCACAATTGTCATAACTTTTGTATGACACTTATGTGTCAAAAAAAAAATTAAAAACATTTACCCAAGTGTCGGAAATTTAACATAACATATCACTTATGATGAACGTTTTTAAAAAGTTATAGTACTCAAGTGATCAATTGAAAAATTATATAACACTAATTGATCAGAAAAAAAAAAGTTATAACACTTAAATAAAATTTTTTAGAAGTTATGGTACTTAAGTGATAAAAAAAATTTATGACACTTAAGTGAGCACCGTACACAACTTTTGGCATTGATAGTGTACTTATCCCCCCAAGGGAAAATACCAAAATTGAAAGAACGGAAACTTTTCTAGTGATAAAGTAATAATTGACCACATAGACTTTTACATGACCTTTCTTTCATTTTCAGTAAACAAAACAATCTTATTTCAATGGCAACAACTTTTGACATGAGTTGACATGATATGAAAGCGGACATTGGCAAAGTATAATGCGTTTCCAACATGCTTGACAACAATATGATGTTTCGCAGTAGCACAACTTGACATCAACCCGTACTCCTGAAGTTAATATGTGAACAGCAATGGCAGACCCTAAATTTTTGCAATACGAGGATGCAAACATGAGCATAGAATATGATCAAGCGTGGAACATAAAATTTGGTTTGATTCGAGTCAAGATCAAGGGGGCTCCGTGTCGGGGTTCAAGAGTGACCAAAGGAATTAGAGCATGTTTGTGTAACATCCTAAGCCCCACTGTGTAATATTGTCCGCTTTGGGTCACCCGCCCTGGCGCGGAAGAACCGCCATCCTAGCCACGGTCTTTTCTCTCACGGCTTTAAAACGCATTACACAGATTAGAGGGACCCAAGCCTTATAAGCTAACCAAGATCTCCCTCACTAGATGATATGAGATAAGAGAGGAGACTGTCACACTCTCCATCTCTTAACAGAATAGCGTCCTCACTGTGGCCCCACGGGTGTCAGAACATCATTTGAGCTATGGTCCCACACGTGGTCGGGAGTCGGCTCTGATACCACTTGTAACATCCCGGGCCCCACTGTGTAATATTGTCCGTTTTTGGTCACCCGCCCTGGCGCGGACGAACCGCCATCCCACTTGTAACATCCCAGGCCCCACTATGTAATATTTGATGTAGCTAGTATAAACACCTAGAGGGGGGTGAATAGGTGTAAAAACAATTTCTCGAGATACGGAAGCAATACTAGGCAACCAATAGAAATGAAATACTCTTTTGCTTGACCAAAATGAATTACGATCAAAGTAAAGTAAGGAGTAGGGAAGAGAAGATTAAACACAGGGTTTATAGTGGTTCGGCTTATCCCAAGCCTACGTCCACTCTTCCACACTGACAACCTATCGGCTGGATTCCACTATGAACAAAAGAGATATTACAGCACAGCTTTTCCTTCATTCCACAGTGTAGATGTTCTACCACACTTCCTCAATGTTTCTCACAAATATAAACTCTCTTTTGCGTACAAGTTTTCACTCAAATGAATTGACTAAAATAACAAGGAGTTTCAGACTTTGGAATTCTTCTATCGCGCACTACTCGAACAACTTAGAACGTCTTCCTTATATACTCCTTTACGCCATCATACCCATTGGCACTTACCAAAGGAATTCCTCCAATCTACCCGTTGGACGGAATCAATTAGGAAGATCATTCGAGCTATTAAAGGAACATGACGATAGCCCATCAATCATGTTCGCACATACAATCAGGATCTCGGTTTCCATAAGTAAAACCTTCCACGAATATTTCGCCAATCAACGGATCCTTAATCTTCGAATCAATCTCAGTCAATTAAAAGGATTCCGTTATGTCATATCCAGCCAAGAGATCTTCTTCAGTCCATAAGGTCATATCCTTAATAAAACATCCAGTTCTGGATAACCTTTCTTCAACGGATTAGTAACTGTCAATGAGGATATACTTTTAATCTTGAGTATGGCTGTCCGGAGGTCTTCAGACTTTAAACAGCAACCTTCAGACTAGACTGATGGAAACGTTTTGTCAGCTTCAAAACATTTCAAGAAGATTTCTCCAACAATCTCTCACTTTTTGATGGTGACAAAACTTTCCTGCAGATTTGGATAACTTTGACCTGCAAAACATTTCTCAAACAAATATACATATCTTATAAAGATAAATGGCTAAATGAATAACACTAGAATCTGCAACCACAGAAAATAGGTTAGTCTTGAATATGATAAAGCCATCCATAAGATATCAATAGCAGTCAATAGCAGTCAGATCCAAATTCACATCCAGACACAAAATTAAAGTCAAACATCAATCCAAATAAACAATCCAAACGATTAAAAATTCAAAATTTGATTCAAATCTTTCTCCCATTTTTTGTCAGCATTAAAAAGGTTGAGAAGAAAATGGAATAAAGTCAAGATTGCTTGGGAACGCGGACAAGCTGGAAATCTCCCATAGACTGAATGATCCCTTCCAGCCTTTTCAAGTCTTCCTTCAGTTGTGCAACCTCCTCACCCTTAGCATTAACCTGAATCTGAACAGAAAGGGCTTGGATCTAATCTTTCAAAGAAACTGAAGAAACTTGACCTGCATTCTGCAAGCTTTGAACCTCGCATCCCATAGCATAAATTTGACCGCTCATCTCCAAGAGAATATCCATAATTCTGCGAAAATCTGTTGAGTTATCGGTCTGCGTACTGGCTTCAGCACGATCTGCAGATGATGACATATCAGAATAATCACGCAGATTTGGCGATGAAGCATCATGTTCTTCTTCAGGAAAATGAGAGGCATGAATGTCTTCTGGGTCGGCTGGAGAGCGGCTGACTCCCTCACTGATAGCAGTTGACATCCCTCTTTTCTCATTATCTCCCCCTGTTTCTATGCCTTCAGGTGGAGAAGAATGTTTTTCAGGCTCTCCTTCCTCTTGATTCATTCTCTCTTCTTCTTCTTCTGCTTCTTTTTCGCCAAGTGCTCTTTCTTCTTCTTCTTTTTCATCCCTTGCCTCATCAGCATCCTTTTCTTCTGCTTCTCTCTCCTCTGCTTCCTTCTCCTCTGCTTCTTTCTCTTCTCTTTCTCAAGTCCTCTGTTCTGAGTCTTTCACTGGAGCATAACGGCTCAGATGTTTCAACGCCATTGCAGAGATGGTGATGTCTTCCTCATCATCTTCATCTTCAATGATGAGAGCTCTCCTTTTCTTAGATGGAGCAACCATGGGCTCCTTTCCTTTTCTTTTTGATGCAGAAGAGATTTAATGAGACTTTACAGGGTCTTCTCCTTAAATTTCTCCAACGCCTTGCTTAGCTCCTTCAGACGCATCTTGGTCACCATTTTCAGTCCTACCACCATATGATCACACGATCGAGCACAAAGAATTTGTGGAGGCTGAATATTCAGATGTCTGAATAACTTCGTCACAAGACTTGGATAAGGAAGTTGACCTCTGTCTTTCACCATTGCTCTATACATGTGGAACATAACAGTGTGAGGAAGAGAAAACTTTTTCCCAGTGAGAATGGCATACATCAACTTTGCCTCTGAACTTGAAACATCAGTCTTGGAAGTTGATTTCGGTCTGAGGCAATTGATCACAATCTTGTGAAGCAGAATGTTGAACGCACTCATCCTTAGGTAGGAAATCTTTTCCTCTGTTCCCATGTCCTTAACAAGTTCCAATGTAGCACGAGCAATAAAAATTTTGATCAATTGATATCTTCCTCTCTCAACCCCTAACACATCTGCCAGCATATCCATATCCACTACAAAGTCTTGATCTTTGACACTGAAAGAGAATCTATTCGCATCCAGAAAACTAAGATTCGAATAGAAATAAGCGCTTAATTCAGCGTAAGCTTCGTGGTGTCGAAACGTAACTTGCTCAAGTTGAAGAAAACTAAACTTTTCCCTCAAGTTCACATTTACGCATCCAGAAAATCAAAATCCACACTCCTAGGGTTTATCACCCCACGCTTCAGCAATTTTGAGTATAGATCCTTACATTTCCTTCGATCTAAACAACTCTCCCCTTTTTCCTCGATTTTCCGCCGCAATACCCATCCTCGGTTGAAATTGGTTGTACAATTTGTCATCATCATTCCCATCTATCGGATTAAATCCCCAATCACGAGGATCACTTGGGATATTTGCAAGGGATTCTTATGCCACCCCTTTACGAGCAATTCCCAAACTTTTCATTTTCCGCAAAAAGATATATTCATTCCCATATCATTTGTCTTTAAGAAAATCATCGACGTAGTTTAATGGAGTACGAGTCCCTTTTAAAGCACGATAAAGCTTATAAATAAAAGAGGGCCTTTGAACTCTTACAGGATCTGTGTCTTCAATGATTTCTTCCTCTTGTTGATGACCAACATTTTGAGGACTAGATGGTGGAGAATGACGCTGCTGAGAATGTTGTGGGCTCTGTTGCTGATTTGGAGCCTCTTCTTCCTCGGTGAGATCGAAGTGAGTAGGCCCCTCACTCATTCGCCGTGGTCCCCTGCTTGCGATCCTCGAAGACTTTCTTGAAGACGACATCTTTCTCACTCTTTGAAAGATTCCTTGCTTGACTTTCCCAAGAAAAATGACAACTTTTTCGAAGATTAGGCAAGAGAAGAAAACAGGAATGGAAGATCGGTTCTTTTTAGGGTTTTTGGAGAGTAAAGCAAAGAAGAAGCAACAGTGTATAATCGGTTAAAAAGGGGCATACACAACGTCATAAAGGAAGGTGAAAAGATGCCTTTTAAAAAATAACTGCCTTTTTTTTTTTTCGAGAAAATAGTCATTTCAAAAAATAACTTCTTTTTCAAAAGGAAACGTTGCAATAATCACACCAATTAAAGATAGCAATAATAAGACACGGTTGATGATCGTTCCTTTTCACGATGAGATTTGAGGGAGAGAATAACTTACAGTCAAGGTTTTGTTTGCTTGAGTCTAAGAGTCTCTAGACTTTAGCTTTTTCAAACCTCAAAATGTTGAGTCTAAAGCGAATAATTTCAAATTGATTTTTCTCCAAAGGCTTTGTGAATATATCCGCTTGATTGGTTCTTTGAATCAACATACTTGAATCGAAACTTCTCCATTTTGAACATGATCTCTAATGAAATGATGTCGAATCTCTATATGCTTTGCTCTTGAGTGAAGAATTGGATTTTTTGTAAGATTGATTGCATTGGTGTTGTCGCAGTTAATCTTCGTGCATGAATCTTCAATTCCAAAGTCTCTTAGCTGTTGTTTTATCCACATAATTTGTGAACAGCAACTTCCAAGAGCTACATACTCTGCTTCTGCTGTAGAGAGAGCTATTGTACTCTACTTTCTTGAAAACCAAGATATTGTCCTGCCTCCAAGTAGTTGACAGGTACCCGAGGTGCTCTTTCTATCAACTTTGCAACCGGCTAAATCTGCGTCTGAGTATCCAAGAAAAGTAAAGTCTCCTCTTTTAGGATACCATAGGCCGATGCTTGAAGTTGAAGCAATGTATTTAATAATACGCTTTGCAACATTTAAATGAGATTCTTTAGGGTCTGCTTGAAATCGGCACAAATGCAAACACTAAACAAAATGTCGGGTCTAGAAGCGAAGATAAAGAAGTGAGCCAATGATACTCCCGTATAGCTTCCGGTCGACTTTCTTTCCTTCTTCATCTTTGTCTATCTTCAAGGAACTTGACATTGGTATTTCAGCCTTCTTGCAATTGTTCGACCAAACTTTTTGACGAGATCATTAGCATATTTTTCTTGATGAATAAAAGTTCATTCCTTCAGCTTGTTTCACTTGAAGCCCGAGAAAGAAGGTTAACTCACCCATCATGCTCATTTCAAATTCATCTTGCATAGTCTTAGAGAATTTCTTGCCTGAGACTTTCATTAGGAAATCCGAATATAATATCATCGACATATATTTGAACTAGCACAAAACTTTTGCTTTCTCTTTTGATAAACAGAGTAGTGTCTACTTTACTTTTCACAAAACCGTTTTGAATTAAAAACTTACTCAGCATGTCGTACCAAGCTCGAGGTGCTTGTTTTAAGCCATATAAAGCCTTTTTGAGTCTGTATACTAAGTTTGGTTTCCTTGGGTCTTCAAACCCAGGTGGTTGTTCCATATAGACTTCATCATTGATGAATCCATTTAGGAAGGCACTTTTGACATCCATTTGGAATAACCTGAAATTTTTATGACAAGCAAATGCAAGTAATAAACAAATTGCTTCTAACCTTGCTACTAGTGCGTAAGTCTCGTCATAGTCTATCCCTTCTTCTTGCGTGTATCCCTTGGCCACGAGTCTTGCTTTGTTTCTTACGACCTTTCCTTTCTCGTCCATCTTGTTTCTGAAAACCCATTTAGCTCCAATAACTTATTTACCTTTCGGTTTAGGAGTCAATTCCCAGACATCATTGATACTGAATTGCCTGAGCTCTTCTTGCATGGCTTCAATCCAACTTTCATTAGATAAAGCTTCATCTATGCTTTTGGGTTCTATTTCAGAAATAAGAGCCACGGCACTAGACTCTTCGCGCCTTTTGGATCTTGTGCGAATTCCTTCATTAATGTCGCCAATGATAAGATCTTTAGGATTACTGGACTTATGCTTCAAGTTGCTTGTTAATTTGTCATAATGATGATCACTTCCTTCACTTGAATCTTCAACAGTCTCTTTCTGCTGGTCCTTCAAAGTCTGAGCTGCTTCTTGAGATTTAGACTTTGTAGAGTCTGGAGCAAGTTTAGGATCTTCAAGATGAGTCTGAATAGATTCATTTTGTATAGAATCCTGAATTTGACATTCATTAATTCTTCCACAGTTTGAGTCTTTTTGTTGTAGACTATGTACGCTTTGCTTGTGGTTGAATATCCAAGGAAGATGCCTTCATCTAACTTTTCTTCAAACTTACCAACTCGATCATTTGCATTTTTCAGTATAAAACATTTGCATCCAAACACATGAAAATATGAAACAATAGGCTTCTTTTCTTTGAATAATTCATAGGGGATTTTTTCTAGAATAGGCCTTAGAAAAACTCTATTGATAATATAACATGCTGTAAAAACTACTTCAGCCTAAAAACGTGAGGAGATGTTGCTTTCAATTAGAAGAGTTCTAGCCATTTCTTGAAGCGATCTATTCTTTCTTTCCACAACTCCATTTTTTTTTTTTTTTGGAGTATATGAAGAGGAGAACAAATGCTGAAAACCAGATTCATCACAAAACTTTGTAAAATCTTGATTTTCAAATTCACCTCCATGATTTGTTCTTATACTTGAAATAACATATCATTTTTCGTTTTGAACCTTTTTAGCAAATTTTTCAAAGTAAAAGAAAGTTTCAGACTTACTTGCTAGGAAATACACCCAAGTAAATTATGAGTAGTCATCCACGATTACTAGGCAATATTTTTTACCTCCAATGCTCTGTGTTCTGGTTGGTCCAAAGAGATCCATATGTAGAAGTTGCAGTACACGGTTAGTGGAAACTTGATTTATTAGTTTAAATGAATTTCTTACCTGTTTTCCCAATATGCATGGTGTACATAGGTTGGACTTTTGATACGATAAATTGGGTAGACCATGAACAAGCTTCTTTGTTGAAATTTTGGCTATCTGCTTCATATTGATGTGCCTAAGCTTTCTGTGCCATAAGCTTGTTTCGTCTTGGATTGAAATTAAACATTGCAATTCATCTGGTTTCACATCCAAGAGGTAGATATTTCCATGTCTTCGTCCCATAAATGACTGAGTAGAGTCTTTACCGGTTCCTAAACATATACCCTCTTGAAAGTAGATTTTAAAACCGGTATCACATAGTTGACTGACACTGAGTTGATTGTAGTTGAGTCCTTCAACTAAAGAAACATTGCTTATTGTGAGATTTCCAATCTTTACAGTTCCAAATCCCACAATTTTTCATTTACTATTTCCTCTAAATGAGACTTTTCCACCATTTACTTGAACAAGTTTTATGAAGCAATTTGAGTCTCCTGTCATGTGTCTTGAGCATCCACTATCCAGATACAATTTTACCTTTTTTCTTGATAGTGACCTCAAATCCACTATCTGAATCTGAGTCTGTCTCGGAGTTTGAATCTGAATCCGATTGTGCCATCAGACATATGTTGGCATAATCATCATCACTTTCTTCACATTCTGTATCACTCCAGGTTTCTGCTTTAAGAGCATTTCCATACTTTTCAGCTTTTCATTTCTTCTTCCTCAGAAGAGGACAGTTGGGTTTGATGTGTCCATTTTTCTTACATTCAAAGCAGACTACATCTTTATTTGATTCATCATCTTCAACAGACTTAGTCTATTGCTTTTGAAAACTTTGTTTCCTTGAATTGAATCTTCTTCATTTTCTGTTCAGCTTTCTGAATCTTCTTATCATGAAAGCAAGCTCCTCATCGTCTATATCGTCTTCAGAATCTTCATGGGATCAGAAATTGGTTGACCTTGATTTTCAAGACCATTCACAATATCTGTAAAACGACTAAACATGTCAATTATAGATTCTCCCGATTTCATTCTGAAGGCTTCGTATTGACCAAGGAGAATGTTGATTCTGGTCTCTTTCACTCGATCGGTTCCTTCATAGGTAATATGTAATCTATCCCAGACTTCTTTAGCTGTAACACAAGAAGATATTCTGTTATATTCAGTAGGTGATAGAGCACAATATAAAGAATAAATTACTTTTGCATCAAGAGCTTGTCTTTTGATTATCTCTTCCTAAGTCATTTGACTAGACTCCACAGTATCTTTTCCTCTTTCTGAGACAGGTGCAGCTTTAGGAATGATTCATTTTTTCTACAACATCCCATTCCAGAGGATCCTTTGATCTTGGAAACGCCTTCATCTTATTTTTCCATATGTTGTAATCATTTCCATCAAAGTAAGGTAGTCTGGTATTGCTTTGCCCTTCTATCAGCCCTAGAGCCAACATACTAGCCATGGATCTTTAACTCTGAAGTAAAACACTTCAAACAAAGTGAGTACACAAGCTTTGATACCAATTGATGTAGCTAATATAAACACCTAAAGGGGGTGAATAGGTGTAAAAATAATTTCTCGAGATACGGAAGCAATACTAGGTAACCGATAAAAAGGAAGTACTATTTTGCTTGACCAAAATGAATTACGATCAAAGTAAAGTAAGGAGTAGGGAAGAAAGATTAAACACAAGGTTTATAGTGGTTCGGTTTATCCCAAGTCCTACGTCCACTCTTCCGCACCGACAGCCTATCGGCTGGATTCCACTATGAACAAAAGAGATATTACAAAGACAGCTTTTCTTTGATTCCACAGTGTAGATGTTCTACCACACTTCCTCAAGGTTTCTCACAAATATAGACTCTCTTTTGTGTACAAGTTTTCGTTCAAATGAATTGACTAAAATAACAAGGAGTTTCAGACTTTGGAATTCTTCTATCGCGCACTACTCGAACAAATTAGAACGTCTTCCTTATATACTCCTTTACGCCATCATACCCGTTGGCATTTACCAAAGGAATTCCTCCAATCTACCCGTTGGACGGAATCAATTAGGAAGATCATTCGAGCTATTAAAGAAACATGACGATAGCCCATCAATCATGTTCACCTATACAATCAGGATCTCGGTTTCCATAAGTAGAACCTTCCACGAATATTTCGCCAATCAATGGATCCTTAATCTTCGAATCAATCTCGATCAATTAAAATGATTCTGTTATGTCATATCCAGCCAAGAGATCTTCTCCAGTCGATAAGGTCATATCCTTAATAAAACATCCAGTTCTGGATAGCCTTTCTTCAACGGATTAGTAACTTTCAATGAGAATATCTTGAGTATGGTTGTTCGGAGGTCTTCAGACTTTAAACAGCAACCTTCAGACTAGACTGATGGAAACGTTTTGTCAGCTTCAAAACATTTCAAGAAGATTTCTCCAACAATATTGTCCGCTTTGGGTCACCCACCCTGGCGTGGACGAACCACCATCCCAGCCACGATCTTTTCCCTCACGGCTTTAAAAAGCGTTACACAAGTTAGAGGGACATAAGCCTTATAAGCTAACCAAGACCTCCCTCCCTAGGCGATGTGGGACAAGAGAAGAGGCTGTCATAGTTTGTAAGAGGGAGATATCTCCATTGAGAGCTTTCAGGCGACGTAAGTTCCAGGACTATCGCTTAAAGGCAAAAACCCTAACTCATTCTTAGGGGCATGTATTTGGATTTTGCAACCGATGTAGCTCTCGTGTTTGATGCTCTAACTTTGAGATTGAGAGAGGATCATGCTGTTGGTTATGCTATTATTATTACTATTGTCTTTCCTTCACGTCAAGTGTGTTGACTACGAAGCTTGTTATTCGGACATACCTTGCTAAGGAGGGGCCATTAAATTGTCATGGTCCGGTCAAGGGCCAAGTAAGACTTTAGAGCTTGCATTTTTTCTGCATACAAGAGATTTGTGAGCCCGAGGACTTGGTTAATGTAGAATCATCTAGCGCCCGTTATCGATGCCTTTTTCTCTTTTATAAAACCGCAATTAATGTGATTTTCCCTGTAATTTAATTTATGATTTTGTTTTTTTTTTTTTAATGGAAATCTAAGAATTTATGCCAAGATGTTCAAACAAATAAAAATCAAATCAAGCAATTACAAGGCAAGTAGAATCCGAGGAAAGAAAAATAACTCGAGCCATGTCGGAGAATATTATGTCTCTTTATTAAGGACAAAAGCACACCGTAAGTGCGAAAAGTTGGCATGGGTGGACACTTAGGGCCTGTTTGGTAACCATTTTGTTCTCATGAGTAATTTTTGCTCAAGAAGTGTTTTTTTTTTTTTATTCTGTTCCTCGGACGAGTTTTTGAACATTTCAAAACATTATATAAATGTTTAAAATTTATATTCCCAAGATATAAATGTGTTTGGTAGAAATCTTAAATTTTTTGTGACTTAAAATTTCTTTTAATTTTTTAATAATTTTATTACAATTTTTTTTTCCTTCTTCTTCTTCCTTTGGCCAACAAGACCTTGCAATGGCCTAGCAAGGTCAAGCTTTGCTAGTGCTTGGCTGAGCTCGGTCTCGTCAAATCTGGGCAAAGCAGACCTCACCCAGCCAAGCTGAGGCCAAGCCTTACCCAATCATGGGTGAGGCTCAGTCAATGAGGCTCAGCCTCGCTGAAGCTCCAAGGAGGTTGTTGGTCTTCATTTGATCGATTGTCGATGGGCCATCATTGATGTCAACAACTAGCAAAAAGAAGAAGAAGAAGAAGAAGAAGAAAAGAAAAAAATGATCTTGATTATGATGTTGTTCTCTGGAACAAAGAAATAACTTCTTATTCTTTTTCTTCTTCTTTTTTTCACTTTTTGATTCTATTCTAAATCTATTTCCAAGAATAAAAAAGTCACCAAATGGATTTCTATTTTTTTTTTTTGTTCCGTAGAATAAAAGAATAGAATCAAACATTATTTAGCCATTTATCTAATAGGTCCTTATGTGCAAAAACTTTCAAAAGGTACAATTAATGTCATTGTTTTTAAATAAATAAAAAAATTGGACACTTAAGTGCTAACTCCAATGAGGTTAGCTAGAAATCCGACATAGCATTATTTTACTAATAAAACTATTCACGTGGCTTGCTAGAAGTCCACGTGGCATTAATGTCACACCCCCATTAAAATTTAGCCTGATATCAACATATATACATCCATATATATATATTTGACAAAGATGGCATTTGGTTACAATATCAAAGTATTTCTATAATCCACCAAACCAAAATATACACCTCCTCCAAAGACTAACTCACGAACTTATCAACTATTTGATGGGTTCTCATATCGATCACACACACATTCAATCCCAGCCAACAACATCGTACTTTGCACATCAATGTCTCAATTTAAATAATGTACTTTGCCTATTTTATTCATATTAAAAGCACCTGGTAAAATAATCGTGTATGCACACACGGTCAAATTGAGTCATAAATTGCAATATCCTCACTTTTAAAAATCCCACAATTTTATATAGTACCTAAAAACATTTTTGGCATCTAAAATTGACACATGGTATTTTTCTAATTAAATACCAAAAATCCATAATTTTGGAATAATAGCTCAAAATTAACACTTAGCATCAAATTACACAAATTAGCACTTAATTGCACAAACTAATTGCACCACAACAATCAATATGAAATTCTAACAACTAGCTATCCTAGTATAATTTTCGGAAAATATTAAAAAATTAAATAAATTACAAAAATAATTAAATAAATCACTAATTAAGCTATATACACTAATCTAACCACCTAATTGGATTTATTTAAATAATGCACTAAGATAAATAAATCACACAATCTAATTAACACCTAGCTAAACTATTCTAACCACCTAATAAGCCTAATCAACTAACTAAACCACTAATTAAACTAACTAATCCACCTAAACCAATCTTAGTCTAAACTAATTCTCCCCTAAGCATAATTAACTCCCTCAGTAGAGTTTAGCAAGTAAACTCACCGGTTTGATGAGCCAATATGTTCACGGTAATGGCAACGCAGAGGCGAGTGAGTCTTGAGCCCAAAGCGATGCCAAGGGAGGTCGGGAAAGGGCCATAAACAAGCCATAAAGCTCACAACCCAATTTTGAGTTTTGTTTTTGCCTTGGGCTCGAAGAAGCTAGTCAAGCGGTTAGGATGACGCAAAAACCGCACGGCCGGGCCAAGCAGGGCTGCTAGCGGCTCGAGGACATGACGGCGGCTTGGACGGGCGGCGGAGGTGGCTCGATAGGCTGGACGGAGGGCTTGGGATAGCAAACTAGCGTGGACGATGGCGTGCGAGCGCAGTCGAGCTGCTTCGACGGGCTTAGGCGATGCTCGGATGGGCTTGAGGCAATCCGGTGATGGCTGGCTTAGCTGCTGCTGGTCTTGGCTGGTTCTTAGGCTCTCAAATAGCAAGAATAGAGGTGATGGAGTGAAGAAGAAGGTAGAGTGGCTATAGCTGGTAGAGGGGACAAATGGCCACCAAAGTTTTCCAAAATATCCATAACACTCAAGCGCCATGCCCCACCAGCCTTCAACCCTATCCCACAGCTGTTTTTCCCTCCCAAGCTTGCCTAACAAGCCAAGGAATGCTGCCCAAATGTTGCACCGCACAAGGCATACGAATTTCACCATTTTCCCTTCAATTTCAATTCAATTCCTCTTCAATTGGCCTCAAATCAATTGCCAACTTGCCAAGGTAGGTGACCACATCAAATTTCATAATTTATCTCATCAATTGGTTCAACTTGATGGCCAAAAGTGCAACCAATTTGGCCTATCCGAATTTCCCGACTCCAAATCATCCAATTTTGATTTTTCGCCGAAAATCCAGGTTCATTGAAAATTCTTCAAAGGATGAGTCAATGTTCCTAAAATAAATTGTGACATGCTGAAACTTTCAATTCCTGAAACTGGGTTCAATTTCGTGGTTAATTTCAACCGGATGCGATTTTAGCGTGACCTAACCTATCGAGTAGCTTTTAGGAATTTTTAGTGCAATTGAGCCATGATTGATTATTTTCAATCCACATTGTACATCTTTGACACATAGGTAACTCTCGATTGTCATAGAAATCTCAAGGTTTAAATTACGGGTGTAGGGTATAGTAACGACAGAAAAATCAGTTTAGTGCCGTTCGACAAGAATTTTGCAATCAAATGAAATTACCCACACTTTAATTACACGCCTTTGTCGAACCAACCTATTTCCGGTCTTTAATCAATTTTGATGGTGTTGTATTGACCATTACAGATTAGTACGGTCGAGCAGTTGATTTTTGATCGAATTCTCAAATCAGTCGCATTTAGATTTCTTAACAGCTTCACCATATAGATTAGTTATCCCGTGAGTGATTATCTTAGAGAAAAAGACTATAGGCACATCAATAAAAAGCTTATTTCATTTAGCCGAAAATAGGGTTGAAAATCAAGATGTCACAAGTATGGTGTCTTAGAGATAGGTGTTGTACCAGACATTAAATCGATATAAAGCTCAATCTCTCTATTAGGTGGCAAGCTAGATAAATCTTTGGGAAATACATTAGGGAATTCTCTAACAACATGGGCATTTTCTAGCTTTATCACCTTCTTACTTATGTCTTTTACATATGCCAAATAACCAAAAGAACCCTTCCTAAAAACTTCCTCGCTTACATAGTTGAAATCAACCTTGGAAAAGTGTCTTTACAACTTTCCGAAAAAGAGAATTCAGGTTGATTTAGAGGTTGAAAGACAACTTTCTTTGAATGGCAATCAACAGTAACATAATATTTTGATAACTAATACATCCCTTAAATAACATCGAAATCCCATATATTTAACTCCACCAAATCCATAGGCAAATAAAACATCAACAATCCACAACAAACAATTCTTGAAAACATGATCAGTAGTCAAGAAATCATCTGTGGGAGTATCAATACGCAATTCATATTTTGGAATCTTAGGCCATACATCAAGTTTCTTTGCAAAGTCAATGGAAGTAAAGGAATGCATGGCACCACGATCAAAAAATGCATAAGAATGTTGCAAGGCAATAGAAATATTACCTGCAACAACAGTATTAGAAGCCGATGCATCCTCTTCTATCATCGTAAAAACTTTCCCTATAACATCCTTGATTTCAAGCCCGTAAGGATTGGCCATAAGGTCCAAAAGGGATCGATCATGGGCCATTGGCCATGGATCGATTGGTTCGATTGGCAAGGAATCACGAATCGGCCATGGTCCGACCGATCGACCGACTGATTGACTAGTCACGAATTGGTTGAATTATCGGCCGTGAGTCTCTACCGATCATATCCATGAGATAGGATCACTAGCTCATAAGATGACCTTTTGATCATGAGGATTGGTCATAGGATAATTTTGGATCGGCAGATGGTCACGACCGGTCATAGCGCCGATCGCGGGTGATTCCACCTGACTATGCATCAATACATGCACGATCCAACGCAATCAAATGCGATCGTCTTTTGACCAAAAATTCATCATTCCCTATCTAATTCTTAGTGATCAAAAATGATTCTTGAATTGGTGATGTCTAATCATGGATCGGTAATGCACCAACCATGAACCATACTAGTGGATTGAATGCGGATTGAAATAAGCCTCGCCTTGGAATAGACCTGGCTATTCAATCACTAATTCTAAGGTCCATGAATGTCTTGGCTCAGTTCTAGGAGATGGGTAGCCTTAGGATTGACCTTGAACCAACCGAAGCATTAAAGACTGAAAATAAAGGAAAAAGCAGTCCTAGCAAGCTCAACGGTAGGCCAGGGACTAACTCGAGGGCTAGTCTTGGACCTAGAAAAATGCAACCATACTGACCAAAGGGCCGGCCAAGGTGCTGACCAATGCCAACCCCCTAGGTCAACCAAGCAAAGCCACCCATCTCTTGTAGGTCGTGCGTTAGTTTGAGGTTCACCCGAGTAAGTGTAGTTTCTCCCTTCTTTTAGTAACATTCGGGATGTCTTCGACTCTAGGAAATCCTCTTGCAAACAAGTCGAGGGTAAGTCGATTGATTCTTGGATAATTGATGTATTCTATGACTTGTTGATGTACTTGAATATCTTGTATGACTAGAACGAAGTCATGGTTCATAGCTTTTGTTCGGTACAGGTCGAGGTTCGCCCATAGCCATAAGATGTGATTTGGTATTGAGGGTACCAAATTCATGTCTTGGATTGGTGCGGGATTCCTTTATGCTTGTTACTTGAAAGGAGCCTTGGACTTAGGCTTGTTCGTGATGCTATTGATAAAGAAATTCACGTTTTTCATGGCACGTGCATTACGTTTGAGCATGAAATGCATAGTTCATGGCATGTACATGAGGCCCAAGCATGCTCTCAAAAAGGGATTAGTGCTCGAGCAAAGATAAGAAAAGATTGATTTGAGTCCCGAATTCCTAGCAAGAACTAGGTTCAAGTTCTAGAGGCTGGCATAAGACTTGGGTTCGAGTCTCGAGCATATTAACCGGGTTTGAGTCCTAGAAGCCCGGTTAAAAAGCCCAAATTGAATTGGGTTCGAGTGCCAAGACGGCTCCGAGAAGACTTGGGTTCGAATCCTAAGTATAAGAGAAAAGCTTAATAAGCATGGCATGTATGAGCAAAAAAGAAAGGCTAGAGTGCATAAGCTCAGGGCATGCATCACATGCATGAATGATTGTAAGAATTGTCATTCATATGTGCCTGAAGTTTGGTTGTATCTTTGCAATTGATTTGTCATCGACACGGTTTGCACGAAATGATTGACTAGTGTTGATGATGAATCGATGTTCTATTTAAAGGCCAGAGGTTATACTTACTAAGTATTTCAAGTACTCACCCATGTTTTCTTTTACAAGTACTTAGAATCATGGTTACTGTGCATTTTGGTTGCCCTATAAAGATATAGGGTTAATACCCTGAAAAACCCCAAATTGGTACACTTGTGACAAATTTATCCCAAACTATTTTTTTGACCACCGGAAACCGAAAACTGATATACATTTGACAAATTTACCATAAACTGGTACATTTGTGACAAATTTACCCTCTGTTAGTTTTCGTTAAATTTTATTGTCAAATTATTAAGTTAAATGACACGTGACAATTAACTGGTATACCAATTTATGATTTTATACTTTGTTTGTCACAATTTATAATTTTTGTGATTTTTTTTATGATATTAATCTAATTTAGCGGAGGGTATATTAGTCACAAATTTACTAGTTTTGGGTTTTTTGTAATCGAATAAATTAGTTTGAAGTAAATTTGTCATAAATGTACCAGTTTATGGTTTTTTATAGTTAGTTGGGGTAAATTTGTCACAGGTGTGCCAGTTTGAGGTTTTTCATGGTCAAAAAAATAGTTTTAGGTAAATTTGTCACAAGTGTACCAGTTTAGGGTTTTTCAAGGTATTAACCCAAAGATATATACCACTATGATGAACATAGTAGATGTAGAAACTGATATCACGTATTGTAAAGTATCATCCGTTGTGAGGATAGAGAAAGGTTTGGGTGAGCTGGTCCTAATGCACTTTGAAGCCTGGTATAGGTGGTACGAGGGCACTTGCATAGGACTTCTCCAAGGATACAACAACCCGAACCCGAATCTTAGTGATATGGATGAACCGTCCAAAGATTTAGACTAAGCTTAAGCATACCGGCCCTATATAGTGAGGATAAGGGCTCCCAATTTTGATTAGTACCCACCATAGTAGACATAGGGATACCCCAAGCCACTTTTGTATATGTGAGATAGCTTGTAATCATCACTACTCATGTAATATGCAAAGTATATTAGTGATGTTTGTATTTCATGTTCCCATGTTACTTGTGTCGGGGATTGTTGTTGATACATAATTTTAGCAAATCTAGGGAAATAAGGAAAAAAAATTCATTTGAATAAATAAAAAGTAAAAAATGAAAAAATTGAGAAAATTAATTTGATTGATTATGTATGGAAATTTGGAATTCCGATGAATATTTGGATTTTGTCAAATGTCTAAGCAATTTGAAAATCAAGTAAATAAAGGGCAAATTTTTTTACAAAATGGAGGAAATCGGAACAAAATCAAATTGATTGCAAAATCACATTTCGATTTACAGCATCGATTTAATGCGATAGAAAATGAAAAATCGAAAGTTGCTATAAAAATGGCCGTCTGGAAATTATTTTAAAAAGGAGCCACAATTTTTGTGACAAAAGGGAGGCGAATTCGAAAAAATTCAGAGAAGAAATCGAGAGCAAAATTTTTTTTCATTTCTTTCATTGAGCCCATTTTCCTTCGGTTTCTCTTTAGGTTTAAAAAGTCAAAACAAAAGAGGGAAAAGTTGAAAAGGGGCCGAGAGAAGACGTGAGGGAAGGGAGAATACAGTGAGAAGACGTGTGAATAGACAGGAGAGAGAAAGAGAAAAAAAAAGCACACAGTTCGTCTTCCTCGCGTGGGCACCTTCGCCACTGTGTTTTCGCCTCCGCCACGCCGCGCCACTGGTCTTGCCGCTCCGCCTCCGTGGCACTTCGCCGACGCCGTCACGCCAGCATCTCAGATCCTCCAGCCGCGAACCAGCTGCACCACCACTACTCCGTCTCCTCGCAGCAGCCCGAGCACCGCCAGCGACGATTGCAGCAAACCACCGCCCAGCAGCTTGCCACCGCGCCGGAGCCCCACTCACCATCTGCAGCCCTTCACCTGCGACGCCACAGCTCGCGCTTCCGTCAGCATCCGCCCCGTCTCGCCTGCAGCCGTGCTGACCCGCGACCCTCTGCTGTCTCTGCTCCGTCGGTGATCTGCTCGCCCGACGCCGCGACCCGACGCTACGCACAACCGTCGATCTGCTGCTGCCCTGCTCGGCTGTCCGCGACCGCCCAGTGCTGACCTGCCTCTGCTCCACCCGCGCCCCGACCCGACGCCCCTGCTCGCCGAACGCCGCATCGCCGTTCCTCCAGTCACCGTCGCGCTCTGCCTCACCTGCAACCCGCGAGATCCCGGCAAAGCTGCTGTTGCACCACTCAGTCCGTGATTTGCTCGCCCAGCTGTGCCGACGACCTGACGCTCTGCCGTTCACCACCCATCCGCTTCCGCTGGCTGTTCCCTTCCGAAGCGACGCTCGCTCTGATCAGTGTCCCTGCCGCCGGGTTGCCAACGCTGCCGGTTCATCCTCGCCGGAGCTCCGACCCCCCCCCCCCCCCCCCCACCCGTGTCGACGCTGCTACTCTCCCTCCATTAGGTGGCTTATTTTTATTTTTATTTTTATTTTTCCTTTATTTTATGTTATTTTATTTTATTTATCTTTTTTTAGTTTCAATATTATTGTACAGGAATGTGATTTTCGTTTTATGCATATTCTAGACATTAATCGCAGAGGTTTTGTCCAAATTATTATAATTATTAATTTGATCCGTGAGACATTAGATTATTTTTTTTAATCATATTAATTTTTGGAGCTTTTTAATAGTATTTTAATTGATTATTAGGTTGATCCGTAAGATTTCGGATCAAATTTTTAATTATTTTGAGATTTATGTTGTGATGTTTAGGATTAAAGTAATTGTTAATTTAACATGTGAGACAACATCTTTTTTTTCGATTATTTTAATCATTTATTTATTGAATGTCTTGATTGTTTAGATTTAATGTTTATTTGATAATTACTAGTCTTGGAAAAACACTAAAAAATCAAAAAATCAAAAAAATCAAAATCTTGCATCAGAACATGTAGGCTTAGTAAATTAGACATGTAAGTTTAGTAAATTAATTTTTTTAGGATTACATTTTTAGGATTACATTTTTAAATAATTTTTTTTTAAAAATAGGTTAGGTTGGACCTAAATAACTTTTTTTTTTATATAAATAGGGTTTTGGATAATGTTTGCACATTTTAATTATCTGTTTTTTTCTAAAAAAATAATTTTCTAAAATAGGATAGGGTTTAAGTCAAATTAATCTCTAAAATAAATTAGAAAACTATTCATTTTAGATAATTTAATTAGGATTTTCATTAATTCCAAATTTCAATAAAAAATACAAAAATATTAGGTGCATGTTAATTAATTTGCATAATATAATCATTTAACTAGAAGTTGTTTATTAGCAAAATTAGGTCATTTAGTTCAAATGCATTTTTTTATAAAAAGAATTCTAATTTCAAGAAAACCCAAAAAAATTGTTTACTTTGTGTGATGCAGTTTATGTTTATTTATTGAATGTTTAATAATGGTTGAGCACCCGTATGATCATCTTTTGACATGATAGTAATTTAGGTTAAAATAAATCTATATTGCGTGCAAAAAACATTTTTGAAAAATAAAAAGAAATTGTACCAAAAAGGCATTAGAGAAATTTAGTGTAACCAAGTCCCCATACCCATAGTCTTTTGTTCATAGAAGTAAAATAATCATCTTATTGTTTTACTTAGGTGTCTAATCGACCTACCGTAAATTGATTAGTTGCGACTCCTAGTTAATAATCTTTTGCATGTTAAAATACAGAAACCTAAGTTATGAATTGGTATGGGCTTGGGAGAATTCAAGCTAAGTTTAATACTTAGTAATCCATTAGCCTAAACTTTAGGTGGTGCACTTGGAATTTAGGTCATGACAATTGTATGTTCACACTTTCCGCATGTGCATAAGTGAGAAACAAATGAATTCGGCATGGCAACAAAGCCTGGGATTTCGCAACATAACCCGCAGCTCGGCTTTCAAGTAAAGGGGGTGTGACATTCCCAGTCATTCTTTGCCTTTGCTAGCTTTCTTGTGGCCTACCAACTAGAGGGGCAGTCTTCCTCATAGAACAAGTATATGTTAAATGTCCAGGTTGCCCATATACAAAACATACTCTACTGGTAAAATTGCTTACTTCAGTTAAGTCGGTGGCCTAAGGCGTGGGCTTAATGGCCGACCCTTGGATTGTTTCTAGATGAACGGACTGGCCCTTGGCTTGGTCTAGGCCAACTCCTGACTATCGAGTGGTCGTTTGGGATTGGTCAATCCGTAACCAACACATGGTCGTACCAAGTGGACTCATGGTCGTCCACGGTTGGTACATGATCGAGCGGAATCACTCGCAACTAGAACACGATTGCTTGGGATCGATTCATGACCATCCATCAATCTGTGGTAATATGTGACCATCCCTTGATCAACCCTTATGATCAAGTTGTCATCCATTGGCCAAACGACTTGGGTCCACTTGCGTGGTCATTGCATTGGTCCATGACCAATCCCTTGATTAATCCATGGTCAATTCTTTGATCATAACATGGTTACTCTTTTGGTTACCCTTCTAGTCAAGCTGATCAATCCATGACCCACCCTTGCCAACACTCATAGCCATTTTTCATGGGTCAAAAATTGCGAATGTTACAAATTATGCCCCTATATATATAAGTACAAGCTTAACTGTAGTCATACACCTCTCTTCAATCTAACAGTGGAGATTGCACCTCTCAATTTACTCAACTACTCACATTTATTACAAGAGTGTACATTTACAATATGACCCGCCTTTAGGAGTGCTTTAGAATACACAAGAAAACCCTCTCACTTAGGTGTTTTGAAGTTTCTCACTTCTTCACATGTTTAAAGGCACATACATAAAAGTAAAACAATTTAATCAGATTATGGTGCTATGTTGATTTTGTCACCCTAGATTTAACTCTTTTGCCGTTTGAAACACAAATAGACACCTTTCTTAGAAGGTCACCCATTTTAAGAGTGCTCCCACTTTGGTATGCTTAACTCAAAGCTAAGTATTGTCATTATGTCAAAAGGCACCTACATGAATTAATTTTAGTTTTCAAATATGTATCTCAAAATAATTCTCCATCTGTTCAGTATGTAGTTTTGTTTATTCAAGCCCCATTTGCCATCCTAGAAGCCTACTGCGAGCCACTCTTTGTTCAGCCCTTCTAACGCGGATGAGCACTCCCCGTTCTCATCGACACGAATTGTTATAAATTTCATAGGTGGTTCTTGAGATACTGTGTATACTAATTCAAGCAATTTCATTTGTCATCATCACCTATATGATGATTGGTTATTTTGGGTCAGCGCACGAGATTTTCTGGTAATAATTCTTTGTCATGTTCTGCATATTGCTGCCATTTGATTACCTTGCATTGCCGCTCATGTCCCTGACACCAATTTTGATGGAGGCTGCAATCTTCAATCTGCCTTCTGCGCAAGTTTTGGTCTTCTTGCTGGGGTTTTTTATCCCAAAAAAGGTAAGCTTCCCGTGATGTTTACTGTAGTTTGATATGAACTAGAGTTGGCAAAATGGTTCATTAACCAATATTATGACCCATTTTTTTTTTAAATGAGTCATATATGGATCAAGTGAAAGTTAAATATGGGTTGGAAAATGGGTCAAGTGAAGTTAAATATGGGTCGGAAATGGGTCAAGTTTAAGTTAAATATGGGTTAGAAATGAGTCTGAGAAAGTAAAACACAAATAGAAATGGGTCTAAATGGATTGTTAGGAAACCAACTTTAAAGTTTAAACCCATGGCCTTTTTTAACTTTATAAAAATGTTTTTTTTATTAAAAAAATCGAAATTTTAATTATTTTTCATATTTTTCTTTTCTTTCTTCTTTTTCTTCTTTCCTTAACCGGCGACCGGCGGGGCGACGGCCGACCGCCGACCGGTGACAGGTTGGGTGAGGCTCAAGCTCGCCGGTAGGTTGCCGACGACTAGCAAGGCTCGAGCTCGCCAGTGTCAGGCGGGGCCTCGGCCTTACCAGCTTGGCGAGATCGAGCCCCACCCGACGCCAGCGAGCTGGCGAGGCTCGAGCCTCGCTGGATCTGGCGAGACTCGAGCTCGCCGAGCCTCACCAGTCGTCGACGAGTTTCGGCGAGCTCAATTCTCGCCAAATCCGACGAGGCTCGGCCTTGCCAACGACTGGCGAGGCTCGAGCTAGCCGGCGTCGGGCGGGGCCTCAACCTCGCCAGATTGGCGAGATCAAGCCTCACCCAAGCCGGTGAGCTCGAGTCTCACCAAATTCGACAAGACTTGGCCTCGTTGACAACTGGTGAGGCTCAAGCCTCGCCGGATTTGGCAAGACTTGAGATGGCTGACGTTAGGCGGGGCCTCGGCCTCGCCGGATCGGTGAGATCGAGCCTCGCTCAATACCGGCGAGCTCGATCTAACCTGCAGTCGGTCGCCGGCCGTCGTTGTGGCCGACGGCGATCGGAAGAAGAAGAAAAAAAAAAAGGAAAAAGAGAAAATAAAATATATATATTAAAAAATAAAATATATATTTTTATAAAATAAAAAATATATATTTTTAAAATAAAAAATATATATTTTTAAAATAATAATTAAAATATATATTTAAAAAATAAAAAATTCGATTTTTAAAAATTATTTTAAAAAGACTTATAAAAATTCTCCATTAAATTTGTATGGCTTAAAAATTGTTAAAAAATTTGTATTGCATAAAAATGTTTTAACAATACTTTTTTTTTTTTATAAAAAAATCATAAAATGAGTTTTTTTAGGTTTAGTTAAAAAATGTTCATGTTACAGTTTTTATAAATATTTCAATTTATAGGTTTTTTTAATTTTTTATTTTATTTTATTTACTATTTTTAATTTAATTTGAAGTGTTAATCCAATTAGCATATAGTAAAAGTCGGTTTTCCTAAAATATTAATAAGTTTTAGCAATACGGATCGGGTCGAGTATGGGTCAGGTCGAGTTGGGTATGGGTCACTAGATTTACACTATGAGAATATGGGTCAAAACGGGTTATATGGGTCAATCCATTTTCGACCCGACCCACTCATTTGCCACCCCTAATATGAACCTTTATTTTCTTAACTCTTTCCATGAACATTTTGTCCATGTTCTTTTCTTTGTATATGCACAATTCCTAATTATGAAGTGCATGAATCTTACGAGATATAAATGTCTTATGCATTTATCAACAACTACTACATCAAAACTATCCCCTGCATCTCATAACTTAGTGTTTGGAGATTTAATAGTGCTTTATTATCATTGTTGCAGAAAATTCCAAAATGGTGGATCTGATTGCATTATGTGTGTACAATATCAAGGGCACTTCATGGTATTCTAACTTTGCAGAATGGAGATATTCATAAGGAAATAAAGGTATTTGGAGAAACCAAAACCACGGTGGCCTTCTTGAAGGATTATTTCGGATTTCACCATGATCATTGTACGGTGTAGCCATTGTCCTTATCGCCTGTCCTTTTGTTCTATCCACTCTTTTCTTATACTGTATAGGGCGCTTCAACTTCCAGAGAAGGTGGTAACATCATACTTCTCTGCTAGCATTACAGTGTAAAATTTAGTTGTACCATCCCCCAAACTAGCCAAATGAAATGAATTGGTTTTTAGGACTTTGGGATGGCCGTATTCAAACGGTTTGTCATTCTGGATTAATAAGTATATTTGTTTTAGTATGGCCAATATCTAAAAGGTTAGAGATGATTCATTCTTAGACAGTATGGAGGACCATCTATTTGCAATTTCTCCTAGTTCCTGGAACTCTCTCTCCTCGCCAATTTGTGATGATGAAGGAGAGTGGGAGCGCATCCCTCGGCTTCATCCCATTTTGGGTCTCTTACTTTTATATTGGTTTCAAAAGTAAAGGCCCTTCTCCAATTCTCAAGCTTAGATAAATAAAAGTATGGCGTCTTTGATTATTATATTCATGCTATGCAGCCAAATGTCTTTGTGACAAAAAGAAAAAAAGAAAAAGAAAAGAAAAAGAAAAATAGAAGAAGTCCGAATCCATCATAATGCACAGAACAAACCAGAACTAACTAAAGCAACTACTTGGCTGAGCATGAAAATCTTGAGTAAAAGAAATGGCTACCTTGTGTATAATTAATTCAATGAATTACAAGACAATATGAGGATGAAACTTAGAGCTCAATCACATGCAAAAACTGGTTGTTTGCAATGCAGTGAAGACAGCCATGCAAGTGGAACAGGCCAAAAATGGGATGTGTAACAACATTCTCAGGACTCAATTGCAATACCACTTCCACAGACAGTGGCACGCAAGTTTCCAGGTTTGAAGCAGTAGAATTTGCACAGGGATGACTATGAACATAGAAAGAAAATTAGCAGAAGGGGCTTTACGATGTCATCTCCAAACAGAAGACCGTTTACTATTAGATGTTTAATCAGAATAAACACTGCCTGTCACGCAATTGTGCCAATTTTTCATTGCTCTAGTTAGTAGGGGTGTGTCGCGATCAATTTTTCGGGTTTGAACCATCTAGGGTTTTTGGCTAATGGATTGTTAAGCCTAGACTTAACTCGGGCTCTCCCAAGCCCATACCAATTCGCGACTTAGGTTCAAGTTTTTTAACATGCAAATGGATTTTATCTAAGAGTCGCCACTAATCTATTTTTAGTGGGTCGATTAGAAACCCAAGTAAAATAACGGGAGTTTTACTTTACTCTTACGAACCAGAGATTTATGAGTTCGGGGACTTGATTACGCTAGATTTCGCTAACGCCCTTTCGGTACCTTTCTTTTTATTTTGAAAAATGTTTGGCAAGCAGTTTGGATTGATTTTAAATTTATTTCCCTAACATGTGAGGCGATCATGCGGGTGCGCAATCCATCAATTTAACACCCAATAAAGCAAATAGAAAATGTAGGAATTACCTCGTAGAAACGAAAGCATCTGCAATGTTAATTCAAAATCCACATCAACAACCTTGGATATGGTTTCTAATTAACACGCAAATTCTCTTTTTTGTTTTCACTTATTTAATGAAAATTATGCAATATGCGATGCAATATTAACTAAATGACCTAATCCTAATGACATGCAATTTCTAATTAAATGAACCTAACAAAAATTACTAAATGACGTGCCTTGTATGAATCTAATTCTATATGACATTCAATGACATTTTTTTTGTGGAAAAGAATCTAACTATTCTCTCATGCAATTATGTCTAGGAAATTTATTGTAATCTACATGATATGCAAATGCAAACTTTTTGTATTTTCGAGATAAATAAAGCAATTAAAAGATAAACACAAAATCATTCAAAATCATCAAAGATATCATACATCGTTCAAATCAGGGAACAATATCCAAATCAGCTTGATTATTTCGCTAATAAAATCAATAAATTGATCTTAAGCCTTAAAGATCAAGATATCAATCTCATTCCCGCGTGATTAATTATTCCATCTAAAGCATTGTAGATAGAATAAAAAATCGGTGTGCGGTTGCGAATTAGGAAATATATCCTAATGAATATTATACCTCTTACTCAAAAGGTTTAAATTAGATATCAATCTCATCAATCTAGGCAATATGATGTTTAAATCAAATTAAGATGAGATTTCTTACCTAATTGCCGAATATACTTCCAAATCCAAATTTGTCGATGGATGGCTTGGGAACGGTGATTGCTTCGACTGAGGAACAGCTCTGGACAGTAGCTGGGGTGTCGCCGACTGCAAGATACCGATGGCGGCCGTTATTTGCACGCTTGCTAGACTCGCGTCACAGACACGAGAGATGTGGGCTTCGTGGGAATTGGTTTGCTTGGACTTCACTGGTCAACATGAATGGTCTGCAGAGAAAAAGAAATTAATCTTTTTATTTTTTATTTGCTCTTTATGTGCCCCCACTTTCTCTTCGTTGGTGGATTTCATGCTTGCAAACGATGGCCGCAAAAACATGACGTGGTATTCATGCTGAACGGGAGATGGTAGCCTTGTTGGACCTCGGCGAAACCTGCGAAGAATAAGTATAAACGAAGCGGCCAAAGTCTGAATTAGGTAGCAATGGTTCAAGCGTCCCTAGGATGTGCTGGTTCGTGGTATCGAGCACAACAACAAACGTGGACTGCTGAGATGGTTTGCTTGGGTTGCTGTGTTCATCGGAAAAACCTGCGAAAATTCAACCAAGAATACAAAATCGGCGTTGGCTGCTCACGGCCAAGGAGGACTCGTAACGTGGGTGAGGCAATTGGTGGACGATCTGGACGTCTCTAGTTGTTGACTTCAATGCGATTTGCTACATGGTTTTTGCTGAGGAGCTTGCGGGCTTCTTGGCTCGACCTGCGGAATTGGCGTCAAGAAGGGCTCCGGAGTTCTCTTCTCTCTATTGCTCTCTCTCCCCGTAAGAGCTGCGGCAGCACTCTCCTTTACTCTGAATTGTGGCCGTGTATTCTCAATTCGTGTGGCCGCCTTTTATCTTCTCCGTACGTGGCTCTTATATAGGTGAATAACTTTGATTTTCGTGAATTATTTCACTTCCTTTCTCAGCTCACGCATGAAATCTCCTTTGATTATGAAATATTTCTTGTTTTGAGACATAGAATATATCGCTCAAAATACCCCCACGTGTGATATTCTTCTTGATATTTCATGCTTAAACTTCCAATCTTCTACAATATATCGCCTAATGTGAATATATGAAATAATTACCGAATATTGGAAGAATAATTTGAAAATACTGAATTGTCAACTCGTAAAGGTGAAGCTCGTCCGCCGCTGATCAAATGCAAAAAAAAAAAAAAAAAAAAAAAAAAAAAAAAAAAAAACAAATGCACCTAAATCTATATGTTATGCAATTAATTATTTTTTCAGGGATAAAATTAACCCCTAATTTTTTAATGCAGTAAATAACTAAACGGGTCGCTAAAATTTAGGTGTCAACAGGGTGGGATCGGTTCCTAGTTCAGTCCGGTTCCACCTTAGAACCGGGAACCGGACTAGGAGCACCAATTCCCAAAATTGCAAACCGTGGACCGAACCATTTGGTCCTAGAATTGGGAATTGGACCGGACTATCGGTTCCGGTCCGATGACTATCGGTTCCGGTCCGATCCAGTTTAGTCCAACAAAATCAGCTCTACTTTTTTGCACTAAAAAGTGACTGTCTAGTTCAACAAAATCGGCTCTACTTTTTTGCACTAAAGAGTGGCCGACTTTTTTGCACTAAATAGTGACCGTGCTGCAGACCGATCAATCCAATTCGGTTCTCGGGCGATTCAACGAAACTAATCACACATGTTCCCACGTGCAAAATATTCAAACTTCACTTGTGTGTTTTACACTTAACTTTAACCATAAAGACCATGAATAATTTGGCTAAAGGTTGGACTTGGCTTAAATTGTAATCCTATAAACAAGTAACGTGGGGACATTTTAATCACTAGAAGTCAAAAAATTGTAATCTTATTCGCTAAAGAGTATATCATCTAATTTCCTCAAGCAGGCATAACAAGACACAAAGTAAGGATCATTCAACCATTCATCACAATATCCCCAATA
This sequence comes from Eucalyptus cladocalyx, assembly GCA_017140615.1. Taxonomy (NCBI): domain Eukaryota; kingdom Viridiplantae; phylum Streptophyta; class Magnoliopsida; order Myrtales; family Myrtaceae; genus Eucalyptus; species Eucalyptus cladocalyx. The sequence continues at coordinate 23,414,668 of CM029517.1, forward strand.
AATCAATTAAAAAAGAAAGAGTCTCTTATTTCCCCTCTTTCTCTCGATAACTAACTTGCTGGCACCACTCGAGGAACCCTGAAAATAGAGAACTCAAGTCACAGCCCACGTTACTAACAAGGAGATTTTTTCTATAAATAAAATAGTAACAAAAATGGTTTTAATGGTCTCTTGGCCACATAAGAGGTTCCTACCTCAAATTGCAATTTTGGTTGTAATAAGTTATCATGTTTATATATTTTATTAATTCTATGTATGTAAATTATATATTAAAAATTTGGTTTGGTCCGATCGGTCCGGTTTGGTCCGGTTCTCACCTTGGAACCAGGAACCGGACTGACTGGCCACCAGTTCCAAGATTAGGAACCGGGAACCGGACCGCTGACCGTGGGAACTGCCCAAAACCGGCCGGTTCAGTCTGGTCCGGCTGGTTCCCAGTTCGGGCGGTTCTTGTTGCACACCCCTACTAGTTAGGCTATGCTTGTTGAGCAATTTGAAGTGCGCATGGTCTGTAAATTACAAACATCATGAACAGCTGACTCAAAGCTAATTTTGCTGCAGCAAATGAACTACCATCTTAACACTTCCATTGTCTCTGTTCTGTTTCTTTGGATAACTGCTGCTCTGGACTTCAAGACAGAGGCACATGTTTTCTGATCACAGTATCACCACTACAAATATCATGGGGAGACATAGAACCTTTAAGGCTCACTTGTTACCTCCTCACCTTTTTGAAGGAATTGCAGCAAATTTTCTCTCCAATGCATCCAGTTTTTCCTCCTTTGCCTTAAAATCTGCTTCCATTAAGGACACTTCTCCCCTTAAACGTTTGATTTCTTCTCGTAGTTTTGTAACAGAGGGGTCCTCTCCTGTCAGCTCCAGTTTCACCTGAGAAGAAAAGGTGGCTAGATTTTGTTAATACTTTTCAAGAATTTTCTCTAGTATACAAATGACCTTAGAGATAGTTTCATGTGCTTTGCATCTGCTTTCGACCTTTGTACTGAAGATGATGTCTATTATGTTTGCTACATTGGTTATGATCTTCGTGGTTCACTGAAAAGATTCATTTATTAAACATTGCATTACCCTTGAATCTGAATTTTTGTTCATCATTTATTAAACATTGCATTACCCTTGAATCTGAATTTTTGTTCATACGGAAAACCTACTCTCTCTCTCTCTCTCTCTCTCTCTCTCTCTCTCTCTCTCTCTCTCTCTCTCTCTCTCTCTCTCTCTCTTCTAGATATGTAACTTCTTTGAAGTAGGTTATTGCTTTCAATTTGTCTTTTAATTACTCATTGATCCGAACCTTATGTTTAAACTTCAACCAAGATTATCTTAGAAAGAAAAAAGCTATATGAGGGTGGCTTACCAGAGATATAGCACATTTGACGTGAGCAACTAACCAGCATTCTCCACAACAGTGTTCCTTTTTCATTCCCAAATGTTGCATGAGTATTCACCCGAATCATCGTCAATAGAGGACTTGCAAATCGAATTCACATTCTGCGCAATGGAAAACTAGAGGCGAAAGTCATTAGGAATGCATGATATGTATCTATAAAAGTGATTAATGATAGCCCAGGTATAGATAGAAATATAATTATAGAAAAACACTGCAATATATGTTAATTAGATGATAATATAGTGTGCTTGCTGCTTTCAAATTGATTGTAGTGTGCAATTCTAGAGTTGGTGAATATAAGGAGAGTTGACTTTCGATGTTCTCTTTTTTGATATTTTGATCATCTATATGGTTCAATATGAATAGAAGATTATCTTGAATTCAACTCCAAAATATGAAGAGTTCAATAAAATCATCTCAACAGTGTTTTGTGGCAATTTTTCGTTCCTTGTCCAAAAAAAAAAAAAAGTGATAGTACGTTCGGAATAATGTTTTGTTCTCTGGAAATGTGTAATATTCTAATAAGGGATTGTGTCATCTTATTAGTCAGAATGAAACCAAACAGGCTATCCTAGGTTATTCTGGGCCCTCACTTGGCTTAAAAATATGACAAGTGTTCGTCCTCGAATCACACGTTCATATGAATCGCTTTATAATGTTTTATAATATATTTATAATGCCATACCGAGAGAGAAGCTCATGACGTCCATTTCAGAACGTCACGTTTCATTCGGTGGTTGGCCGTTCAACGCCACCAAGTCGCAGGATTTTTATATAGGCGTAAACGCCGGCCTAGGGGTGCTGGCTTGTGATTAGTAGGCACCTGGCTGAGGATTCAAAGTCCACCTTCTAGCGCATCCGTATGTCACTTTGATTTTTTCCATCTTTGTCATTTTTTTTTCTCAGAAATTTTCTCTTTCCGCTTATTCCCAAACGAAAGTAAGATCTTTTCTCGGTCAGAAAAAGTAAGATCATATTCAACTTAGTTTTTCCTCTCTTTTTTTTTTCCTCTTTGGTTTTTTAGTCTAACTAATGACCTTATTTTCATTTTCAACTTATCTTTTGAGCTTAAAAATGTACTTTCTTTTTCAAATCAATCTATTATTGTACAATTATTTAGTTGATTATAGGAAAATTTTATGATTTTTGTCCTACTTTCAAGCTTGTCTTATTAAATCCTTGTACTTTTCATATGTTTAGTCATATCATAGTTTTACAAATTTTTCTAATCAAGTTTTGCCGGCATAAAATTTGGCTAAACAACGTTATAAGATGACGTGGAGAAAACCTTTCCAATGTGAACATCCACATTTGTTTAATTGTAACCACATCATACTCTAATGATGTCATCTACATTAGTTGAATTTGTGCAAAAACGTCCATGTGAGCAACCACATACTTTGGTGTCGTTCGGCAGCTAAGTCCATTGAATTTGGTCAAATTTGATTTCGAAGATGCTTGATTATAAAATTTGTGAAAGTATGATGTTTTGGTCAAAAAAATAAAATTAAGAGAGACTTGATAATAATAAAAAGTGTGGAAGTACTATGATAGAAAAATATATTTTTTCTTTATTATTCAGAAATCACATTTGAGGTAAGAAATTGGAGGGAAAATTGTCATTTCAATCCTAAATCTGTTATAAGGATTTCATTTTAGTTCCCAATCTTTCAACTAATTCATTGTAGTCATAAAATTTTGCTTGAAAAGGCAATCAAGTACTGTTGCCCAATTCTAGCCTGAAATTGCAAATGCGGCCCTTCAGTCATCGTTCTCCATCCAACACAGTAGGACTGACAATCTGAGTGGACAAACTCCATCGCAACAATCCCCTTTTTCTTTTTTTCTTTTTTCCCTCGATTTTTATTTCTTTCTCTATTTTTCCTCTTCCCGTTTCACCACCCACTCCAGGTCGCAACCTCGGCCGCACGACATGGACACACCACCGCCATTGGACTCTCTCTCAGCGAGCTCAATGCTCCTCCTCCATGTTCACTGAGCTTGTGGCCGTGGAGATCCCAGCGAGCTTGATGGCCATGGGCCGAGCCTCCAGATTTCCGTGCCCGTCGATCTTTTGGCCATCGAGAGTGAGAGCGAGATGACTCGGTTGGTTCAAAGGCTCAGAAGAAAGAAACCGATTTGGTGGAACAAAATTGAGAAATTACCTCTTGATCTGTGTTGCCAAAGCCGGCAAAATCTGACCTCAGCAGGCATCGCAACTCTAATGGCGAACACGCAATTAAACAAACGAGAAAATAAAATGCATATAATGACATCAACATCACTGACCATTGAATAAATTGTTCGGCACATAAATGTCTATACGATTATGTTAGCAATTTCAGGAGAGATTTCACAGGGAGGACTTGATTGCATTTATATTAAAAAATTTACTATTATATTGAATCATATGATAAAGTGTAAGACTGAACTAAAATATGTACGATAATTTTAAAATTAAGATAGTAATAAATTGAATTATAAAGCACCATTAGGCCGGCTTCGAGAAGCACAACGAACTTCAAGCCACTCATATACCCCAGGCTTCCGTGACTTGGTGAATTGTCTTAGAAGATTATATCAGAATTTGGTCATCCCATAAACTTAAGATGGACTGCTGCATACCTGCAAAAGTAGAAGGAGATTGTCATATGTTAATAAGTTGCAATGGACGTTGCAAAGCAAAGAGGCAATTTCTTAGGGAAAAATGCATCGGATGTCCTAAATTCTGTATACAGTATACAATTAAGCTCTAAAACTTTAAAGTAATTTAATTAAGCTCTAAATCTTTTTCAAAGGTGCAGTCAAATGTTTGATGAGTAGTAACTAAAATTGCCCACTTACCAACTAAAAGCTGCCAATGCAGCATCCTTAAATTATACTTTTTTGTTTTAGTTTATGAATTTAGTTGCATTTTCAGTCGAAGTTCAAGAGATAGTTGAACCAAATAAAATGTCTAGAATTCCTCTGTGCTTCTCGGTAGAGATCATGGACATAGATTGAACTAATTGAAGATTTTGGGATTTGATAGCATTTCATATATAAGGTTTAGGAACACTTTTTTTCATAATATTTTATGCATGACAAGTCATATTCAAAAGCCGAAAAAGGGTACACCATATTTCGTAAACCAAATTTCATGCACTTACTTTAGCACGCCCGGGAATTTTCATATAGTTATACGAGGAAGCTGAAAATGCCTCCTCTTTTGTCGATAATCATACGTATGTGATGCATGTACACATGGTCAACGTTGTTTAAATTTCTCATTCCTTGTTCATTTTTATCCTCTCTTGCCTGATTTGAGACTCTGATAACTTACTAATTTCTAGCTGAAAGTATCGATTTCCTGAAATGAAAAATTCGGTTAAAAAAAAGTCGAAATGTATCAACTTGCGATCACGGCACTTAAAGTTAATTTTGTATACTTCAAGTTTCTCTGGGTATTTATTTATGTTTTGGAATTAGATTATATTTGTGGTAGACCGAAAGTGAAAATTCTTAAAATGAGGATGATATTAATAGATTTATAAGGAAAAAGGAATTCTTTGTTGATTTTGGTCCAAAAGCAAAATATGAAAAGTAAAGGAATTGAAAGTGGAGGGAGTGCAATTAAAGGCTGCAGGAAAGGTGAATGGTACAGAAAAAAAGTTGAATGAAATTTTATTATAAGTAAAATTGAAATTGATTGATGGAGAAAAGCTCTACAAAGATTACAACTAACTACCACCCGTGGTGGTGGCGTAGGTGGTTGGGCAAGGGAACTTTTCACGAGAGGTCCTGAGTTCGATCCACGGCGTCATCAAGCGATTTACCTGGCATGTAAGGGTGGTGGTGACTCTACCTGTCCCCAAGGTTTACTTCGCCGCGAAGCGGCGCACGAGGTTCCCTGGGTCACAAAAAAAAAGAAGATTACAACTAACTTCTTAGTATCATTTACAGTTATTAGTAAGCCATGGTTTCGTTTTTGATATTATCCATTCCATGCACTTGATAGGTGAATCCAGTGCTGAGAAGATCTTTTCTCATCATGTCTACAGAACCAAAAATTCTCGAAGCACCAGTTTCTCTTGCACCTTCCTCTTCATCTTCAACCCCTCCAGAATTTCGAGTTTCAAATGCTTCTAAGATAGATTATCTTTATGAAGTCTCTCTTAGTGATGAAACTAAGATCTCAGAAACCCAGCTTCCTCTAATGAACCCTTATTCCGCTTTTGCCAAACCCACCTCGTCATTTTCACCCATCCGCTCTATTCGCCAACTGATTCACCAAACTCCAAAGCAAGTAAAGGAGTATGTCCAGTCTTCCAAATTTGACCAAAGCATCTTATTCCTTTGCTACAAAGAAAGAGTACTTTGTTACTCTTCGATCCCTCCGAAATTTCCCGGACAATGGGTTCAACAGGGATATTCTCATGTCCATTATGGAGCTGTTCGTCTTGCTCTTACCTTCCATGGTCAGAAAGGTTTGCCCGTTGTGGCAAGAATAGCATTGTTGGATACCGGGTTTTTACAATATCAGCATGCATGTATAGGCACTGTTCAAACCACTTTAAATGCTGGCACAGTTTTGTGACTTTGTATCCAAACTTCAATATCGCTCTATCAGACCCCCAACTACTTTCTTTCTTGAAAGTCCAAGTTCAGCTCATTGGAGCCTCTTAAACTGCTGAATCTGTAGCTGCAACCCTACATTACCAGATGGTTTATCGAGTGCAGAACCATGCCCTCGACCTCAACTTCAATAATGGTAATGAAAATGCGTTGTTCATCTCTATGCAGAACGACCAGGCGTCTTACATCCATGTTCCCAGAAAAATCCCCAAGGATACGTTGGCCAATCTTCTTCCAGAAACTTGGATCACCAACTATGAAAAGTTATATCAGCATAACAAGCCTTTCCAGTCCACTGACTCAGAGTTTGTACGGAAAAAAGATGGAACTGTTTCCATCAAATTTGGCAAGGAAAAGGAAGAAAGTCCTTCTATCTTCCGACCCTCTTCATGATTGAACCATGCGTTCCCGAGAATCTATCTCTGAACTAGACCCAAAAAAGCATGTTCGACACTTTGATGGTGATGGACATCCTGTTCATTACTATAAAGACAATTATGGTCATTGTTTTTGGGATCTTTTTTGCCAATGTTCCCACTGCATAAATTCTCCTGATGAGATAGATCCTCTTGCAAAGTCTCCACCTCGACGGAAAAAGCCAAAAGATAAGATGTACCAAAGGTACTTGGACGGAGACTCCTCCGTTGATACTCTTGGTGAGTGTGACAAATACCAGTTCATGGTTTCTTATGCACCGCCTCCATTACCAGAGTCCACTACTACATCCCAAATCATACCAGATCCACCAAAATCTCCTCCACCTTCTCCTCCCCAAAAAAAGCAAACCATCTCCCCATTTTATAAGCCAATCCTCAAATGGGCTAAGAAACATTCTTACCCGCTTGAAGTCCCAAACAGGCTAAGCACCACCCACTTCTTCTATTGCCATGTTTCAAGACACCGACTTTCCTCATCTTGTTAAGGAAAGCTCTAAACTCTCGTTCCACCGCTTCTGAAAGAGTTTATTGATCCACATGGCAGATACCGCCATGTTCCTAAAATTCCTACCCCTACTGATGTAGATGAACATGGGAGACAGAAGAAAACTCTTGCGGTTGAAGCTGTTTTGAATTGGCAATCAGAAACTCTGTTGGCACAAAACAATGCCTTCAAAGCTATTGATTCCAAAATTGGAAGCGTGCAACAAGATCTCCGCAGATATGATGAAGGTACCAAAAAAAATACATTCTAAGTTCCGGAAAAGGCTTCATGCCTTGGAATCAGGACAACATATTGGGTATCATTATCTTGATAGCCCAAAGCCAGAGATAGAAAAGCTCAAGAAGCAAATCCAACTTCTTGAAGAAGGAAGGTTCGACCTTTCGATCCATTGGCACCTCCCGTTAGAACTGGGTATGTACCTCCAAAGACCACAAGAATCTATTTTTGCCAATATCCCGAAGATCCCTACGAAGAGAACCGGATATGGCGAAATACGAAATCGTCTCAAAGCCTTGAAGAAGGAAAAAGGAAAGAGAAAACACCACATACGAATCAAGTTCAATTATTATAAGAGAAAAGCCAGACCAGATGATGTTATCCAACCCATTAGAATCCTTTTTGAAGGATTTGGGTAACCAAGAAAATCCTATTACCCAACAGTTTGAGCCCGATCCTGTTATCCTAGAAAAACAGATTTTGTCTACTGAACAAACTTCCCCTACTACATCAGACTCATCATCCCTTTCCTCTCTTTCATCTTTCTCAGATTCTACAGTTGATTCTCCCCATATTGTTCCACCAACTTCACAAATATTCATGGCTGACACTCCTCCAGACTACGAAATGGAATCAAACTATTATGATCCAGAATTTGGACAGACAAGTAATCCCACCAGAAACAATTCCACCAGACATGTCTCTATGGCATCAAAACAATTCTTCTCCATTGATGATATTCCTTATCAAAAATGGCCAGAAAGACTCGAAGAATTTCATACTTGGTTGAATACACAAGCCATCACCAACCATGATATGAATGATGTCATTTACAACTTTGTTACAAGGTTCACAGGAAGCCTTAAATTCTGGTGGCAATCACTCACAGAACAAGATCAGATTTTGTTTCTGATGTCACCCAATTTCAGTCATGCTCTTACCTACTTATATCACGTTTTTTAGGGAACACCTGGAGATCTCATAGAGATAAAAAGAAGAGAATTTATCGAGAGAAGATGCTGCTCCTATTAGAAAAAACATCTTGATAAGCATTATCGATTGATGCTTCAGCTCTTTTATCAAATTGGCGCAGATCCAAATCTGAAGCATGTCTTCCTTACATCCATCCCAAAAGAACTATCTCAGATGGTTGAAAGATCTTTCTTTGGAAAGCAAAAAAGGGTACAAAACATTCCATTGGGAGAAATACAGCAAGAAATCCATCTATGTCTTGAAGAACTATGCTTAAAGCGCCAGATGGTCCGAACATACATCACAGATGACAAACGGCTTGAAACAACTTGTTCCCGCCAGAAGTTAAAAATCAAATGCTCCAGGCGAGATTGTGATGGTACATGTGGCCAGTATTCCCGGAAGAAAAAACACTACAAGAAGTATTCGATAAAGAGTTCCAAACACGGCTCCAAGCATTTCCGGAGAAAGAAGAAATGGCGATACCTACGAAAAAGGAAGGATCGCACAGGCCATAAGAAATCAAATCGTTGCTACATTTGCAACAAGAAAGGACATTTTGCAAAAAATTGTCCTCAGGCGAAAAAAGGTCAGAATCATCTGATTGAGAATGAAACAGGTATCTCTCTTAAAAATGATGATATTGAATCTTTGTTCTCTGCTGACGAAGAACCAACGGAACAAACTCTTTGTGTCATTCCCTTCTATCAAACTTCTAGTGAAACTGAGTCTGACGATTCAAAATCTGAAGATATTTTTCACATATCTCCCACATCTTCAGAGCCAAATCCTAACATATTCTCAAGTCATACTCACTGTCCCCATTTCCCTGTGAAAATCCTCACCTCAAAGTTTGCTAAGCCCATCAATGTCATTGCTCTCATTGATACTGGAGCAAGTTGTTCGATTCTAGATACTAAAATTCTACCACCGAAGAATTCTGGACTCCCTACATCCGATATTTCAATTCAGCTTCGGAGATACTTTCTCCACAAATGTCGAATCACTCCACCACCATCTAGTTTTTTCCTCAGTGTTCCATAACGACAAAGATTTTTGGATCAAACATTCCCAATAAAGATCTGATAATTTGGTGGGATATCATGACTCAAATCTCTCAGCTTCACATTATTCCTAGAAAAGGTCTTAGATATAAAGACCAATTCTCTGAGTTTGTCAATATTCAGAGACTCTTTTCCATTGAGATGAGTTTATTAGATCCAATCATGCAAAAGTTGCTTGAATCTTGTTCGAATCCCATTCGAATTCACTCAAAAATGTTCTCATCCCTTATGGAAAAATCCTGAGTTCTTTGTCCACCTTCCCTTCAAGAAAAATGAAGATATCAATCCAACCAAGGCGAGTCATACGGGAATGAAGCCGAACACTTGGCTTTAGCTCAAAGGGAATGCTCGAATTATTACAACAAGGCCTTATTGAAATTTTCGATTCTCAATGGGCTTGCGAAGCCTTTTATGTCAATAAGCGAGCCGAGCAAAATAGAGGAAAAATGAGACTGGTGATAAATTATCAACCTCTCAATCTCTTTCTCCAAGATGATAAATTCCCTTTACCATCCAAAGATTCTCTCTTTTGTGGACTAACCAAAGCCCATATCTACTCCAAATTTGACCTTAAAGCCGGATTTTGGCAATTAGGTATCCATCCTGAAGAAAGATCCAAAACAAGATTATGTATCCCAAACCAGCACTTCTAGTGGAAAGTTCTCCATTTTGGTTTAAAGGTAGCACCATCCCTTTTCCAAAAGGCTATGTGTCGTATTTTCCAACCAATTTTGTCAAGTGCAGCGGTGTATATCGATGACATTCTCGCTCTACGTACTCGATGAACAAATCTGCCGCCAACTCCTTGAGCAATTTGCAGAAATCGTGAAAAAGCATGGCATTATGCTTTCTCAGAGGAAAATGAATATTGCTTAGACAGAAATTGAATTTCTTGGTATGCACTTCAACAAGGGTACATACTATCCAGGGCCACACATTGCTCAAGAATTATTGAAGTTTCCTGAATATAACTTCACAACAAAACAAGTTCAGCAATTTCTGGGGATAATCAATTATCTCAGAGACTTTATCCCCAATATTGCAAAACTCTTGATCCCTTTGCAATCCATGCTGAAAAAGAACTCCCCACCTTGGGGAAAAACTCAAACCAAAGCAGTCGCTGAACTTAAGGAGATTATGCAAAATCTCCCACCATTGCAAATACCATCAACAGGCAAAAGAATTCTCCAAACCGACGCTAGTGATGAATACTTTGGGCAGCCGTCTTGTTTGAAGAAATTGATGGTAAGAGACTTCTTTGTGCTCACAAAAGTGGAAAGTTCTCTCAAGCCGAAATGCACTACCATTCCACTTTCAAAGAAATCTTAGCGAGAAAAAATGGAATCAAAAAATTTGAGTTTCATCTCATTGGCCATCATTTCCTAGTAGAATTAGACATGTCATCTTTTCCACAGATGACCAAGTTTAAATAAAAGCAGATTCCAAACTCTCAATTGCTTCGATGGGCTGAATGGTTTTCAAAATACTCTTTTGAAACCAAACACATTCCGGGAAAAAGAATGTGCTTGCTGACTTCTTGTCAAGACCCAAAGCAACAAATGAAATCAACATGTACATCAAAAGGCCTGCTTTCCATATGCTCAATCATGGGGTGAAATACAAGATTGAGAAGATCGAGAGATTTGCCAAGCTGGAAATATCCCCAAGAAATTATTCAAAAATCCGAAATGACATCTTGCTAAAAATCTAGAGAACCTCATGTGGCAATGTCACACGATCTATTCATATTCAATGGAGGTTCGATTCTTTATCCTTTCGTGTTAAATTTGAATTATCCTTTCATTCATCCTCTTATCTGGAAAGAAGATGATTTCCTTGACCAGCTCAAAACGCTGTTATGGTACTTGACTAATAAGTACTTAATAGCTATTGAAATTCCCACCAGAAGATTCATTGCTAATCTCACCAAGATATTCTTGCTCGGAAGAAACATCGAAAAAGAATGTGATAGAAATCTTTTAGATTTTCTAAATTGGTTATATCATCCTACATGCTGGAAACAAGACTTGGAAAAAGAACTGAGAACCATGACACCGAATCCTGAAGTCCATACCATCCTGTTCTTCCGACGTCCATGGAATTTCTGCAGAAATAATTGTAGTATTCTCGATGCACCACTTGAAATAGGAACCACATCCTATAAGCCTAACTTGAACAGTCGAGAAGCCAGAATTCACAAATCTTATCCAAGATCTGTTAGATTTTGTGAAAACGAGTATCAAGAACTCTAGAGAATCCTATGCCAAGAAAATAAAACCATTCCTGAAGATATTTGGAATAATGTACCCACTACGTGGGATCATTATGACCTAGCACCGAAGCTAAGGAAGCACTCATGCAATACGGACAAGCCGCATCGTCCCAAGAGCATGAAATGACAAACGAAGATGACATTGTCCAGTCTACTCAAGATCCCTATGCACGCTTTGGAGGTCCTCTATCCCAGGATCCCTACGAACAGGGACCTTCGTTCTCATTCCAGAACATGGACACATCGTACTATGCACAGACATCAAATTGGCCCCAGCCAAGCATTCCTGCTCGTCCTACAAGTGAAGAAACAAACTGGGCAAAAGAAGAAGCATCTCATTGGGCTCATGTACAAGCATCCTCATCAAGAATGCTAAATCAGATCCTCTCACCAGAAGATCTTGAAGCCCTCCAGCAGAAGTACGAAGCTCATCTCCTAGAAGACAGCTTAGATGACTCAGACTTAGTCTGTAGCTACAATGCCCGCGACGGACGAGACCGTTGAGTCCGTACAATTTCACTGTAGCAGAGTCACTGTTCACTTTTACTGTAGCACTAGGCTAGGGAATATACTGTTCACAGTACAGTTACTATTCATAGTGTGCGAATAATTCCCTCCCGGAAATTTCCGTTGCCCCTATTTGTACCCGGACCCATGAGCTTGGTCCTTGTTTGTTGCTTTGTGACCTCATTTGCCTATATAAGGCCATGAGGGTGTATTGTGTTGGGCAGAGTCCCCTGAAGTAAAGTGAGTGCTTGTGAGAAACCTCTCTATGGCTTTCTAAATTCCTCTTCTTCTCTAGCCTAGTATGATCCTTCGAGAAATGCAGCTTGGGTAGATTAGAAACGTTTCCATCCTGGCATTCTTGGGTGTCTCTAGGCTCTGAACTAAAGGGCTGAGTAGTTTTCTGCTAAAAGGCTGTCCCTGAAGGGCTTGAACGGGAGTTGTTTGCCCAATGTGGGATGCATACCTGCAGGAATTTACTCTCCTTCCCTGATTTTAAGTCTAGGTCCATTATCTTAGGCATCATCTCTTATTATCTAATAGTTGTTATCCACAAAAGAAGCAATAAATTGCAAGATTATAGGGTTAATCAATTGGCTCCACCCATGCGCTTGTGTTGACCCATCATCTTTGACTTCGAGCTCCAATATTTATTTAGCGAAACTTGCAATAGCTGATTGTCAATAACCCTCGTCTACTGGTGAAGGCTTTCATTCATAATATCTTTATTATTTGCTCCCGACGACTTTACAAAATAGTTATCAATTCTCATCTAGTTGTCAAATGTTTCCTTCTTTTTGACTAAACTTTGCTCTAGCGAGGAGCTTACCACTTGTTATCGTTACTGTTATTCCTTCACATCAATCGGGTCAACTTTAAAGCTTTTTGGACATATCCTGCTTCCGAGACAATCATATTTGATCCGTCACAGTTAAAGAATCAAGTATATTACGTACGTGTTTGAGCTCATTAGAATCTCAAAGTCATGATGGCGTCCTTATATTCCTGGACTCGCTAGATAAGACCTCGATTGAAAATATTGTGCCGCTCGCTTTTGGTATTTTATTAGTCGCCGTGTATGCACCGTGTAATCGGACTCAAATTTCGACCACCCAAAAAAAAAATAATAATAATAAATATGGGCTCAAATCAATAAATACGTTTCCCCCTATCCTCTCAATATAACCGGCGGTTGTGCCTAGCCATTCTTAGATGCCGCATTCTACCATCTCATGCCACTGCCATAGCCTTAAAGTCTCCAAGTTTGTTTTTTGTTATGTTGTGGATTGAATTCGTGACTCTTGTTTAATTGGTGTTCGGTGAAAATAGGGGTGCGAGTTAATACTTGTGCAATGAATTTGTGGCGTAGAGGCACTGCCACGATTAAGTTCATAGAGGAGTACAGGCGCAGCCCCCACATCGATGTGGAACAAAGTTGATCCTGTGTGCATATAAGCGTTATTAGTCCGTGATGCAGTTTTGGGAATAATTCACACTGATTGAAACACATTGATACTTGTGTTCTTCATTCCTATATTCACTTTTTCCCAAGAAGCTTAATGAACAAGTCAAAGTTACTAATTCATTCCAAAGGATGAATTGCCTTTGTTTTCTTTAGCTTGTCTATTATTTGGGGAAGAGGTGACAGAGAAGCATGAAACCTTTACCAGCCTGAACTACTCAGTGGTTTCATGGTTTGATTTGATAGAGAGAATGCAAGCTACTAGAATATGGAGGCTATTAATTGAGAAGGCAAAGTACCTGTACCCAAAACTAGGATTTTGACAGATAAACTAAAACTCTCTTACTAATTAAGTACATGTACATGAATTGCCTTTGTTTTCTTAAGCTCGATCTATTATTTGGGGAAGTATTGCCTATTTCACAAAGGGAAGAGAAGAGATGTAAGAGGTGACAGAGACGCATGAAACCTTTACCAGCCAGAACTATTTAGTGGTTTCATGGTTTGATTTGATAGATAGAACGCAAGCTGCTAGAATATGGAGGCTATTAATTGAGAAGGCAAAGTACATGTACCCAAAACTAGGATTTTGACAGATAAACAAAAACTCTCTTACTAATTAAGTACGTGTACATGAATTGCCTTTGGTTTCTTTAACTCGGTCTATTATTTGGGGAAGTATTGCCTATTTCACAAAGTGAATAGAAGAGATGAAAGAGGTGACAGACAAGCATGAAACATTTACCAGCCTGAACTACTTAGTGGTTTCATGGTTTGATTTGATAGAGAGAATGCAAGCTGCTAGAGTATGGAGGTTATATTACCTGATATGACTCTCTTACTTCCCCTGCCGTCTCGAAAACTTAGGTATTTTATCAGTTTCACGTTTCTTGTGCAGCAAGCATATAAGTGATGTCTTCGATTACTTCATCTTCATTTGATACTAGTACTATTGGTCTATAAATATGCATAAGCATGTTCCAGGTTTTCTTCAGAGTTGACATTTGTGCCTACACTCTTACTTATGGCTGAGCTAGTTGGGATGGAATCCGATGGAATAGAGTCAAGTAGAAAGGAGTTATCAGAGCTACGAAGAAGTTTTAGGTCATCATTTCAACTTCATGCTTCGAGTCTTCGAAGCACTTCATCTGTGAGCGCAACAAAAGATGATATTAATGATGAATATGATCTACAATGGGCTGTTATTGAGAGGTTGCCAACTTTTGAGCGGTTGAGGTCCTCACTGTTTGATAAGGAAAACGATGGAAGGGCGTTTGATGATAAAGGAAAGAAGGTGGTTGACGTTACCAAGCTTGGTGCACTAGAACATCATTTTTTGGTGGAGAAGCTCATCAAGCATATCACAGATGACAACCTTAATTTGTTGCGCAAGATCAGAAACAGAACAGAAAAGTAAGCTTATTCTTCTCCTGTTAATAATGGGAGTTGCAAAATATTCAGAAAGTCTAATGGATATAGAGACCTAGAAACAATAAGAACCTGTGCGAGCATTATATATTTGTGCAGATAAAACGGCATGAGAGCCTAAAAGTTCATTAACAGATGAAAAAAATACTTCTGTTCATAAAATACGTTACTGGGTACATGCTTGCAGTTGACCTATGTAAGAGGCCACATTGTGCCTGTCCCATGTTGGCCAATTTATTTGAATGAGGATTTTCTTTTGTATTTGTTTTTATTTCTTCTTTTCTTCCACAAACTCATCGTAAGGTTTTTTTATTTCACGTAAGTAAGGAAAAAAAATTGCTGTCGAACTGTTTTCCCCAGGGTTGGTGTCGTATTGCCCACCATAGAAGTCAGATATCTGAATTTATGTATTCAAGCAGATTGTGAGATAGTTCAAGGAAAGCCCCTGCCCACTCTCTGGAATTCTCTGAAAAGCATGCTCCGTGTAAGTACCTTTCATGTAGAGTAGATTGTAGGAATTCTTGCTAAATCCTTTTGATTTCTTGCTGGTCTCCATTGATGAACAAGCAGATGAATATTCTAGATCGAATCCAATAAATGTGAACTGCTTTCCAAGATGTATGTATATACCGTCACCAAATTTATATGCAAGTTCTTAACTCCTGTCATCTTGCATGTGGTATTTCTGTGTGTACAAATGCATGTACTTTCTTTATGCCTGAATAAAATCAGGCTAAGAAGGTACTTGTCTGCCTTGAAGAGGTTAAGGAATTGTTGTTGATCATTGTCACATGTGTTTCAAAAAATATTAGTGCTAATTAGAGGCTATACATAGGTAACTGCAGCAAAACCATGTATATCTCCAAGTTCTCCTTTGCCAGCACTGTTTTTCCTTTCATCCTTCTGCTGCAGCAACACTCATCATGTAATATGCTTTGCATTGTGGTATGACTGAACTACTCCTAACCATTCTGTGTGCTGCAGAAAAATTTCAACAGATGTTTTTGGCATTATGTCAATTTGCCTTAAATGGTTGCTGCTTCCTACAATTCACTTATTCAAGTCAATTGGAACTTTTATTCAGGGTATTCCTGCAATGCCAGGATCAGAGTTACATAAGGCCAAAATAAGCATCATCAAGGATGTCAGTGGAATTATAAAGCCTGGAAGGTTTGTTATACCGTTTCAGCTCTTCCAATCTCTCTGGATGATCTCTGGAAAATCGTGCCCCATCTTTCATCCTCATAGCAGTCCTACTGCCTTCAACTACTTCATTCACTTCTAGCTGCAGTTATTTGCATCACCTACACACAATTTAATATCCAGACTTGATGTTGGCTTTAAAAGGCTAAATACTTACCTTTTACAATGAATGTTTCTGAACGTGAGCATAAACTCAAGACCCACATTAGCTAGCAATAAATTTCGTGAGCATTGGCTGGTTCTTTATATTTGAGAACAGAGTCAATCATTGGGGATCCGCAGCATAATTGCCCAGTGAAAAGTGTTACGAAGTTTGAGAAGCTTGCTAGGAAACTGTAGTCATGTTTATAAACTACTTCTTAAAGGAATTGGTTATTGTCCATGTTTCCCAAGTGGGTGAGTTCAGCGTAAAGAAATGCATGTTTTATCTTACATATTTCCAATCTCATCGTCACGCTTACATTCAAGAAAACCATGTTCCTAACAACTCTATTATAGAGAGAAGCACAAGCTTGATGATATGAGAGTACATGATATTTGTTGTGCCTTTTCTTGCCACAGAATGACTCTACTGCTTGGACCTCCTGGATGTGGGAAAACTTCCTTTCTAAAGGCTCTTTCAGGGATTCAAAGCAAATCACTCGAGGTTTATGCTTGCTCTATGCTTAAGAACTTCTATGTCAAACTGCACTGGCTTAACAACAATACCAACATACCGCATGTATGGCTTACAAATAATGTGTAATCTGAGACTGAATGAAGCTCAAGAGAACACATGCTGATATGATCTCATGTGCATAGAATTTCTTTGCAATTTACGGCAAATTGGAACAAAACTATTTTGTAGTCTATGGGTAGCTAAAGGCACAGACCTTGATGTTCAAAGTCAGCTAATTAAAAACAATCAAAACATCCAGTGAGCTCTTATTTGTCTGTCTTCACGTTTGACATTCTCTCCTGTTCCCTCTGTTATCTGATAGGTCACCGGAACAATTTCATATAATGGCCACAAGCTTGATGAGTTCATCCCCCAGAAAACATCTGCTTACATAGGCCAAAATGATCTGCATATTCCAGAAATGACTGTGAGGGAAACAATGGACTTCTCCGCCCGTTGTCAAGGTGTTGGAAGCAGAGAAGGTGAATATACTTCAAAGTGAGTGTAGATCTGTCTCTTGGAAACTGTGTTAAATAACCATCTTTTGTTTTTTCTGGTTGCAAAGATATCATGATGGAGATCAGCAGAAGGGAGAAGGAGGCAGGAATCGTTCCGGATCCCAATATAGATACTTACATGAAGGTACATTTAGTGACAATTTCCAACTTTTTTCTCTCTGCCCATTTCAAGGTACCATTTGAGTCTCTTGTTTTGTCACTGGAAAAAAGCCAAATTCAATCCCAGTATTAAATCATTCCTGGAGGCTGAGTTGAATATTGTTTGGTTGTTTTGTTGGAAGACAAATTTGTGACTTTTGCACCATATCATACAAAAGGATGCGTGAACTGATTTTTAAGGTATAATTTCAACTGTTGAGGGGTGGGTAACTGTGAGTTACTCGCACTTCTATTTGTTCTTTCTCAGGGAAACAACTTTGATAACTGGAATGGCCAGGATGTAACATCAGCATTAATTGTTTCTTAACCTAGTTAGTAAAAGTTCTACTTTGAGTGTGGTGCAACCAGTGCGGTCAGTAGTTACAGATTCTTCGAAACATAATTAGGGAAAACCATCCGGCTTACTGATTAGGGAAAACCATCCGGCTTACTGGTTAAGGAATTGTATAGTGTGTGTGGCATAGGCCCAAAAAAAAATAAAAAAAGATTTTAGTCCCCATACAACTAGTTCAAATGACCCCATGTTTGGTACCCATCCGGTCTTAGGCTCGCATCTCACTAGGTCCATCGGATTAATGGGTGCATTTAATGTGCCCAAGTTTACTGATCCAAAGTAAGCTCCTTAGGGAAAAAGGAAATATATGTTTTTTTCTAGTCCATTTCATTCATGACTGGTCAGCTGGACATAAATTACAATCACTGAACTGCATAATTTCTTATAACTATTTTCCACTTCTAGAACTTCTGTTGATGATGATCATGTCTTGTTTACCAGGCAATTGCGCTCAAAGGACTTAAAAGAACCCTCCAGACAGACTACATTTTGAAAGTAAGTTCTTTTGACTGAGCTGACAGCCAAAGTTTGCTGGACCTCAAATGTTTAAGCAGAAACTTCTGGTTATGTTGTCAACTTCTTCACAGATCCTAGGGCTGGATATCTGCGCAGACACATTGGTTGGAGATCCCATGAGAAGAGGCATATCAGGTGGTCAAAAGAAGAGATTGACTACAGGTAGAATGGCAAAATTCTGGCAGATGCAGCAAATCACATAAAGAATAAATAATGTTTCACTGTCATTTCAGAGTTTTGGCTACTTGAAATTCCAAAATCTTATCCGACAAGTTGACATTCTGGTAAAAATTGCACAGCGGAGATGATTGTCAGCCCAAATAAAGCTCTGTTCATGGACGAAATAACAAATGGATTGGACAGTTCGACGGCCTTTCAGATTGTTTCTTGTCTTCAGCAACTAGCACATTTAACTGATGCCACTATACTGGTTTCACTTCTTCAGCCTGCGCCAGAAACATTTAATCTTTTTGATGACCTTATTCTGATGGCTGAAGGGAAAATTGTCTACCAAGGCCCCCGTGACCAAGCTTTGAAGTTTTTTGAGGATTGTGGATTCAGGTGTCCCGAAAGAAAAGGGGTTGCTGATTTCCTCCAAGAGGTAGTAAACACCAATTCGATTGTGCACGGCAAGTTAGCTTCCTTTATTGACCATTTATAATGTTGCCTATTCACATGCAGGTTATATCTAGAAAAGACCAAGCACAGTATTGGCAGCATCCTGAGCTACCGTACGGTTATATATCAGTAGATATGTTCTGGAACAAGTTCAAGGAATCTAACTGTGGGATGAAGCTAGATCAGGAGCTTTCAGACGCATTTGATAGGTCCAAAAGCCACAAAAACGCTCTTTCTTTTAACGTATACTCTCTCTCCCGATGGGAACTTCTTGGAGCATGCATGACGAGGGAACTTCTTCTCATGAGGAGAAATTCGTTTATCTATGTTTTCAAATTAGTACAGGTGAAAATAAGCTCTCATACATCTCGAGCAGCTTTTATCATGTATATTTCTTCCAATTTCTGTGCCTATTGAAGTCAAATCTCTAATCGATCTCCCTGATTTCATATTTATAAAAGAACTTTAGAAGTTGATTATTGTCATTTCTTGATGCAGCTTATTTTCGTTGCATCTATCACGATGACTGTATTCTTGCGGTCTCGGATGGGAATAGATGTTTTTCATGCCAACTACTACATGGGCTCTCTGTTTTACGCGCTAGTCATACTCCTCATGGATGGAATACCCGAATTGGTAATGACCGTTTCGAGGCTTGAAGCCTTCTATAAACAAAAGGAGCTGTACTTTTACCCTGCTTGGGCTTATGCAATTCCAGCATCTATACTGAAACTTCCTCTTTCACTGCTGGAATCTGTGGTTTGGACATCTCTTACATATTATGTGATTGGATACAGTCCTGAGATAGGCAGGTGAGTTTAACGAGAGTTCTTCATTATATGACCTTCGGTTGCCTCCTCCATAAACTTCTGTTACATTTTAACTCTATAAATTTTACTAGCATTTTACTCATAATTTGTGACTTCTATTGTTTTATGCATATTTATGCAGGTTCTTCCGCCAACTAATACTGTTGTTCTCTGTGCACTCCTGCTCAATATCCATGTTCCGTTTTCTGGCCTCAATCTTTCAAACCGTGATTGATTCCACCACAGCTGGTAGTTTTGCAATTATGATGTCATTACTATTTGACGGTTTCATCATCCCAAAATGTGAGGATGTTAGCATCTCTATTCAGTTTGATTATGGATAATGAAGTGAGGCTTAATATTCGCTTTGTCGCTGCAGCCTCTATGCCTGTTTGGTTGAAGTGGGGTTTCTGGGTCTCTCCACTATCATATGGAGAAATCGGACTTTCTGTTAATGAATTCGATGCTCCACGATGGAAAAAGGTGAGGGGCTTGTAGAAGTGAGAACAAGTATTTGGCTCCTGTAGCTTGAAATACAAGAAGCCACTGAAGTGAGAACAAGTATTTGGCTCCTGTAGCTTGAAATACAAGAAGCCACTTTAGTTGCAGAATTACTTAACCCATTTTATCTAGAAAAGTATTTTGACATGCTAGTGCTATTGGTTAGCTAAACCAGCTTGGATACTAAAATATTCTTTTGTTAATGGTGCTGCAAGTGCGAGGACAAGAAATGAGTCGAACTGTTTATAAATCTGATGATCTAAGTTAGCAGAGAGATGTTGATAGTCTTTAGATCCTATGATTTCATTCTTGTAAATTTTTCTGTGCTAACTTCTTGCCAGAAATCAGACCGTCTCCTTGATGATTATTAACTCATCCAGTTACTTGACTTTGATACAACGCAATTACTGGAGCAATGATCATCTATGTAGCACCGACACGGACACGTGACACGTGACACGACACGACACGACACGCCGACACGTCATTTCTTAAAAATAGAGAATTTCGACACGTTATATATTAAATATATTTTTATATATAAATACATAAATAAAAAGAAATAGCCTAGAATTAATTTACACGGAAAATATTAAATAATATTATTCATTATTTTAATTTGTTACAATAATACATAAAACTTAGAGGAAAAAAACATTGTTTAAAGAAAAATGCTAAAATGATATTTTTAAATTTATTTATTTATCATGTATAGCCTTTTTTTATTACTTCTTTCATAGTAAAAGACTTTTTAAAAAACTAAAACAATTATAAAAAACAAAACTAAAATAAAAAAATTGACCCATGCGTGTTTATTTATAGCAATTTTATTACTTTTTTATTACTTTTTTATTACTTTTTTGTTTATATTTATATTTTGATCTCTCAAGTATTAGAAATTTTTAAAATTGACCCCGTGCATGTCGGAATCGTCTGTCGGAATTCTGGACTCGCGTGTCGGAGAGAGTTGACCACGTGTCGGATTTTTCGACACTCGTTGACCGCGTGTCGGGACGTGTCGGAGCGTGTCGGACACGTGTCGGAGTGTCGGACACGACACAAAGGCTTCCGGAGAGTGTCCGTGCTACATAGATAATCATATCCACTCTATAAAGACGTAGTGGGTATAATTTTTAATACATAGGCAGAACTAACTTCCTCTGCATTTCTCAATACATTTTAACTTGTTCTGGCTTACATAACCTATAGATTGAACTAACTTCCTCCATAACTTTCAACGCAATCAGACTTGGTTTTGCTTTAAATGCATATTCACAGATATTGTCAGGAAACACTACAATTGGGCATGCAACCCTTCAAAGCCGAGGACTAAACTTTAATGGATATCTCTTTTGGATATCAGTTGGTGCCTTATTGGGATTTACCTTACTGTTCAACATCGGTTTCACTTTGGCCTTAAGTTTCTTGAAGCGTAAGTTTGTCATTTGGGGCATCTAGACTTCACTTTTTGGAGCATTAGTGCCCAGGATGTTCATGAAATCACTTTAAAACTTACAGCTCCGGGATCATCACGTGCTATTATTTCACGTGAGAAATACTTGCATAGCTGTGAAACTGAAGATTCTCATGCCTGCATAAAGCATGAAGAGCCAAAGAAAGTTTCAACTGGACCTATGCAATCAGAAAAAGGTCAAGTCCTTAAGTCTCCCTTGCACAATTATAATCACACAATAATTAGGTTCAATGTTCCTTTAATTATTATTAAAATTGGCTTTTTTACTGCACAAACAGGCAGGATGGTTTTACCTTTCACACCATTGACGCTTGTATTTAAAGATGTGAAATACTACATAGACACCCCTGCGGTAACTATTAGAACTTATTTTTCATCCTGAAGTTGCAAGATGGAGCCTTCTAAATCCAATGAATGATGTCGTCTCTTTCTCACTACATTTCCTTTTTTCGGTTCTTAGGAAATGAGAGAACGAGGATTCGCACAGAAAAGACTGCAACTTCTGTCTAATTTCACAGGTGCATTCAGGCCTGGTGTTCTTACGGCATTGATGGGTGTGAGCGGAGCTGGCAAAACCACTCTTATGGATGTCCTTTGTGGGAGAAAAACTACCGGGTATATTGAAGGAGAAATAAAAGTTGGTGGTTATCCCAAAATACAAGAAACATTTGCAAGAATCTTTGGTTATTGTGAGCAAATGGACATACATTCCCCACAAATCACTGTGAAAGAGTCTGTCATATTTTCTGCTTGGCTTCGTTTAGATCCTCAGATTGACTCCAAACATAAAACAGTAAGATTACACTCCTGGCATTGATAATTTGCTTTTGTTCGGCAATTATCAGATCAATCATGAACTGCATGTGCAGGAATTTGTCAATGAAGTCCTGGAGACAATCGAGCTTGATGAAATAAAAGATTTGTTAGTGGGCGTACCTGGTGTTAGTGGTCTATCCACAGAGCAACGGAAAAGACTCACGATCGCTGTAGAACTTGTTGCAAATCCTTCCATAATCTTTATGGATGAGCCTACAACAGGACTTGATGCTAGAGCCGCAGCGATTGTCATGCGAGCAGTGAAGAATGTAGCTGATACTGGAAGAACCATAGTTTGCACCATCCACCAACCCAGCATTGACATATTTGAGTCTTTTGATGAGGTAAAGTGTATATATTGTTAGGTGGAGGGAGACTAATGATTATAAAGAGCATTTATAATCTGTTGTCGATCAACAGTTGGCTTTCTTTCCAGCATGCTAAAACTGTTAGATGAATGGTTTGCAGATGGATCACAAGAGAAGATAATAGGGAAGATTTACTCACTTTGAAAGGAATCTTTTTTTTATTTCTTTCTGATTGAATGAAATGTTAAGACATGCCAATGTTTGCTGGTAATTTCTTGTGCAAAGCTTTTTAGTGCTTCTGATAAATTTTGGAAGGCCTAATCTCTCTCTCTCTCTCTCTCTCTCTCTCTCCTCTGAGCAGTTGGTTTTATTAAAAACTGGTGGACGGCTGATTTACTCAGGGCCCTTGGGACATAACTCGACCAAGATTATAGAATACTTTGAGGTCAGTTTTTTGCGAAAACATGCAGATCTGAAAATTTCTTCCCTTCCTCGTTATTTGACCACATAATTCTTATTAATTTTAACTGATGATAAATTAATATCTTCAGTAACTAACTTCTGTTCCACAGGGTATTCCGGGGGTGCCAAAGATTAAGAGCAACTACAATCCGGCTACATGGATGCTAGAGGTGACTTCTACCTCAGCTGAAGCTGAACTTGGCATTGATTTTGCTCTAATGTACAGAGACTCGGCAATATTTCAGTAAGTTCATCCTCTGCTACTCTTGAGTGCCCAACAAAAGTGTGAGTGCTTGACAATTGTTTGAGATGGTCCATTATAATAGGGTACTTTGAAGTTATCCTGCCTTTTTCTATCATAATCAAAATACAGCAATGGTTTCTTTAATCTTGTCCTTCAGCCTGTATAAGCTCCTGGAGTCTTAAGATTTCAAATTGAGGGAGTCAATAAGCCATATACATGATAAACCCACAGCTTTAACTACCGTATCTTTACCTTAATTTCCTCGGTGTTCAGTTGTCTTCAGAGTTAACTGGTGTTCCTGCTCTGATCTCCTCTTGGTTAACAGATGTGCAGTTTGACCAATCTGTTGACAAAATCCACTTTATAACAACCATGTGTTGTTTTTGCTTCAGGACCAACAAAGAGCTTGTAAAGCAGTTGAGCAATCCACCTATTGGTACTACTGACTTGCACTTCTCCTCCCGATTCTCACAGAACTGGTGGGGACAATTCAAATCATGTCTCTGGAAGCAGTACTTGTCCTATTGGAGAAGTCCTGCTTACAACTTGAGGCGTACCTTCTCCACATTTGCGGCATCCTTTTTCTTTGGGGTACTGTTCTGGAATCAAGGGAAGGAACTGTGAGTAACCATCCCTCTCCGTTAATTTGGTACTTGAGTCTGCTGGAGTTGTGGGGCACAAACTTATTGAGATGATCTAAGATCTAGATCTGGCTAACTGAATGAACGCTTCTCTGATCCGGTTTGTATCTAATATTTAACGTAGAAGAACTAAAAACAAAGTACACAATTGCTGTGTCTTTTCTCTTCGGGTTACTGTTCTGGAATCAAGGGAAGAAACTGTGAGTAACTATCCCTCTCAGTCAATTTGAGACTTGAGTCTGCTCGAGTTTTGGAGCAGGAGCTTATTGAGATGATCTTAAGTCTGCATCTGGCTAATTGAATGAACACTTCTTTGATCTTGTTAGTATCTAGTCTTCAACAAGGAAGAAGAACTAAAAACAAAGGGTATACCTTCTAGGTTTCAAGCGTTTGGCTGGGTTTTCCAATTATCAAACTTTGCAATGATTGGCACAATTAGCTACCACATATTCAGTCATAAATTATCGTGTGAATTTCTTTGACCTGTTATGATGAAGAAACCGGTGCTTCTCCTGACCCCATTTATTCTCATTGCTAGAAACAACCAGCAGAACTTATTCAATGTGTTGGGTGCGATGTATATAGCCGTGCTCTTCTTGGGCATAAACAACTGCTCATCAGTACTACACTATGTTGCCACAGAACGGACCGTCATGTACCGTGAGAGATTTGCAGGGATGTACTCTTCATTGGCTTTTTCACTAGCACAGGTAAAGAACTCTCGGAAGCTGATTGAGTTATTTCCCGTAGTAGTTAATCTAGTTCAACTGAATGATCCAAGTTCTTAACATGTTTTAAGACACATAAGAACATGTAAAACAGTTTACTAAGACTATAGTACTATGCTGTTTAGACAGGTTGTTGTTGAGATACCATATATACTAGTTCAAGCAATTTTATTTGTGATCATCACCTATCCGATGATTGGTTATTTCGGGTCAGCAGACAAGATCTTCTGGTACTTCTATGTCATGTTCTGCTCACTGCTATCATTCAATTACATCGGAATGCTTCTCGTGTCCGTGACACCAAATGTCATGGTGGCTGCAATTCTACAATCTGCCTTCTACGCAAATTTTAATCTTTTTGCTGGGTTTTTGATCCCAAAACCGGTAAGCTATCCGTGTCATTTACCACAGTTTGATCTAAACTTTTTATGTTCTTGACTCTTTCCACAAACATTTTGTCCATGTTCTTTTCTTTGTATATGTAGAGCACCTAAATATGAAGTTTATGAATCTTGCCAGATTTAGATATCTTATGCATGTATCAACAACAACTAAAAACTATTCCTTCCATCTCAAAACTAAGTGCTTGGCAAATTAATAGTGCTTCATTGTCATTGTTGCAGAAAATTCCAAAATGGTGGATCTGGTTGTACTATGTGTGTCCAACATCATGGGCACTTAATGGTATGATGACTTCGCAGTATGGAGATATCGATAAGGAAATTGAGGCATTTGGAGAAACCAAAATTGTGACGGCCTTCTTGAAAGATTATTTTGGGTTTCACCATGATCAATTGTATGTTGTGGCCATTGTCCTCGCTGCCTTTCCCATTGTTCTAGCAACTCTTTTCACAAACTGTATAGGGCACTTGAACTACCAGAGAAGGTGACACCATAATTCTCTGTTAGTATCAGAGTGTAAATTAAGTTGTACAATCTTCATAACTATCCTAATAAGTGAATTGTGACAATGAAGTGTCTGCATTCAAATGGTTAGTATTCTGGATTTAAAAGTGTACTAGTTTCAGTACAGCATGAGTTTAGAGGAGGATTCAGTGCTAGACAGTATAAAGGACAATCTCATGTGAAATTTCTCCAAGTTCTTGGAACTCTATCTTCTTGCCAATTTGCGATGATGGAGTGTGGAAGCGCATCTCTCAACTTCAGCCCATTTTAGGTCTCTAAGTGTCGTACAACAGAAGCACTTCTCCCAATCTCAAGCTTAGAGAAATGAAAGGACTGCATCTTCGAACATCATTTTCATGCCAAACACCCTTGTCTTTGTGATAAAAAAGAGTCCGAATCTATCACATACAAAATCAAAACTAACTAAAGCAACTACTTGTCCGAGGATGACAAGAAAATCTTGAGTAATCTCTAGTAACAAAAAAGGCTACCTTTTGCCATTGTTTAAGTAACATTTGGTTATAAATAACAGATATTCAAAGGCTGAACATCCAATTCAGGGAATTACAAGACACTCTGAGGGTAAAACTTAGAGCACAATGAGATGCAGAAACTGGTTGTTTCCAACACAGTCAAGAAAAAATCCAAGTAGAACAGACCAAAAATGGGATGTGAAAAAACTTTCTCAGCACTCTCAGGCAACACCACATCCACAGATAGTGGCACACAAATTTACCAGGTTTGAAGCAGTAGAATCTGCAAAGCGATGATGATGAACTTAGAAAGAAAATAACAAAAGGGGCCTTACGGTGTCATCTCCAGAAAACAGAAGACCGTTCATCATTAGATGTTCAATCATAGTTAAAACTGCCTATCGGGCAACTGTGCCACACTCTCATCACTCCAATTGGGCTGCACTTGTTAATCAGTTTGAAGTATTCATAATCTGTAAATTACAAATGTCATGGACAATCAAATCAAAGCTAATTTTGCTGCAAATGAACTACACTCTACATTTCTATTTTCTCTCCGTTCCTTTTTTGGCAACTGCTGCACTACACTTCATTATAGAGGTACATGTTTTCTAATTACAGTTGCACTGAAAATTTCATGGGGAGACAAAGAACCTTTACTACTCATTTGTTTCCTCCTCAGCTTTTCAATGCAATTGCTGCAAATTGTCTCTCCAATGACTCCAGTTTTTCTCCTTTTGCCGTCAAATCTTCTTGTAACATCCCATCAACTTTAGTTTCACCTGAAAAGAAAAGGTGGCTAGGTTTTTTTGTTAATAATTTTCCATTATTTCCTAAAGTAAGAAAATGACTCCTAGAGAGTTTCATGTGCATAAGCTTTCGACCTTTTTGTTGAAGATGACGTCAATTGTGTTAGCTACACATTGGTGCACTGAAAAGATTCATTCATTGAACTAAAGTTGTTCATAAAAAGAACCTTATCTCTCTCTCTCTCTCTCTCTCTCTCTCTCTCTCTACAGATCCCGTAAATGTTCAATGGTAGACCCGGTGGACCCGGATATTGAAGACCCAAGAACTCCGATGTACTTAGAGGAAGGCTCCAATGTTAGTGAGGAGGTGGAGGAAAAGGATCTATAGTTTTATAAACTCCCCTAATTTGCAGATGTCATGACCTACCCTCGGGAGGAGAGAATAGGTTTAGGGGTATTGCCTAAAGGACAGTCCTAAGACCCATTATTAGGCGCGGGCTCTCCCAAGCCTATACTCCGCGTGACTTTAGGATATTCTTAAGAAATTTTGCACAAAAAGAGTCGCTATTAGCCTATTGGGGTCGGCTAGAAACCAAGTGAGACATAAAAGTATACCTTACTTCCTACGCAATCAGATAATCTAGGGTCGGGGACTTGATTACACTAATTGACCAATTAGTGCATTTTCAGTACCTATTCTTGTTCATTTTAACAAAATGATTTTTGTCAAGCAGTTTGGATTGATTTTACTTATCCACTAACATATAAAGTGATTATACGGGTGTGCAATTGTTAAACCAACAATCATAGCTAACAATGTTCTAATTGCCATAAGACTACACACATACCATTAAACATAATGAGATATGCAAACTAAACATGCGATATAATCAACATACGAGCAAATAAATGCATAATTACACTTAAAACGGAAATATATATCAATTTCCAACCAACCCAACAATTTTGGATTTTTAGAAATTTTTTAAAAGAAATTATTATTTTTTTTTTTTCGGGCTGAACCGGGTTAGGTCCGGTCTAGCCCGGTCGGGTTTGACCGGATCGACCTTGGTCTGGCTCAATCGGATCAAGCTCAACCCTGTAGGGCAAGGCCCACACGATTTTTTTTTTCAAAAAAAAAAAAAGAGAATTCTCAGCCCAAAGCCCATTTTCAATTTTCTAGCCCATTTGAGGGTCAATTTTTAACTTCTATTTCCAACTCAACCTAAATAGCCCACGGAATAAAAAAATCAGCCAAAAACGAAGCCCATTTCTCTTATCCTATTTTTTTTAATCTTATTGTGCTTTCTTTTCTCTATTTTTTTTTCTTCTGCCCCTTTTTCAGTTCGTCTTCTTCAATCCCTCTTCTCCCGCAGCTGTGACACGCTGAGGCTCTTGCCGCTCCCTCGCCGGATCGACGCCGACTACTCTGTAAGTGTCGACCGCCCCAAGGAAAGTCAACGGACCACTGCCGCCCACCGATCATCCCTCTTGACCGGTGCCGACCCCCATTGGCTACCTATTCCGGCGACCACTAACTTATTTCCGACGGAACGAGTCATCGATTTAAATACATGCCAATATCTCGTGCAAACCGTTCGAAAACACAATGAATACAGGCAAAGCAACAAGGATTCAGCAAGCACAGGGGCAAAAATGAGTGGGTCTGACGTTAAAACACAAGTTGCTCTTCGATTTTCTTTGAGGAATTTTGTTGAACACGTGGTCTGCACTACTGAACTCGAAGGATTCCGGCTCAACCGAGCACTGAACACGCTTCAGGGGTCTTGGAATATAACGTAAGAAGAACGTGGGAGCAAAGCACAAAGGCGACGTGGGCCAGAGCTCATGCGAACAAGTCAACCGCGAGCTCCGGCCTGGCGTTTGCCAAAAATGGGACCACGGGGTTCAGGGGACCTACCTTGTCCGGGGAAGGGTTACAACGGACAACGGCGAGCGGACGGGCCTCTGGTGACGGCTAGCTACTAGCTTGAGCTCTCTGCCTTTGGTTCGGTCTCTCCCCTTCGAATTCTCTCCCTGCCTCTCTCTCTCTCTCTCTCTCCAATTTTCACTTGTTCTGTTTGTTTTGCCTCCTGAGGTTCTGGTGGAGTTGGAGGCAGTCGACACCTCCAGCGACGATCGACCACAATGATCGACAGCCCAAGGGGGTCTTCTCCTCCTCTCCTTCCCTTCGTGTTTTTCTTTGTGCTTTGTGTGTTCCCTCTTGCTTGCTCTCGGCTTCGTGTTTTTTTTTTTTTTTTTTTTTTTTTTTTTTTTGGTGCCGATTTTTGTTTTTGTTCTCTGTCCTCTCCTCCGGTTTTATGCTCGGTCAGCAAGTGTGCATGGACTTTGCAGGTGCCAGCTTGCCGGCCGGACTGCCTCCCGACTCGCGGATCACGCCGCTCGCTTGCCACCAATCCCCCTGCTCTCTACTGCCGCTCATCCTCTCTATTCTCTGCAGGTTTTGCAAGTCTTTGATCGAAGACCAGCAGGAGGGAAGAAGGAAGGGCTGGGTCGGGCCAAGGTTGAATCCGGCCCGACCCGACCATTTTTCATTTTTTTTCTTAATAATAATTTTGTGACTAATTCCTAATCTTTAATGCTATTTTAAATTAACTAATTTAGGTGAAATTTAGGTGTCAACAGCAAACGTTGTGTTCTTTTTTATAGAGTGGTTTTGTAATGACACGGCTTGCTATGTATCTGTGCGTGTGTGTATAAGCATGTTGTGATTTGCAGTTCGAAAAATTATGGCCCTACTTTTCTAACCTATCTTGTTATTGTCTAGGGATTACGTGACAGCCTGAATTTTCAGATTTCATTTTCGATTAAATAAATTGGGCCTTTCATTGACGTGCCGATAGTGCTATTTTCTGAGCTAATCACTCACGAGATAACTAGATTATCTGGGAAAGCAATAAATGAATCTAAATGCAATGGACTTGAGAATTCAATCAGGAATCGACTGTTCGACCGTGTTGATCTGCAAAGGTCATTACGGCACCGTAAAAAATCGATCAGAGACTAGAGATAGGTCGATTCATAAGATATGTGATTAGTGCGTGGGTGATTCCACCTAATTGCAAAATTCTCGTCGATCGATACTAGACTGATTTTTCTGTCATTTCTGTATCTGGTGTCTGTAATTGAAATCTCGCAATTTTCACGACAACCGAGGGTCACCAATGTGTCGAAGATGTACATCGTGACTCGAGATAAATCGATCACGGGTTAATTGCACCAAAAATTCATAAAAGTTACCCAGTAGATTAGGTCACACTAAAATTGCATTTGAGTGAAATTAACTATGAATTTGAACCCGATTTCAAATTTTGAAAGTTCTGTCGTGTCACGATCTATTTTAGGAACATCAACTCATCCTCCGAAAAATTTTCAGAAATTTCGGGGCTTTTACAGAAAATCTCGATTCGGACGTTGCGGATAAATAACATAAATTCATATGGGGCTAAGTCGATGGAAATTTGGATTTCCAAGCTGAGCGTTTTAGTGTCGGGGACTTGCAGAAAATTGTATGGGATTTTTTTTCATCAAAATTGGACTTCGATTTGCAAAAATGTTGAATAAATTGAGGCCAAGAAAGTGAAATTTGGATCCTAGAAAGAGGGCTGGAATTTTGGCTTCAATTTGATTAATTGTGGAAATTTCTTGATGGAAAGTAAATGGGAGACGTGAGGATAGGTATGAAGGCTTAGGTGGGAACCATGCATTTATTTTTAGATATTTTCTCTTGACCTTAAGCCCTCATTTTTGGCCAATCTCCTAGTGCACGCTTCAGCCCTTCTCCTTCTTCGCGCGAGCTCATCCTTCACCGAAGACTCAGCTGTTCGGCCTTTTCTTCTTTCATTTTTCTTCTTCACAAAACCACCAAAACCCCAGCTCGCAGCCGCATCCCCACAGATCGACCAAGCTGCATGCCACACGTCCGTTTTCTCCATTTTCTTTGGTCAATCTTCAGCGAGCGAAGCCCCCAAACGTTGGCGCAAATCTCCACCGTCCTCCTTCCGTCTCCATCGATCAAGACCACCAGCAGAACGCCTCCACCAAGCTGTCTTTTGCTGCCAAGTTCGGTCAACTAGTGGAGTCTCTACACCGGTTGGTTGACCCAGCAAAGCCACCGAGCAAATCCACCGAATCAACCTCTTCATCCACGCGGCAGTCCATCACCACCGAAGTCCCTTTGCTCGATTTCTTCAGCCCATTAACGCCGTGGATTTCATCCGCTCGAAGACTCCACCGCAAGCTGCAGCTGTGTCACCGTCCATGTATCATACATATTCGGTCAATCCTCGCCAGCGTAATCCCCATCTTTGACCACAAATCTCCACCGCTTCAGTCTTCCTCTGCTTTCATCGCCAGTAGCTGCTTTCCCTCGTACGCCAGCGAATTTTGGCCCAGCAGTTGGGCCCGTGTCTTCAGCCCGTGAATTACAGCTTCTTCAGCTCGTGGACTTTGCTGCTTCCTTCGCAGGCCGCACCAGCACACGTTGCTGCTGCCAGGCGTCCCCAGCGTGGTCTTCTCCAGCAACGAATCCTCGGCCCAGCAGCAGCCCACGTGAGTTCAGCCGCAAGCCCATTAGAAGCCTGCTCAATTCTGCCCATCTGCAGAGGCATTGTAGCCCAACTCAGCCCAGTTCGCAATTGTTTTCAACAGCCCATCTTCAGCAGTCCAGCCCAGCAAGTTTAGCGGGCCCAGTCCAACTTGGGTCCAGCCGAAAATCAAGAATAAACCTCAGCTTGGGCTGAGATTTATTGGGCCGGTTCTAGGCCCGGTATGAGCTCCGTCGACGCTGCCTCAATTCAAGTTTCGGTCGCCGTCATGCCGTCGTCGCGGTGAACTAGTTTCCGTAATTA
The DNA here is from genome assembly GCA_017140615.1 of Eucalyptus cladocalyx. NCBI lineage: Eukaryota > Viridiplantae > Streptophyta > Magnoliopsida > Myrtales > Myrtaceae > Eucalyptus > Eucalyptus cladocalyx. The sequence continues at coordinate 23,446,535 of CM029517.1, forward strand.
ACCGGTGAGTCTATTCACTAAACTTTTCTTAGTATGCTAATGACATCTAAGGGGTGTTTAGATTTATTTAATTAGGAATTAGGTGGTTAGTTAGATTAATTTAGTGTTTTAATTATACAATTATGCATGTTAAGTGGTTAGATTAGATTAACTAAGGCCTAGATAAATTGTGTTAATTATCTAGAAGGGTTCAGGAATTTTTTGGGTCTGCATTAGTATTTAATTTAGTGATTTTGGCCTAGGTTGGCATTTTAGTATTCAAATTGATTTATTTAATTAATTTTAGAAATTAATTAATTATTAAATATTTTCCGAAAATTAGACCGGGGTAATCGGTGATCGGAATTTTGTGCTGATTGTAATGGTGTGGTTAAATTATGCAATTGAGTGTTAATTTGTACAAATTGAGTGCCGATTGGAAATTTGGTCAATTACTTTAAAATTTATGAATTTTGATATTTATTCAGAAAATCCTGGGTGTCGGATTTTAACACCGAAAACGGATTTTAAGTACTATATCAAATAGTGAGGTTTGAAAAAGAAAGGTATCGGTTTTTTGGTTCGAATTAACCGTTTACCCACACATGACTATTTTTTGGGATGTTTTTAATATGAAGAAAATAGGCTAGGATCACTATTTTAATTCAGGCATTTATGTACAATGCACAGTGTCCTAGGCCGAGGTTGAGTGGTCATGTGTTGATTAAAGTGAACCTGTACTAGCGTTTACGCCGGATGTTACTAAATCCTACTTTCGGGTTACTCATGCATTATGATAGCGAGTCACAGTAGATTCTGGACTTAAGCTCCTTCATGATAGCCATCAATGTGATGTAGCCATGCTCTATAGGGAAGAGACGATGCCTAACGATGCCTAACTATGTCAGTAGACTGCCAAACATGGATGTCGATAGTGCCTTGAGTGGCTCAATTAACAATTGGAATGCATGATTGTCTGAGTTTGATGCGCCTGATTATGAGATAAAATCATGTGGTATGGTATGAGTCATGTCATAATGGTTTGGTCTTATAATCGGAACCTTTATGATTAAATGAGTTGTTGAGACATTCCAATTGTTATGTGCATTGATTATATGCAATGTGATATGAACTGTGCTGACGTGCAGAAAGAAATTGGGGCGAGGTAAGTCCTCTGTGCTAATTGTGTGATTGTGGGTTAGGACGCTTCTGGGCATATTTCCCTCATAATCAGGGTTTAAAGCATGGACTTGCTGAGACATTGTCTTACTAATTATTTTATAACCATTTTCAGGGTCGTCAAGTGGAGGACCTGGAGCTGAGAGAAGGTGATCAGAAGTATAGGTCAGTTCAGATCGTTTCTTTTTGAAAAGCCAGTCATTGTCATCTTTTGGTCATAGACCTAGTACATGACTCTATGTGATTATAAAAGTATGTTTGTTTGTGAATATGTTGTCATGCTTTTCTATTTTCGAGATGATTATTGTTAGGGATTTATTATTCGCTTCCGCATGTGCAATAAAACAAAAAGGGTTGGCGACTTGTCCTGGGAAGTCGCAAATTTTATCGACCAGAGAGGGATGGGCGCGCAATCGAGAATCGGGGTGTGACAGATTATTTATTTGCTTCCATATGCGTATTAAAAACTGAATGAGTCAACGATACATCCTAGGATGTCGCTATTTAATCGACCATGGAGGGATGGGCACGTACTTAGAGGATCGAGGCGTGACAACAATCGGATACTTTGGTGTTGTTCGGTAGCTAAGTCCATTGAATTTGATCAAATTTGATTTCGAAGAGGCTTGATTATAAAATTTGTGAAAGTATGATGGTTTGGTTAAAAAAATAAAAATAAGAGAGACTTGATAAAATGTCATCTACATTAGCTGAATCTGTGCACAACTTCCATGTGAGCAACCACATACTTTGGTGTCATTCGGCAGCTAAGTCCATTGAATTTGGTCAAATTTGATTTTGAAGAGGTTTGATTATAAAATTTGTGAAAGTATGATGGTTTGGTTAAAAAAATAAAAATAAGAGAGACTTGACAAAAAAAAAAAAAGTGTGGAAATACTATGATAGAAAAATATATTTTTTCTGTATTATTCAGAAATAACATTTGGGGTAAGAAATTGGAGAGAAAATTTTTATTTCAATTCTAAATCTGTTATAAGGATTTCATTTTAGTTCCAAATCTTTCAATTAATTCATTGTAGTCATAAAATTTTGCTTGAAAAGGCAATCAAGTACTGTTGCCAATTCTAGCCTGAAACTGCAAATGCGGGCCCTTGAGTCATCATTCTCCATCCAACGCAGTAGGACTGACAATCTGAGTGGACAAACTCCATCGCAACAATCCCCTTTTTATTTTATTTTTTTCCCTCGATTTTTATTTCTTTCTCTAATTTTCCTCTTCCCGTTTCACCACCCACTCCAGGTCGCAACCTCGGCCGCACGACATGGACACACCACCTCCGTTGGACTCTCTCTTAGCGAGCGCAATGCTCCTCCTCCAGGTTCGTTGAGCTTGTGGCCGTGGAGAAGAAAAGGTGGCTAGATTTTGTTAATACTTTTCAAGAATTTTCTCTAGTATACAAATGACCTTAGAGATAGTTTCATGTGCTTTGCATCTGCTTTCGACCTTTGTATGGAAGATGATGTCTATTATGTTTGCTACAGTGGTTATGATCTTTGTGGTTCACTGAAAAGAATCATTTATTAAACCTTGCATTACCCTTGAATCTGAATTTTTGTTCATACGGAAAACCTACTCTCTCTCTCTCTCTCTCTCTCTAGATATGTAACTTCTTTGAAGTAGGTTATTGCTTTCAATTTGCCTTTTAATTACTCATTGATCCGAACCTTATGTTTAAAGTTCAACCAAGATTATCTTAGAAAGGAAGGAGCTATATGAGGGTGGCTTACCAGAGATATAGCACATTTGACGTGAGCAACTAACCAGCATTCTCCACAACAGTAAACCCACAAGTCCGGGTTCCTTTTTCATTCCCAAATGTCGCATGAGTATTCACCTGAATCATCGTTAATAGAGGACTTGCAAATCGAATTCACATTCCATGCAACAGAAGCTAGAGGCAAAAGTCATTAGGAATGCATGATATGTATCTATAAAAGTGATTAATGATAACCGGGGTATAGATAAAAATATAATTACAGAAAAACACTGCAATATATGTTACTTACATGATAATATAGTGTGCTTGCTGCTTCCAAATTGATTGTAGTGTGCAATTCTAGAGTTGGTGAATATAAGAAGAGTTGACTTTCGATGTTCTCTTTTTTGATATTTTGATCATCTATGGTTCAATATGAATAGAAGATTATCTTGAATTCAACTCCAAAATATGAAGAGTTCAATAAAATCATCTCAACAGTGTTTTGTGGCAATTCGGTTTCGTCGCCATCAAATCTGCAGCATTGTGCATCGTGTGTATTATGCCTACTGCAGAAGAAGTGTGTCAAGTGATGGTACGTTCGGAATAGTGTTTTGTTCTCTGGAAATGCGTAATATTCTAATAAGAGATTGTGTCATCTTATTACTCAGAATGAAACCAAACAAGCTATCCTAGGTTATTATGGGCCCTCACTTGGCCTAAAAATATGACAAGTGTTCGTCCTCGAATCACACGTCCATATGAATCGCTTTATAATGTTTTATAATATATTTATAATGCCATACCGAGAGAGAAGCTCATGACGTCCATTTCAGAACGTCGCGTTTCATTCGGTGGTTGGCCGTTCAACGCCACCAACTCACAGGATTTTATATAGGCGTAAAGGCCGGCCTAGTTCGACCAAAAAAAAAAACGCCGGCCTGGGGGTGCTGGCTTGTGATTAGTTTTAGGCACCTGGCTGAGGATTCAAAGTACCTATGCCACTTTTTTTTTTTTTGGCAGCATCGTTTGTCAATTTGATTTTTCCCATCTTTGTCATTTTTTTTTCCACAGAAATTTTCTCTTTTTCCGTTTATTCCCAAACGAAAGTAAGGTCTTTTTTTGGTCAGAAAAGGTAAGATCTTATTCAGCTTAGTTTTTCCTCTCTTTGGTTTTTTAGTCTAACTAATGACATTATTTTCATTTTCAACTTATCTTTTGAGCTTAGAAATGTACTCTCTTTTTTTTCAAATCAATCTATTAATGTATAATTTTTGAGTTGATTATAGGAAAAATTACAATTTTGGGCCCCGTACTTTCAAGGCTATCTTATTAAATCCTTGTACTTTTAATATGTCTAGTCAAATAATAGTTTTACAAATTTTTCTAATCAAGTTCCGCCTGCATAAAATTTGGCTAAACAACTTTATAAGATGACATGGAGAAAACCTTTCCAATGTGAACATCCACATTTGTTTAATTGTAACCACATTATACTCTGATGATGTCATCTACATTAGTTGAATTTGTGCACAAACGTCCATGTGAGCAACTGCATATTTTGGTGTCGTTCGGCAGCTAAGTCCATTGAATTTGGTCAAATTTGATTTCAAAGAGGCTTGATTATAAAATTTGTGAAAGAATGATGGTTTTGGTTAAAAAAATAAAAATAAGAGACTTGAAAAAAAAAGTGTGGAAGTACTATGATAGAAGAAGATATTTTTCTTTATTATTCGGAAATCACATTTGAGGTAAGAAATTGTTGAGAAAATTGTCATTTCAATCCTAAATCTATTATCAGGATTTCATTTTAGTTCCCAATGTTTCAACTAATTCATTGTAGTCATAAAATTTTGCTTGAAAAGGCAATCAAGTACTGTTGCCCAATTCTAGCCTGAAATTGCTAATGCGGGCCCTTGAGTCATCATTCTCCATCCAACAGAGTAGGACTGACAATCTGAGTGGACAAACTCCATCGCAAAAATCCCCTTTTTCTTTTTCTTTTTTAATTTTTTTCCCTCGATTTTTATTTCTTTCTCTATCTTTCCTCTTCCCGTTTCACCCCCCACTCCAGGTCGCAACCTCGGCCACAAGACATGGACACACCACCGCCGTTGGACTCTCTCTCTCAGCGAGCTCAATGCTCCTCCTCCATGTTCACTGAGCTTGTGGCCGTGGAGATCCCAACGAGCTTGATGGCCATGGGCCGAGCCTCTAGATTTCCATACCCGTCGATCTTTTAGCCATCGAGAGTGAGAGCGAGATGACTCGGTTGGTTCTGTAACATCCCGGGCCCCACTATGTGGTATTGTCCACTTTGGGTCACCCGCCCTGACACGGATGAACCGTCATCCCAGCCACGGTCTTTTCCCTTACGGCTTTAAAACGCGTTACACAGATTAGAGAGACTCAAGCCTTATAAGCTAACCAAGACCTCCCTCCCTAGGCGATGTGGGACAAAAGAGGAGGTTGTCACACTCTCCACCTCTTAACAGAACAGCGTCCTCGCTGTGGCCCCACGGGCGTCAGAACAACATTCGAGCTATGGTCCCACACGTGGTTAGAAGTCGGCTCTGATACCACTTGTAACATCCCAGGCTTGGGTCCCTCTAATCTGTGTAACGTGTTTTAAAGCCGTGAGGGAAAAAACCGTGGCTGGGATGGCGGTTCGTCCGCACCAATGCGGGTGACCCAAAGCGGACAATATTACACAGTGGGGCCCGGGATGTTACAAGTGGTATCAGAGCCGACTCCCAACCGCGTGTGGGACCACAGCTCGAATGCTGTTCTGACGCCCGTGGGGGCCACAGCGAGAACGTTGTTCTATTAAGAGGTGGAGAGTGTGACAGCCTCTTCTCTTGTCCCACATCGCCTAGGGAGGGAGGTCTTGGTTAGCTTATAAGGCTTGGGTCCCTCTAATCTGTGTAACGCATTTTAAAGTCGTGAGGGAAAAGACCGTGGCTGGGATGGCGGTTCGTCCGCGCCAGGGCGGGTGACCCAAAGTGGACAATATTACACAGTGGGGCTCGGGATGTTACAGGTTCAAAGGCTCAAAAGAAAGAAACCGATTTGGCGGAACAAAATTGAGCAATTACCTTTTGATCTGTGTTGCCAAAGCCAGCAAAATCTGACCTCAGCAAGCGATGGCAACTTTAATGGCGAACATGAGATTAAACAAACGAGAAAATAAAATGCAAATAATGACATAAACATCACTGACCATTGAATAAATTGTTTGGCAATAACACATAAGATGATCGACAATGTCTATACAATTACATTAGCAATTTCAGGAGAGATTTCGCAAGGAGGATTTGATTGCATTTATATTAAAAAATTTACTATTATATTGAATCATATGAAAAAGTGTAGGACTGAACTAAAATATGTATGATAATTTTAGAACTAAAATAGCAATAAATTGAATTATAAAGCACCATTAGGTGGGCTTCAAGAAGCACAATCATATTTGATCTGTTTGGACTCATAAAATCTCGAAGTCATGACTGTTTGGCATCCTTATATTCCTGGACTCCCTAGACAAGACCTCGATTGTAAATATTGTGCCGCTTGCTTTTGGAATTTAATAAGTGATGCACCGTGTATGCACCGTGTAATCGGACTCAAATTTCGACCAAAAAAAAAAAAAATTGGGCTCAAATCAATAAATATGTTTCCCCCTATCTATCCTCTCTATATAACCGGCGGTTGTGCCTAGCTATTCTTAGATGCCGCATTCTACCATCTAATGCCACTGCCTTAGCCTTAAAGTCTCTAAGTTTGTTATTTGTTATGTTGTGGATTGAATTCGTGACTCTTGTTTAATTGGTGTTTGGTGAAAATAGGGGCGCGAGTTAATACTTGTGGAATGAATCTGTGGCGTAGAGGCACAACCGCAATTAACTTCATAGAGGCGCACAGGCACAGCCCCACATCGATGTGGAACAAACTTGATCCTCTGTGCATATGAAGGTTATTAGTCTGTGATGCAATTTTGGGAATAATTCACACTGATTGAAACACATTGATACTTGTGTTCTTCATTCCTATATTCACTTTTTTCCCAAGAAACTTAATGAACAAGTCAAAGTTACTAATTCATTCTGAATTGTCTTTGTTTTCTTTAGCTTGGTCTATTATTTGGGGAAGTGTTGCCTATTTCACAAAGGGAAGAGAAGAGATGTAAGAGGTGACAGAGACGCATGAAACCTTTACCAGCCAGAACTACTTAGTGGTTTCATGATTTGATTTGATAGAGAGAATGCAAGCTACTAGAATATGGAGGCTATTAATTGAGAAGGCAAAGTACATGTACCCAAAACTAGGATTTTGACAGATAAACGAAAACTCTCTTACTAATTAAGTACGTGTACATGAATTTCTTTTGTTTTCTTTAGCTTGGTCTATTTTTTGGGGAAGTATTGCCTATTTCACAAAGTGAATAGAAGAGATGAAAGAGGTGACAGACAAGCATGAAACGTTTACCAGGCTGAAGTACTTAGTGGTTTCATGGTTTGATTTGATAGAGAGAATGCAAGCTGCTAGAGTATGGCGGTTATATTACCTGATACGACTCTCTTACTTCCCCTGCCGTCTCGAAAACTGAGTTATTTTATCAGTTTCACGTTCCTTGTGCAACAAGCATATAAGTGATGTCTTTGATTACTTCATCTTCATTTGATACCACTACTATTGGTCTATAAATATGCATAAGCATGGGGTTTATGGTGCTGACAGATGTCTGACCACTTCTATTTTGGGGGGATAAATTAGATCTTGAAATAATGCAGCTATTGTGTTTTGTGCTTCGCGTATTGAGAGAGGATTGTGCTGTGGATTGTGCTATGATTAATATTATCTTCCCACACATCAACTGGGTTGACCATGAAGCTGCTTGGACTGTCAAACACATTAGTGACTGGCATTCTTGCATTTTGTGGTTCGCAAGATTAAACATCGATTATGGAGAGAAGGGGGGCTGGTCATTTGTTCTTTCCCGATTTACTGTTCATCCTCTCTCCCGAGAGGGGCGATTTTCTCACTGTTCACCGGTTCTGATCTTCGCTCAGCTTGGGCGATTTAGCCATCCTTTTGCTCCGATTTTCGGCGCTCTTCATCCTCTTGGCAACCCCTAACTCTTCACAGTATGCATTTCTCTTCTTTTGCCGAAGTGGAGAGCTCGTCTACCCTAGTTTCGCGAGTTCGTCTGGTTCGACGCTACAGTAGCTCCTGCTCACGGGAGGTGCTCGAGCTTGTCCAGAGCTCAGCCTAAGACTTGTGGTGGTGGTGGTGTTCCTCAGCGTCCCTTCTTCCTCACTTAGGCCCTGGTATGTTGCTGTAGGGTTTGGTGGGTTGTTTGAGGCTTTGTAGGGGCACGATGGCATCCCCCTCAGATGCTGGTCGTCAAGGTAATGGGAAGGGGAAGGGCCCAAGCTCCCCCACTCGTTTTCCTGCAGGGCAAATTGGTAAACCGACTCAAGACTCTCGACCTTTTGAAGGGTCCGTCTCGGTTGAAGGTGGATCCAGCCGTGGGCCAATCTCCAAGCCATCTCGGGAGGGGTGGTCCAGGGGCCGTAGCTAGTCTCGTGGCCCTTCCAATAGGGCGCTGAGTAAGCCAAAAAGCTCCTCAAGACCTCCCCAACCCAGGTCTTGGGCCAATGTGGCGCGGTTGGCCGCGAAAGGTTATGAGCTGTCCTATGCTCCCCTAGATGTCGTGGGGGAGGAATCTATTGTTAACTTGTCTACTGAGGTGCTACAAGCCGCTGACCTTAAGTGGAATGAGTTCTTGGTGGGCCATTATGTGGGAAAGCGACTTCCTTTTCAGCTCACCGAACAAACACTAAAGAGCACGTGGGGTCCGAAACTAGTAGATGTGTTAGCCGACGACCAAGAATTCTATTATTTCCACATCCCCGATCCGGCGTTTAGGAGAAAGATCCTTGAGGAGGGACATATTACTGTGGCTAGGGTGCCACTCATTCTACAACAATGGAAACCACTCATGGAGTTGAAAAAGAGCAAGCATTTGGCAGTGCCGGTTTGGATAAGACTTAAGAACCTGCCACTTGATCTTTGGTCTGCACCAGTAATAAGTGCTTTAGCTAGCTTCGTTGGGAAACCGCTCCATGTGGACCAACGCACCGAGGGGAAAAGGATGATTTCCTTCGCTAGGGTGTGTGTGGAGATCCAAGCAAACCACCCAAGGGTCTCAACGATGAAAGCTAATGTGGATGGTGTATCCAGGTCCATAGCTGTGGAATATGAAAGGAAGCCCGTGGAATGCCTCAAATGTGGGGTATTTGGCCACAATTGTGCTATCGCCCCAAGTCCTCTCTCGGCTTCCTACAGCCCCGAAGACTAATCCTTTGACCTCTCGCCCTTCGGAGCCCGCCTGTGCCTCTAGCCTACCCCGGATGATCCAGTGGTCTCCGAGCAAGGTTGGAAACAGGTGAAGAGTAAGAAGAAAAAGTCCCAACCTCAGTTGGAGGGAAACTCCTCCACACCAGGTGTGAGCGAAGAGCTGAGGCCCTTGAAGCTTAGATCAGGAACATTGGTGAAGAGGTTACCTAGCACCTCTACACGCAGACCTCCCAAAGGGCCTTTGACCTTTTCAGAGCAGGTGGAAGTTGCTTCATCTCCCTCATATGACATAGTTAGTCCTTCTGAGCATAGTGACCCGGCGTTGGTCAGTCCGCTTGAGGTGATAGGAGGAGCGGAGTTCCTTTCGGATGACGACCTCCTCTCCCCATGCACCTCTCCAAAGGCAGCTACCGTGGATACGAGGCCAACTTCAGTTATAGATCCTCCTCCATCAACGTTGCAGGACAAATTGCTTGCTCTGGCGCCGGATCCTCCCCCTCCAGCGACTCGGCCAGCCACACCCTACACTCGACGTAGTCCATCCAAAAGGAGGTAATGCCCTCCTTCCCTCTTGTAAATATGTATATAGGATGTTGGAATATTAGGGGACTTGGCGCCCCTCTTAAGCAAGCGGAAGTGAGGAATCTGGTCTTGACAAACCATTTATCCTTAATCGGCCTAGTTGAAACCAAAATTCCTCACAATCTTTTCAATGCCATCTCTGGGAATCTACCGGCGAACTGGTGTTGGCGAGCTAACTTGGAATACTCCAATAGGAGTAGAATATGGGTTGGCTGGGATCTTACTACAGTTTCCTTTGAACCTCTCTCGGTCTCTGATCAAGTGATTCATGGGGAGCTTTGTTGGTTGGACTCGAGTGTGACCTGTGTGATTTCTATTGTTTATGCTGATCATTCCTTTTCTTCTCGGCATTTATTATGGGAGGATCTGGTTTCTAGAAGTGCTGCTCTTCACAATAGGCCGTGACTTGTAATGGGAGACTTTAATGCGATTAAGGATCCTTCGGATAGACTGGGTGGCACGCATCTTTAGCTGCCGAGCTTTGATGATTTTGGGCGTTGTCTAGACCAGGCGGAACTAGATGACCTTAGGTACGTGGGGTTTCGCTACACCTGGTCAACGTCTTCAGGCCCTGCGCGCAAGGCAAGAAAGATCGATAGGGTCATGATTAACCCTTGTTGGAGCCAAGTTTTTTCCTTTTCGGAGGCGTCCTTTCTCGCGCCTGGAATCTCTGATCACTCACCGATGGTGGTAAAGGTAGAGAATCCGGTTCTTCGAAGGAAACCTTTTAAGTTCTTTGATTTTTGGATGCAACACCCGGACTTTGAATCAATTGTGAAGCAAGTCTGGGAGGCTCCAGGGTCAGGGGTGCCTATGTTTAGACTTGTGCGCAAGCTGAAGGCCCTCAAAGGTCGACTGAAGCAATTGAATAGGGATTCATTTACTAACATATCCGTTAGAACGTTTGAAGCGAGGGAAGCCTTGAAACAGACTCAAGTTGATCTCCTTCAAGATCCTACAAGTGTGGTTCTAGCTGACTTGGAGAGGGTGCAACGAAGATCCTTAGTGGAGCTCTGGTCCCAGGAAGAGTCATTTTTTAGGCAAAAGGCCAGAGTCAAATGGCTCAAGGAAGGTGATCGGAATACGAAGTTCTTTCATCATTACGTCAATAAGAGACAGTTGAGAAATAGAATTCTTTCAGTGGTGAATGCTTCAGGTAATCAAATCACTGAACCTCAAATAGTTCAACAGCATTTTGTAGACTACTTCCAAGATCTTTTGCTGCCAAGGCTGGATTGTGAGTCCCCATCGGTGTCGGATCTAAGGGAAGTTATCCAATCTTGTCTGAATGATGATCAGATCGCCGCCCTCGATTGTCCAGTTTCTGACTTAGAGATTCATGACACTCTTTTCTCCCTTGCTCAAGGGAAGGCACCTGGTCCAGATGGCTTCACAGTGGAGTTCTTCAAGGAGAATTGGGACACGGTGGGTCAGCTAGTCACGGAAGCTGTGAAAGATTTCTTTATTTCGGGGAAGCTGCTTAAGTAAATTAATAACACCATTCTGGTGCTGGTTCCGAAGGTACCCAATGCGACTACTGTTGACGACTATAGGCCTATCGCTTGCTGCAACACAGTTTACAAGGTTATTACTAAAGTGCTTGCAAAAAGGATTGCTGCCGTGCTTCACGACCTTGTAAGCCCTTATCAAAATGCCTTTGTTAAGGGTCGTCGCATTAGGGATAATGTCCTCTTGGCGCAGGAACTTTTCGCTGGTTTTCATGTCGAACCTTATACACCTAAATGTGCTATAAAAGTTGACTTCAGGAAGGCCTATGACACCGTAGATTGGCGGTTCCTTGAGTGTGTATTACTTGCTTTTCGATTCCCTAATCGGTTGGTTCACCTCATCATGACTTGTGTGAGGACACATCGGTTTTCTATTGCGTTGAATGGGGAGCTTCATGGTTTTTTTCCTAGCGGAAGAGGCCTGCTCCAGGGGGATCCCATATCTCCCTACTTATTCACGTTGGTTATGGAGATACTCTCTGGGATTCTTCGAAGATGCTCGCGTCAGCCAGACTTCAAATTCTTTTGGAGGTGTAAATCCACTAGCCTTTCCCACTTGTTTTTTTGCAGATGATGTATTTCTATTCTGTGAAGGTCACTTGCCTTCTATTAAGCTAGTTAAAGAAGGTCTTCAGAGTTTTTCATTATGTAGTGGCCTTATTCCAAATCAGAGGAAAAGCGAGGTATTCCTCTCTGGTGGCCAACCAACTCTTCGGGATCAAATCTTACAAGAACTCGGATTCCATGAGGGGCAACTTCCAGTTCGGTACTTGGGCGTTCCAATCATCTCCTCGAGGTTGGGGAAAGCGGATTGTGTTGCTCTTGTCAGGCATATCACCTCTAGGGTGGAATCCTGGACACATCGGTTCCTTTATGTAGCTGGTCGTATTCAACTGATTAGGTCAGTTCTTCATGCCATACAGGCCTACTGGGCGAGTGTTTTTATTCTGCCTGCAGAAGTGCTGGATAAGATTGAGCGGATCCTTTGGCAATTCCTCTGGAAAGGACCTCAGTTGGGTAGAGGGGGAGCCAAAGTATCCTGGGAGGATGTTTGCCTTCCTAAGGTGGAAGGCGGTCGAGGTATCCGGAGGTTGCGTGAATGCAATAAGGCGGTTATGCTCAAACATATATGGATATTATTTTCAGATAAAGAGTCTCTTTGGTGTAGATGGATCCACTCAACCTTATTAAAAAGAGAGAACTTTTGGGTGGCGAAGCAGCCGTCCGTTTGTTCTTGGGCTTTGAAGAAACTACTACAACTCAAGACAAAATTCCGGCTCCGCTTCCACTGGAGGATAGGTGATGGTCTTTCCATGTCTCTTTGGTTTGATAACTGGCATCCCAGGGGCCCGTTGAATCTAATTTTCACAAATTCGATTATCTACAGCTCCGGTCTTTCTAGGCAGGCTTCGGTGGCTGATCTCTTCTCAGAGGACGGCCAGTCTATTAGATCGGTGATTCAGACATGGGGCTCGCCGCTTCCCACCTTGACTGGTGTTATGGATCGGTTTTGTTGGAGGGAGACTTCTTCGGGTGTGTTCTCATTAGCCTCGGCGTGGAAGCTTATAAGACGAAAGAAGGAGAGAGTCAGTTGGCATGGTCTCATCTGGAACAATGCCATCCTACCTCGGTACCAAATGAACCTTTGGCTCATCACTAAGCGTAGGCTACCTACACAATCCCTTCTTATGGTTCATGGTAGGATTGATGCTGTGTCTTGCCCCTTCTGCAATGAGGTGCCGGACTCAATTGATCACCTCTTTTTTGGCTGTCACATTACCTCAACTGTTGCCTTCTTTTGGGCGACTAGATGTGATCTTCCTTGGAGTAATAAGCCTTGGGAGGATATGCTTAGTTGGGTTTTGGCCTTGCTCTCAGGCAAGGAGTTTTATAAATGCATCAGCCGATTCTCTTTTGGAGCACTCTGCCACATCATTTGGAAGAATAGAAACGATATTCTCTTCAAGGGTGTGCAGATTTCTACTTCGGCTATGAAGAAGCACCTTCTTAAGGTTGTTAAAGATAATGCTTGCACCTTCAAGAATGTGGAGGATTCCCCAAGAAACATAAGAATGCAACGTTGCTGGGAAGTGGACCCTGCTATCTTCGACGTCTAAGTTGGCCTTGCCTGGGTAGACACTTGGTGCTGCTTTGTGTTCTTCCTTTGGCGTGTTGCCTTGTTTTGGTGTTGTTGGCCGATTGGCCTTTTTCGGCTTCCTTTCACTCATCATGAGCCTGTTCATCTTGAGTGACAGTTCTTTGAAGCCGGTTGTCTGTACTTTTTGACCTTCCCCTTAATATTACTTACCTTACCAAAAAAAAAAAAAAAATTAAACATCGATTTGTGTAAGCCTTGACCGGTTGTCTTCTGATGTAAGCCTTGATGTCAGGGTCTGTTGCTGTACATTTGTGTAGGTCCTTGGTTCTTTAGTTAATATATATTTACCCGTTACCAAAAAAAAAAAAAAAGATTAAACATCGATTTAAAAAATTGTGGCCTTTGTTTTGGTAATTTGCTTGTGATGCTACGATCTGCTGATGTATATGCACCATGTTATTGGATTCAAATCAAGAATTTTTTCCCTACCCTCTCAAGATAACCTATGGTTGTGCCTTGCGATTCTTAGATGCAACGTTCTATCATCTTAAGCCATTACCTTAGCCTTGAAGTCTCTACATGATTCTGTTATGTTGTGATGAACAACTCATGTTTAGATGGTCTTGGTTGCAAATATGGATATGAGTTTAATTCTTGTGAAATGACGTGGAGGCACGACTACACTTAACTAGATAAGGACGTGGAGGCGCAACCCCCGCATTGATGTGGAACAGAGCTGATTCCGTATGCATATAATGTTATTCCTTTGTGATGCAGTTTTATGAATAGATCACACTGATTGAACCACATTGATGCCTGAGTTATTTTATTTCTATATTCACTTTCTCACAAGAAGCCTATTGGACAAAGTTAAAAGTTACTAATTCATTCCAAAAGAGGGATTGCCTTAGATATCTTGAGTTTGATCCATTATTTGGGGAAGTATTGCCTATTTGACCCTGGGAAGAGGAGACGTAAGACGTGAAAGATAAGCATGCGCCATATACCAGCCGAAACTCCTCAGTGGTCTCAGGCTATGATTTAGAAGAGTGAGAAGACAAGTTTCTAAAGTATGGAAGTCAACTTCCTACTTTCGGTTACTTAAGAAGGCAACATATTGTGCCAATCAGATGTTTGCAGGTTTATATAAACTTGATTAACTAACATGTCTCTTACTTCCCCTGCCGGCCACAAAAAATGAGTTACTTTATCAGTTTGACTTTCCTCATGCAGCAAGAGTATAAATGACGTATTTGATTATTTCATCTTCATTTAATACTAGTACAGTTGGTCTATATATATGCTTAATTATCTTCATTTGATACCAGTACCGTTGGTTTATATATATGTTTATAAGCTTATATAGCATTCCAGTTTATTTTCAGGTTTGACATTTGTGCCTACACTCTCACATATGGCTGAGCTGATTGGCATGGAATCAGATGGAATGCAGTCGATTAGAAACGAGTTATCAGAGCTAGGAAGGAGCCTCGAATCATCATTTCGGCTTCATGTTTCGAGTTTTCAAAGCACTTCAGCTGTGAGCACAACAAAAAATGATGCTAACGGTGAATATGATCTCCAATGGGCTGCCATTGAGAGGTTGCCAACTTTTGAGAGGTTGAGGTCGTCACTGTTTGATAGAGAGATCGATGGAAGGGCAGTTGATAAAGGAAAGAAGGTGGTGGACGTTACCAAGCTTGGTGCATTGCAACGCCATTTTTTCATAGAGAAGCTCATCGGGCATATCGAGAATGACAACCTTAATTTGTTGCGCAAGATTAGAGACAGAACTGACAAGTAAGCTTTGTTCTTCTCCTCTTGATAATGGGAGTTGCAAATATATTCATAAAGTCTAATGGCTATAGAGTTACCTAGAAACATGAAAAACCTGTGCGAGCATAAAAGAGAAGTGCAGGCATAAATAACTTGAGGCCCCAAAAGCAAATTGACAGACTGAAAAAAAGGCACTTCTCTAAAATGCGTTACAATGTACGTGGTCACATTTTATCTTGGTAAGAGGCCACATTGTGCCTAAACCACGTTGGCAAACTTATTTGAATGAGGATTGCTTTCTTCTTGTTTTTTCTTCCTCAAACTCATGACGCAGAATTTTGCTTTTCATTGAGTAATTATTAAATTGCTGTCGAACTCTTTTCCTCAGGGTTGGTGTCAAATTGCCCGCCATAGAAGTCAGATATCTGAATTTATGCATTGAAGCAGACTGTGAGATAGTTGAAGGAAAGCCCCTGCCCACTCTCTGGAATTCTCTAAAAACCATGCTCCCTGTAAGTGCCTTACATGTAGAGTGGATTGCAGAAATTCATGCTGAATCCATTTGATTCATTGCCATTATCCATTAAAAAATAAGCAGAAAGTCGAAGAATGAATTCATTTGTGGGCACTGCTTTGCATCATTTATGTATGTACCCTCAGCGTATATGTTTGCAAGTTGTTACCTTCTGTCATCTTGGATGTAGTTTTTCTTTGGGTTACAAATGCAAGTACTTTCTTATAGGTTCCCAACAATCAGGCTAAGAAGGTACTTGTCCTTCTTGAAGGGGTTAAGGAAGTGGTGCTAATCATTTCTCATGCGTTTTTTCAAATATACTAGTGTGAATTAGAGGCTATATGTAGGTAAGTGCAGCAAAACAATGTATATCTCCATGCTCTCATTTGCCAACACTGGTTTTTTGTTCCCACACCCATTCTTTCATCCTTAAGCCGCTGTAATACTCATCATATAATATGCTTTATTATGCAATAAGACTGAACTCCTCCTAACCATTGTATATGCTGTAAAGAAGTCTCAACTGATGTTTTTCGCATTATGTCAATTTACCCCATAGGGTTGCTGCTTCCTAATTATTCACTAATTCAAGTATATTGGAACTTTTATCCAGGGTGTTGCTGCAATGCCAGGTTTGAAGTTACGTAAGGCCAAAATAAGCATCATTAAGGATGTCAGTGGAATTATAAAGCCTGGAAGGTTTGTTATACTGGTTCAGATCTTCCCATCTCTCTGGATAACATCTGGAAAATCATGCCTTACCCTTCATCCTTTAGGCAGTCCTAGTGTCTTGAACTATTTCATTCACTTTCTAGCTGCAGTTGTTTGCATCAACTACACAGTTTACTATCCAGACTCGATGTAGGCTGTAAAAGGCTAAGTACTTAGCTTTCACAATGAATGTATCGCATGTGAGCATAACCTTACGATCAACTCATTAGCTCGCAATACATTTCGTGATCGTTGGCTGATTCTTTATATATGAAAGCAATGTCAATCTTTGGCAATTCGCCCCATACTTACCCATTGTCTAAAGTGTTGCATACTTTATGAAGTTTTGTCCATGTTTCGCATGCTGGTGAATTCAGCCTAAAGAAAGGAATGTTTTACCTTACATATATCGCCAATCTCATCGTCACACCTATAACTCAGGTCATCACACTTGTAATTCAGGAAAATCATCCTAAAATTATATTATGGAGAAAAGTACAAGCTTTATGATATAATAGTGCATGACATCTGTTGTGCCTTTTCTTGCCACAGAATGACTACTACTTGGACCTCCTGGATGTGGGAAAACTTCCTTTCTGAAGGCTCTTTCAGGGACTCTAAGCAAATCTCTCAAGGTTTCATGCTTGCTCTATGATAAAGAACTTTTATGTCAAACTGCAAGTACCGCACACCTGAAGGGCTAAAACTTGGCATGAAGTATAAAAAAATTAGGAAAATGATACTTAAGTGCCAAAATCGGAGCAAAATGGATCACTTAAGTGTCAACGGTGAGAAAATCTGGCTAAAATACTTCCGTGGCGATTTTCTAGTAAGATAAGTACAAAACGATGTCGTTTTGCACGCTGACATGAGTAAATAATTAATATAAAAATTAATTTAATTTAATTAAAAACTAAATTTATTTTAAAAAACGAGAGAGAGAGAGAGAGAGAGAGAGAGAGAGAGAGAGAGTTGGAGATTGCAGGCGGTGATGGTTGAGCCCTTGTTGCCGCCTCCCCGCCGTTGCTAGGAAGGGCCAGCGACAATGCAGGGAGGGTCAACTAGGGTTGCCGACCCCTGCCCTTAGCTGCTTGCAATTCTTTTTGCTCCTTTTTCTGTAACTTTTTAAATTTTTTTAATCTTTTATAATTTAATTTAATTAATTTTTTATATTAAAATTCAAATCCATGCCAAAACGACATCGTTTTTGTGTTTCTTTGCCGAGTCAGCTCTCCGATGAGTCACGTAGGCGAGCAAAATTAATAAAAAAATTTCACATAAGATTTCGAGTAGGGTTCGCCAGATGTGGCATTCAAGTGTTCCATTTTTCAAAAAAAGTAGCATTTAATTGTCATTTTCCTAACTTTTGGTACTTAAGTGTCATTTCGAAATTTTGACACTTGGGATATACCTGCACTAGGCTTAATAGAAATACCAACGTACCACATTGTGCTATTCTATTTGACAAGTGCTTGAAGAGTGCTGGATAATATCAGTGCATACATTACTTTTGCATTATATAGCTAACTGGGACAGAACTATTTTGTGGTGTGGTTAGCTAAAGGCATAGAACTTGAAGTTCAAAGTAAGCTAATTAGGTCCAGTCAAAACATCTATTAGCTTCTATTAATCTGTCTTTGAGTTTGATATCATCTCCTGTTCCCTTCATTATCTGATAGGTCACGGGAGAAATTTCATATAATGGCCACAATCTTGACGAGTTCATCCCCCAAAAAACGTCTGCTTATATAAGCCAACATGATCTGCACATTCCAGACATGACTGTGAGGGAAACACTGGACTTCTCTGCCCGTTGTCAAGGTGTTGGAAGCAGAGAAGGTGAATATTCTTCAAAGTGATTGTAGATCTGTCACTTGGAAACTGTGTTAAACGACGACCTGTTGATTTTTCTGGTTGCAAAGATATCATGATGGAGATCAGCAGAAGGGAGAAGGAGGCAGGAATCTTTCCAGATCCTGATATAGATACTTACATGAAGGTACCTTTAGTGACATTCTCCAACTTTCTTCTCTTTACCCATTTAATGTACAATTTGAGTCCGCATTAATTGCTTTTTAGCCTGGTTACTAGAAGTTCTACTTTGAGCATGGTGCCACCGGTACGGGTTAAAAATTACAGAATTCTATTGAAACATAAAATGTTAAAACCATGGAATTGGCTTCTGGTTAGGGAATGAAATAGTGTGTCTGACGTAGGGGCAACCAGTGCGGGTTAATAATTATAGACTCTATTGAAACAGGAAATGTTAAAACCATGGAATTGGCTTACTGGTCAGGGAATCAAATAGTGTGTCTGACGCAGGGGCAACCAGTGCGGGTTAATAATTACAAATTCTATTGAAACGTGAAATGTCAAAACCATGGCACTGGCTTACTGGTTAGGGAACGGAATAATGTTTCTGGCATAGGTGTAAACACGGGTGTGATCCCTACACAATTAGTTCAATGATCCCTGGTTTGGGCCACTCACCCGATCTTATGCTTGCGTCTCCTTTGATCCATTGGATTAATGAGGTAATTTAGTGTGCACAGGTTACCAATCCAATGCTTGCTTCTCATGGAAAAAGGACTTCGTGTGTAGTCCGTTTAGTTTATGGGTAACCGCTGAATGTATATTACATTCTTTGGACTGCGTAATTTCTTACAACTCTTTGCCACTTCTAGAACTTGTCTCGACAATAATCATGCCTTGTTTACCAGGCAACTGCTCTCAAAGGACTTAAAAGAACTCTTCAGACAAACTACATTTTAAAAGTAAGTTCTTTTGACTGAGTTGATAGTTAATCAGTTTTCTGTGCCTCAAACGTTTAAGCAGAGACTTCTGTCTCTATCTCTTCAACTCCTGCACAGATCCTTGGGCTGGATATCTGTGCAGACACATTGGTTGGAGATCCAATGAGAAGAGGCATATCAGGTGGTCAAAAGAGGAGATTGACTACAGGTAGTAGAGAGACAAAATGCTGGCAGATGCAGCAAATCTCATAAAGAATAAACTTTAATATGACTGGAGTTATACAATATTTCACTGTCCTTTCTGATTGTGGCCCCTTGAAATTCCAAAATTTTATCTGACAAGTCAACTTTCTGTCGACAATTATACAGCGGAGATGATCGTTGGCCCAAATAAAGCTCTATTCATGGACGAAATAACAAACGGTTTGGACAGTTCGACAGCCTTTCAGATTGTTTCTTGTCTTAAGCAACTAGCACATTTGACAGATGCCACTATACTGGTTTCGCTTCTTCAGCCTGCGCCAGAAACATTTGATCTGTTTGATGACGTTATTCTGATGGCTGAAGGGAAAATTGTGTACCAAGGCCCTCGTGACCAAGCCCTGAAGTGTTTTGAGGATTGTGGATTCAGGTGCCCCGAAAGAAAAGGGGTTGCTGATTTCCTCCAAGAGGTAGTAAACAATAAGCAGATTGTGCACTGCAAGTTAACTTCCTTTATTGACCTTTTATTATGTTGCCTATCGCCATGCAGGTTATATCTAGGCAAGATCAGGGACAATATTGGCAGCATCCTGAGCTACCATACGGTTATATGTCAGTTGATATGTTCTGTAAAAAGTTCAAGGAATCATATTGTGGGATGAAGCTTGATCAGGAGCTTTCAGACATGTTTGATAGGTCCAAAATCCACAAAAAAGCTCTTTCTTTTGATGCATACTCTCTGTCCAGATGGGAACTTCTTAGAGCATGCATGGCGAGGGAACTTCTTCTCATGAGGAGAAATTCTTTTATATATATTTTCAAATCAGTACAGGTCTCATGAATCTCTTGCACTTTTTATCATATATATCTCTTTCAACGTCAGTGCCTAATATAGTCTAATTTGTAATCTTATCTCCTGGATTCCACATATATAAAGGAACTTTAGAAGGTGATTATTGTTGTTTCATCATGCAGCTTATTTTAATTGCATTTATCACGACGACTGTATTCTTGCGGACTGAGATGGGAATAGATATACTCCATGCCAACTCTTCTATGGGCTCTCTGTTTTACGCACTAATCATACTCCTCGTTGATGGATTTCCGGAATTGGCAATGACTGTTTCGAGGCTCCCAACCTTCCATAAACAAAAGGAGCTGTACTTTTACCCTGCTTGGGCTTATGCAATTCCAGCATCTATAATAAAGCTTGTTCTTTCACTGCTGGAATCTGTGGTTTGGACATCTCTTACATATTATGTGATTGGATACAGTCCTGAGGTAGGCAGGTAAGTTTTAACACGAGAGTTCTTCATTTTATAACCTTCCATTACTTCACCTCCATAATCCACTTTTACATTTCAATATCATCTGTAAGTTTTACTACAACTTTACCAGAAAGCCAATACTTCTATCATTTTCCGCTTAATTATACAGGTTCTTCCGCCAATTATTGCTTCTTTTCTCTGTGCATTTGTCCTCAATATCCTTGTTCCGATTTCTCGCCTCAATCCTTCAAACTGTGGTTGCTTCCAACTTAGCTGGTAATGTTGCAATAATGATTTTGATGCTATTTGGAGGTTTCATCATCCCAAAACGTAAGGAAGTTAGAATCTCTATTTGGTTTGATTTTGGATGAATTGGTGCATTTAATATTTTTTCGTTGTCACTGCAGCCTTGATGCCTGCTTGGTTTAAATGGGGTTTCTGGGTCTCTCCACTAACATATGGAGAAATCGGACTTTCTGTTAATGAATTTGATGCTCCACGATGGCAAAAGGTGAGGGCATTGTGGAAGTGAGAAAATTTTTGGCTCCTGTAGCTCCAAATACAAGAAGCTACTTTAGTTGCAGAATCACTTAACCCGTTTTATTCTAGAGAAGTATTTTGACATGCTAGTGCTGTTGTTAAGCTAAACCAGCTTCGCTACTAAACATTCTTTTGTTTATGGTACACCAAGTATGAGGACAAGGCATGATTCGAGCTGTTTAATATATCTGGGGGCCTCAGTTAACAAGTAGAAATTGACAATTTTAAATCCTATGATCTCATTCTTGTAATTTCTCTGTGCTAACTTCCTGCCTTAAATCAATGCGTCTCATTAATGATTACCATCTCATCCAGTTACTTGACTTGGATACAGTGCAATTACTGAATCAATGATGACATCCCCTCTGTAAGTATATTTGCACTAGTATTCTTTCAGGAAACGAGAAAGTTCTTTTCTTGAGAGCGGATTTAATTTCGTAATTTTTAGGCAGAACTATCTCCCTCTGCATTTCTCAATGCATTAACTTGTTTTTGCTTACATTACCCATAGATCTAACAAACTTCCTCTTTCATCTTTCAATGCAATCTGACTTGTTCTTCCTTTTAATGCGTACTTGTAGATTTTGTCATCAAACACTACAATAGGGCATACAATCCTTGAAAGCCGAGGACTAAATTTCAATGGGTATTTCTTTTGGATATCAGTTGGTGCCTTATTGGGATTTACCTTACTGTTCAACATCGGTTTCACTTTGGCCTTAACTTTCTTGAAGCGTAAGTTTGTCATTTCTGCAACTGGACTTCACTTTTGGATCATTAGTGCCAAGGATGTTCCTGAAATCACTTTAAAACTTACAGCTCCAGGATCATCACGTGCTATCATTTCACGTAAGAAATACTCGCATAGAAATGGAACTGAAGATTCTCAAGACAACGTAAAGAATGAAGAGCCAAAGAAAGTTTCTGCTGAACCAGTGCGAACAAAAAATGGTCCAGTCCTAAATTCTTCCTTGCCCAATTATAGTCTCACAATAATTATTTGTGCTGTTCCTTTAATAATTATTAAAGTGGTTTCTTTACTTCAAAAATAGGAAGGATGCTTTTGCCTTTCACACCATTGACCCTCATGTTTAAAGATGTGCAGTACTACGTAGACACCCCCATGGTAACAATTTGAGCTTTCTTCCTTCCTGAAGTTGCAAGATTGAGCCTTTCAGATCCATTAGATGATGTTGTCTTTTTTCACTACATTCTTCCTTTTCGGGTGTCTCAGGAAATGAGACAACAAGGCTTTGCACAGAAAAGATTGCAACTTCTCTCTGATATCACAGGCACATTTAGACCTGGAATTCTTACCGCGCTGATGGGTGTGAGCGGAGCTGGGAAAACTACTCTGATGGATGTCCTTTGTGGGAGAAAAACTACTGGCTATATTGAAGGAGAAATAAAAGTTGGTGGTTATCCCAAGGTTCAGGAAACATTTGCAAGAATCTCTGGTTATTGTGAGCAAACGGACATACATTCCCCACAAATCACTGTGGAAGAGTCTGTTACATTTTCCGCCTGGCTTCGTTTAGATCCTCAGATTGACTCAAAATGTAAAGTGGTAAGATTACATTCTCGGCTTCTGATGACTTGCTTTGTTCAGCACTATCAGAAGAATCATGAATTGCCTGTGTAGGAATTTGTCAATGAAGTCCTGGAGATGATGGAGCTTGATGGAATAAAAGATTCTCTGGTGGGCATACCAGGTGTTAGTGGTCTATCCACAGAGCAACGAAAACGACTCACAATCGCTGTAGAGCTTGTTGCAAATCCTTCCATAATCTTTATGGATGAGCCTACAACAGGCCTTGATGCTAGAGCCGCTGCGATTGTCATGCGAGCAGTGAAGAACATAGTGGATACAGGAAGAACAATAGTTTGCACCATCCACCAACCCAGCATTGACATATTTGAGGCTTTTGACGAGGTAAAGTGTGCTAAACGGTTATATGAATGGGGTACATCCTGATCAAGAGAGGAGATATGGTAACTAGTGAATCACTATGAGCATAAAATTTGCTTTTATTTTATTCCGATTAAATAACAGAATACCCGGTAATTTCTTGAGCAAAACTTTTTAGTACTTCTGGTTAGATTTTCGAAGGCCTAATCTCTCTCTCTCTCTCTCTCTCTGTGAGCAGATGGTTTTATTAAAAGCTGGTGGACGGCTGATTTACTCAGGACCCTTGGGACATAACTCTAGCAAAATTGTAGAATACTTTGAGGTCAGTTTGATGCACAAAAATGAAGATCTTTCCACCCGTTGTAATTTTACTACGTAATTCTGATCATATTTAAGTGTTAATTAGTAATATCTCCAATAACCAGCTTCTGTTGGACAGGGTATCCCTGGGGTGCCAAAGATTAAGAGCAACTACAATCCGGCTACATGGATGCTGGAGGTGACTTCTACCTCAGCTGAAGCTGAACGTGGCATTGATTTTGCTCTAATCTACAGAGAGTCGGCATTATATGAGTAAGTTCATCCTCACTACTCTCAAGTGCCCAATAACAGCCTGCATGTGGTCCATTATTGGGATACTTTGAAGATATCCTGCCAATTTCTATCATAATCAAGGTACAACATTAGTTTCTTTAATTTTGTCCTTCCGACTGTATAAGCCCCTGGAGTCTAAGATTTCAAACTGAGGGAGTCGATATGCCTTGTTTATTGTGTACCCGCAACCTTAACTACGGTATCTTGACCTTACTCACCAGTGTTTATGGTTGTCTTCAGAATTGACTGGTGTTCCTGCTCTATCTCCTCCTGGTTAACAGATGTGCAATATGATCAGTCCATTGACAATATCCATTGTTATACAGCCTTGTATTGTTTTTTTCCTTCCAGGACCAACAAAGAGCTTGTAAAGCAGCTGAGCACTCCACCTCCCGGTACTAGTGACTTGCACTTCTCCCGATTCTCCCAAAAGTTGTGGGGACA
The DNA here is from genome assembly GCA_017140615.1 of Eucalyptus cladocalyx. NCBI lineage: Eukaryota > Viridiplantae > Streptophyta > Magnoliopsida > Myrtales > Myrtaceae > Eucalyptus > Eucalyptus cladocalyx. Next base: position 23,470,669 of record CM029517.1, read on the forward strand.
ATTCAAGTCATGTCTATGGAAGCAGTACTTGTCCTATTGGAGAAGTCCTTCTTACAACTTGACGCGTACCCTCCACACATTGGTTGTGTCTTTTCTCTTTGGGTTACTGTTCTGGAATCAAGGGAAGAAACTGTGAGTAACTATCCCTCTTGGTCAATTTGAGACTTGAGTCTGCTCGAGTTTTGGAGCACAACCTTATTGAGATGGTCTTCAGTCTGCGTCTGGTTAACTGAACAGACACTTCTCTGATCTGGTTAGTTTCTAGTCTTCAACAAGGGAGAAGAACTAAAAACAAAGTGTATACCTTCTATGTTTCAAACGTTTGGCTGGGTCTTCTAATTATCAAACTCTGCAACGATTGGCACAATTAGCTACCACATATTCAGTCATATAAGATCGTATTGACTTTTTTTGACCTGTTATGACGAAGAAACAGGCACTTCTCCTGACCCCTTATATTCTGATTGCTAGAAACAACCAGCAGAACTTATTCATCACGATGGGTTCAATGTATATGGCTGTGCTCTTCTTAGGCATAAGCAACTGCTCATCAGTACTGCACTATGTTGTTACGGAACGGACCATCATGTATCGTGAGAGATTTGCAGGGATGTATGCTTCATTGGCTTTTTCACTAGCACAGGTATAGAATTCTTGGAAGCTGATTGAGTTGTTTCCTGTAGTAGTTAATTAAGATTCAACCTTCTTAATGGAGGTGCAAATCTAGTTCAACTGAATGATCCAAAGTTCTGAACATGTTTTAAGACACATAAGAACAAAATTAAAAACAATTTAATCAGATTATAGTGCTATGCTGATTTCACAGGTTGTTATTGAGATACCATATATACTAGTTCAAGCTATTACATATGTGATCATCACCTATCCAATGATTGGTTATTTCGGGTCAGCAGACAAGATTTTCTGGTACTTCTATGTCATGTTCTGCTCATTGCTGTCATTCAATTACCTCGGAATGCTGCTTGTGTCCCTGACACCAACTTTCACGGTTGCTGCAATTCTACAATCTGCCTTCTATGCAAATTTCCATCTTTTTGCTGGGTTTTTGATCCCAAAACCGGTAAGCTATCTCAGTCATTCACCATAGTTTGATCTAAACTTTTAATGTTCCTTGACTCTTTCCACAAACATTTTGTCCATGTTCTTTTCTTCGTACTTGCAGAGCACCCGAATGTGAAGTTCATGAATCTTGCCAGATTTAGTTATCTTATGCATGTGTCAACAACAACAAAAAACTATTCCTACATCTCTAAACTAAGTGCTTGGGAAATTAATAGTGCTTCATTGTCATTGTTGCAGAAAATTCCAAAATGGTGGATCTGGTTGTACTATGTGTGTCCAACATCATGGGCACTTAATGGTATGCTAACTTCGCAGTATGGAGATGTTGATAAGGAATTTGAGGCATTTGGAGAAAACAAAACCGTGCGGGGCTTCATGAAGGATTATTTTGGATTTCACCATGATCAATTAAATGTTGTGGGCATCGTCCTCATCGCCTTTCCTTTTGTTCTAGCAACTCTTTTCGCATACTGTATAGGGCACTTGAACTACCAGAGAAGATGACATCATAATTCTCTGTTTGTATCAAAAGTGTAAAATTTTGTTGTACAATCCTCATAACTAGCCAAATAAATTGAATTGGTTTCTGTGACAATGAAGCGTCCGCATTAGTATTCTGGATATAGAAGTGTACTAGTTTCAGTATGGCCAATTTGCATGAGTTTAAAGGAGGATTCAGTGCTAGACAGTATGGAGGACAATATCAGGTGAAATTTCTCCAAGTTCCTGGAACTCTTATCTTCTCACCAATTTGTGATGATGGAGTGTGGAAGCGCATCTCTCAGCTTCAGCCCATTTTAGGTCCCTAACTGTCGTACAACAGAAGCACTTCTCCCAATCTCAAGCTTAGAGAAACAAAAGTACTGCATCTTTCGGTATCATTTTCATGCTGAACACCCATATATCATTGAGATATAAAAAAAGAAAAAGAAAAAAGGTCTGAATTTATCACAATAATGGACAGACATAATCAAAAGTAGCTAAAGCAACTACTTGTCCAAGAATGACAAGAAAATCTCGAGTAATCTCCAGTAACAGGAAAGGCTCCCTTTCACATAATTACTTCTTGTGTTTAAGTATTTTATGGTTATGAATGACAGACATTCAAGGGCCAAAAATCCAATTCGGTGAATTATAAGACACTCTGAGGACAAAACTTAGAGCACAATCATATGCAGAAACTCGTTATTTCTGATGCGATTAAGACAAAAATTCAAGTGGAACAGTCCAAAAATGGGATGTGAAACAACATTCTCAGCACTTTGGTAAGACTACATCCACAGATAGTGGAACACAAGTTACCAGGTTTTAAGTAGTAGAATCTGCAAAGTAATAATGATAAACTTAGAAAGGAAATTAACAAAAGGAGCATTACGTTGTCATCTCCACAAAACAGAAGACCGTTCACCATTAGATGTTCAATCAGAGTAAGCACTGCCTGTTAGGCTGCACTTGTTGATCAGTTTGGAGTGTTCATGGTCTGTAAATTACAAACGTCATGGATGATTGAATCAAAGCTAATTTTGCTGTAAATGCACTACACTCTACATTTCTATTTTTTTGTTCTCTTTTCGGCAACTGCTGCAGTACACTTCAATATAGAGGCACATGTTTTTTTATTACAGTTGCACTGAAATTTTCATGGGGAGACATAGAACCTTTACTAATTTATTACCTCCCCAGTTTTTCAATCGAATTGCTGCAAATTGTCTCTCCAGTGACTATAGTTTTTCCTCCTTTGCCTTCAAATCTGCTTGTAACGGGGGGTCCTCTCCTGTCAGCTCTAGTTTCACCTGAAAAGAAAAGGTGGCTATGTTTTTTTGTTAATAATTTTTCCATTATTTCCTAAAGTATGAAAATGACACATAGAAAGTTTCATGTGCATAAGCTTTCAACCTTTGTGTTGAAGATGACATCGATGGTACTTGCTGCATTGGTGCAGTGGAAAGATTCATCCATTGAACTGAAGTTGAAATAGCTATACCATGGTGGCATACCAGAGATAGCACATTTGACATTAGCAACTAATTGGCATCATCCACAACAGGAAACCCCAAGTTCAGGTTCCTTTTTTCATTCACAAAATGTCGCATTAGTATTCGCCTGAACCATCATCCACAAAGGACTTATGGAAGGTTAACGTCACAACCCCAACTCTATTGACAGGGTCCTAAGCAGCACGGGTTACTGTTGCAATGTCCCAAGCTCGTCGCTGTCGCGATTCTTTTTATCTCGTTATCAGGCACAAGCGGAAACGTGAATAAACAACTTCCCAGACAAGCAACGGCTTGAAGACTGGGACTTACATCAAGCAAAACACACTAATTTATATTATAACATTACTTTGACAAGCCCTTTCTCTATGGGCCCTCTTTTCTTTTTACATAATAATACAAGTTTTCCACATAGGTCAAGGGAAATCCTATCTCCTCTAGTGTGACTACAGCTCCTAAAACTGACGTGAGACTTCCATATCTACAAGATTGAAAGATGAGGGATGAGTTTTGGGGAAACTCAGCAAGTAAAATTCCTAGTTCTTTACTAGGAAGGCATGTCATTATCGTTAAAGCCTAGCAAGTACAACATTGTCACGACCCGAACTCTGAGCGCATGCACATCTCTCCGTGGTTGATACAAATTTGCAACATCCTAGAAACGGTTGCCGACCCATTCATTTTATCAAGCATGCGGAAGCGAAATCATAAACTCCAAGCAACACAGAAATGAGATAGCAAACATAAGGATATATTTTTACAAATCACACATATTTTTACAGTAACATTTATATACAGAAGAGTCTAACACAACATGATGTATTTCAAAATGAAGAGCTTATAGGTTATCTACACTTCGAGCTCCTCGTCTATGGAACAAGTCTCTACCTACAACCCTACCAGACATTTCAATAGATCAGGGTGAGTGGTCATCAATTATCCAGATCAGACGACAGACCCGTCAGTATATGGCAGAAACTATTGAAGCATCCATACATCACTCCCTATAACCCTCTGCTCCTTGCCTAGCGACCTTCCATCTAGGGACCTGAAAAATTTAGCTCATGACAAGGTGAGATAACATCTCAGCGAGTTCATCCCCTAAATCTCGATTAGGAGAAAAATACACTCTACATGCAACCTAGTCTCGTTTCTCACAACTCTTTTAACCCTAACATTTCCCTACATATTAGTATCAATCAAATCATACATAACAGTATCAAGATCATATATCATATTAATATTTCCACAGATGTATATGTAGGAATGTAAATATTAACACAATATTACGGGCCCCCAATTACCAGACTAAATTGTTATGGTACATCTCATACCGCACCACACAATTCCGTCTCTTAATTAGGTCCCTCAAGTTCTATCATTCATGCGTCTCGACAAATTTCAATTCACTGGATGTGGTCAACCCAACAGATAACGGTCATTCGGCATGGCCGAGCATCGTCCCACACTATTAAGCATGGCAACGTCTACATCTAGACAGCATTCTGATTAGGAGCATTGGGCCAGCATCCACTGCGACCGGCATCCGTTGACTTGAGGCATTCCCAAAGCAGCATCATCCGGCCCCAAAGGCTTGTGACAGATTCTCATGTAACATACGCATTTATCCTATTTCATAATTCAACAATTAATTGTGCATCTTAGCCATATCACTAAATAAGCAAATTTCCAGTAAGTATGTCATTAAAAATAATCACACATACTTGCTCTGACCAGCAAAAACTGTTCATTTATGCACTTCCGAGTTTAACACCAGAAATCAACTCAGACAAGTTTGAAAAATTCTCAAAATTGAACATGTGACAAAGGACACGTAAAAAAAAAAAAATTCATGAAGACACTGAGACCTAGATCCTTCTAGATTTGGCTCAGTAATTCACTCAATCCAGCACCAAAACTGGGTCCGTTTCCAGATGGTCTGTTTTTCGAAATTAACTTAGTTCGGGGTCCGAAACAAGTTCGTTTGATCTCAAATTCGAGTATGTTAAACTAGAAGATATAACAAATAACTTTTGTGAAGAAATTTTTTGGAACTTCGAAACCTAAGGGTCAGTAAAGACCCCTAGAATCACAACAGGTCATGATTTCCTATATAGTCCGACTTTCTGTTTAAATATAATTGAATTAAAATATTCTTTTTTAAATTCCAAAAATCTTGAGAAAAATATATGTTATGACTGAAGAGGTCTAAAACATTTCTTTAGAAGGAAATCACTTCAAAATTGCAACAAATCTCAGTCTACAAAAATAGCAAACCACAAGTGTCTAAAAATCAATTCTGGAGAACAATCTCTGTCTTTGGCTAAATTATCCTCTAAGGTTCTGAGCTTGTTATTTAAACAAAGATTAAGCCTTTCTATGGCTAATCTAACCTTTCTAAACTAACACTAAGCTATATTTAATCCCATCTAAACATTCATTAGCTTATTTAAATTCATAAATAGAGGTACACAACCCATAATCAAGCCTTTGGAAAATAACTCACCTAACTAAGAAAACTCATGGTTGCACTTGATGAATGAGCGGCAGCAGCCAAGCTCCAACCTCCAGGGATGCCGAAGTAGCTCCGGTCAACCTGGAACAAGGCTGAGGAGCTCTCGGCTCACGGCGGAGAGGGTCATCTCTCGGCTGGTGGAAGTCGAGTAGTGAAGGACTTGCAACCACAAGGGTGCGGCTACAACACAGCAACGCTGGCTCATTTGCTAGCGGCTAGACAACAACACAGATAAAGGTTTTGGGTCTTTCAGTGGTGAAGTTGGGCTGAAACAGAGGAGGGGTGTGTTGAAGTGAGGCTGCGACACCAACGGACGAAGCTGTAGAATTTTGGGTATAAAAAAACTGGAGTGGCGCCTGTTCGGGTGAGCTGCTGGCTTACTGGTGAGGGGGTTTGGTTCTCAAATGAATCCCAAGACAGAGAGAAGTGGAACATGAAGGGTAGCTCGAGCGTGACCAGTTGATGTACCAGATTTAACAGCACCGAAATAGGGGACTCCTCTGTTTTCTTGGCTGTTGTTTTTGAGTTGGTCGGCCAAGGGGAAACCGAAACAAGGGTTGCCGCTTGATGAGGAAGAAGACAAGGACTTTATGGCTGAGAAAGGGAAGGAAAAGAAAAGGAAAAGAAAGGAAAGAGAGAGGGGAGTGTTGCATGGCTGAAGGGGGGAAAAAGAAGCGCACGGGCGGGAGGTGAGAAAGAAAGGAAAAAAAGGACTAGGGGGGACCACTTTCCTAAATTCCACAAAACATGGATCCTTTTTTCCATGGAAAAACTTATCATTTTCCTTATCAAGTGACCCACCATAGCTACACAAGCTTATCTCTTCCAAATGAGACTCAAATGTTGATGAAATCCATGGTGTTGGGCATTCATACGAATTTACCTTCTTTCTAAAAGCTCTCTCTTTTTTTCCATTTTACCATTTCACAACTTGAGCTAATAAGGATAAATTCTCATTTAAATCCCTATAATTTCTCTCTCTAAGAGTTCCACAATAAAAACCAAAAGTCCATTTAAAATAATTCATTTCTTTCATTCCTTTAATTTGATGCATTCGGAAATTTTCACAAATAATTCCCATTGTCAATAATTCTTGGAAAGATATAACAACATTCCTAAATTGTAACACCTTAGAGTTCTCAATTTGTGAAATCGGAATAAATTTCGCAGTTAAATCCAGTCAAACGTGGTTTCAGCGTAACCTAAATTATCGGGTAGTTTTTGGGAATTTTTGGTGCAATTGACCCATGGTCGATTATTTTCGAGCCATAATGTAAATCTCCAACTCATTGGCGATCTTCGATTATCGTGAAAATCTAGAGATTTCATATACGAGCACATGGTATCAAAACGACAGAAAAATCGGTTTAGTGTCGAAAGAAGAGGATTTTATAATTAAATGGAACCACCCATGCCTAATTACACACCTCAGTCGAATTGACCTATGTCTGGTCTCTGATAGATTTTCGACCGTTTCGCAATGACCTTTGCAGACTAATATGATCGAGTAGTCGATTCCTGGTCAAATTTTCAAGCATATTGCATTAAAATCCCTTAATGGCTTCTCCAACTAGTCTAGTTATCTCATAAGTGATTAGCTCAGAGAATAGCACTATAGGCACATCGATGAAAAACCCGATTTATTTAATTGAAAACAGAAGTAGAAAATCAGATTGTCACAAACACTCACAAACAGTGTCGATGGCAGATCAATCGCAAGTCTATTGTCACCTCTCGACTATTTGTATGTGATCCACTTTCAACTTACCAAATAAACTGTGACATCTTGATTTTCAAGTCTGATTTTGATGAGATGAAATGAGCTTTTCATCGGCGCACCTATGGCCTTATTCTCTTAGAGGGCTCCTCATGAGATAAATAGTCTATCAGGTGAAGCTGTTAAGGTATTTTAACGCAATAGACTTAAGATTTGACCATTCAACTGTGCTAATCTGCAAGGTTCATTACGGCACGATCAAAATTGATCAGAAACTGGAGATAAGTCGATTTGACATAGATATGTGATTAAGTGTGGGTGATTTCACATAATTGCAAAATTCTCGTCGAACGACACAAAACTAATATTTTTATCTTTTCTGTACATTGTATCCGTATTTGAAATCTCGAGATTTTCACAATAACCAAGAGTCGCCAATGTGTCGAAGATATATATTGTGACTTGAAAATAATCAATCATAGTTCAAATGTGGCAAAAATTCCTAAAAGCTACCTTATAAATTAGAACACGCTAAAATCACGTCAGATTGAAATTAACTAAGAAATTGAAAGTTCTGTCATATCACAAATCATTTTAGGAACGTCGTCTCATCCTCAGAAGATTTTTTTGCAAACCGAGATTTTTGGCGAAAAATCAAAGTTAGGCCGTTTTGGATCGGGAAATTCGTAAGCCCGCCTTTAGTCGCATTTTTGGGATGGAAGTTGGTTTTATGGACAAGGAAAAATGTGGATTTAAGTGTGGACACATTGAATGAATTTATGGGCTTCAATTTGGATTGAATTGAAAGAAGATTAAATGGAATTGAATGAATTGAAGAGAGAAATGCACAAAATTTGTAGGCCTTGAGGGGTGCAACATTTCAGCCATGGTGCGAGGCTTCTTGGGGAAGTTTTCTGAGGGAAAAGAGGCAGAGGATAGGGCAAGTGTGATGAGTGTTTTGGGATGAAATTGAAGACTTTGAAGGCAAATGGTGGACCCTCTTCAGTTGAAGGTTCTTCTTCTTCATGTGGCTTCACTTTATCCATTGTTGAAGTGTTTAGGAAGCTTAGAGAACTAGAGAAAACTGCAGCTCATCCCCTTGGCCGTTGCACACACGCTGGAGCCACCGTCGGCCGTTTTCCCCCTTTGTTTTTTCTTTTATCGGTTTCTGCTCCAGCTGACCTTTCTCCAAAGATTTGAGTTAAAGGTAGTCTTCCCGTGTGAATTAGCCTCCGTGCCACCCACCGTTGTCTTAAGCACATTGTCGAGACCAAATTTTTCGGGTTCACCACCTAAAACTAGGCTAATGGATTACTAAGTTTTTAAGCTTAACTCGGGCTCTCCCAAGCCCATACCAATTCGCAACTTAGGTTTGAATTATTAACATGTAAATGATTTTCAATCAGGAGTCGCCACTAATCTATTTTTGGTGGGTCGATTAAAAACCCAAGTAAAGTAACGAGAGATTTACTTTACTCCTACGAACCAGAGATTTATGAGTTCGGGGACTTGGTTACACCAGACTATCCTGGTGCCCTTTCGGTACCTTTTTATTTCATTTTCAAAAAAATGTTTGGCAATTGAATTGATTTTAATTTAACTTCCTAACATGTGAGGTGATCATACATGTGCACATATCACCAATTTAACACTCAAGAAAACAATTAAACATTGCAAAACATACCTAGAAGCAACGAAAGCATCTGCATTGTTAAATCAGAATTCACATAAGCAACCCTAGACATAAAATTTCAATTTTTATTTTTTGTTTTCACTTTATTTAATGAAAATCATGCGATGCATACTAATAATCTAATATGACATGGCATCATGGCATAAACTATATGACATGAAGAAATGCAATAATTAAATGCAATCTAAATGACCTAATTTTAATGACATGCAATGTGATGCAATGACATACAAAATTATTTAAACTAAAATGACATGCAGCATATAATTTAATATGTGAGTTATATGTCATGCGACATTTATTAAATGACTTAGTCTAATGACAAGGAAGTTTTAATTAAATGAACTTAATAAAAACTAAATGACGTGCATTTGATATTTATATTTTTAAAAATGCAAAAATGATCTAGTTAGATTAAAATTCTATCTAATTCAAACTAAGGATTAAGTCACATTAAATCCTAATTTAAACCATGCAATTTATGACGTGCAAGAATGCCATAATTCAACATGATATATGCATGATGGTTTTTTTTTATTTTTTTATTAAAAATTCGAAATTGCCTTGTAATTAAAAATGCAACTTAAATTAAACAGAAACTAAAAATCCTAAATGAATGCATTTTTAAGTTTTTGTTGGTTTTTTTATATTTTTAGAACTGAAATCCCTATCCTAGATATGCCAAATAACAAAAAATATTCCAAAACAAACTGAATCCTAATTCAAATATTTTTTAGATTTTTTAGTGGCTTTTAAAAAGCAATGCGATTACCAACTAAAAATCAAATCTAAACTAATCAAGGTATCCAATCAAATAAATAATTACAATGATCGAAAAAATAACATGTTATCTCACAGGTCAAATTAACGATTACTATAATCCTAAATGTCACGACAAGAAGATCAAAATAACTAAAAATCTAATCCGAATTCTTACGGATCAAATTAATAGTTATATTGATTCAACAATTAATATGCTATCAACCAAAGTCCCAAGAATTAATATAATTAAAAAAATGACCCGATATCTTACGGGTCAAATTAATAATTACAATAATCTTAGGGAACACCCTTATGGATAATGCCTGTAAGATGCTTTGAAATAAATCGACATCCGATATTACAATGTAAATGAATTAAAGAAAGCTATCAAATAAAGCACAATAAATAAACGAGAATAATAATAATAAACTAATCTACCTAATTGGATTTCCTTTTTTCTTTTTGTTTTTCCTTTTCCCCGATTGTAACCATGAGTCTCCAAGGCGGCGGGTCAATCGGCACGGCAAAGGGGATCACCGGCGAGGGGATTCCGGCGAGGAAAGCGGGTGGGCGTCGGCGCGGGCGGTGAAGATTGACGCCGACAAGGGACTTCGGCGAAGCGGGGCACCGGCGAGGGGGTGTCGCAGGGCGCGGGGCCTGCTGTCAGGCACCGAGGAGACGCGAGCAACAGCGATGTGGGCTCTGGCGGCATTGGATCGCGATAGGAACAGCGGCACAACGACAGCTGAGCGTCAGGTCTCGGCGCGGTTCGGCAGCAGCGTCGGCGGGCGCTCGGGCGGAATAAACGCAAGCAGAACAGGGGCAAGGCTCGGCGCAGCACGGTGGGCTCGGGCGGAAGAAGACTCAGGCGTTGGGGACCTCGGCGGCGTGGCGAGCGTCGGTGGGCGAGGTGTGGCGTCAGGTCGTCGCGGCAAGCTTCGTGGGGGAGACCAACGAAGCGACTGTGGCGAACACACGGAGGCGGAAGCCTCGCGGATGGAAGTTGCAGAGGAGGGGCAGCAGATTTGGGGAAGATGATGAATAGCAGGGGTCAAATCACCTATTTACTTTTCTCCCCTCTCTCTCTCTCTCTCTCTCTCTCTCTCTCACGTCACTCTTTCCCCTCCTCTGTACTCTGCCTTTTATTTTTCTGTTATTCAGAGAAACCTAAAGCTTAAAAACTCTAGCTTCTCTTCTGAATTTTTTCTTTTGAAAATCGAGAAAGAGCCCCCCCCCCCCACGATTGATCCGTACGTATCCTTTTATAGGCAACGCAAAACAGGATTTTTTTTTTGTTAATATTTTCATCTCCCGAATATTGTTTATAACCTCTTGATCACAAAAATCCTTATCTCAAAAATATTCTCCCCCGATTTCATTATCTATTGATAAAAAATAAGATACAATGCGATTTTTTTAATTTTTCAAAAACCATAATATCGCATCAAATCTTAATTTTTCGCAAGATAATCAATTAAAAATAACAATGGGCTTGGGTTAATTTTATCCTTTCATGGGCCTAGCCCGGCCTACCGAACTAGAGCTTAAAAACATAAAATTTGAGCTCATCCACCACCGATCCTAAAAATAAAAATGCAAAACATGTAAATTAAAAATAAATGCACCTAAAAAATTTTATGCTATGCGATTGAATTATAATATTTTTTAGGGGTTAAAAATTAATCCCCAATTTTTATGCAATAAATGACTAAATGGGTTGTCCAAAATTTAAGTGTCAACAGTTGCCCCTCTTTGAAAGTGAGCTCAAAGAGGTTGCCTTCAAAGACAAATTGAGATCTAAATTTTGACTATGCAAATGCACTGAATGATTTAAAAAAAAAAAATCGGAAAATGAATTCCATTTTTTTTAATGCAATTATATGATGCGTGGAAATGCTAATGCAAATGCATGATATCAAAGGAAAGAACGTACCTACAATTACTTCCCAATTAGTGCGGTAAAGCATCTTGAGGTACATAATAAATTCATATTTACTCCACAAGTACCCGACTCTCACTCAGGTTTCTTGAAAAGTGTAACAAGCAATAGATCAAGACATTCAGATCCAGACTGAGATGTCAAGATTTTTTGAAAAACTCAAAATACCTAGATCCAGACTAAGGTATAATGAGAAGGATTGACAAACATTCACATCCAGAGTGAAATATTTGAATGAAAATAATCAAGACATCCTGATCCAGACTGGGATGTCAAGATTTTTGTACTCGAGATACCTAGATCCAGACTAAGTATAACGAGAAAGGTCGAAAAAACATTCACATCCAGAGTGAAATATTTAACGAAGAGAATTGAGACATCCAAATCCAAACTGAGATGTCAAAATTTTGGAATGCAATTTGTATGCAAATGGTAAAGGAACTTACCTAGAATATCTTACCTTCAAGGAGGGTAGAGTGATTCAAGATAGTTGGTGTTACATGTTCAGGACCCGTACCTTTCTACGGTCGCCTAAAATAGTAACGTGGCTTTGCAAAGAGACTGCTTCCTAGGACTCGTACCATTCTACGGTCGCCTAGTATGACAGTGTTTGGTTGTGTCTAGGACTCGTACCATTCTAAGGTCGCCTAAACGGGGATTTACCTTCCAGGACCCGTACCATTCTATGGTCACCTGAATAGGGAAATAAGTTTTGTCTAGGACCCGTACCATTCTACGGTCGCCTAAACGGGGATTTACCTTTCAAGACCCGTACCATTCTACGGTCGCTTGAATAGGGAAATAGGTTTTGTCTAGGACCCGTACCATTCTACGGTCGCCTAAACGGGGATTCACTTTCTAGGACCGGTACCATTCTACGGTCGCCTAAACGAAAAATTAATTTTTCAGGACCCGTACCATTCTACGGTCTCCTGAATAGGGAAATTGCTTTTCCAGGACCCGTACCATTCTACGGTCGCCTGTTAGAGCAATAAATGTTATCTAGGACCCGTACCATTCTACGGTCGCCTAGACTGAGGTTTTGCTTGGCTAGGACACGAACCATTCTTCGGTCGCCCAGCCTTGCAACAGAAATCATCTGACCAGGACCCGAACCATTCTTCGGTCGCCTTAATCAGATTGAATCTGGAGAAAAATCTTTGGAGGACAACTCCATTGAGTGTCGATTAAAAGGGACTCTGGGCTACAAAAGCATGCCAGGTCAATATAAAGGGACATCGGGCTACAAAAGCACGCCGAGTCGATAAAGAGAGACTCTGGGCTACGAAAGCACGCCAGGTCAATATAAAGGGAATCTGGGCTACGAAAGCATGCCAGGTCAATGAAAAGGACTCTAGGCTACGAAAGCACGCTAGGTCAATATAAAGGACACCGGGCTATGAAAGCACGCCGGGTCAATGAAAGAGACTCTAGGCTACGAAAGCACGCCAGGTCAATATAAAGGACAGCTTGACCGAGTCAAGTGTCGATGCACTTGATAGTGAATACTTGCACAATGACAAGTATTTTAGAATATGGTAGAGATACTTACCTAGTGATATCTCTAATTCTTCGGGATATGCCTTTTGGAATTTAGATATCCTGTGGAAGTCTTTCACCTCATGGTGGAGGTTTCTCATATTCTAATATCATGAAACATTCTGAAATGAACTTGAATTACCTATCATACATGATTTATAGCAAAAACTGATATGCATTCATCAAAGAGATAAGCAATCTAAGCTACTCTAGAATGCACATTTCAAAATTCAGTGAGGTTTTTATCAACTCAATCAGGCTTTATGCATAATGACATTTGTATCACCCAAATTTCCACTGGAGAGAATTATCATTCAAGACAATCTTCACTCACGACATGGATTTCTTAAAAATACTAAATGAGAGACTTTCGGTTAGAAATGACTTTCACTCACTCTCATTTAGAATGGCCATTTTATGAGAATCACTCAATTTTATCATGGATTCCGGCGGCGTGGTGGGCGGATCGCGGACAGGGCAAGGGAAGCAGCGTCGTCGCGGATCAGCTCGGCGGTGGCTTCGTCGGGTTAGTGGAGCGGTTCGGCAGCAGCGTCGGAATCGTGGGTCGGCGTGGGGCAGTGAAGATTGACGCCGACAAGGGACTTTGGCGAAACAGGGCACCGACGAGGGGGTGTCGCAGGGTGCGGGGCCTGCTGTCAGGCACCGAGGAGACGCGAGCAACAGCAGTGTGGGCTCTGGCGGAGTTGGGTCGCGGCAGGAACAGCGGCACGGCGGCGGCTAGGCGTCGGTTCTCGGCGTGGTTCGGCAGCAGCGTTGGCGGGGCACAGATGGGCGAGCAGATCACGGACTGAGTGGTGCAGCAGCAGCTTTGTCGGGATCTTGCAAGTTGCCGGTGAGGCGGAGGCGCGACGGTGATTTGAGGGATGGTGATGCGGCGTTCGACGAGCAGGAGCGTTGGGTCTAGGCGCGGCGGAAGAGAGGCGCAACAGTGCGGTGGTGGATTGCGCGGTGATGCGGAGGCCTGGCAACTGCAGGGGCGTCGGAGATGGAGGCGCTACAGGCACGACGGCTCTCGGAGCAGCCACACGGGTGCGGTGAACGGCGGTAGTCGCGTGGTGAGGCGGAGCTCCGGCGAGACGGACGGCTGTGCCGCGCGGTGGCGTAGGAACCGGCGAACGACAGCAGATGCGGGCGGTGAGTGGTGAGGGAGACGATGAACAGTACCTGTCCTCTCACCTCTCTGCCGCTTGTACCTTCTGCATTTTGCCTCTTTTTTTTACTTTTGACTTTTCTTCCTCTCTCTCCCTCTCTCACGTCACTCTCCCTCTTCCTCCGTACTCTTTCTCTCTTTCTTTTTTTACTGCAGAAGCAAAACTTTTTTTTTTCTTTTTCGACGAAGAGAACCCCCCTCCTCTGTACTCTGCCTTTTATTTTTCTGCTTTTCAAAGAAACCTAAAGCTTAAAAAACTCTAGCTTCTCTTTTGAATTTTTTCTTTTGAAAATCGAGAAAGAGCCCCCCCACGATTGATCCGTACGTATCCTTTTATAGGCGACGCAAAACAGGATATTTTTTTGTTAATATTTTCATCTCCCGAATATTACTTATAACCTCTTGATCACAAAAATCCTTATCTCAAAAATATTCTCCCCCGATTTCATCATCTATTGATAAAAAAATAAGATTACAATGCGATTTTTTTAATTTTTCAAAAACCATAATATCGCATCAAATCTTAATTTTTCGCAAGATAATCAATTAAAAATAACAACGAGCTTGGGTTAATTTTATCCTTTCATGGGCCTAGCCCGGCCTACCGAACTAGAGCTTAAAAACATAAAATTTGAGCTCATCCACCACTAGTCCTAAAAATAAAAATGCAAAACATGTAAATTAAAAATAAATGCACCTAAAAAATTATATGATATGGGATTGAATTATAATATTTTTTAGGGGTTAAAAATTAATCCCCAATTTTTATGCAATAAATGACTAAATGGGTTGTCCAAAATTTAGGTGTCAACAGCTGCCCCTCTTTGAAGGTGAGCTCAAAGAGGTTGCCTTCAAAGACAAATTGAGATCTAAATTTTGACTATGCAAATGCACTGAATGATTTTAAAAAAAAAATCGGAAAATGAATTCCATTTTTTTTAATGCAATTATATGATGCGTGGAAATGCTGATGCAAATGCATGATATCAAAGGAAAGAACGTACCTACAATTACTTCCCAATTAGTGCGGTAAAGCATCTTGAGGTACATAATAAATTCCTATTTACTCCACAAGTACCCGACTCTCACTTAGGTTTCTTGAAAAGTGTAATAGGCAATACATCGAGACATTCAGATCCAGACTGAGATGTCAAGATTTTTTGAAAAACTCAAAATACCTAGATCCAGACTAAGGTATAATGAGAAGGATTGACAAACATTCACATCCAGAGTGAAATGTTTGAATGAAAATAATCAAGACATCTTGATCCAGACTGGGATGTCAAGATTTTTGTACTCGAGATACCTAGATCCAGACTAAGTATAACGAGAAAGGTCGAAAAAACATTCACATCCAGAGTGAAATATTTAACGAAGAGAATTGAGACATCCAGATCCAGACTGAGATGTCAAAATTTTGGAATGCAATTTGTATGCAAATGGTAAAGGAACTTACTTAGAATATCTTACCTTCAAGGAGGGTAGAGTGATTCAAGATAGTTGGTGTTACATGTTCAGGACCCGTACCTTTCTACGGTCATCTAAAATAGTAACGTGGCTTTGCAAAGAGACTGCTTCTTAGGACTCGTACCATTCTACGGTCGCCTAAACGGGGATTTACCTTCCAAGACCCGTACCATTCTATGGTCGCCTGAATAGGGAAATAACGGGGATTTACCTTCCGGTCGCCTAAACGGGGACCTTCCAAGACCCGTACCATTCTACGAATAGGGAAATAGGCGTCTAGGACCCGAATAGGGAAATAGGTTTTGTCTAAGAAAATAGGTTTTGTCTAAGACCCGTACCATTCTACGGTCATCTAAACGGGGATTCACTTTCTAGGACCCGTACCATTCTACGGTCGCCTTGATGGAAATTTGATTTTTCAGGACCCGTACTATTCTACGGTCGCCTGAATGGGGAAATTGCTTTTCCAGGACCCGTACCATTCTACGGTCGCATGTTAGAGCAATAAATGTTGTCTAGGACTCGTACCATTCTACGGTCGCCTAGACTGAGGTTTTACTTTGCTAGGACCCGAACCATTCTTCGGTCACCTAGCCTTGAACATCCGACCAGGACCCGAACCATTCTTCGGTCGCCTTAATCAGATTGAATCTGGGGAGAAATCTTTGGGGGACAACTCAATTGAATGTCGGTATGCTTAAAAGGGAATACCTGTGTAATGACAAATATTCAATGTATTGATAGAGATATACTTACCTGGTAACATCTCCGATCTTCAGGGATATGTCTCATGCAAAATATGGTCGTAGGAGAGGCAACATGCATTGGTAATCATAAACATGCATGAATTTAATGGAGGTTCGTGATTATTTCCATTAATCTTGCATCACCTAATTTCCATTATGAACACATGAGTGTCATGAATGTGTCAAATGAGGGATCCTTCGATCTGAAAGGACTTTTCTCTCATCCTCATTAAAATGGTCATTTTATCCTGACCTTTGATGCAGGATTTTGTCAATCACTTTATCTCACCATTATCATATCGACATGGGTCCGAGTATTCTCGCAAGCGGTACAATCTTACCAATCTGAGAGGTCTTTAATAGGGACCATAATGAGGGCTTGGTCAACGGCTTAACAAAAGGACTCTTTGAGTCAAAACTATTGAATGAATTGTCTTGTAACCATCTCCGGGTTTACAAGTCAAGAACCCTGCAAAATGAAAAAGAAATAATCTTGCTCGCACTTCTTCGAGCAATGCTTATAAACATATGAACTCCTACGTTAATTCAAGTGCCCTAATCTGAAGAGACTTTGTAAGGGACGTAACGTAGGTTGGGTTCATGGGTTGAGAAATGAAAGGATCATTAGGCTCAAAATGTATGTAAAATGTGAGAGTTGATGATCATCTTGGCATTGCCACCAGTTTTCTTTTTCATCATCGGGGATTGTCTTCGTGAAGTCCCCCATTGATTGTAGAAACTCGGCATTTGAGTTTTTTGACTATTGCTCCATTGGGATTCAATTCTTGTAATTGACAGTCACCTATCTTGACTCTTTTTTTTCATCTATGGGCATTGGCCTTGCTTTTACCAGGCACACCGCTTTTTATGCCCCCTAGTTTTCATTCACTTTTCTTCACTTCTTTTTCATGGGCACTGGCCTTGCTTTTACCCGGCACACTACTTTTTCATGCCCTTTAGTTCTATTTTGAATTCAATTCTTGCGTATAATGCATCCGTCAAGCAATTACACTTTGAATGACACTTGAACTTTTCAGGAATCTTCATCTGCCTTTTGTCTTGCCCCAGTGTGGGGGGATGATCATCAACTGGGTTTAAAATAAATGAAATTGTAGGCTCAAGTGGGCTATGCAAATGATATAAGTGTATATGATAGATAAAGAAATGCTCTTCATCATCCTAAGGCACTTAAATTAACACATGAATTCAATGTAATAGCACGACTTGATGATTGATGCAAGTGAGAGCAAGAAAATTTCAATTCATTTTACTCACCTCATTCTGCAATTTTATCTCTTAGTTGCCCCGATGTGGGGTGATTCTTGACAGGGGTGATTTGAAAAGAATATCCATAAGTGTATGGGCTCAAAAGGGTTAAGTAATGGATCACATGTAGTGTTTGGGATAGAGAAATGAATTGCCTCTCATCATTTCGGTTGCCGTACCTTTTGCGAGAGAACTCTTTACCTTATGGATATGAACCTTCCTACACTCATCTCACAAGTGTATGAATATGGGACTGTGTATAGGATAGGGTTTGCCTTTCATCATCCCGACTCGTCTCATTTAGTATGCTCAATCAATTCCACATCATTCATTATATTAGTCCATCTTGATGTTCTTTAGTGGAATTGGTGGATAAAACATGTAAGAGTCATCATGCAAAACCCTTTTTTTTTTGTTTAAAAAAAAAAAAACTCAATAGCTTTGAGCATGTCAACTTCAAAGAGTTTTCTATATTGCAAAATGATTTTAAGCATTCATTCAAGTATTCATCTACAATGGGAATTGCCTCAGCAGTTGATGTCTTTGGATTGTGCCTATCATTCAAGATTGAAAATCCACTTTTGCCCCTGCATAAGAGAACGTGCATCAGTATGATACTATGCAACATAAAAGTAAATTCAAATTGCACATCCATTTTGGCTCAGGTTAAGACTTTGTCCCGGTCCTGGCACTACCAAAACCTATCATGCCATCAATTTGTCAACTCTTCCACCAGGGAATGATAGTCCTCTTTTACTTGCCCCAAATCTTTTTCATTACAAGTGCGCTATAAACCTGTTGATCACAAGTCAAGTTTATGATCATTGAAACCTGATACGCCATTCTCAGATGTCCCTTGTCATAACAAGTTATAGAATCATGTTCTGAGACAAGAAGCAAATGAGTCGGACAAACAAACAGGTTTAATCTGCTACAAGCTTTGGGAAAATGTTTTTTTTTTTTTAGCAGTGAAACGCTTTTGTTTTCAAAAAAGTTTTTTGGAGGAAGCATGAGAAAATCCAGCCCTCAGGATTTCTCCGTGGATGATATTTTTCTTTTTTCATGGTTGGATATCATCATTGGACTGGTTTGGTATACTCAATCATGTCCTCAAAATTGGAAATAAAATTGTAATTTCATTGAATAGAATCAAATGAATTACATTATTTGAATGGAAATTGTGATTCCTAAACCCCTAAAAAGAGAAAAAATCGAAAACGATTCCTAAAAAGCGAAAACCAATTCCTAAAAAGCAATAAGAATTCCCACGCAGGGGAGGTGCAATCGAACAAGTTACTCTTGCAAGCTAACGTCCATGTCTTCCGAAGGTCCTTTGTCATTGGCTCCTATGAAGAGGTCATCAAACAGACCCGTGATTCCTTCCAAGGCGTCATCAGAGTTCTCTGTCTTTGGAGGTGTCAGATCGTCCATGTCATCCCATCCACTTGGAACTATGTTGCGGGAGTCAAAGTAAAAGCTGGGAAGAGCCGAATACTTCACCAGATAATCAAACTTGCCACTAGGCTGCCCCAGAGTGTCCATCACTTCCACTTCATCTTGCCCCATCTTAGGGACATTGTCAAGTTTATTTTTTTCGGCAGCGACCAACAGTGGGTCATCTTCCAGGTCAGGCATGTCGCCATTGCTCATTTAGGTCTTGCTTGACTGCTTCAGGACTATTGTCTCAGGGAGAGCAGGTGCATGAGTCAAATTCGTTCGGAGTGATTGGATTTGAGCTGTCATGAATTGCATAGAGGCGAGCAACTGTCGGAGTTGGTCTTCCATAGCGGAGATACGATCACGCATTTCGGTTTGGTCAGCCATTCTAGTTCTTGATCACCTAATTGGAAAATGGAGATATGTAAGAACGAGGTATACTGAAAAAACCGATCAATGACAACAATCTATTTTTTAGTTAAGAAAAGTCAACAATGAAAAGGATTTCTTAAAATTGGACTAGGAAAATAAAGACATGGGACGCCCCAGTAGGGACGAAATTTCCTAAACATGAACTAGGAAAACTAGGAAAAGCCAAGACATAAATTGAAAACAAATTTCCAATTTTTTATTTTCCAAATGATTCATTGTATGGCAGTTATTTCATTTTTGAAAGGAATTAGATCAAATGACTATCCTAGATTGTCATGGACAGACCAAAAACATGACAAAATAAATTGCATGGTATAGGGATAGAAAACTTACTTTACCAAGAAAAATCAACGGCAATCACATAGACATGCATATGAGATGTGAGGCTCGATTTCTACCTAGACGGCTTAACAAGGTGGAGCTAAGAGGATGATCTGACCGTTGCAGTCTCGCATTAACGTGTCAAGTCCCCCTAACTCTGGCTCAGTCGAATGGAATACCCAATAATCACACAGTCTCGCGGATATGGACAAACACATTCGACACCATGAAAGAAATTTCGGGGAAAAGAAGGTCAACCTCTACATAGCAGTCTCGCTTTGGAGGAAGTATCCTTCTCAACACCATCCTAGAAATTCTATCGCATCCCAGGTCCGACCACAGGTTGTGTGTGCAATAGTGTAGTGCTAAAGCAATAAAGCATGCGCAACAGTTTAAATGCAAACAACGCTTCTAATCAGAAAAAAATAAATCATTAATCTTAACACCTCCCTGCAAGACAAAGGTTAGCAAAGACTACTCCCCTTATATCTCCCATCTACAAGAACATTTAACACCTTAGAAATGTTATGGACATACTTGAGATCCTCGCTGCCAAACAAAAACATTTTTAAAAGAAAAAGAAAAATTGGCCTAAGTCCACTAAGTATTTTAACACAAGTCCCCAGCGGAGTCGCCAAGCTGTCGCGACCAGATTTTTCGGGTTCACCACCTAAAACTAGGCTAATTGATTACTAAGTTTTTAAGCTTAGCTCGGCCTCTCCCAAGCACATACCAATTCGCAACTTGGGTTTGAATTATTAACATGTAAATGATTTTCAATCAGGAGTCGCCACTAATCTATTTTTGGTGGGTCGATTAGAAACCCAAGTAAAGTAACGGGAGATTTACTTTACTCCTACGAACCAGAGATTTATGAGTTCGAGGACTTGGTTACACCAGACTATCCTAGTGCCCTTTCAGTACCTTTTTATTTCATTTTTAAAAAAAAATGTTTGGCAATTGAATTGATTTTAATTTAACTTCCTAACATGTGAGGTGATCATACATGTGCACATACCACCAATTTAACACTCAAGAAAGCAATTAAACATTGCAAAACATACCTAGAAGCAACGAAAGCATCTGCATTGTTAAATCGAATTCACATCAAGAACCCTAGATATGATTTCTAATTAACACGCAATTTCAATTTTTGTTTTTTGTTTTCACTTTATTTAATGAAAATCATGCGATGCATACTAATAATCTAATATGACATGGCATCATGGCATAAACTATATGACATGAAGAAATGCAATAATTAAATGCAATCTAAATGACCTAATTTTAATGACAAGTGGGCGTCTGGCGCGGGGCAGCGAAGATTGACGCCGGCAAGGGACTTCGGCAAAGCGGGGCACCGGCGAGGGGGTGTTGCAGGGCGCGGGGCCTGCTGTCGGGCACCGAGGAGACGCGAGCAACATCGATGTGGGCTCGGGCGTTGGATCGCGACAGAAAGCAGCGGCACGACGACGCCCTGAGCGTCGGTCTCGGCGCGGTTCGGTAGCAGCGTCGGCGGGCGCTCGGGCGGAATAAACGCGAGCAGAACAGGGGCAGGGCACGGCGCGGCACGGTGGGCTCGGGCAGAAGAAGACTCAAGCGTCGGGGACCTCGGCGGCGCGGCGAGCGTCGGTGGGCGAGGCGTGGCGTCAGGTCGTCGCGGCAAGCTTCGTGGGGGAGACCGACGAAGCGGTTGTGGCGAACACACGGAGGCGGAAGCCTCGCGGATGGAAGTTGTAGAGGAGGGGCAGCAGATTTGGGGAAGATGATGAATAGTAGGGGTCAAATCACCTCTTTACTTTTCTCCCCTCTCTCTCTCTCTCTCTCTCTCACGTCACTCTTTCCCCTCCTCTGTACTCTGCCTTTTATTTTTCTGCTATTCAGAGAAACCTAAAGCTTAAAAACTCTAGCTTCTCTTCTGAATTTTTTCTTTTGAAAATCGAGAAAGAGCCCCCCCACGATTGATCTGTACATATCCTTTTATAGGCGACGCAAAACAGGATCTTTTTTTTGTTAATATTTTCATCTCCCGAATATTACTTATAACATCTTGATCACAAAAATCCTTATCTCAAACATATTCTCCCCATATTTCATCATCTATTGATAAAAAATAAGATTACAATGCGATTTTTTTAATTTTTCAAAAACCATAATATCGCATCAAATCTTAATTTTTCGCAAGATAATCAATTAAAAATAACAACGGGCTTGGGTTTATTTTATCCTTTCATGGGCCTAGCCCGGCCTACCGAACTAGAGCTTAAAAACATAAAATTTGAGCTCATCCACCACCAATCCTAAAAATAAAAATGCAAAACATGTAAATTAAAAATAAATGCACCTAAAAAATTATATGCTATGCGATTGAATTATAATATTTTTTAGGGGTTAAAAATTAATCCCCAATTTTTATGCAATAAATGACTAAATGGGTTGTCCAAAATTTAGGTGTCAACACACATCCAAAGCGTTCAAAGCAGCTCGACCTTGCATCGAACAGAGTTGCCAGCCGACTTGTTCATCAGCGAGAAGGAATCAGTTGCCGGTCCGCCGATCCGCCCAACAGACTACATTGCTTCGCTTTTTTCGCCCGTTTTAGCCATTTTCTTCCATTTCAACCCTACCTTCACTCATACCAACGACCAGCAGGTTCCCCTCAACCCCAAGGTGCCGCCAGTTGCTAGCCAACCCCTCACCGGAGCTCCAATCAAGCCCATGCAACTCTATTTCTCTTTCGGCAATCTAGTTTTCAGTGTTTCAGTGGGAGGTAAAGGTTGTTGCTGCCGTTTCAATCCAAGGACCACCTTAGATCATCATGGTAGAGCTCCCCCAGCATAGCCTCCATCGTTGCCATCGCAACCATGTCTCTGGCTCGTTTAACGGGTGATTTTAGTTCATAATCCTTTGATTAGTGCCTAAACTTGCTTAGAAAGTCGTTTATGCTTAAGGGTTGATTATATTAGTTTAAGTATGGATTAGTGATAATCTAGAATGGTTAGATGAGCTTTATAATGAATTAGTGTTAATCTAATTAGTGAGATTAGCACCATTGAGGATGGATTAGTCAAATTCAGTGGACTTTCTACAGTTCTGATCTCTAGACCCTCGTCATTTGTTATTTTTGTAGATTTAAATGAGTTGCAAATTTGAGGTTGATTCCTTCTAGAAAAATGTTTCAGACATCTTCAACTATAACATATATTTTACTCATGATTTTTAGAGATTTAAAAGTATGTTATTTCAGCTCTGTCATTTGCAAACAGAATCTCCGACTGTGCTGGAATTTGTGGCATTTTGGGATTCTAGGGGTTTTTTTTATCAACTCTTAGGATTCGAAATTCAAAATGATTTCTTCATAAAAGTTATTTGCCACATCTTTTAGTTTAACATACTCAAATTTCAGATCAAATGGACAAGTTTTATATCTCAAACCAAACTGGTTTTGGAAAACAGACTTAATGGAAACGGACACAGTTTTTGTGCTGGATTGAGCGATTTAATGAGCCAAATATAGAAGGATATGAGTTAAAGTGTTTGCATAAAAAATATTTTCTTAGGTGTCATGTACAACATATTAAAATTTGGGAATTTTCCAAACTCGTTTTATTAGGTTTTTGGATTTAAACTTGGAAACGTGCGAGTGGCCCGGTTTCTATCGATTATGACCAATTTTAGTTTGGTTATGGTTCTTGATGTTTTGCTTACTTTAATTAGTGTTTTTAATGACTTGTGAATTTAATTTATTACTTATTTAATTCCGAAAATTTACTTTTCACAAAACATTGTTCACGTGCACTATTCACTTGAGATTGAAAAGTGTCTAATTGCATGTGTTTTCATCTTATAAAGTGAATAAGTGTATAAATGCATGGGCATTTGCATGAATTGAGTGAATTTCACAAAAAGGGAAATATGCTTTATCCGAGGAACACCAAAATGGACCGCCTTTAGGGGAAAAGTGATTTGAAATTGTGTTGGCAAGAATGACGCATTGGTTAAATGCTTATAGATAAGAAGGAAATCTTAGTAGTGAACTTGCGTGATCAAAAGTTGGACCGTCACCCAACAGGAGTTTGGGGACGATACCCAACAGGAGTCGGAAGCCTGTTGCAGTAGACTTTGGACTGATGTCCCTTTTTGGGAAACCAACTGAACGGGAAGTCTAGACGTAGCCATGCCTGATGGGGCAAGACAAAGCCCGATCTTCTTATCGGTAGCTCGACGGGAGTCGGATGATTGCTGACTGGAAAATTAGCCATGGCCGGGAAGTCATTAATATCTGGAGCACGCATGAGGGTTGAGGTCATCAATATCTAGAGCACATGTGAGTGCTGAGTTGGTTGGGCCTTATTATGAGGTAAAATTGTGTGGCGTGGTATGGGATGTGTCATACGATTTTACCTTATAATCGGGACTCGTTTGATCGATTGATGCATGATAGGTGGTGCACTAGAGTGCATGAGCATATGTGAATCATGGTATCATTAGTTCCGGTTATACATGAGTTGAACATATTGTTTATAGCACGTACGCATGAACCGATAATGTGCAGGGTATGGTATACTAGGTAAGGTTGCATGTGAACCGACTATTAAGTGTTGGTTATTGATCTTTAGTTTGTTTGTGGGGTGGTTCTGAAAAGATACCCCGAGTTGACTTGGTGTTCTAATCGGGGGACTAAGGGGAGGACTTGCTGAGATGTATATCTCACTAGTTTTGTATAAGCATTTTCAGGTCCCTAGTGTGAAGCATCTGGAGCTTGAAGCAGAAGGGTCAGGAGCATAAGTGGCTCAATAGTTCTTTTTAAGATAGACTTTCTATATAAGCTTTAGGTGTTTATGAAAGTGTATTTGATTTGAAACTAGTTGTCCTACTTTTCTATCACAGGTATGTTGTTGCCAGGGGATTCGTTAATTCGCTTTCGCAAGTGCAATAAAATGAAAAAGGGTCGGTGACAAGTCATGGGAACGTTGCAAAATTATATCAACCACCGAAGGATGTGTGCGCGCTCGAGGTTCGGGGCATGACATAAACTATTTCACCAAACACAAGTGCATCACACAAGTCAATTCTCATCTTTTCTCTTAGCCGACACATGCATGGCCTGAAGGCATGCTCGTTCATTCATGTGTATTATGAATTTCTCATACTTCACTAGCAAATATGTTAGGAATGATCTTTGTTTTGTAACTTGAATCAATCACTTAGCGTCGATCCTTGCACCGGACAAAGCTCGGAAACGGTACGCCTCAATACCGATCCAAGACCTCAAGACTTGGGTACACCTCGCTTTAGTGACGATCCTAAGCTTGACAAACCTTGACTACGACCCAATGTAAATACACATGTATCGAGAATGACCTTTGGCTTGTGGTTTATTCAATGCCAAGCACAAAATCCCCACATCCATTTGGACTATGGAAATCGACATGCTTGGTGCCTTACCAAGACCTCATGGATTTGGGCGATCCCTGTACCGATCAAGGCGTAAGATCGATACACCTCATTGTTGACTTAGAACCTTGCGGCCTTGGGTGATTCCCACACCAAGCGAGATTTGGACCAGGCACCCTATTTATCCAAAAACTAAAGCTTTATGGCTCGGGCGACTTTGTCTTGCAATGAGCTCAATTCGAACAAACCTTAGCTCCATTCTAGAAATAAATGACTCAAGCACACGGCCATGTCCCATAGCAAGCAAGATAAAATAAAAGACATTGCACACTACTCACGGTTTGACGGGTGAGCACTTAACTAGTCTCAACAATGGGATCTACTTTCTTAGAGGAAAACGAGGAATCTTACTTACCTCGGCAAACTTGAGAACCAACCTAGATAGCTTGGTGGGTTGAGTATGCGAGGCCAAGAGAAAGGAGAAGGGGGAGGAGGAAATGGATGACAAGGTGAGGAAAGTGAGGAAGGGCTCCTCCTATTTATAATACTCAATGTCATCATTACCGAGCCAAGCGGTCCAATCTTAAGTTTCCATGTGGCCTGCATAAATTCTTGGGTGGCAAGTCTACTTGTGTGACAGCCTGAATTTTCAGAATTTGTTTTCGATTAAATAGATCAGGCCTTTCATCGATGTGCCTATAATGCTATCCTCTAAGTTGATCAGTCATGAGATAACTAAACTATCTGGAGAAGCCATTAAAGGATTTAGCACAATAGATTTGAGAATTCAACTAGGAATCGACTGCTTGATCATGTTGATCTACAAGGGTCATTACGACACCGTCAAAAATCAATCAGAGACCGGAGATAGGTCGATTCGATTGAAATATATGATTAGTGTGTTGGTGATTCCACATAATTGCAAAATTCTCGTCAAACGGCACTAGATTCATTTCTCTGTCATTTTTGTACCCGATGTCTATATATGAAATCTTGAGATTTTCATGACAATCGATAGTCGCCAATGTGTCGAAGATGTACAATATGGCTCAAGATAAATCGACCACGGGTCAATTGCGCTAAAAATTCCTAAAAGCTACCCGATAGACTAGGGGTCACGCTAAAATCGCTTCAAATTAAAATTTAACTGCGAAATTAAACCTGATTTCATAATTGAAAGTTCTATCATGTCACGATCTATTTTAGGAATGTCAACTCATCCTTCGAAGAATTTTCGGCGATTTCGAGAATTCTACAGAAAATCATTTCGGACGTTGCGGAAATTAAAGGAAATCCGAATGGGCCGAATTGAAGAGAAATTTGGACATCCAAAACCCTTTGGGTGTTGGGGACTTGCAGAAAATTGTGCGGGATTTTCTTCATCGAAATTGGACCTCGATTTGGAGAAATCGGAGAGGAGTTGAAGCTCAATTGTTGAAACTCGGAGTTTTGTAGAGAGGCATGAATTTTTAGCACCAAAATTGGATTTTTTGTGGTTTTATCTACAAGAAAGAAATGGGGACAAAGAAGATAAACTTGTGGACTTTTGGGGGGACCAATTCATGATGAATTTTAGGATATTTTTGCTTGACTTATCTCCCCTCCTTCACCATCTCTATCTCCCTCATTTTCCTATAGTCTCCTATCCTTACTTTGCTTTCATTTTTCTTCCGTTGAGCAAAACAAAAGCAGCTTCATCCCCTCAATCTCTCTCCCCATTCATTTCTCTCAAGCCTGCAACACGCTAGCTTGTCTTTTTCTTTCAATCGTTCACCGCCTCACGCCGCTCCATCCCTCTTTCTTCACTAAAATTCTTCCGGTCAAACTTCAATTGCCCATCTTTGACCGACTAGCTTGCTACCATCCATCTACACCACCACCGAAACCCCACGTTCCTCTCACTCCACGCGGCCATCTCATCCAACAACAAATTGAGGTCAACAACCCAACATTCTCCACCTTCGAAACTCCACGCGTCCCACCAATTTTTGTAGTGGTCAATTGACCGCAAGTGGCCAATGCTAGCTGCCCTCTCCAAAGCCACCAAAGCAGGCCATCCTCTTTGATCTTCACGACTGCAGCTCATGCTTCTCCACGTCTCCTACATTGAAGCAGCCAGCATCCGTGACTCATTAAGTAAGCCCAGCAGCCTGGGTTCAGTAGCCCACAAATTTTTCTTGAGCAGCCAAGTGAATTTCGGCCCAACTTTCGGCCCGTCTTTGGCCTAGCCTAATTCAGGGCTGAGATTTGTTGGGCCAATTTTAGGCCCGGTCCATGCCCATCAACGCCGTCGCAAACCGGAGTTTCGGCAGCCGTCCCATTATCGTTGCGGTGAACTGGTTCTCGCGATAAACCAGTGAGTTTATGCACTAAACTCTTCTTAGTAGGCTAATAATGTTTAAGGGGTGTTTAGTTTAATTTAATTAGAACTTATGTGGTTAGTTAGATTAGATTAGTGATTTAATTAGTTAATTATGCATGTTAGGTAGTTAGATTAAATTAATCAAGGCCTAGATAGGATGTGCTATTTATCTAGAAGGGTTCGGGAATTTTCCGGGCTGTATCGGTACTTAATTTAGTGATTTTGGCCTAGGTTGGTATTTTTAGAATTTAAATTGAATTATTTAATTAATTTTAGAAATTAATTAATTATTAGTTATTTTTTTCGGAAATTAGACCGGATAGCCGGTGACCGAAATTTTGTGTCGATTACAATGGTATGGTTAATTTCTGCAATTGAGTGTTAAATTGTGCAATTTGAATATAAGTTGTAATTTTGGAAATTTATCCAAAAATTGTATAATTTCATTAACTAATTATAAATTACCGGGGCGTCGATTTACAACGCCAAAAATGTTTTCAGAATCTTTATAAATAGTGGGATTTTCTAAAGTAAATATATTATATTTTTGGCTCAAGCCAACCGTGTACCCACACACGATTATTTTTATTGGGTACATCTTAATACGGTGGAATTAGGCCAATATGGGTATTTAATTGAGGAATTGATTAGCAAAGCACAAGATCCTTGGCCAGGAGTAATGTATTGTGGTTTAGCTTTGAGGAGCATTAAGACCATTATAGATTTTTAGCAACTTCGGTGAGCAATAATACTCTAGCAGCTTCGATGAACACTATAGATATCAGCTTCGGCAAGCAATGGTAATTTAGCAACTTCGGCAAGCACGTGTTATCTAGCAACTTCGGTGAGCAAATTTTAGACATCAGCTTTGGGGAGCAATGATATATGAGTATACCTATTTCAGCTTAGGTGAGTAGGATTCAAATCGATAGAATTTATAGATGGCATTGATGACATGGAGTCAAATGAGTCGACTGATTGATGGTTGAATTGAATTGTTTGGTCGAGTATTTGATTGTACTGACCTATAGGGTGGACCTGAGGCGAGGTAAGTCCCTATGATTTTGTGATTATGTGATTAGGATGCTTCTAGGCGTATTTCCCTCCTAATCGGGGTTTAAAGCGTAAACTCGCTGAGATTTATATCTCATCCCGTTGTGGGCTTAAATTTTCAGGATCGTCAAGTGGAGGACTTGGAGTTGAGATGAGGTGATCTGAAGTGTAGGTCAGTTAGGACCGCTTCTTTTTGGAAAGTCAGTCTTTGTAGTCTTTTGGTCATAGACTTTGTACATGACTCAGTGTGTATATAAAGGTGTGTTTTGTTTGTGAATTTGTTTCTACTTTTTCTATCCCGAACTGTTGATGTCAAGGGATTAGTAATTCGCTTTCACATGTGCATTAAAATGAAAAGGTCGGCGACTCGTCCTGGGAAGTCGCATAATTTTCTATCGACTAGAAAGGGATGGGCACGCACTTGAGGATCGGGCGTGACATCCCCGTTTAGTGGTATCAGAGCAAAGTTTGTGGTTAGAGTGATAAGGTGCGATGGGTTCTTGGGATAGTAAGTAAGAATGGCCTTTATTTCATGCTGATGCATGTGATTGATAGCTGAGTGGTAAATTGTTTGGTGCGGATCACTCAAATATCAATATGATATTGGAATTGGAAAACAAGTTTTTATAAAGAGCTTGTAGTATGAGTGAAAAGAAGCTAAGGACTCCTAGTAAGAGAGCAGTAGCCTCTATGACTTGGGGTAGAATGCCAACAAGGATCGGTGCCCAAGGAGGTCTTGGTAGAGCACCATCTCAAGCTAGCGCGAGTGTAAGAGTACCACTTCAGGCTGATATTGAAAGTGTAGCAACACTAAGCGATCTTAGATTCAACGAGATCGTTCAATCGCTTGTGTTCTTTGGGAACTCGTTAAGCCAACAAGCTCAGGATCGAGCCGCCATTGTTGCCGTTGTTACTACCACCGCCAATGCTATCACCACTGTTGTTGCCGCACCTGCTGAGGTCCAGCATGGAGATGTGATCTGGGAGTGAGCCATTGCGTTTAAATCGAGGTCTAGATCCAGTAGAGATGGAAACCGGTTTAAGAATGAGCCTGTGACTGGAGAAAGGTATTATGTTTCGCCCGATAGGAAGAGTGGGATAGACAAGTTAGCATCAAATCAGAATGGAGTATGTCATTATGTGGGAGGCAACATGGATCGGCCTCGTGTTTTCCTAGGATAAGAATTTGTCATGGGTGTTGCCAGTATAGCCACTTGATCAAAGACTATCCTAGAAGGTCAATGGGACCACAGCAATTGCTACCGTCACTGCCGATGGGTCAGAACTAAGGGAATACGCTGCAGAACACACCATGGGGTATTTGGAATAGGCCTCTAGTGCAAGAAAGAGTGCATGCTATCACTCGATAGGAGATAGAGGACTCACCAGATGTATGCCGAGTTTATAAAATGAAGCATGGGTCAATCCAGTGCCCTAATATAACGAGAGTGTGCTATGGATATGGTCAACATGGCCATTAGGTGAGGGATTGTCCGAGTAAGTCCAAGGGAACACGAGCACCGCTACCGTGGACAAGACGCCACTAGAATGGTGAAAGGGACAAGAATGGAATCGACCATGCACTGATCAGAGGAAGAATGTTTTGGGGTGATTTTATCAAAGTAGCACAACAAAGTTTTGGGTTAAGTAGGTAGAATTTCAGTTTGTTGTAATAAAGTCGTAGAAAGGAGAATCATTAATTAGAGTTATACTTGACTGGTTTGTTGATGTGTAACTTTAATGTCGGGTGTGGAAAGAGTTGGCTCACGGAGCATCTCGTGGTGTAATGAATTGTTGTCGTGGAGTAACCCAGCTTAATTTGTGAGCATGTGGAAGTGCCGAGTTCATTGGGAGCCGAGGAGGACCCTCGATTTCCTTAATCTTGTCGCTTAAGGCAACCCATTGTTGGACGGGGGTTACCAAGGTTATTTGGCGATTATCATAAGTAAGACGGTTGAGGAGCTAAAGATTGAGGACATCGCAGTAGTTTAAAAACTTATGTATGCATTTCCACAGGAATTGTCAGGCCTGTCATCAGAGAAAGAGATAGAATCCATGATCAAGTTAGCACCGGGACATAGCCAATCTTTAAGGCTCTTTACCGGATGGTGTTATCTAAGTTGAAAGAACTTAAGGTATAGATGCAAGAATTGTTGGATAAGGGATTCATACGTCCTAATGCATCACCTTGGGGAGCACCAATTTTTTTTGTGAAGAAGAAAGATGGTTCGTCAATGCATCGACTATTGTCAACTCAATCAAGTGACGATCAAGAACCAATATCTACTACCGAGAATTGACAATTTGTTTGATCAATTGTAAAAAGCGTCGATATTTTCGAAGATCAACTTAAGGACGAGATATCATCATCTGAGGATCAGAAAGAAGGATATACCGAAGTCAGCGTTTCGTACTCGATACGACCATTATGAATTTAATGTAATGCCGTTTGGATTAACGAACGCTCCAGCTGCTTTCATGAATCTGATGAACCAAGTGTTTAAGGAATACCTGAATTAGTTCATGATTGTGTTTATTGATGATATTCTGGTGTACTCAAGAAGTCCAAAGGAGCATGAAATGCATTTGAGATTGGTACTGCAAACTCTAAGGACTCATGAGTTATACGCTAAGTTTAGCAAGTGCAAGTTTTGGTTGACTCATGTTGCTTTTCTAGATCACATGATTTCAGGAGAAGGAATCTCCGTGTACCCATCTAAGATTGAAGCAATGATCAATTGGCCAAGACCGACAACAGTGACAGAGATCAGAAGTTTTCTAGGTGTCGTAGGATATTACAGAAGGTTTGTGGAAGGATTTTTAGCTTTAGCGTCACCGTTGACTCGACTCTTGAAAAAGGAAGAGAAGTTCTTGTAGACAGACAAGTGCAAGTGTAGTTTCGAAGAGCTTAAGGAAAAACTGATTATTGCACTTGTTCTGACTATACCATCTGGTCCTGGAGGATACAAGATCTACAGTGATGCGTCATTTAGAGAACTGGGTTGCGTGCTTATGCAACATGGCAGAGTTGTTGCATATGCATCTTGTCGGTTGAGACCTCATGAGCAAAATTACCCGATGCATGACTTAGAACTCACGGTAATCATTTTCGCTCTGAAAATTTGAAGACACTATTTGTGCGGAGAAATGTTCCAGATCTTCACAGACCATCAAAGTCTCAAGTATCTATTATCTCATAAGGAGTTGAATATGAGACAGCATCGCTGGATAAAACTCCTAAAGGACTATGATTGTGATATCTTGTACCACCTTGGAAAAGCTAACAAGGTTGTAGATGCACTGAGTCGAAAGTCCTCAGTTACTCAGATAGTACTCAAGGAATGGACTTTGATCGAGAAGGCTCGATATTCGATTTTCAAATTTGAGGTAGACCACCTTTCAAATCTTATGGTCACCCTCGGAATTGGGCCGAATGTTCATATCAGAATCAAAGCACTTTAGCCAACGGATCCAGATGTTCAGAAGATCCTGCAAAAGGATACTGATAAGAGAAAAGCTAACTTTCAGATATCTGATGATGGAACACTGAGGTTCCGAGGATGATTGTGTGTACCTGATGATGTGGAGCTTAAAAAGGAGATCTTATTAAAAGCTCATCGTAGTAGTTACAGCATTCATCCTGACAATACAAAGATGTATCAAAATCTGTGTTAACACTATTGGTGGTCCAATATGAAGGCAGATATTGCCAAGCATGTCACAAAGTATCTGACGTATCAGTAAATGAAGGCACAGCATTGTAAGCTAGAAGGATTTCTGCAACCTCATGAGATTCCCAAATGGAAATGGGAACATATCACGATGGACTTCGTGACGGGCTTACCGAGGAGTCAGAGAGGTAATGACTCTATTTGTGTAGTGATCGACAAACTGACGAAGTCAGCTCACTTCATTACAGTACGAAAGGACCTTGATTTGGACAGTTATGCAAAATTAAGCGTGCGTTAGATAGTTCGTTTGCATGGAGTGCCGATGACGATTACTTCAAACAAAGACTTGAGGTTTACAATTGCATTTTGGAAAACCTTGCAAAGTGCTCTAGGAACGAAGCTGCAGTATAGTACAAATTATCATCCTCAAACGGATGGCCAGTCTAAGAGGACAATCCAAACCCTCGAAGACATGCTGCAAGCTTGTGTGTTGGATTTCAAGGGAAGCTGGGAGAAATAACTTCACCTTATAGAGTTCGCCTACAATAACAGCTACCAGTAGAGCATTCGGATGGCTAATTTTGAAGTGTTGTATGGCAAAGCATGCAAAACGCTAGTATGTTGTAATGAAGTCAAAGAACATAAAATTACAGGCCTAGAGTTGGTTCAGCAATCAGTAAATGCAGTTGTCATCATCAGGGACAGATTAAAGACCGCTCAGAGTCGCCAAAAAGCTACACCGATAAGTGTCGAAGGCCATTGGAATTCCAAGTTGGTGATCACATTTTTCTGAAAGTGTCACCAATGAGAGGTACTTCGCGATTTGGCAAGAAATGAAAGTTGAGTCCGAGGTACGTAAGTCCATTTGAGATTCTTGAAAGAATCGGGATCCTAGTGTATCGTCTTGCATTGCTGCTAAGGTTGGCGCAAGTACATGACGTCTTTCACGTGTCAATGTTGAGGAAGTATGAACCTGACCCGATCCACGTGCTAAATTTTGAAGAGTTAGACATGGACAATAAAGTGTCGTATGTGGAAAGCAGGGTTTAGATTGTGGATTGCAAGGAGCAGGTCTTGCACACCAAGACCATCACATTGGTCAAAGTGGTCTAGCAACACCACAGCATAAAAGGAGTAACTTGGGAAACTAAGGAGTCGATGAGACGACTGTAGTTTCACCTTTTTTTTTTTTTTAAAGATTGTAATAGTTTTAAATTTCGATGATGAAACTTTTATAAGAGGGGAAGAGTTGTGACAGCCTAAATTTTCATAATTTATTTTCGATTCAATAAATTGGGCCTTTCATCGACACGCCTATAGTCCTATCCTCTGAGCGGATCACTCATGAGATAACTAAACTATCTGGAGAAGCCATTAAGAGATTTAGCACAATAGACTTGAGAATTTGACCAGGAATCGACTACTTGACCGTGTTGATCTGCAAGAGTCATTATGACACTGTCAAAAATCGATTAAATTAAGGTATGTGATTAGTGTGTGGGTGATTCCACCTAATTGCAAAATTCTCGTCGAATGACATTAGACCGATTTTCTGTCATTTCTGTACCCAATATCTATATCTGAAACCTTGAGATTTTCACGACAACCAAGAGTCGCCGATGTATCGAAGATGTACAATGTGGCTTAAAATAAATCGACCGCAAATCAATTGCACTAAAAATTCCTAAAAGCTACCCGATAAACTAGGCCATGCTAAAATCGCTTCGGATTGAAATTTCACCGCAAAATGGAACCCAATTCAAGAAATTGAAAGTTTAGTCATGTCACGATCTATTTTAGGATCATCGACTCATCATTCAAAGAATTTTCGGCGATTTTGAGATTTTTACGGAAAATCATTTCAGAAGTTGCGGAAATCAATGGAAATCTGAACGGGCCAAATTGAAGGGAAATTTGGACATCCAAGCTGAGCCTTTGGGCGTTGGGGACTTGCAAAGAATTGTACAGGATTTTCTTCATCAAGATTGGACTTCAATTTGGAGAAATCGGAGAGGAGTTGAAGCTCAATTGTTGAAATTCGAAGCTTTGTAGAGAGGCTTGAATTTTTAGCACCAAAATTGGATTTTTGGTGGTTATATCTACAAGAAAGAAATGGGGACAAAGAAGATAAACTTGTGGACTTTTCGGGGGACCAATTCATGATGAATTTTAGGATATTTTTGCTTGACTTATCTCCCCTCCTTCACCATCTCTATCTCTTCCTCATTTTCCTTTAGTCTCCTATCCTTGCTTTGCTTTCATTTTTCTTCCTTTGAGCAAAACAAAAGCAGCTTCATCCCCTCAATCTCTCTATCTATTCATTTCTCTCAAGCTTGCAACATGCCAGCTTGTCTTTTTCTTTCAATTGGTCACCGCCTTACGCCGCTCCATCCCTCTTTCTTCACTAAAATTCTTCCAGTCAAACTTCAATTGTCCATCTTCGACCGACCAACTTGCTACCGTCCGTCTGCGCCACTATCGAAACCCCACGTTCCTCTCACTCCAAGCAGCCATCTCATCTAGCGACAAATTGAGGTCAACAACCTAGCGTTCTCGACCTTCGAAACTCCACGTGTCCCACCGATTTTTTTAGAGGTCAATTGACCACAAGTGGCCAACGCCAGCTGCCCTCTCCAAAGCCACCGAAGTAGGCCATCCCCTTTGGTCTTCACGCCTATAGCTCGTGCTTCTCCACATCTCCTCCATCGAAGCAACCAATGTCTGCGACTCACCACCACTAGCAGCTGCTTCTTGTTTGGCCCAGCTTCTTCAACGCAAGTCCAGCTTCAATCTTCAACGTTGGAGTTCAGCCAAGCGAAGCAATTATTTAGCCCATCTCAGCTCATTAAGCAAGTCCAGCAGCCTACGTTCAGTGGCCCACAATTTTTTCTTGAGCAGCCTAGTGAATTTCGGCCCAGCTTTCGGCCCGTCTTCGACCTAGCGTAATTTAGCAACAAATCTCAGCTTGGGCTGAGATTTGTTAGGCCAATTTTAGGCCGGGTCCAAGCCCGTTGATGCCACCGTAAACCAAAGTTTCGGCCACCGTCGCGATGAACTAGTTCTCGCGATAAATCGGTGAGTTTATGCACTAAACTCTTCTTAGTTGGCTAATGATTTTTAAGGGGTGTTTAGTTTAATTTAAGAACTCATATGGTTAGTTAGATTATATTAGTGATTTAATTAGTTAATAATGCATGTTAGGTGGTTAGATTAAATTAATCAAGGCCTAGATAGGATGTACTATTTATCTAGAAGGGTTCGGGAATTTTCTGGACCTATATTGGTACTTAATTTTGTGATTTTGGCCTAGGTTAGTATTTTTAGAATTTAAATTGAATTATTTAATTAATTTCTAAAATTAATTAATTATTAGTTATTGCTCCAAAAATTAGACCGGGATAGCCGGTGACCAGAATTTTATACTGATTGCAATGGTATGGTTAATTTCTGCAATTGAGTGTTAAATTGTGCAATTTGAATATAAGTTGTAATTTTGGAAATTTATCCCAAAATAGTATAATTTCATTAATTAATTATAAATTACCGGTGCGTCAATTTACAACGCCAAAAATGTTTTCAGACTCTTTATAAATAGTGAGATTTTATAAAGTAAAGATATTATATATTTGGCTCAGGCCGGCCGTGTATCCACACACGATTATTTTTATCATGTACATTTTAACACGGTGGAATTAGACCAAGATGGGTATTTAATTGAGGAATTGATATGCAAAGCACAAAATCCTTGACCAAGAGTAATGTATTGTGGTTCAACTTCGGGGAGCATTAAGTCCATTATAGATTTCTACAACTTCGGTGAGCACTATAGCTATCAGCTTCGGCAAGCAATGGTAATTTAGCAACTTCGACAAGCACGTGTTATCTAGCAGCTTCGATGAGCAATAGTTGATATAGCAGCTTCGGTGAACAAATTTTAGACATCAGCTTTGGGGAGCAATGATATATGAGTATATCTATTTCAGCTTAAGTGAGCAGGATTCGAATTGATAGAATTTATAGATGGCATTGATGACATGGAGTTGAATGAGTCGACTGATTGATGGTTGAATTGAATTGTTTGGTCAAGTATTTGATTGTATTGACTTGTAGGGTGGACCTAAGGTGAGGTAAGTCCTTATGATTGTGTGATTGTGTGATTACGATGCTTCTAGGCGTATTTCCCTCATAATCGGGGTTTTAGAGCGTGAACTCGCTGAGATTTATATCTCATCCCGTCGTGAGCTTAAATTTTCAGGATCGTCAAGTGCAGGACCTAGAGCTGAGATGAGGTGATCTGAAGTGTAGGTCAGTTAGGACCGCTTCTTTTTGTCATAGACCTTGTGCATGACTCAGTGTGTATATAAAGGCGTGTTTTGTTTGTGAATCCGTTTCTTGTTTTTTCTATCCCGAGCTGTTGATGTCAGGGGATTAGTAATTCGCTTCTGCTTGTGCATTAAAATGAAAGGGTCAGCGAATTGTCTTGGGAAGTCACAAAATTTTCTATTGACCAGAGAGGGATAGGCACGTGCTTGAGGATCGGGGCGTGACAACTTGCCCCATGATTGCACCTAAAAAGTGAGTTAGCAGGGGTAAAAAGTATCGCTTGGCAATCTAGCTTCTAGGCATCATCAACGATGGCCCGCTTTTCACTCTTCCATTGGTCTACCTATACCCTGCATTTAATGAGTATTTAATGAAGTTTGATGATGGCATTCTAGGTTGCCAACTCGGTATCTAGATTCTTCAGTCATTAATGAGGGGTTCGTGTATTGTTCTACGATTGGTTCACATGTGTGCTGCCTTTCTCTAGAACATCCAATATATTTTTTGACCGCCATTGTGATGTTTGAATTTTCAAAGGACACATCACCCTTCATTTAATGAGGGGGTTCTAGAATTTTCTTCACTTTGTCATTTTCTTCCTCAAGAAGGCAATTTAGACAATTCTATCGTCCAAGTTCGTTCTAGGGTCAGAGAATGAATCTTTAGGTACACCTCGAAAAATTGAATCGTGTATACCCGAGATTTTGTCACCGTACCCCACGTTTGCCCAAACCATCCCCTTGGGAGGGTTGGTCGGCCTAAAGGGTTGGGTCATTGGTCGGCACCTCAGCCGGCCCTGTGGTCGACACGGTTATGCCGGTCCAGGTCCAAGACTAGCCCTTGGTCAGTCCCTAGCCTGTCACCAAGCCTGCCACAACCAATTTCCTTATTTTTAGTCCTTGGTCCTTCGGTCAGTTCAAGGTCAATCCTAAGATTATTCATGGCCTAGCACTAAGCCAAGGCACTCATGAACCTTAGAATTTATGATGGAATCCCAAGACTCATTCCAATCGGTACCCAATCTATTCGTATGCTTTGTGGTTGATGCATTACTGATCCACGATTAGACATCACCAATTCAAGAATCTTTTCCAAACACTAAAAATTAAATAAAGAATGTTGCATTTTTGGTCGAAAAACGATCGCATTTGATCGAGTCAGATCATTCGTGTATCGGTGCATAGTTGGCGGAATCACCTGCGACAAGGCACCATGACCGATCATGACCATTTGTCATTCCAAAATCATTTTGTGACTAATCCTCATGATCCAAAAGTCATCTTATGAGCTAGTGATCTGATCCCACCAGTATGGTCAATAAATAATTTATGCCCGATACCTCAACCAATTCGGTCAAACCATGACCGATCCTTGATTCCTTACTACTCGAACCGATCGATCCCATGGCCAGTGGCCAATGGTCGATTCATGCAGGACCTTATGGCCGATTTTCACGCAGTTGGTATCGAGAGTTTTACAGTTAATGTCACACCCCAAAACTACAAAGAATGGAGATGATACGGCCGTCCTTCCACACAAAGGACACAGCCTCAAATACAACCAATAACCTAATATCAACATACATATGTATATCTCAAACCATATATATACATGTCAGATAAATTAGCAATTTCATTGCAATATCAGATTTTCTATAATCCACCAAAAAGAAATATACAATTAGAGCTCAGCCAATCCAACTACTAGCAACAACTATGTACACCATTTCATTAAACCATACCCAAAAATAACACTTCCAAAAGTTTCCCGCCAATGGTGCTCTCGCTCTACTCGTCGTTAATTGATGAGCCTGAAAAGATTAAAGGACGAGTGGAATGAGCAACAA
Organism: Eucalyptus cladocalyx; assembly: GCA_017140615.1. Lineage (NCBI taxonomy): Eukaryota > Viridiplantae > Streptophyta > Magnoliopsida > Myrtales > Myrtaceae > Eucalyptus > Eucalyptus cladocalyx. The sequence continues at coordinate 23,509,403 of CM029517.1, forward strand.
CATCTCAGTGAGTAGTACATATCTTCTATGCAGATCGAGTAACCACTATGTATGTATATAAAGCAATACCAAACTTCATAACCCAAACTCAATTTGTAAAATACATATTGAATCATAGAAGAGTTATTTCTTATACTAATATGAAAAACTCTTTTGAATTACCATCAAAATTCAAGTATCAATGGTCAAATCTATTAAATCATCTCCATCAAATTTCATGTATCAATGGTCCATCCATTGGCCAATCTATTGCTCAATACCCTACTATGGTCACGACATAACACCTGGTGACAAGATAACCAAGATTCCCCCCTTGACAAGGTCTTCACCTACGAAACCAATGACTCGGCCCAGAATGATATCCTAAACCAAGTATGCATACCCCAAAAACCCTTCATTGGGTTCATAGTCATATTGAGTATAAACAACCATCCTTCAATACCAGAAATCCAATCTAGAAACCAATTTCTCAAACCAATTTGCAGCATAGCCCATCATCCATTACCTATCAATTTCTCAAATCATCATAAACATTTCCATAAATAAGTCACAAAGCAATTTCATATATATTACTCCACAAACTTTGTATAACACGCTTTTCAAACATTCATAATCAACCAAAGAGTATAGAATGCTCGATTTGGCTTTTATGTAATAAAAATACTCCTCAATTCAACATATACACACACACACACACACACACACACGCACATATATTTTAAGACATGGTTTTACAAAACCAAAAACGATATAATACCACTCACTTCGCCGTCTACAACCAAAGACAAACGATACTTATATCGTTGAACTCACGGTCCTATCAACTAACCGAGAAAAAATGTTTAAATCAAATAAAACTCTATCTCAACTACAAAATGACTAAATTACGCCTTAACTCTAACAAAATGACTCCTATGCGTTAACAAATTGCATAACCAAAGCGATTGTTCAAGCCATTCGCAACATAGAGTTTAAGCGCAAAACTTAATTACACTATAACGTCCTCCTCCAAACCCCATGCTGAATATATTTATAGTCAAAAGAAAGCCCTTCAAACATACTACAGGAATCCCAACTTGACTTTCCCAAAATCAAGCCAAAAAATGACAAAATACGGGCCCAAAGCTATTGGACGCGTATTGTTCACTGCACGCAGAAAACTTCGAAATTTTGTTTCGGACAAACCATAAGCTCAAATCACAATCCGTAAAATCCTATGGCTCCACAACACTATAAAATATGATTTCTATAAAAATACGTGGCTCAACAACTCAAAAATCAGACTTCGCTGCTCAATTTTCCAAAAATTCCGAATTTGAGCCCTAAACATGTAAATAACTTCGATTGGACAAACGAGGGGCCTAATCTCTTACCGGGTGCTGCGTTATGGAGTTAAGTCAGCTTAGCGAGGCATCAGCGGCATGCACGTGCCAAAACCCCTTTCCTTTCTTCCCCTTTCTTCTTCTTCTTCTTCTTCTTCTTCTTCTTCTTCTTCTCTTTTCTTTCCTTTCTTTTCTCTTTCTCCTGAAGTGGTTCGGCTCTTTAAAGTGAGCGGCCACTGCTCATTTCTAGTGTAGACGTTTGACAAGTATCTAGCATTTTCAAGATTGATCTCATGAAAGTGAAGTTCCATAGCTGGTCTTTGGGCACATGAATGATGCAGATTGACCAATCTTGTTTTCAAATATCTAACCTTGGTCAAGCTTAACCCCCGTGACAAAGGAGATGAAGATTCCCCTAAATAAGTCTCCACCTATATTGCTAATGGTCAGCCTAAAAGGATATCTAAAAATTAGTACGAATACCCACAAACCTCTCAATGAGCTCACAAAGACACTAAACATTAATGCAAACTGACAACACCATCCTCCAACATCCACAAAGTCAAATCTAGAATCTATATCACAAATTAGTTTTACAAATCAAAACATATAATCTTTCTCAACTCTATTGATCAAATAAAATGCACTGCACAAGGCATTTCTCAAACCATTTAAGAGTTTTGCTTTTTTTTTGGTAAAAGCCATTTAAGAGTTCTCATAAACTAAATTCACAAATCGATATGTATAATTATTTGTAATGCCTTCCATAAAATGTTTCTCAAACCATTCACAAATAACCAAAAGGTAGTAAATGAAATGTCATTTTATAACTCATACTGTATATAATCCAGATGGCTTTTGAAACATGAGTTTACAAACTTGAATAAGAGATAGATCACTCACATAAGAATGCTAACCAAACAACATAGCTATATGAGCTTATGATCTCATAATCCTATCAATTAAATGAGATTCGATATCAAAACCAAGTAAAACACTATTTTCACTAACGACTCAACTAAACTATGCTATTTCAAGCTCAATATAGGTCAACAAAAGTCCTCAAGATGGCCAACAGAAAGAGGACCTCGTGTGTACATGCCACAAGGGCCTCACCAAGCTGGATTTACTTCAATTGTAATGCTCGGTATGGATGTAAACTCTTTGTTCGTCTAATTGAAGTAGTTTTTTGAATTAGGGCAAAAAATCGGAATTAAATGAAATTTAAGTTGTGAAGTCCAATTTATGAGTTGTAAAGCTAAGAAATTATGGGGATCGATAGTTTAGGGTATTGGGTAATTGTATGATTTTATAGATATCAATTTGGACTTATGGTATGCTTGAAACAAATTTTTGAATCGAGCATGCATGATGAACAATACTCAATTGCAGCTTTCAAGTAAAATTTTTTCAATTGTCGACTAAATTTTGGGTTGGCCGAATTTAGAGTCTTAAATCACTAACGCGAAGAATTACCACTCCTACAACAAATACCAACCGTACCACAAACTTTCTTGCAATGTACCTTTCTTCACCAAACTCCAATTCAAGCAAGCTTACTATCAAAAGAAAGCTATTTTGCACTACTAAAAAATCCATAACTTGGCCAACCCAAAATTTAGCCAAAAACCAACGAAATTCAGCCTCAAGTTGCTAGTTGAGTACTGTTCATCACACGTGCGCCTGACTTCGAAAACTAGTTTCAGGCAAACCCTAAATCCAAACTAAGTTCTGTAAAATCATACAGCTTCACAACAATCTAAACTATCAATTCCTAGTAATTTCTTAGTTTAACAACTTCTAAATCAGATTTTGTAATTTAAATTTCACTTTATTCTGAATTTGTGCCCTAATTCCAAAATATAATCCGATTAGATGAACAAGGAGCTTAAATCCTTATCGGGCATGACAAATCAAACCAAATCTGACTTGGTGAGATTCCTGTGGCATGTACGTACGAGCTCTTGTTTCCCTTCCTTCCTCTTTCTTATTCTTTCCTTGTTCTTTCTTTGCATTTATGTCATGCGGTTCTCTCTATCCCCTTAAAAGCCCAAGTCCACTTTTTCCTCTTTCTTTTTGACCGGTCAACTTTTCCTTTTTTTATTTGCTTTGACTGAGTCAAAGTCCATATTTTACAAAATTATTCGGTAACTTTACATAGCTAGTTAAGGGATGTTTAGGATGATGAACAAAATGTTGGACAACCTGAATCTCCTCCTCATCCACCTTGTGGAGTGAAGTTTCGTTTGCACAGCCGATATCCAAATGGTAGTTGCAATTTCGCATTGGAACATCATCTCATACGACACTCGACAAGAATGACATAAGTGGAAGTGTGATAGCCTCCTCTCTTGTCCCACATCGCCTAGGGAGGGAGGTCTTGGTTAACTTATAAGGCTTGGGTCCCTCTAATATGTGTAACGCGTTTTAAAGCCGTGAGAGAAAAGATCGTGGCTGGGATGGCGGTTCGTCCGCGCCAGGACGGGTGACCCAAAGCGAACAATATTACACAGTGGGGCCCGGGATGTTACAAGTGGTATCAGAGTCGACTCCCGACCACGTGTGGGGCCACAGCAAGAATGATGTTCTGTCACCCGTGGGGCCACAGCGAGAACGCTCTTCTGTTAAGAGGTGAAGAGTGTGACAGCCTCCTCTCTTGTCCCACATCGCTTAGGGAGGGAGATTTTGGTTAGCTTATAAGGCTTGAGTCCTTCTAATCTGTGTAACGCGTTTTAAAGCTGTAAGGGAAAAAACCATAGCTAGAACCGTAGCTGGGATGGCGGTTCGTCCACGCCAAGACGGGTGACCCAAAGCGGACAATATTACATAGTGGGGCTCGGGATGTTACAGGAAGTATCAATCCATTTGAAGAGCGATGCTTGTGTATGCGAAGGTAGTTGTTTGGCACATGGTTGATGAACCAAAATTTGCCATTCCTCGTAGGAATCCATGTACATGGAAACGTTGTAGGTGTCTACATGTGTTTATATATATCCAACTATTATGTAAGTTGGTAACCTTGTATGAAAATCTCTTATACTTCCTTATTCTATATATATATATATATGACTTCTACATTACAAACAGTAGATGTGCATACATAAATTTATAGGTAAAGTAAAAGCTTTAAAAGAAGAAAAGTTCATATTACCCTATGTAATTTTCATAAGCTCACACTATTTCCACCCATTAGATAGTGAGCGTGATTGCCACGAGGAATGCCAAAATTTGCAGCTTTCGGTTGTCCATTAATACAAAGTCTTGACATAGAAACGTTGTGTTTTGGAAAATCTCTTTTAATCAAGTCAAGTCATGTTCAGTTGTAAATACACTTACGAGGATAACTAACCAAATAGTACCTTATATAGATTGAATCCCTCTATAAAGTTTGACAGTTCAATGTATTTCATATGTGTATTCAATTTCTGCTGTAAATCTTCGATTACATTCTACTCAAGTAATATTACTTATGGCTGAAAAAAAAAATGTATATAACTCTATAAGGCATAATAGTATAATTTTTCCATGAGATCACAAGTTTAATTCACATCATTAGCTAATCTCAAAACGTCTAGTACTGTGCTTAGTTATGGTATATCTTGTGTGGCAAGACTTCATTACTATTAGCATTTTTGTGGGATCGTGGAAATACCAATTTCGGATCTTTAGGTTCTTAGGCATTTCGCAAATTCGATCATGGAAAGTCCCTTAATGGTAAGGTCCAATGGGGGACTTGTCTAATTATACTAGAGTTGAGATCCACCGCCCAAATCAGGCGAGTTTCTAAAGTAATTTTACTCACAAGAGTAGAGATTTGCAAAATGTAATTAATTCTGCCAATTAAGAGACAGGGGGCCTCATAAGTGAATTTCTCTTGCCAATTTTTCAGGAAAATAACATCACAACTGTCATAACTTTTGTATGACACTTATGTGTCAAAAAAAAATTTAAAAACATTTACCCAAGTGTCGGAAATTTAACGTAACATATCACTTATGATGAACCTTTTTAAAAAGTTATAGTACTCAAGTGATCAATTGAAAAATTATATAACACTAATTGATCAGAAAAAAAGTTATAACACTTAAATAAACTTTTTTTAGAAGTTATGGTACTTAAGTGATAAAAAAAATTTATGACACTTAAGTGAGCACCGTACACAACTTTTGGCATTGATATTGTACTTATCCCCCCGAGGAAAAATACCAAAATTGAAAGAACGAAAACTTTTCTAGTGATAAAGTAATTAGTGACCACATAGACTTTTACATGACCTTTCTTTCATTTTCAGTAAACAGAACAATCTTATTTCAATGGCAGCAACTTTTGACATTAGTTGACATGATATGAAAGCGGACATTGGCAAAGTATAATGCGTTTCCAACATGCTTGACAACAATATGATGTTTCGCAGTAGCACAACTTGACATCAACCCGTACTCCCGAAGTTAATATGTGAACAGCAATGGCGGACCCTAAATTTTTGCACTACGAGGACGCAAACATGAGCATAGAATCTGATCAAGCGTGGAACAGAAAATTTGGTTTGATTCAACTCAAGATCAAGGGGGCTCCGTGTCGGGGTTCAAGAGTGACCAAAGGAATTAGAGCATGTTTGTGTAACATCCCGAGCCCCACTGTGTAATATTGTCCGCTTTGGGTCACCCACCCTGGCGCGGACGAACCGCCATCCCAGCCATGGTCTTTTCCCTCACGGCTTTAAAACGCATTACACAGGTTAGAGGGACCCAAGCCTTATAAGCTAACCAAGATCTCCCTCCCTAGACGATATGGGATAAGAGACGAGACTGTCACACTCTCCACCTCTTAACAGAACAACGTCCTCACTGTGGCCCCACGGGTGTCAGAACAGCATTCGAGCTATGGTCCCACAAGTGGTCGGGAGTCGGCTCTAATACCACTTATAACATCCCGGGCCCCACTGTGTAATATTGTCCGCTTTTGGTCACCCGCCCTGACGCGGACGAACCGCCATCCCACTTGTAACATCCCCCAGCCACGATCTTTTCCTTCACGGCTTTAAAACGCATTACACAAGTTAAATGGAAATAAGCCTTATAAGCTAACCAAGACCTCCCTCCCTAGGCGATGTGGGACAAGAGAGGAGGCTGTCATAGTTTGTAAGAGGGAGATATCTCCATTGAGAGCTTTCAGGCGACGCAAGTTCCAGGACCATCGCTTAAAGGCAAAAACGCTAACTCATTCTTAGGGGCATGTATTTGGATTTTGCAACCGATGCAGCTCTCGTGTTTGATGCTCTGACTTTGAGACTGAGAGAGGATCATGCTGTTGGTTATGTTATTATTATTACTACTGTCTTTCCTTCACGTCAAGTGTGTTGACTACGAAGCTTGTTATTCGGACATACCTTACTAAGGAGGGGCCATTAAACTGTCATGGTCCGGTCAAGGGCCAAGTAAGACTTGAGAGCTTGCATTTTTTCTGCATACAAGAGATTTGTGAGCCCGAGGACTTGGTTAATGTAGAATCATATGGCGCCCGCTATCGATGCCTTTTTTCTCTTTTATAAAACCGCAATTAATGTGATTCTCCCTGTAATTTAATTTATGAGTTTGTTTTTTGTTTTAATGGAAATCTAAGAATTTATGCCAAGATGTTCAAACAAATAAAAATCAAATCAAGCATTTACAAGGCAAGCAGAATCCGAGGAAAGAAAAATAACTCGAGCCATGTCGGAGAATATTATGTCTCTTTATTAAGGACAAAAGCACACCGTAAGTGCGAAAAGTTGGCATGGGTGGACACTTAGGGCCTGTTTGGTAACCATTTTGTTCTCAAGAGTAATTTTTGCTCAAGAAGTGTTTTTTTTTTTTATTCTGTTCCTCGGACGAGTTTTTGAACATTTCAAAATATTATATAAATGTTTAAAATTTATATTCCCAAGATATAAATGTGTTGGGTAGAAATCTTAAATTTTTTGTGACTTAAAATTTCTTTTAATTTTTTAATAATTTTATTACAATTTTTTTCCTTCTTCTTCTTCCTTTGGCCAACGAGACCTTGCAAATATCCTAGAGAGGTCAAGCTTTGCTAGTGCTTGGCTAAGCTCGGTCTCATCAAATCTAGGCAAGGCAAACCTCACCCAGCCAAGCTGAGGCCAAGCCTTACCCAATCATGGGTGAGGCTCAGTCAATGAGGCTCAGCCTCGCTGAAGCTCCGGGAGGTTGTTGGTCTTCATTTGATCGATTGTCGATGGGCCATCACTGACATCAACAACCAGCAAAAAGAAGAAGAAGAAGAAAAGAAAAAAAAAATGATCTTGATTCTGATATTGTTCTTTGGAACAAAGAAACAACTTTCTTTTTTTTTTTTTTTTACTTTTTGATTCTATTCTAAATCTATTTCCAAGAATAAAAAAGTCACCAAATGGATTTCTATTTTTTTTTTGTTCCGCAAAATAAAAGAATAGAATCAAACATTATTTAGCCGTTTATCTAATAGGTCCTTATGTGCAAAAACTTTCAAAAGGTACAATTAATGTCATTGTTTTTAAAAAAAAAATGGACACTTAAGTGCTAACTCCAATGACGTTAGCTGGAAATCCGACATAGCATTATTTTACTAATAAAACTATTCACGTGGATTGCTAGAAGTCCACGTGGCATTAATGTCACACCCCCATTAAAATTTAGCCTGATATCAACATATATACATCCATATATATATATATATATATATATATATATATATATATATATATATATATATATTTGACAAAGTGGGCATTTGGTTACAATATCAAAGTATTTCTATAATCCACCAAACCAAAATATACACCTCCTCCAAATACTAACTCACAAACTTATCAACTATTTGATGGGTTCTCATATCGATCACACACACATTCAATCCCGGCCAAGGACATCGTACTTTGCACATCAATGTCTCAATGTAAATAATGTACTTTGCCTATTTTATTCATATTAAAAGCACCCGGTAAAATAATCGTGTATGCACACACGGTCAAATTGAGTCATAAATTGCGATATCCTCACTTTTAAAAATCCCACGATTTTATATAGTACCTAAAAAAAATTTTAGCATCTAAAATTGACACATGGTATTTTTCTAATTAAATACCAAAAATCCATAATTTTGGAATAATAGCTCAAAATTAACACTTAGCATCAAATTACACAAATTAGCACTCAATTGCACAAACTAATTGCACCACAACAATCAATATGAAATTCTAACAACTAGCTATCCTAGTATGATTTTCGGAAAATATTAAAAAATTAAATAAATTACAAAAATAATTAAATAAATCACTAATTAAGCTATATACACTAATCTAACCACCTAATTGGATTTATTTAAATAATGCACTAAGCTAAATAAATCACACAATCTAATTAACCCCTAGCTAAACTATTCTAACCACCTAATAAGCCTAATCAACTAACTAAACCACTAATTAAACTAACTAATCCACCTAAACCAATCTTAGTCTAAACTAATTCTCCCCTAAGCATAATTAACTCCCTTAGTAGAGTTTAGCAAGTAAACTCACCGGTTTGACGAGCCGATATGTTCACGGCAACGGCAACGCAGAGGCGAGCGAGACTTGAGCCCAAAGCGATACCAAGGGAGGTCGGGAAAGGGCCATAAAAGGGCCACAAAGCTCACAGCCCAATTTTGAGTTTTGTTTTTGCCTTGGGCTCGAAGAAGCTAGTCAAGCGGTTAGGATGACACAAAAACTGCACGGCGGGGCCAAGCAGGGCTGCTAGTGGCTCGGGGACATGACGGCGGCTTGGACGGGCGGCGGAGGTGGCTCAATAGGTTGGACGGAGGGCTTGGGATAGCAAACTAGCGTGGACGACGGCGTGCGAGCGCAGTCGAGCGGCTTCGACAAGTTCACGCGATGCTCGGATGGGCTTGAGGCAGTCCGGTGATGGCTAGCTTAGCTGATGCTGGTCTTGGTTGGTTCTTGGGCTCTCAAATAGCAACAATAGAGGTGATGGAGTGAAGAAGAAGGTAGAGTGGCTATAGCTGGTAGAGGGGACAAATGGCCACCAAAGTTTTCCAAAATATCCATAACACTCAAGCGCCATGCCCCACCAGCCTTCAACCCTATCCCACAGCTGTTTTTTCCCTCGCAAGCTTCCCTAACAATCCAAGGAATGCTGCCCAAATGTTGCACCCCACAAGGCATACGAATTTCACCATTTTCCCTTCAATTTCAATTCAATTCCTCTTCAATTGGCCTCAAATCAATTGCCAACTTGCCAAGGTAGGTGCCCACATCAAATTTCATAATTTATCTCATCAATTGGTTCAACTTGATGGCCAAAAGTGCAACCAATTTGGCCTATCCGAATTTCCTGACTCCAAATCATCCAATTTTGATTTTTCGCCGAAAATCCGAGCTCATTGAAAATTCTTCAAAGGATGAGTCAATGTTCCTAAAATAAATTGTGACATGCTGAAACTTTCAATTCCTGAAACTGGGTTCAATTTCGTGGTTAATTTCAACCGGATGCGATTTTAGCGTGACCTAACCTATCGAGTAGCTTTTAGGAATTTTTAGTGCAATTGAGCCATGGTCGATTATTTTCAATCCACATTGTACATCTTTGACAAATAGGCAACTCTTGATTATCATAGAAATCTCAAGGTTTCAATTACGGGTGTAAGGTATAGTAACCACAGAAAAATCAGTTTAATGCCGTTCGACAAGAATTTTGCAATCAAATGAAATTACCCACACTTTAATTACACGCCTCTGTCGAACCAACCTATTTCCAATCTTTAATCAATTTTGATGGTGTTGTATTGACCATTACGGATTAGTACGGTCGAGCAATTGATTTCTGATCAAATTCTCAAATCAGTTGTGTTTAGATTTCTTAACGGCTTCACCATATAGATTAGTTATCCCGTGAGTGATTAGCTTAGAGAAAAAGACTATAGGCACATCGATAAAAAGCTTATTTCATTTAACCGAAAATAGGGTTGAAAATCAGGATGTCACAAGTATGGTGTCTTAGAGATAGGTGTTGCACCAGACATTAAATTGATATAAAACTCAATCTCTCTATTAGGTGGCAAGTTAGATAAATTTTCGGGAAATACATTAGGGAATTCTCTAACAACATGAGCATTTTCTAGCTTTACCACCTTCTTACTTATGTCTTTTACATATGCCAAATAACCAAAAGAACCCTTCCTAAAAAACTTCCTCGCTTACATAGTTGAAATCAACCTTGGAAAAGTGTCTTTACAACTTTCCGAAAAAGAGAATTCAGGTTGATTTAGAGGTTGAAAGACAACTTTCTTTGAATGGCAATCAACAGTAACATAATATTTTGATAACCAATCCATCCCTTAAATAACATCGAAATCCCATATATTTAACTCCACCAAATCCATAGGCAATAATACATCAACAATCCACAACAAACAATTCTTGAAAACATGATCAGTAATCAAGAAATCATCGGTGGGAGTATCAATACACAATTGATATTTTGGAATCTTAGGCCATACATCAAGTTTCTTTGCAAAGTCAATGGAAGTAAAGGAATGCATGGCACCACGATCAAAAAATGCATAAGAATGTTGCGAGGCAATAGAAATATTACCTGCAACAACAGTATTAGAAGCCGATGCATCCTCTTCTATCATCGTAAAAACTTTCCCTATAACATCCTTGATTTCAAGCCCATAAGGATTGGCCATAAGGTCCAAAAGGGATCGATCATGGGCCATTGGCCATGGATCGATTGGCAAGGAATCACGAATCGGCCATGGTCCGACCAATCGACCGACTAATTGACTAGTCACAAATTGGTTGAAGTATCGGCAGTGAGTCTCTACCGATCATATCCATGGGATAGGATCACCAGTTCATAAGATGACCTTTTGATCATGAGGATTGGTCATGGGATAATTTTGGATCGGTAGATGGTCACGACCGGTCATAGCGCCGGTCGCGGGTGATTCCACCTGACTATGCATCGATACATGCACGATCCAACGCAATCAAATGCGATCGTCTTTTGACCAAAAATTCATCATTCCCTATCTAATTCTTAGTGATAAAAAATGATTCTTGAATTGGTGATGTCTAATCATGGATCGGTAATGCACCAACCATGAACCATACTAGTGGATTGAATGCGGATTGAAATAAGCCTCGCCTTGGAATAGACCTGGCTATTCAATCACTAATTCTAAGGTCCATGAATGTATTGGCTTAGTTCTAGGAGATGGGTAGCCTTAGGATTGGCCTTGAACCAACCGAAGCATTAAAGACCGAAAATAAAGGAAAAATCAGTCGCAGCAAGCTCGACGGTAGGCCAGGGACTAACTCAAGGGCTAGTCTTGGACCTAGAAAAATGCAATTGTACTGACCAAAGGGCCGGCCAAGGTGCTGACCAATGCCAACCCCTAGGTCAACCAAGCAAAGCCACCCATCTCTTGTAGGTCGTGCGTTAGTTTGAGGTTCGCCCGAGTAAGTGTAGTTTCTCCCTTCTTTTAGTAACATTCGGGATGTCTTCGACTCTAGGAAATCCTCTTGCGAACAAGTCGAGGGTAAGTCGACTGATTCTTGGATAATTGATGTATTCTATGATTTGTTGATGTACTTGAATATCTTGTATGACTAGAACGAAGTCATGGTTCATAGCTTTTGTTCGGTACAGGTCGAGGTTCGCCCATAGCCATAAGATGTGATTTGGTATTGAGGGTACCGAATTCATGTCTTGGATTGGTGCGGGGTTCCTTTATACTTGTTACTTGAAAGGAGCCTTGGACTTAGGCTCGTTCGTGATGCTATTGATAAAGAAACTCACGTTTTTCATGGCACATGCATTACGTTTGAGCATGAAATGCATAGTTCATGGCATGTACATGAGGCCCGAGTATGCTCTCAAAAAGGGATTAGTGCTCGAGCAAAGATAAGAAAAGATTGATTTGAGTCCCGAATTCCTAGCAAGAACTAGGTTCGAGTTCTAGAGGCTGGCATAAGACTTGGGTTCGAGTCCCGAGCATATTAACCGGGTTTGAGTCCTAGAAGCCCGGTTAAAAAGCCCAAATTGAATTGGGTTCGAGTGCCAAGACGGCTCCGAGAAGACTTGGGTTCGAATCCTAAGCATAAGAGAAAAGCTTAATAAGCATGGCATGTATAAGCAAAAAAGAAAGGCTAGAGTGCATAAGCTCAGGGCATGCATCACATGCATGAATGATTGTAAGAATTGTCATTCATATGTGCCTGAAGTTTGGTTGTATCTTTGCAATTGATTTGTCTTCGACACGGTTTGCACAAAATGATTGACTAGTGTTGATGATGAATTGATGTTCTATTTAAAGGCCAGAGGTTATACTTACTAAGTATTTCAAGTACTCACCCATGTTTTCTTTTACAAGTACTTAGAATCATGGTTACTGTGCATTTTGGTTGCCCTATAAAGATATAGGGTTAATACCCTGAAAAACCCCAAATTGTTACAATTATGACAAATTTATCCCAAACTATTTTTTTTACTACCAGAAACCCAAAACTGGTATACCTTTGACAAATTTACCATAAACCGATACACTTGTGACAAATTTAGCCTCTGTTAGTTTTCGTTAAATTTTATTGTCAAATTATTAAGTTAAATGACACGTGACAATTAACTAGTATACCAATTTATGATTTTATACTTTGTTTGTCACGATTTACAATTTTTGTGATTTTTTTGTGGTATTAATCTAATTTAGCGGATGGTATATTAGTCACAAATTTACCAGTTTGGGGTTTTTTTGTAGTCGAATAAATTAGTTTGAGATAAATTTGGCATAAATGTATCAGTTTATGGTTTTTTATAGTTAGTCAAGGTAAATTTATCACGGGTGTGCCAGTTTGGGGTTTTTCATGGTCAAAAAAAATAGTTTTAGGTAAATTTGTCACAAGTGTATCAGTTTTGGGATTTTCAAGGTATTAACCCAAAGATATATACCACTATGACAAACGTAGTAGATGTAGAAATTGATATCACGTATTGTAAAATATCATCCGTTGTGAGGATAGAGAAAGGTTTGGGTGAGCTGGTCCTAATGCACTTTGAAGCCTGGTATAGGTGGTACGAGGGCACTTGCATAGGACTTCTCCAAGGATACAACAACCCGAACTCGAATCTTAATGATATGGACGAACCGTCCAAAGATTCGGACTAAGCTTAAGCATACCGGCCCTATATAGTGAGGATAAAGGGTTCCCAATTTTGATTAGTACCCACCATAGTAGAGATAGGGATACCCCAAGCCACTTTTGTGTATGTGAGATAGGCTTGTAATCATCACTACTCATGTAATATACAAAGTATATTAGTGATGTTTGTATTTCACGTTCCCATGTTATTTGTGTCGGGGATTGTTGGTGACACATAATTTTAGCAAATCTAGAGAAATAAGGAAAAAAAAATTCATTTGAATAAATAAAAAGAAAAAAATGAAAAAATTGAGAAAATTGATTTGATTGATTATGTATGGAAATTTGGAATTCGATGAATATTTGGGTTTTGTCAAATGTATAAGCAATTTGAAAATCAAGTAAATAAAGGGCAAAATTTTTTACAAAATAGAGGAAATCGGAATAAAATCGAATTGATTGCAAAATCACACTTCGATTTACAGCATTGATTTAATGCGACAAAAAATGGAAACTCGAAAGTTACTATAAAAATGGCCGTTTGGAAATCATTATAAAAAGGAGCCACAATTTTCGTGACAAAAGAGAGGCGAATTCTAAAAAATTCAAAGAAATCGAGAGCAAAACTTTTTTTCCTTTCTTTCATTGAGCCCATTTTCCTTCGGCTTCTCTTTAGGTTTAAAAAGTCAAAACAAAAGAGCGAAAAGTTGAAAAGGGGCAGAGAGAAGACGTGAGGGAAGGGAGAATACAGTGAGAAGACGTGTGAATAGACAGGAGAGAGAAAGAGAAAAAAAGCACACAGTTCGTCTTCCTCGCGTGGGCACCTTCGCTACTGTGTTTTCGCCTCCGCCACGTCGCGCCACCGGTCTCGCCGCTCCGCCTCCGCGGCACTTCGCCGACGCCTTGACGCCTGCTGCCTCGCTGCTTTCCCCCGCGACGCCAGCATCTCAGATCCTCCAGCCGCGAACCAGCTGCACCACCACTGCTCCGTCTCCCCGCAGCAACCCGAGCACCACTAGCGACGATTGCAGCAAACCACTGCCCAGCAGCTTGCCACCGCGCCGGAGCCCCACTCACCATCTGCAGCCCTTCACCTGCGACGCCACAGCTCGCGCTTCCGTCAGCATCCGCCCCGTCTCGCCTGCAGCCGTGCCGGCCCGCGACTCACTGTTGTCCCTGCTCCGTCGATGATCTGCTCGCCCGACGTCGCTCCTCAGCCGCGACCCGACGTTGCCACAACCGTCGATTTGCTGCTGCCCTGCTCGGCTGTCTGCGACCGCATAGTGTCGACCTGCCTCTGCTCCACCAGCGCCGCGACCCGATGCCCTTGCTCGCCGAACACCGCATCACCCTTCCTCTAGTCACCGTCGCACTCTGCCTCACCTGCAACCCACGAGATCCCGGCAAAGCTGCTGTTGCACCACTCAGTCCGTGATTTGCTCGCCCAGCTATGTCGCGACGACCTGAAGCTATGCCGTTCACCACCCGTCTGCTTCCACTGGTTGTTCCCTTCTGAAGTGACACTCGCTCTGATCAGTGTCCCTACTGCCGGGTTGCCAACGCCGCCAGTTCATCCTTGTCGAAGCTCCGACCCCCCCCCCCCCCCCACCGTGTCGACACTGCTACTCTCCCTCCATTAGGTGGCTTATTTTTATTTTTATTTTATTTTTCCTTTATTTTATGTTATTTTATTTTATTTATCTTTTTTAGTTTCAATATTATTGTATAGGAATGTGATTTTCGTTTTATGCATATTCTAGATATTAATCACAGGGGTTTTGTCCAAATTATTATAATTATTAATTTGATCCATAAGACGTTTGATTATTATTTTTAATTATATTATTTTTTGGAGCTTTTTAATAGTATTTTAATTGATTATTAGTTTGATCCGTAAGATTTCGATCAAATTTTTAATTATTTTGAGCTTTATGTTGTGATGTTTAGGATTAAAGTAATTATTAATTTAACATGTGAGACAACATATTATTTTTTTCGATTATTTTAATCATTTATTTATTGAATGTCTTGATTGTTTAGATTTAATGTTTATTTGATAATTACTTGCCTTGGAAAAACACTAAAAAATTAAAAAAAAAAATCAAAATCTTGCATTAGAACATGTAGGCTTAGTAAATTAGACATGTAGGTTTAGTAAATTAATTTTTTTAGGATTGCATTTTTAAATATTTTATTTTCAAAAATAGGTTAGGGTTTGACCTAAATAACTTTTTTTTTATATATAAATAGGGTTTTGGATAATGTTTGCACATTTTAATTATCTCTTTTTTTCTAAAAAAATAATTTTCTAAAATATGATAGGGTTTAAGTCAAATTAATCCCTAAAATAAATTAGAAAACTATTCATTTTAGATAATTTAATTAGGATTTTCATTAATTCCAAATTTCAATAAAAAAATACAAAAATATTAGGTGCATGTTAATTAATTTGCATAATATGATCATTTAACTATAATTTGTTTATTAGGAAATTAGGTCATTTAGTTCAAATGCATTTTTTTATAAAAAGAATTCTAATTTCAAGAAAATCCAAAAAAATTATTTGCTTTGTGTGATGCAGTTTATGTTTATTTATTGAATGTTTAATAATAGTTGAGCACCCGTATGATCATCTTTTGACACGATAGTAATTTAGGTTAAAAAAAATCCATACTGCGTGCAAAAAAAATTTTTGAAAAAATAAAAAGAAATGTTACCGAAAATGGCATTAAAGAAATCTAGTGTAACCAAGTTACCGTACCAATAATTTTTGGTTCATATGAGTAAAATAATCCTCTTATTGTTTTATTTAGGTGTCTAATCGACCTACCGTATATCGATTAGTTGCGACTCCTAATTAATAATCTTTTGCATGTTAAAATACAAAAACCTAAGTTGCGAATTTGTATGGGCTTTGGAGAATTCGAACTAACTTTAATACTTAGTAATCCATTAGCCTAAACTTTAGGTGGTGCACTTGGAATTTAGGTCACGACAATTGTATGTTCACACTTTCCACATGTGCATAAGTAAGAAACAAATGAATTCGGCGTGGCAACAAAGCCTGGGATTTCGCAACATAACCTGTAGCTCGACTTTCGAGTAAAGGGGGTGTGACATTCCCAGTCATCCTTTGCTTTTGCTAGCTTTCTTGTCGCCTACCAACTAGAGGGGCAGTCTTCCTCATAGAACAAGTATATGTTAAATGTCCAGGTTGCCCACATGCAAAACATACTCTACTAGTAAACTTGCTTACTTCAGTTAAGTTGGTGGCCTAAGGGGTGGGCTTAATTGGCCGACCCTTGGATTGTTTCTAGATGAACGGACTAGCCCTTGGACTGGCCCTTGGCTTGGTCTAGGCCAACTCCTGACTATCGTGTGGTCGTTTGGGATTGGTCAATCCGTAACCAACACATGGTCATACCAAGTGGACTCATGGTCGTCCACGGTTGGTACATGATCGAGCGGAATCACTCGCAACTAGAACACAACTGCTTGGGATCAATTCATGACCATCCATCAATCTGTGGTAATATGTGACCATCCCTTGATCAACCCTTATGATCAGGTTGTCATCCATTGGCCAAACGACTTGGGTCCACTTACGTGGTCATTGCATTGGTCCATGACCAATCCCTTGATTAATCCATGGTTAATTCTTTGATCAGAACATGGTTACTCTTTTGGTTACCCTTCTAGTCAGGCCGATCAATCCATGACCCACCCTTGCCAACTGACACCAAACTCAGCCATTTTTCATGGGTCAAAAATTGCGAATGTTACAAATTATGCCCCTATATATATAACACACTTAACTGTAGTCATACACCTTTCTTCAATCTAACAGTGGAGATTGCACATCTCAATTTACTCAACTACTCACATTTATTACAAGAGTGTACATTTACAATATGACCCGCCTTTAGGAGTGCTTTAGAATACACAAGAAAACCCTCTCACTTAGGTGTTTTGAAGTTTCTCACTTCTTCACATGTTTAAAGGCACATACATAAAAGTAAAACAATTTAATCAAATTATGGTGCTATGTTGATTTTGTCACCCTAGATTTAACTCTTTTGCCGTTTGAAATACAAATAGACACCTTTCTTAGAAGGTCACCCATTTTAGGAGTGCTCCCACTTTGGTATGCTTAACTCAAAGCTAAGTATTGTCATTATGTCAAAAGGCACCTACATGAATTAATTTTAGTTTTCAAATGTGTATCTCAAAATAATTCTTCATCTGTTCAGTATGTAGTTTTGTTTATTCAAGCCCCATTTGCCATCCTAGAAGCCTACCGCGAGCCACTCTTTGTTCAGCCCTTCTAACGCGGATGAGCACTCCCCGTTCTCATCGACACGAATTGTTATAAATTTCATAGGTGGTTCTTCAGATACTGTGTATACTAATAATTCAAGCAATTTCATTTGTCATCATCACCAATCTGATGATTGGTTATTTTGGGTCAGCGCACGAGATTTTCTGGTAATAATTCTTTGTCATGTTCTGCATATTGCTGCCATTTGATTACCTTGCATTGCCGCTCATGTCCCTGACACCAATTTTGATGGAGGCTGCAATTCTTCAATCTGCCTTCTGCGCAAGTTTTGGTCTTCTTGCTGGGGTTTTTTATCCCAAAAAAGGTAAGCTTCCCGTGCTGTTTACTGTAGTTTGATATGAACTAAAGTTGGCAAAATGGTTCATTAACCCATATTATGACTCATTTTTAGTTAAATAAGTCATATATGAGTCAAGTGAAAGTTAAATATGAGTTGAAAAATGGGTCAAGTGAAGTTAAATATGGGTCGGAAATGGGTCAAGTTTAAATTAAATATGGGTTACAAATAAGTCTGAGAAAGTAAAACACAAAAAAAATGGTCTAAATGGGTTGTTAGGAAACCAACTTTAAAGTTTAAATCCATGGACTTTTTTAACTTTATAAAAATGTTTTTTTTATTAAAAAAATCGAAATTTTAATTATTTTTCATATTTTTCTTTTCTTTTTCTTTTTCTTTTTCTTTCTTTTTCTTCTTTCCCGGCGGGGCGGCAAGGCGACGGCCGACCGGTGACAAGGCTGGGTGAGTCTCAAGCTCGCCGGTAGGTTGCCAACGACTAGCGAAGGCTCGAGCTCGCCGGTGTCGAAGTGGGGCCTCGGCCTTGCTACCGCTTGGCAGATCGAGCCTCGCCCGACGCCAACGAGCTGGCGAGGCTCGAGCCTCACTGGATTTGGCGAGACTCGAGCTCGCCGAGCCTCGCCCGTCGTCGATGAGTTTCGGCGAGCTCAAGTCTCGCCGATCGCCTCGCGAGCTCAAGTCTCGCCGATCGTTTCGGCGAGCTCAAGTCTCGCCGGATCCGGCGAGGCTCGGCCTTGCCAACGACCGGCGAGGCTCGAGCTCGCCGGCGTCGGCGGGCCTCGCCTCGGGCGAGATCAAGCCTCGCCCAAGCCAACGAAGCTCGAGTCTTGCCAAATCCGACAAGACTTGGCCTCGTTGACAACCGGCGAGGCTCAAGCCTCGCGGATCCGGCAAGACTTGAGCTGGCCGACGTTAGGCGGGGGCCTCGGCCTCGCCGGATCGGTGAGATCGAGCCTCGCTCGATGCCAGCGAGCTCGATCTAACCTGCGGCTGGTCGCCGGCCATCGTTGTGGCCAACGACCGGCCGAAGAAGAAGAAAAAAAAAAAAAGGAAAAAGTTAAAAAAAGTTAAAAATATATTTTTTTTAAATAAAATATATAAAAATGTTTTAAAATAATATTTAAAAAAATAAAAATTCTTTTTTTATTTTAAAAAACTATAAAAATTCATAAAATGAGTTTTTTTTGTATTGCATAAAAATGTTTTAACTTAAAAAAAAAATGTTCATGTTAAAAAATTTTTATAAATATTTCAATTTATAGGTTTTTTAAAAATTTTTATTTTATTTTATTTACTATTTTTAATTTAATTTGAAGTGTTAATCCAATTAGCATATAGTAAAAGTGGGTTTTCTTAGAATATTAATAGGTTTTAGCAATACGGGTCGGGTCGATTATGAGTCGGGTCGGGTTAGGTCGGATTGGGTATGGGTCACTAGATTTACACTATGAAAATATGGGTCAAACGGGTTAAATGGGTCAAATATGGGTCAATCCATTTTCGACCCACCCACCCATTTGCCACCCCTAATATGAACCTTTATTTTCTTAACTCTTTCCACGAACATTTTGTCCATGTTCTTTTCTTTGTATATGCATAATTCCTAATTATGAAGTGCATGAATCTTACGAGATATAAATGTCTTATGCATTTATCAACAACTACTACATCAAAACTATCCCCTGCATCTCATAACTTAGTGTTTGGAGATTTAATAGTGCTTTATTATCATTGTTGCAGAAAATTCCAAAATGGTGGATCTGATTGCATTATGTGTGTACAATATCAAGGGCACTTCATGGTATTCTAACTTTGCAGAATGGAGATATTCATAAGGAAATAAAGGTATTTGGAGAAACCAAAACCACGGTGGCCTTCTTGAAGGATTATTTCGGATTTCACCATGATCATTGTACGGTGTAGCCATTGTCCTTATCGCCTGTCCTTTTGTTCTATCCACTCTTTTCTTATACTGTATAGGGCGCTTCAACTTCCAGAGAAGGTGGTAACATCATACTTCTCTGCTAGCATTACAGTGTAAAATTTAGTTGTACCATCCCCCAAACTAGCCAAATGAAATGAATTGGTTTTTAGGACTTTGGGATGGCCGTATTCAAACGGTTTGTATTCTGGATTAATAAGTATATTTGTTTTAGTATGGCCAATATCTAAAAGGTTAGAGAGGATTCATTCTTAGACAGTATGGAGGACCATCTATTTGCAATTTCTCCTAGTTCCTGGAACTCTCTCTCCTCGCCAATTTGTGATGATGAAGGAGAGTGGGAGCGCATCCCTCGGCTTCATCCCATTTTGGGTCTCTTACTTTTATATTGGTTTCAAAAGTAAAGGCCCTTCTCCAATTCTCAAGCTTAGAGAAATAAAAGTATGGCGTCTTTGATTATTATATTCATGCTATGCAGCCAAAATGTCTTTGTGACAAAAAGAAAAAAGGAAAAAGAAAAGAAAAAGAAAAATAGAAGAAGTCCGAATCCATCATAATGCACAGAACAAACCAGAACTAACTAAAGCAACTACTTGGCTGAGCATGAAAATCTTGAGTAAAAGAAATGGCTACCTTGTGTATAATTAATTCAATGAATTACAAGACAATATGAGGATGAAACTTAGAGCTCAATCACATGCAAAAACTGGTTGTTTGCAATGCAGTGAAGACAGCCATGCAAGTGGAACAGGCCAAAAATGGGATGTGTAACAACATTCTCAGGACTCAATTGCAATACCACTTCCACAGACAGTGGCACGCAAGTTTCCAGGTTTGAAGCAGTAGAATTTGCACAGGGATGACTATGAACATAGAAAGAAAAATAGCAGAGGGGGCTTTACGATGTCATCTCCAAACAGAAGACCGTTTACTATTAGATGTTTAATCAGAATAAACACTGCCTGTCAGGCAATTGTGCCAATTTTTCATTGCTCTAGTTAGTAGGGGTGGGATCGGTTCCTAGTTCGGTCCAGTTCCACCTTAGAACCAGGAACTGGACCAGGAGCACCAATTCCCAAAATTGTGAACCGTGGACCGAACCATTTGGTCCTAGAACCGGGAACTGGACCGGACTATCGGTTCCGGTCCGATCCGGTTTAGTCCAACAAAATCAACTCTACTTTTTTGCACTAAAAAGTGACTATACAGTCCAACAAAATCGGCTCTACTTTTTTGCACTAAAGAATGACCGACTTTTTTGCACTAAATAGTGACCGCATTGCAGACCGATCGATCCAATTCGGTTCTTGGGCGATTCAACGAAACTAATCACACATGTTCCCACGTGCAAAATATTCAAACTTCACTTGTGTGATTCACACTTCGTGTGTTTCACACTTAACTTTAACCATAAAGATCATGAACAATTTGGCTAAAGGTTGGACTTGGCTTAAATTGTAATCCTATAAACAAGTAACGTGGGGACATTTTAATCACTAGAAGTCAAAAAATTGTAATCTTATTCGCTAAAGAGTATATCATCTAATTTCCATCTAATTTCCTCAAACAGGCAGAACAAGACACAAAGCAAGGATCATTCAAGCATTCATCACAATATCCCCAATAAATCAATTAAAAAAGAAAGAGTCTCTTATTTTCCCTCTTTCTCTCGATAACTAACTTGCTTGCACCACTTGAGGAACCCTGAAAACAGAGAACTCAAGTCACAGCCCACGTTACTAACAATGTGATTTTTTCTATAAATAAAAGAGTAACAAAAATGATTTTAATGGTCTCTTGGCCACATAAGAGGTTCCTACCTCAAATTGCAATTTTGGTTGCAATAAGTTATCATGTTTATATATTTTATTAATTCTATGTATGTAAATTATATATTAAAAAATTTGGTTCGGTCCGGTTCTCACCTTGGAACCAGGAACCGGACCGACTGGCCACCGGTTCCAAGATTAGGAACCGGGAACCGGACCGCCGACCGTGGGAACTGCCCAAAATCGGCTGGTTCAGTCCAGTCCGGCTGGTTCCAGGTTCGGGCGGTTCTTGTTGCACACCCCTACTAGTTAGGTTGTGCTTGTTGAGCAATTTGAAGTGCGCATGGTCTGTAAATTACAAACATCATGAACAGCTGACTCAAAGCTAATTTTGCTGCAGCAAATGAACTACCACCATCTTAACACTTCCATTGTCTCTGTTCTGTTTCTTTGGATAACTGCTGCTCTGGACTTCAAGACAGAGGCACATGTTTTCTGATCACAGTATCACCACTACAAATATCATGGGGAGACATAGAACCTTTAAGGCTCACCTGTTACCTCCTCAGCTTTTTGAAGGAATTGCAGCAAAGTTTCTCTCCAATGCATCTAGTTTTTCCTCCTTTGCCTTAAAATCTGCTTCCATTAAGGACACTTCTTCCCTTAAACGTTTGATTTCTTCACATAGTTTTGTAACAGAGGGGTCCTCTCCTGTCAGCTCCAGTTTCACCTGAGAAGAAAAGGTGGCTAGATTTTGTTAATACTTTTCAAGAATTTTCTCTAGTATATAAATGACCTTAGAGATAGTTTCATGTGCTTTGCATCTGCTTTCGACCTTTGTACTGAAGATGATGTCTATTATGTTTGCTACATTGGTTATGATCTTTGTGGTTCACTGAAAAGATTCATTTATTAAACCTTGCATTACCCTTGAATCTGAATTTTTGTTCATACGGAAAACCTACTCTCTCTCTCTCTCTCTCTCTCTCTCTCTCTCTCTCTCTCTCTCTCTCTCTCTCTCTCTCTCTCTCTCTCTCTAGATATGTAACTTCTTTGAAGTAGGTTATTGCTTTCAATTTGTCTTTTAATTACTCATTGATCCGAACCTTATGTTTAAAGTTCAACCAAGATTATCTTAGAAAGAAAAAAGCTATATGAGGGTGGCTTACCAGAGATATAGCACATTTGACGTGAGCAACTAACTAGCATTCTCCACAACAGTAAACCCACAAGTCCGGGTTCCTTTTTCATTCCCAAATGTCGCATGAGTATTCACCCGAATCATTGTCAATAGAGGACTTGCAAATCGAATTCACATTCTGCGCAGTGGAAAACTAGAGGCGAAAGTCATTAGGAATGCATGATATGTATCTATAAAAGTGATTAATGATAGCCAGGTATAGATAGAAATATAATTACATAAAAACACTGCAATATATGTTAATTAGATGATAATATAGTGTGCTTGCTGCTTCCAAATTGATTGTAGTGTGCAATTCTAGAGTTGGTGAATATAAGAAGAGTTGACTTTCAGTGTTCTCTTTTTTGATATTTTGATCATCTATGGTTCAATATGAATAGAAGATTATCTTGAATTCAACTCCAAAATATGAAGAGTTCAATAAAATCATCTCAACAGTGTTTTGTGGCAATTTTTCGTCGCCATCAAATCTGCAGCAACATGATATATGTACTAGCGTGTTTTGAAGGTGTAGCATTGTGCATCGTGTGTATTATGCCTACTGCAGAAGAAGTGTGTCAAGTGATAGTACGTTCGGAATAATGTTTTGTTCTCTGGAAATGTGTAATATTCTAATAAGGGATTGTGTCATCTTATTAGTCAGAATGAAACCAAACAGGCTATCCTAGGTTATTATGGGCCCTCACTTGGCTTAAAAATATAACAAGTGTTCGTCCTCGAATCACACGTTCATATGAATCGCTTTATAATGTTTTATAATATATTTATAATGCCATACCGAGAGAGAAGCTCAAGACGTCCATTTCAGAACGTCACGTTTCATTCGGTGGTTGGCCGTTCAACGCCACCAAGTCGCAGGATTTTATATAGGCGTAAACGCCGGCCTAGGGGTGCTGGCTTGCAATTAGTAGGCACCTGGCTGAGGATTCAAAGTACCACCTTCTAGCGCATCCGTATGTCACTTTTTTTGTTTTGGCAGTATCCGTTTGTCACTTTGATTTTTTCCATCTTCGTCATTTTTTTTCTCAGAAATTTTCTCTTTCCGTTTATTCCCAAACGAAAGTAAGGTCTTTTTTTGGTCAGAAAAAGTAAGATGTTATTCAACTTAGGGTGCGTTTGTTTGCGTTTCTGTTTAAAAATTGTTCCAGGGAACAGAAATAGAAAAAAGTGTTTCTATTCCGGAAAACAATTTTTGAACAAAAAAACGCGTTTGGTAAACTTGTTCCGGGAATAAAAAATAAACAGAAACACGTTTGGTAAATTTGTATAATTTTTTTTATTTTTTTATTTTTTCTATTTTTTCTTATTTTTTCTTATTTTTCTTTTTTTTCTTTTTCCTTTGTTCTTTTTTCTTCTTTTGGCCGGCGGCCTTGCCCAGCCACGGTGAGGCTCGCCGGCCCTCGGCGAGGCCGAGCCTCACCGACCGGGCGAGCTCGGCCTCGCCGGATCTGGGCGAGAGGTCGGCCTCGCCTTGGGGCCCTCGAGGCCCGGCGGCGAGAGGTCGGCCTCGCCGGGGACGGCGAGCCGACGAGCCTCGCCGTGGGCTGGGCGAGGCCGCCGGCCCTCGTCGGCCGATCGCCGGCCATGGCCGAGGCCGGCGACCGGCGAAAGAGAAAATAAGAAGAAAATAGAAACAAATTTTGTGTTTCTCATATGTGTTTCACAAATTTTGTGTTTCTTTTTCTATTTCTTTTTTGTTCTGGAAACAAAAGAACAAAAAAGGAACAAACGCACCCAAACGCGGCACCCAAACGCGGCACCCAAACGCGTTTATGTTTCTTTTTTGTTTCCCAGGAACAAAAAAACAAAAAAAGTGTTTAAAAACAGAAAAAAGAAACATAAACAAACAGGCCTTTAGTTTTTCCTCTCTTTTTTTTAACCTCTTTGGTATTTTAGTCTAACTAATGACCTTATTTTCATTTTCAACTTATCTTTTGAGCTTAAAAATGTACTTTCTTTTTCAAATCAATCTATTAATGTAAAATTATTTAGTTGATTATAGGAAAAAATATGATTTTTGTCCTACTTTCAAGCTTGTCTTATTAAATCATTGTACTTTTAATATGTTTAGTCATATCATAGTTTTACAAATTTTTCTAATCAAGTTTTGCCGGCATAAAATTTGGCTAAACAACGTTATAAGATGACGTGGAGAAACCTTTCCAATGTGAAAATCCACATTTGTTTAATTGTAACCACATCGTACTCTCTGATGATGTCATCTACATTAGTTGAATTTGTGCAAAAACGTCCATGTGAGCAACCGCATATTTTGGTGTCGTTCGGTAGCTAAGTCCATTGAATTTGGTCAAATTTGATTTCGAAGAGGCTTGATTATAAAATTTGTGAAAGTATGATGGTTTGGTCAAAAAAATAAAATTAAGAGAGACTTGATTAAAAAAAGTGTGGAAGTACTATGATAGAAAAAGATATTCTTTTTCTTTATTATTCAGAAATCACATTCGAGGTAAGAAATTGGAGAGAAAATTGTCATTTCAATCCTAAATCTATTATAAGGATTTCATCTTAGTTCCAAATCTTTCAACTAATTCATTGTAGTCATAAAATTTTGCTTGAAAAGGCAATCAAGTACTGTTGCCCAATTCTAGCCTGAAATTGCAAATGCGGCCCTTCAGTCATCATTCTCCATCCAACACAGTAGGACTGACAATCTGAATGGACAAACTCCATTGCAACAATCCCCTTTTTATTTTTATTTTTTTATTTTTTTCCCTCGATTTTTATTTTTTCTCTATTTTTCCTCTTCCCCTTTCACCACCCACATGGACACACCACCGCCGTTGGACTCTCTCTCAGCGAGCTTAATGCTCCTCCTCCATGTTCACTGAGCTTGTGGCCGTGGAGATCCCAGCGAGCTTGATGGCCATGGGCCGAGCCTCCAGATTTCCATGCCCGTCGATCTTTCGGCCATCGAGAGTGAGAGCGAGACGACTCGGTTGGTTCAAAGGCTCAAAAGAAAGAAACTGATTTGGCGGAACAAAATTGAGAAATTACCTCTTGATCTGTGTTGCCAAAGCCGGCAAAATCTGACCTCAGCAGGCATGGCAACTCTAATGGCGAACACGCAACTAAACAAACGAGAAAATAAAATGCATATAATGACATCAACATCACTGACCATTGAATAAATTGTTCGGCACATAACATGATTGACAATGTCTATACGATTATGTTAGCAATTTCAGGAGAGATTTCACAGGGAGGACTTGATTGCATTTATATTAAAAAAATTTACTATTATAGTGAATCATATGATAAAGTGTAGGACTGAACTAAAATAGGTACGATAATTTTAAAATTAAAATAGCAATAAATTGAATTATAAAGCACCATTAGGCCGGCTTCCAGAAGCACAACGAACTTCAAGTCACTCATATACCCCAGGCTTCCGTGACTTGGTGAATTGTCTTAGAAGATTATATCAGAATTTGGTCATCCCATAAACTTAAGATGGACTGCTGCATACCTGCAAAAGTAGAAGGAGATTGTCATATGTTAATAAGTTGCAATGGACGTTGCAAAGCAAAGAGGCAATTTCTTAGGGAAAAATGCATCGGATGTCCTAAATTCTGTATACAGTATACAATTAAGCTCTAAAACTTTAAAGTAATTTAATTAAGCTCTAAATCTTTTTCAAAGGTGTAGTCAAATGTTTGATGAGTAGTAACTAAAATTGCCCACTTACCAACTAAAAGCTGCCAATGCAGCATCCTTAAATTATACTTTTTTGTTTTAGTTTATGAATTTAGTTGCATTTTCAGTCGAAGTTCAAGAGATAGTTGAACCAAATAAAATGTCTAGAATTCCTCTGTGCTTCTCGGTAGAGATAATGGACATAGATTGAACTAATTGAAGATTTTGGGATTTGATAGCATTTCATATATAAGGTTTAGGAGCACTTTTTTTCATAATATTTTATGCATGACAAGTCATATTCAAAAGCCGAAAAAGGGTACACCATATTTCGTAAACCAAATTTCATGCACTTACTTTAGCACGCCCGGGAATTTTCATATAGTTATACGAGGAAGCTGAAAATGCCTCCTCTTTTGTCGATAATCATACGTATGTGATGCATGTACACATGGTCAACGTTGTTTAAATTTCTCATTCCTTGTTCATTTTTATCCTCTCTTGCCTGATTTGAGACTCTGATAACTTACTAAATTCTAGCTGAAAGTATCGATTTCCTGAAATGAAAAATTCGGTTAAAAAAAAGTCAAAATGTATCAACTTGCGATCACGGCACTTAAAGTTAATTTTGTATACTTCAAGTTTTTTCTGGGTATTTATTTATGTTTTGGAATTAGATTATATTTGTGGTAGACCGAAAGTGAAAATTCTTAAAATGAGGATGATATTAATGGATTTATAAGGAAAAAGGAATTCCTTGTCGATTTTGGTCCAAAAGCAAAATATGAAAAGTAAAGGAATTGAAATTGGAGGTAGTGCAATTAAAGGCTGCAGGAAAGGTGAATGGTAGAGAGAATTTAAAAGTACTGGAAAGGTAAAATTGAATGAAATTTTATTATAAGTAAAATTGAAATTGATTGATGGAGAAAAGCTCTACAAAGATTACTACTAACTTCTTAGTATCATTTACAGTTCTTAGCAAGCAATTATCTTTTGCGATATCTTAGGCATCATCTCTCATTATCTAATCGTTGTTATCCACAAAAGAAGTAATAAATTGCAAGATTATAGGGTTAATCAATTGGCTCCACCCATGCGCTTGTGTTGACCCATCATCTTTGACTTCGAGCTCCAATATTTATTTAGCGAAACTTGCAATAGCTGATTGTCAATAACCCTCGTCTACTGGTGAAGGCTTTCATTCATAATTTCTTTATTATTTGCTCCCGACGACTTTACAAAAGAGTTATCAATTCTCATCTAGTTGTCAAATGTTTCCTTCTTTTTGACTAAACTTTGCTCTAGCGAGGAGCTTACCACTTGTTATCGTTACTGTTATTCCTTCACATCAATTGGGTCAACTTTAAAGCTATTTGGACATATCCTGCTTCCAAGACAATCATATTTGATCCGTCACAGTTAAAGAATCAAGTATATTACGTATGTGTTTGAGCTCATAGAATCTCAAAGTCATGATGGCGTCCTTATATTCCTGGACTCGCTAGATAAGACCTCGATTGTAAATATTGTGCTGCTCGCTTTTGGTATTTTATTAGTCACCGTGTATGCACCGTGTAATCGGACTCAAATTCCGACCACCAAAAAAAAAAAAAAAAAAAAAAAAAAAAAAATTGGGCTCAAATCAATAAATATGTTTCCCCCTGTCTATCCTCTCAATATAACCAGCGGTTGTGCCTAGCTATTCTTAGATGCCGCATTCTACCATCTCATGCCACTGCCTTAGCCTTAAAGTCTCTAAGTTTGTTTTTTGTTATGTTGTGGATTGAATTCGTGACTCTTGTTTAATTGGTGTTCGGTGAAAATAGGGGTGCGAGTTAATACTTGTGCAATGAATTTGTGGCGTAGAGGCACTGCCACGATTAAGTTCATAGAGGAGTACAGGCGCAGCCCCCACATCGATGTGGAACAAAGTTGATCCTGTGTGCATATAAGCGTTATTAGTCCGTGATGCAGTTTTGGGAATAATTCACACTGATTGAAACACATTGATACTTGTGTTCTTCATTCCTATATTCACTTTTTCCCAAGAAGCTTAATGAACAAGTCAAAGTTACTAATTCATTCCAAAGGATGAATTGCCTTTGTTTTCTTTAGCTTGTCTATTATTTGGGGAAGTATTGCCTATTTCACAAAGGAAAGAGGAGATGTAAGAGGTGACAGAGAAGCATGAAACCTTTACCAGCCTGAACTACTTAGCGGTTTCATGGTTTGATTTGATAGAGAGAATGCAAGTTGCTAGAATATGGAGGCTATTAATTGAGAAGGCAAAGTACATGTACCCAAAACTAGGATTTTGACAGATAAACTAAAACTCTCTTACTAATTAAGTACGTGTAGGATTTTGACAGATAAACAAAAACTCTCTTACTAATTAAGTACGTGTACATGAATTGCCTTTGGTTTCTTTAACTCGGTCTATTATTTGGGGAAGTATTGCCTATTTCACAAAGTGAATAGAAGAGATGAAAGAGGTGACAGACAAGCATGAAACGTTTACCAGCCTGAACTACTTAGTGGTTTCATGGTTTGATTTGATAGAGAGAATGCAAGCTGCTAGAGTATGGAGGTTATATTACCTGATATGACTCTCTTACTTCCCCTGCCGTCTCAAAAACTTAGTTATTTTATCAGTTTCACGTTTCTTGTGCAGCAAGCATCTAAGTGATGTCTTCGATTTCTTCATCTTCATTTGATACTAGTACTATTGGTCTATAAATATGCATAAGCATGTTCCAGGTTTTCTTCAGAGTTGACATTTGTGCCTACACTCTTACTTATGGCTGAGCTAGTTGGGATGGAATCCGATGGAATAGAGCCAAGTAGAAAGGAGTTATCAGAGCTACGAAGAAGTTTTAGATCATCATTTCAACTTCATGCTTCGAGTCTTCGAAGCACTTCATCTGTGAGCGCAACAAAAGATGATATAAATGATGAATATGATCTACAATGGGCTGTTATTGAGAGGTTGCCAACTTTTGAGCGGTTGAGGTCCTCACTGTTTGATAAGGAAAACGATGGAAGGGCGTTTGATGATAAAGGAAAGAAGGTGGTTGACGTTACCAAGCTTGGTGCACTAGAACATCATTTTTTGGTGGAGAAGCTCATCAAGCATATCACAGATGACAACCTTAATTTGTTGCGCAAGATCAGAAACAGAACAGAAAAGTAAGCTTATTCTTCTCCTGTTAATAATGGGAGTTGCAAAATATTCAGAAAGTCTAATGGATATAGAGACCTAGAAACAATAAGAACCTGTGCGAGCATTATATATTTGTGCAGATAAAACGGCATGAGAGCCTAAAAGTTCATTAACAGATGAAAAAAATACTTCTGTTCATAAAATACGTTACTAGGTACATGCTTGCAGTTGACCTATGTAAGAGGCCACATTGTGCCTGTCCCATGTTGGCCAACTTATTTGAATGAGGATTTGCTTTTGTATTTGTTTTTATTTCTTCTTTTCTTCCACAAACTCATCGTAAGGTTTTTTTATTTCACGTAAGTAAGGAAAAAAAATTGCTGTCGAACTGTTTTCCCCAGGGTTGGTGTCGTATTGCCCACCATAGAAGTCAGATATCTGAATTTATGTATTCAAGCAGATTGTGAGATAGTTCAAGGAAAGCCCCTGCCCACTCTCTGGAATTCTCTGAAAAGCATGCTCCGTGTAAGTACCTTTCATGTAGAGTAGATTGTAGGAATTCTTGCTAAATCCTTTTGATTTCTTGCTGATCTCCATTGATGAACAAGCAGATGAATATTCTAGATCGAATCCAATAAATGTGAACTGCTTTCCAAGATGTATGTATATACCGTCACCAAATTTATATGCAAGTTCTTAACTCCTATCATCTTGCATGTGGTATTTCTGTGTGTACAAATGCATGTACTTTCTTTATGCCTGAATAAAATCAGGCTAAGAAGGTACTTGTCTGCCTTGAAGAGGTTAAGGAATTGTTGTTGATCATTGTCACAGGTGTTTCAAAAAATATTAGTGCTAATTAGAGGCTATACATAGGTAACTGCAGCAAAACCATGTATATCTCCAAGTTCTCCTTTGCCAACACTGTTTTTCCTTTCATCCTTCTGCTGCAGCAACACTCATCATGTAATATGCTTTGCATTGTGGTATGACTGAACTACTCCTAACCATTCTGTGTGCTGCAGAAAAATTTCAACAGATGTTTTTGGCATTATGTCAATTTGCCTTAAATGGTTGCTGCTTCCTACAATTCACTTATTCAAGTCAATTGGAACTTTTATTCAGGGTATTCCTGCAATGCCAGGATCAGAGTTACATAAGGCCAAAATAAGCATCATCAAGGATGTCAGTGGAATTATAAAGCCTGGAAGGTTTGTTATACCGTTTCAGCTCTTCCAATCTCTCTGGATGATCTCTGGAAAATCGTGCCCCATCTTTCATCCTCATAGCAGTCCTACTGCCTTCAACTACTTCATTCACTTCTAGCTGCAGTTATTTGCATCACCTACACACAATTTAATATCCAGACTTGATGTTGGCTTTAAAAGGCTAAATACTTACCTTTTACAATGAATGTTTCTGAACGTGAGCATAAACTCAAGACCCACATTAGCTAGCAATAAATTTCGTGAGCATTGGCTGGTTCTTTATATTTGAGAACAGAGTCAATCATTGGGGATCTGCAGCATAATTGCCCAGTGAAAAGTGTTATGAAGTTTGAGAAGCTTGCTAGGAAACTGTAGTCATGTTTATAAACTACTTCTTAAAGGAATTGGTTATTGTCCATGTTTCCCAAGTGGGTGAGTTCAGCGTAAAGAAATGCATGTTTTATCTTACATATTGCCAATCTCATCATCACGCTTACATTCAAGAAAACCATGTTACTAACAACTCTATTATAGAGAGAAGCACAAGCTTGATGATATGAGAGTACATGATATTTGTTGTGCCTTTTCTTGCCACAGAATGACTCTACTGCTTGGACCTCCTGGATGTGGGAAAACTTCCTTTCTAAAGGCTCTTTCAGGGATTCAAAGCAAATCACTCGAGGTTTATGCTTGCTCTATGCTTAAGAACTTCTATGTCAAACTGCACTGGCTTAACAACAATACCAACATACCGCATGTATGGCTTACAAATAATGTGTAATCTGAGACTGAATGAAGCTCAAGAGAACACATGCTGATACGATCTTATGTGCATAGAATTTCTTTGCAATTTATGGTGAATTGGAACAGAACTATTTTGTAGTCTATGGGTAGCTAAAGGCACAGACCTTGATGTTCAAAGTCAGCTAATTAAAAACAATCAAAACATCCAGTGAGCTCTTATTTGTCTGTCTTCGTGTTTGACATTCTCTCCTGTTCCCTCTGTTATCTGATAGGTCACCGGAACAATTTCATATAATGGCCACAAGCTTGATGAGTTCATCCCCCAGAAAACATCTGCTTACATAGGCCAAAATGATCTGCATATTCCAGAAATGACTGTGAGGGAAACACTGGACTTCTCCGCCCGTTGTCAAGGTGTTGGAAGCAGAGAAGGTGAATATACTTCAAAGTGAGTGTAGATCTGTCTCTTGGAAACTGTATTAAATAACCATCTTTTGTTTTTTCTGGTTGCAAAGATATCATGATGGAGATCAGCAGAAGGGAGAAGGAGGCAGGAATCGTTCCAGATCCCGATATAGATACTTACATGAAGGTACATTTAGTGACAATTTCCAACTTTTTTCTCTCTGCCCATTTCAAGGTACCATTTGAGTCTCCTGTTTTGTCACTGGAAAAAAGCCAAATTCAATCCCAGTATTAAATCATTCCTAGAGGCTGAGTTGAATATAGTTTGGTTGTTTTGTTGGAAGACAAATTTGTGACTTTTGCACCATATCATACAAAAGGATGCGTGAACTGATTTTTAAGGTATAATTTCAACTGTTGAGGGGTGGGTAACTGTGAGTTACTCGCACTTCTATTTATTCTTTCTCAGGGAAACAACTTTGATAACTGGAATGGCCAGGATGTAACATCAGCATTAATTGTTTCTTAACCTAGTTAGTAAAAGTTCTACTTTGAGTGTGGTGCAACCAGTGCGGTTAGTAGTTACAGATTCTTCGAAACATAATTAGGGAAAACCAAGCCATTGGCTTACTGGTTAAGGAATTGAATAGTGTGTGTGGCATAGGCCTAAAAAAAAAAAAAAAAGATTTGAGTCCCCATACAACTAGTTCAAACGATCCCATGTTTGGTAGCCATCCGGTCTTAGGCTCACATCTCACTAGATCCATTGGATTAATGGGTGCATTTAATGTGCCCAGGTTTACCGATCCAAAGTAAGCTCCTTAGGAAAAAAGGAAATATATGTTTTTTTATAGTCCATTTCATTCATGACTGGTCAGCTGGACATAAATTACATTCACTGAACTGCATAATTTCTTATAACTATTTTCCACTTCTAGAACTTCTGTTGATGATGATCATGTCTTGTTTACCAGGCAATTGCGCTCAAAGGACTTAAAAGAACCCTCCAGACAGACTACATTTTGAAAGTAAGTTCTTTTGACTGAGCTGACAGCCAAAGTTTGCTGTACCTCAAATGTTTAAGCAGAAACTTCCGGTTATGTTGTCAACTTCTTCACAGATCCTAGGGCTGGATATCTGCGCAGACACATTGGTTGGAGATCCCATGAGAAGAGGCATATCAGGTGGTCAAAAGAAGAGATTGACTACAGGTAGAATGGCAAAATTCTGGCAGATGCAGCAAATCACATAAAGAATAAACAATGTTTCACTGTCATTTCAGAGTTTTGGCTACTTGAAATTCCAAAATCTTATCCAACAAGTTGACATTCTGGTAAAAATTGCACAGCGGAGATGATTGTCAGCCCAAATAAAGCTCTGTTCATGGACGAAATAACAAATGGATTGGACAGTTCAACGGCCTTTCAGATTGTTTCTTGTCTTCAGCAACTAGCACACTTAACTGATGCCACTATACTGGTTTCACTTCTTCAGCCTGCGCCAGAAACATTTAATCTTTTCGATGACCTTATTCTGATGGCTGAAGGGAAAATTGTCTACCAAGGCCCCCATGACCAAGCTTTGAAGTTTTTTGAGGATTGTGGATTCAGGTGTCCCGAAAGAAAAGGGGTTGCTGATTTCCTCCAAGAGGTAGTAAACACCAATTGGATTGTGCACAGCAAGTTAGCTTCCTTTATTGACCATTTATAATATTGCCTATTCACATGCAGGTTATATCTAGAAAAGACCAAGCACAGTATTGGCAGCATCCTGAGCTACCGTACAGTTATATATCAGTAGATATGTTCTGGAACAAGTTCAAGAAATCTAACTGTGGGATGAAGCTAGATCAGGAGCTTTCAGACGCATTTGATAGGTCCAAAAGCCACAAAAACGCTCTTTCTTTTAACGTATACTCTCTCTCCCGATGGGAACTTCTTGGAGCATGCATGACGAGGGAACTTCTTCTCATGAGGAGAAATTCGTATATCTATGTTTTCAAATTAGTACAGGTGAAAATAAGCTCTCATACATCTCGAGCAGCTTTTATCATGTACATTTCTTCCAATTTCTGTGCCTATTGAAGTCAAATCTCTAATCGATCTCCCTGATTTCATATATATAAAAGAACTTTAGAAGTTGATTATTGTCATTTCTTGATGCAGCTTATTTTTGTTGCATCTATCACGATGACTGTATTCTTGCGGTCTCGGATGGGAATAGATGTTTTTCATGCCAACTACTACATGGGCTCTCTGTTTTACGCGCTAGTCATACTCCTCATGGATGGAATACCGGAATTGGTAATGACCGTTTTGAGGCTTGCAGCCTTCTATAAACAAAAGGAGCTGTACTTTTACCCTGCTTGGGCTTATGCAATTCCAGCATCTATACTGAAACTTCCTCTTTCACTGCTGGAATCTGTGGTTTGGACATCTCTTACATATTATGTGATTGGATACAGTCCTGAGATAGGCAGGTGAGTTTAACGAGAGTTCTTCATTATATGACCTTCAGTTGCCTCCTCCATAAACTTGTGTTACATTTTAACTCTATAAATTTTACTAGCATTTTACTCATAATTTGTGACTTCTATTGTTTTATGATTATTTATGCAGGTTCTTCCGCCAACTAATACTGTTGTTCTCTGTGCACTCCTGCTCAATATCCATGTTCCGTTTTCTGGCCTCAATCTTTCAAACCGTGATTGATTCCACCACAGCTGGTAGTTTTGCAATTCTGATGTCGTTACTATTTGGCGGTTTCATCATCCCAAAATGTGAGGATGTTAGCATCTCTATTCAGTTTGATTATGGATAATGAAGTGAGGCTTAATATTTCGCTTTGTCGCTGCAGCCTCTATGCCTGTTTGGTTGAAGTGGGGTTTCTGGGTCTCTCCACTATCATATGGAGAAATCGGACTTTCTGTTAATGAATTCAATGCTCCACGATGGAAAAAGGTGAGGGGCTTGTAGAAGTGAGAACAAGTATTTGGCTCCTGTAGCTTGAAATACAAGAAGCCACTTTAGTTGCAGAATTACTTAACCCATTTTATCTAGAAAAGTATTTTGACATGCTAGTGCTATTGGTTAGCTAAACCAGCTTGGATACTAAAATATTCTTTTATTAATGGTGCTGCAAGTGCGAGGACAAGAAATGAGTCGAACTGTTTATAAATCTGATGATCTAAGTTAGCAGAGAGATGTTGATAGTCTTTAGATCCTATGATTTCATTCTTGTAAATCTTTCTGTGCTAACTTCTTGCCAGAAATCAGACTGTCTCCTTGATGATTATTAACTCATCCAGTTACTTGACTTTGATACAACGCAATTACTGGAGCAATGATCGTTACCAAAAAAAATTACTGGAGCAATGATCATATCCACTCTATCAAGACGTAGTGGGTATAATTTTTAATACATAGGCAGAACTAACTTCCTCTGCATTTCTCAATACATTTTAACTTGTTCTGGCTTACATAACCTATAGATTGAACTAACTTCCTCCATAACTTTCAACGCAATCAGACTTGGTTTTGCTTTAAATGCATATTCACAGATATTGTCAGGAAACACTACAATTGGGCATGCGACCCTTCAAAGCCGAGGACTAAACTTTAATGGATATCTCTTTTGGATATCAGTTGGTGCCTTATTGGGATTTACCTTACTGTTCAACATCGGTTTCACTTTGGCCTTAAGTTTCTTGAAGCGTAAGTTTGTCATTTGGGGCATCTAGACTTCACTTTTTGGAGCATTAGTGCCCAGGATGTTCATGAAATCACTTTAAAACTTACAGCTCCGGGATCATCACGTGCTATTATTTCACGTGAGAAATACTTGCATAGCTGTGAAACTGAAGATTCTCATGCCTGCATAAAGCATGAAGAGCCAAAGAAAGTTTCAACTGGACCTATGCAATCAGAAAAAGGTCGAGTCCTTAAGTCTCCCTTGCGCAATTATAGTCACACAATAATTAGGTTCAATGTTCCTTTAATTATTATTAAAATTGGCTTTTTTACTGCACAAACAGGCAGGATGGTTTTACCTTTCACACCATTGACGCTCGTATTTAAAGATGTGAAATACTACATAGACACCCCTGCGGTAACTGTTAGAACTTATTTTTCATCCTGAAGTTGCAAGATGGAGCCTTCTGAATCCAATGAATGATGTCGTCTTTTTCTCACTACATTTCCTTTTTGGGTTCTTAGGAAATGAGAGAACGAGGATTCGCACAGAAAAGACTGCAACTTCTGTCTGATATCACAGGTGCATTCAGACCTGGTGTTCTTACGGCATTGATGGGTGTGAGCGGAGCTGGGAAAACCACTCTTATGGATGTCCTTTGTGGGAGAAAAACTACCGGGTATATTGAAGGAGAAATAAAAGTTGGTGGTTATCCCAAAATACAAGAAACATTTGCAAGAATCTTTGGTTATTGTGAGCAAATGGACATACATTCCCCACAAATCACTGTGAAAGAGTCTGTCATATTTTCTGCTTGGCTTCGTTTAGATCCTCAGATTGACTCCAAACATAAAACAGTAAGATTACACTCCTGGCTTTGATAATTTGCTTTTGTTCGGCAATTATCAGATCAATCATGAACTGCATCTGCAGGAATTTGTCAATGAAGTCCTGGAGACAATCGAGCTTGATGAAATAAAAGATTTGTTAGTGGGCATACCCGGTGTTAGTGGTCTATCCACAGAGCAACGGAAAAGACTCACGATCGCTGTAGAACTTGTTGCAAATCCTTCCATAATCTTTATGGATGAGCCTACAACAGGACTTGATGCTAGAGCCGCAGCGATTGTCATGCGAGCAGTGAAGAATGTAGCTGATACTGGAAGAACCATAGTTTGCACCATCCACCAACCCAGCATTGACATATTTGAGTCTTTTGATGAGGTAAAGTGTATATATTGTTAGGTGGAGGGAGACCACATGATTATAAAGAGCATTTATAATCTGTTGTCAATCAACAGTTGGCTTTCTTTCCAGCATGCTAAAACTGTTAGATGAATAGTTTGCAGATGGATCACAAGAGAAGATAATAGGGAAGATTTACTCACTTTGAAAGGAATCTTTTTTTTATTTCTTTCTGATTGAATGAAATGTTAAGACATGCCAATTTTTGCCGGTAATTTCTTGTGCAAAGCTTTTTAGTGCTTCTGATAAATTTTGAAAGGCCTAATCTCTCTCTCTCTCTCTGAGCAGTTGGTTTTATTAAAAACTGGTGGACGGCTGATTTACTCAGGACCCTTGGGACATAACTCGACCAAGATTATAGAATACTTTGAGGTCAGTTTTTTGCGAAAACATGCAGATCTGAAAATTTCTTCCCTTCCTCGTTATTTGACCACATAATTCTTATTAATTTTAACTGATGATAAATTAATATCTTCAGTAACTAACTTCTGTTCCACAGGGTATTCCGGGGGTGCCAAAGATTAGGAGCAACTACAATCCGGCTACATGGATGCTAGAGGTGACTTCTACGTCAGCTGAAGCTGAACTTGGCATTGATTTTGCTCTAATGTACAGAGACTCGGCAATATTTCAGTAAGTTCATCCTCTGCTACTCTTGAGTGCCCAACGAAAGTGTGAGTGCTTGACAATTGTTTGAGATGGTCCATTATAATAGGGTACTTTGAAGTTATCCTGCCTTTTTCTATCATAATCAAAATACAGCAATGGTTTCTTTAATCTTGTCCTTCAGCCTGTATAAGCTCCTGGAGTCTTAAGATTTTAAATTGAGGGAGTCAATAAGCCATATACATGATAAACCCACAGCTTTACCGTATCTTGACCTTAATTTCCTCGGTGTTCAGTTGTCTTCAGAGTTAACTGGTGTTCCTGCTCTGATCTCCTCTTGGTTAACAGATGTGCAGTTTGACCAATCTGTTGACAAAATCCACTTTATAACAACCATGTGTTGTTTTTTGCTTCAGGACCAACAAAGAGCTTGTAAAGCAGTTGAGCAATCCACCTATTGGTACTATTGACTTGCACTTCTCCTCCCGATTCTCACAGAACTGGTGGGGACAATTCAAATCATGTCTCTGGAAGCAGTACTTGTCCTATTGGAGAAGTCCTGCTTACAACTTGAGGCGTACCTTCTCCACATTTGCGGCATCCTTTTTCTTTGGGGTACTGTTCTGGAATCAAGGGAAGGAACTGTGAGTAACCATCCCTCTCCGTTAATTTGGTACTTGAGTCTGCTGGAGTTGTGGGGCACAAACTTATTGAGATGATCTAAGATCTAGATCTAGCTAACTGAATGAACGCTTCTCTGATCCGGTTTGTATCTAATATTTAACGTAGAAGAAGAACTAAAAACAAAGTACATACCTCGTAGGTTGTCAAATGTTTAGCTGGGTTTTGCAATTATCAACTGGTGTGATAGTCGGCAAAATTAGCTAGCACATATTCAGCCATATAAGATTGTTTAACTTTTTATGACCTGTTATAATTAAGAGAATGGCACGTCTCCTGACTCCATATATTCTCATTGCTAGAAACAACCAGCAGAATGTATTCAATGTATTTGGTTCGATGTATTCAGCAGTGATCTTCTTGGGCATAAACAACTGCACGTCAGTACAACCATATGTTGCTATGGAACGGACCGTCCTGTATCGTGAGAGATTTGCAGGCATGTACTCTTCATGGGCTTTTTCACTAGCACAGGTATAGAAGTCTGGAAGCTGATTGAGTTGGTTACTTTAGTAGTTAATTGAGGTTGCGCAAATCTTGTTCAATTGAATGATCAAAGTTGTTAACATGTTCAAAGACACATAAGAATAAGTAAACCAATTTAATCAGATTATGTGCTATGCTGATTTCACAGGTTGTAGTTGAGATACCGTATAACGTGGTTCAGGTAATTTTATTTGTTTTCATCACCTATCCGATGATTGGTTATTTCGGGTCAGCAGACAAGATTTTCTGGTACTCCTATGTCATGTTCTGCTCCTTGCTGTCATTCAATTACCTGGGAATGCTGCTCGTGTCCCTGACACCAAATCTCATGGTGGCAGCAACACTACAATCTGCCTTCTCCACAAATTTTAGTCTTTTTGCTGGATTTTTAATCCCAAAACCGGTAAGCTATCAGTGTCATTTACCATAGTTTGATCTAAACTTTTTATGTTCTTGACTCTTTCCACAAACATTTTGTCTATGTTCTGTTCTTTGTATATGCAGAGCACCTAAATATGAAGTTTATGAATCTTACAAGATTTAGATATCTTATGCATGTATCAACAACTATTAAAAACTCTTCCTCACATCTCAAAACTAAGTGCTTGGGGAAGTAATAGTGCTTCATTGTTATTGTTGCAGAAAATTCCAAAATGGTGGATCTGGGTGTACTATGTGTGTCCAACATCATGGGCACTCAATGGTATGTTAACTTCCCAGTATGGAGATATTTATACGGAAATAACAGCATTTGGAGAAACCAAAACTGTGGCGGCCTTCTTGAAGGATTATTTCGGATTTCACCATGATCAATTGTATGTCGTGGCCATCGTCCTCGCCGCCTTTCCTTTTGTTCTAGCAACTCTTTTTGCATGCTGTGTAGGGCGCTTCAATTTCCAGAAAAGGTGACATCACACCTCTCTGTTTGTATTACAGTGTAAAATCTAGTTGTACAATCCTCAAAACTAGCGAAATAAAGTGAATAGGTTTTTGTGACAATAGGATGGCCTCATTCAAACGTTTAGTATGCTGGATTTAGAAGTGTAGTTGTTTCAGTATGGCCAATCAGTGAAAGCTCAGATGATGATTTTATCCAAGTTGTTGTAACTATCTCTCCTCGCCAATTTGTGATGATAAAGGGGAATGGGAGTGCTTCTCTCGACTTCAGCAATTTTTAGGTCTCCAACTGCTATATTGGTTTCAACAATAGAGGAAGCAATTCCAAGTTTCAAGAAACAACAGTACAGCATCTTCGAATATCATATTCATGCTAAACACCATATGCCTTTGTGATAGAAAAAAGTCCTAATCCATCATATTAATGCACAACAAGATGAAAACTAACTAAAACAACTATTTGTTTGAGCAAGAAAAGAAAATCACGAATAAAAGCAAAAATTACCTTGAGCATAATTAACTTCAGTGACTACAAGACACTCTGAACATATAACATAGAGCACAATCATAAGCAGAAACTGGCTGTTTCCAATGCAATTATGACAGACATCCAAGTGGAACAGGCCAAAAAGGGGATGTGACAGCCCGAGCAGCAGTCCTCGGACGTGCGCAAGGAAGGGTCCATCTCTTGTCCCACATCACCTAGGGAGAGAGTCCTGAGCTACCTTGTAAGGCTTGGGTTCCTCTAAACTGTACATACACATTTTCTCGTGTAATTTTTTGATGAACAAAACCGCGAGTATAGGTACAGTCCCAGGATGTTACAGGGGATGTGAAACAACATCTCCGGGACTCTCTCACAACGCCACACCAGCAGTTACCAGGTTTGATGATAATGAACGACTCTCTCACAACGCCACACCAGCAGTTACCAGGTTTGATGATAATGAACATAGGCAAAAAACAGAACATAAGGGGTTTCACGTTGTCATCTCCAGAAAACTGAAGACCGTTCACCATTAGATGTTCAATCAGAGCAAAGCACTGCCTGCCAGGCAATTGTGTGAATCTCTCATTGATCTAATTCCACTGTACTTATCAAGCTATAGTACTCATGCTCTGTTTCTTTTGGCAACTGCTGCACTACCGCCTCAATATAGAGGCGTATGTTTTCTGATTACAGTATCACCACAATTTTCATGGGCAGACAGAGAACCTTTACGGCTAATTTGTTACCTCCTCAGCTTTTTAATGGGTTTGCTGCAAATTGTCTCCATCGCCTTCAGTTTTTTCTGCCTTTGCCTTCAAATCTACTTTCATTGAATCTACTTCTTCCCTTAAACGTTCAATTTCTTCTCATAGTTTTGTAAAGGGCCGCGGGGGGGTGTGGTGTGGTCTTCTCCTGTCAGCTCCAGTTTCACCTTACAAGAAAAGGTGGCTAGATCTTGTTAATTATTTGCCGGATTTTCTAAAGTACACAGCGACTTTATAGATAG
This sequence comes from Eucalyptus cladocalyx, assembly GCA_017140615.1. Taxonomy (NCBI): domain Eukaryota; kingdom Viridiplantae; phylum Streptophyta; class Magnoliopsida; order Myrtales; family Myrtaceae; genus Eucalyptus; species Eucalyptus cladocalyx. The sequence goes on from CM029517.1 coordinate 23,550,721, forward strand.
TTTCATGTGCGTACACTTCTGACCTTCGTTTTGAATATGACATCTATTATTTTTGGTCCATTGGTTCTGATCATCAGTGCAGTGAAAAGATTCATTTATTAAAAATTGCATTACCCTTGAATCTGAAGTCTCTCTCTCTCTCTCTCTCTCTCTCTCTCTCTCTCCAGATTGGAACTTCTCTGCAGTAGGCTATTGCTTTCAACTTGTCTCCTAATAGCTCATTTGTCCAAACCTCATGTTTGAAGCTTACCGGACATATAGAAGTATTTGACGTGAGCGACTGACAGGCAGTCTCCACAATAGTATAGAACTGCAAACGAAATTGATATTGCTATTTAATGGAAAGTAGCCCCACATGTGAATTTCTCCCACTGAATATTCCGCATACTTTGTTTACTTGATTCATTTTGATAATGCCTTATCCAAAAAGAGCGTAACTCAAGACCCTCTGAGAAGATGGACTTTTATATCTTCGGATAAACTTTTCTAGTCATAAAGGGATCACTGATCAGATGTACTTTTACATCTCCTTTTCTTTTCTTTTTTTCATTTTTTGGGGGGTCACATACCCACATACCTTAGAACTCAGATAGATTTCCATTGGTCTAGTTCTTCGGTTCCAAATAACCTGTCAGGTTTTTTGGTTCCAGATTTTACCTTGAAACTATGCTCACCCCTATATATTACAACCTAAATAAACATTCTATTAGTGAATGTTGGAATTATGATGAGGAACTAAATGAGAAAATAGCATTTCATATTATTAACAACTGGTGTACTAAAAGTGAAAAATGTACATATATTTTTTTATTAAGGAGGGGCCAAGATTGCCATTTAGCTTAAAGTAAACAGAAGTGACGTGTCAAATACTAATCAATACTAATGACCAAAAGGAAATTCTAATGAATACTAATGCATCACTTTTAAAAAAAAAATCTTTAGCTAAATCGCATTATAACTAGTTATTTGCTAGTTACATGTCAAATTCTTCAATATTATTTGTCTCTTTCGGTGCGTGCGGACACCTAACTCGTTGCCTATGGGGTGAGGATGGACGTTTCTTGATAAGGAGAAGCGAAATGGGTGGTTGAGAGTGAGAAAAGGAGCTTATCGAGAAATTACAAGAAAATTGGTTCATAGATAAGCGCTTAGGTAATATGGTTCATCTTCAACTATACGATAATCTTCTAACGAAGAACTTACTTATGAACAAATTGAGCTGTTCAATAAAAAAATAATGATTAAAGTAATTATTCGTAGATAAATTTCTCGAATATTGACCAGCTATGAAAGATGGCGTATATAAATTACTTATTTAAATATCGAGTTCCATGCAATTACAATAATATTGGATCCACTAATGTTTTCTTTCGTTTTGCAATGAACACAATGAACATTTCCCTTGAACTCACTATATTCATCAATAATTCGACAAAATATTACGCTTATACATTAGTTCCCCCCCAAAGCAATATTTATGGCATCCCCCCCCCCAAAAAAAAAAGATGTCAAAAGGAGATGAAAGAGAATTATGTCCAAAAAAGAAAAATAATACGCTCTCTTCTTGGCGAGCAAGAAAATCAAACTACTTCAAACGAAGGACAATTATTACTCTTCCATTTAAGATAGGTCTATTACATCATTTAAAGAATGATTAAAATTGAAACATGGGATAAGGTTTATTATATTAGTTAAAGAAGAATATAACCAAAACTCGGGATAGGGTTTATTAAATCAGGTAAAGAAAAACTAAAATTTTATATTAGTCAAAGGAGGAATATGATTAAAACATGGGATAGGGTTTATTTAATCAGGTAAAGAAGGAACAAAATTAAACCTTGGGATAGGTTTAATTCTGTCAAGTGGCAACTCTAGAAATCCCCCTCCACCATATTAACGCCCACTTTCGGATTAAAAACTCAGACCGTAGATGGTAAAAATATAAGAGATCAACTGCACGACCAATCTAACTTTCTACGATGTACAGTATGGCTTTGAAAAAAAAAACGGTGCGGTTTTGCTTTTCGAGAAAAATTAGAGGGATCACCAACAGCATTGTTGCTCTTAGTAATTCTCATCTCATCTGGCCGAGACTACACGCAAAGTGAGGAACATAAATGAAGTAAAACAGTGCACCTTCTTGCTATAGAAATTGACGCGGATGACGCTTAGATTTTTATTTTTTTGTAAAAAAATAAACGATTTTGAAAACGATTTTGAAAAAATTTTCCTAAAAAAATCGCTTATATCGATATCACTTAAAATAAATAATTAATAAAAAAATGCTTTCATTAAAAAAAACAATTAATTTTAAATATTTTTGTGGATAATGGAAATATTTGTCGTTTATTAAATTTTGTAAGTGATAAAAGTGATAATTTTTAAGAAAATTTTTCCAAATCATTCATTTTCGGGAAACAAAGGGTGTGCATGGAAACGTTTCTAAGAAACATTTCCGGAACACTTCTGTACGGATTTTGTTCCGGAACAAAAAAAGAAACAAAACGCGGTTGTGTTTAATTTCTGTTTTTTTTGTTTTTTTGTTTCTGGAACGAAATAAGAAAAAAAAAAAAGAAACAAAGAAACGTTTCTTCTCTCTCTTCTTCTTCTCTTCTTCTTTTCTTTTTCTTTGTTTTCTTCTTTTTTCTTTCACCGGTCGCCGGCCTCGGCCATGGCCGGCGACCGGCCGTCGAGCTCGGCCTCGCCCAGATCCGGTGAGGCCGAGCGTCGCCATGGCTGGGCAAGCTCGGCCTCGCCGAATGGGGTGAGGCCGAGCCCGGAGGCTGGTGACCGGCCGAAAAAGAAAATATAAAAAAGAAAGGAAAAAATAAAAAATAAAATAAAAATGTTTAAAAAATTAAAAGAAACAAAAAAAGAATAAAATTTACCAAACGTGTTTCGTTCATTTTTTATTCCCAGACCAAACGTTACCAAACGCATTCTTTTGTTCAAAAATTGTTCCCGGAACAAACACTTTTTTTTGTTTCTCGTTCCCTGAACAAAAAAAAAAACGTAAACGTTACCATTCGCACCTAAAAAAAATTTTTTGGAGCATTTAAGAAGCACAGGTCTAAAAGGCAGGTTTAGGAGCAAGAGATTGTGCACCGCATGGTTCGCGGACCATTGTGTATAATTGATACTGCTATTTAGTGCATAGTTAACTCCGTTCTTAGTCTTCTAACCCAAAAAAAAAAAAATCGTTGTTAGTCAAATTAATTATTTTAAAATATCTTTTAATCAAGTTAATAACTTTTATTTTTTTATACTCTCTAAATTTTGATGGTTCATTTAATTTCGTATGTGCAGTTTATTCAGTTGTAAAATGCTCAAATAAAATTATTTACGGCCCAAAGCAAAGTATATAACTTGCTATAGTGGAGTAATTTGATATTTTCCACAAGCCCACGAGTTTAATTCACATCATGAGCAAACTCCAAATGACTCATTCTCATTGATTAGCTAGGCCATACCTCGTGTAGCGAGATTTTACTAGTTACTGGCATTTTGGTGGGCTGTGGTGATGAGCGTATCAATTTCAGACCTTCCAGTCTTAAGTGGTGCAAAATAATTATGGCTCAAATTAAATATCTCTTAGAGGGTGGAACCAGGATAAGACTACTGCAGATGATTATAAGCAAACACAAATATTTCAAAAGATCAGCAGATTATCCAACTTCCAAAGGAGTCTTTTTCCTATCTATGATTCCGGATGGACCTCCTCCACATCTCGTATACCGTTGCCTCAAAATGTTATGTGTTAAGAACTCATCAAAATGAAAACCGATCTTATTGGCACGCCTCACATCTCATTCGTATTTTAGTTCATCCATGGTCCCAAAATCAGCCGCTTGACGCTCCAAATTGCTGTAGAACGGAATAAATTATCCTCACTTCTGTTGTGTATACCTATGCTAAACTGATGTTTGTTCTATAAAGAATGATACTAAATCCTTGACCGAAAACTGAGAGAGAGAGAGAGAGAGAGAGAGAGAGTAACATGCAAAGAAGGGTAACATATAATACATAGCGGAAAAAACCCTAATTCCAGAACAATAACCCACCCACCCATAAAAAAATAAAAAATAAAAATCAATAAGTATTAATATCCTGCCATTATTTCTCAAAGCGATTTCAGTCTTCATTATCAACTCAATGCGAAAAATCATCAAAGTTATATTCTGATGCAACCTAACCTCTCTTTCTCCATGACTTGACATCAAAGGTATAAATGTGCATTCGAACTACTACTTATTGGTTCTGAATTTTTCAAAGATTCCATTCAGCAACCTATCCCCTGCTATTTGCCTGAATCTTAGTTAACCTAATTTCAAAATTAGAGGTAAGCAGAAAACAAGGCTTGAAAGCCAAGAAGTAAGTGATGACAATGTTGACCTGGCACATACATTGAAGTCCTCATGATACTTGGAGATCAAGCTGACATGAGATGGAGGTAAGATCCTCGAGAGTTCCAAAATCATTATCAAAAATGGTATCCAAGGGGAAGTTGACTTTGGTGACTTCTCTAGAGTTGTCAAGCACCCTGTTTCGTATTTATCTCACAAATCATCAAACACGGTTGAAAGAACCAACAGAATCAAACACACAAACATGGCCAATGCAAAAGCACAACTCAGAAGGAAAATTTTATTACCTCTCGAGCAACAAGAGGCTTTAAAGCTGATAATGTATTCCGGCAACACATGAGTATTCATATGAGTACTCCAAATAATATATCTCCTAGGAGATGATAAGTCGTCGACTCCCGAGTCGTACTACTCCATACTAGGATGAGATTGTTCCGAGTTAGACTAATAAGCTCCGATTTCCCCATTATGACTTGGCAAAGCAAGAGATGCCTCAAGCCATCTTCATCGATAGGAGCAGATTTAACACTACCGAAGCATTACAAAGAAACTATCTAAGGCCAATTTCACCATGCGCACAACATATTAACATGAGCCAAGAAACAACATGGTCGTGAAACATACTAATTCTACCGATTTGTCCAATCACAGCTTAAAAGAGAAATACCTAAATCAACATATCTTAGTTATATTACCATTTTCCAAATAGTATCTCAAAATTATTTATGCAATTTGACAAGGGCGGATTTAACATTGCCAAAACATTACAAAGAAGCTAAGGCCTATTCATCACATGCACATCATTCTAATTTGAGTCAAGAAAATATGCTCGAGAAATATACTCATTGTATTAGATTTAATCGATCATAGCTTGAAAGTAAAATACCCAAACGCGTAAATTAACAAATGTCCATTATTTTACCATTTTCCAAAGAGTATCTCTCAATTATTTACGCAATAGAAAGGGAAAAGAAAAGGAATTCAGGTACCTTTCGAGAGGACGATCGTACGGACCAAAATAAACTCCACAACCATACAAGCCATGATTCTCAGGCTTCCCACTGAAGCCAAATCCGTAGGACAAGATCCTGAGTACCTCTTCCTTCGAGGTCGCGTACCATGCGTACTTCATATTGGCAGCGTTGTCCCCACCTTTAATCTGCACTGCCCGTGAGTAAACTTGAAATGCTTGGGCCCGTCCTTTCGCCGAGACCCTAGAAAAGCATTCTTGTGGATTGCCATCAAGGTAACTTGCACCCCAAGTGCAGCTAGCCTCGAGATGAATCTCTACTTGATAAGCCGGTAGTCCTTGTCTCCCTCGCCAAGTTCCATCAACCCACCACCGATGAACAGCGACGGAGGAGTGCCATATTGACCGGCTGAGACGATAATCTTGCAATCGGAGACAGACGAATTTGGATTCTGATCGTCCATCGAATCATCCTTAGCTGGACAGTTGATATCAATCGCCGGACGGTTGAATATGCTAGCTACTGCTTCAGGAGTGGCGGTGTCTTCAGTGGGTGAATGACATTGATGCGTATAGTGCGCCATTCTGGACTGACGAGGGAACGTCCCAAAATACCGCGTTACAAAATGAAGCGATTCACAAAAATTTTACTACTTCTAAAACAAAAAATACCGCAAAGATGATTGAAGGAAATAATAATCGAAACGCATAATTAATGAAGATCCACTGCTTTCATCGATGGAGTAATAGCAGTTGCAAAACCAAGCCTTGCAAATTGCCAACCAAAAGCAATAAACAACAGATTCCTGAGATCCGGTCATAAAATGAACCAAAGAAGTGGAAAAAAACAGCGCGACTGAACCCAAAATGAGAAAGTTGAAATCTAACTCTCAGCAACATGTACGCATCTCCAGAAGGTCATGGAGGCTTTCAGGAGATAAAATTCTATGGGCTTCAAGAAAGATTCCGATCAAAGCAAGAAGAAGGACTCATACCCGATGTCTAGAACGAGAGAAATGGAGGTTGGTCCGTGTATGTGCCTAGGGTCTGCGTTAGAGTGAGAGTAGGGTTTCAAGTTCTTTTTGCTTGAATAAGAGGAAGAGGTGTGTTTGAGTTTGTAAGAGGAGGATTTTGAAGCAGAAAACCAACGGAGCAGCCTTCTCTCTCGTGCCTCTCACACACCCACCCGCACGTGTATTGTATCAACGACCTTCCTCATCTGTCTTTTTTATACATGATCGGGAAATTGAAATTGAAAATCTTTCTTAAACGGGTAAGATTAATGATTACCGTAAAAGCATTAGTTGAAAAGACCGGTTTAATAATCGTTATAGAACCTATAAGTTGAAACATTAAAGGTAATATGCTTATCCACTTTAATGTGACGAGATTTATAATAGAATCTATTGATGTAATGGGAAAGGTAAAATAGTTATGATTGAGAGCGCGACAGTTATCACTGATTCACAGAATTAATAAAGCTTCGGAAGCTCATACATTACAGTCATAAATAAGCATTCCATTGGTGGGTGCCAAAGTATAGACAAGGAACTATGCTAGACAACTTCGTTTTGTATTGTTGACAATTTGTGTACTAAAATTGAAAAATGTACGTATTTCTTTTGAATTCAGGAGAGGCCAATATTACCATCCAGCTTAAAGTAAACAGAAGTGACCGTGTCATATTCTAATGAATACTTCAATAGATACATCGCAAATTTATTTATTTTTTATTTCTATGGCTAAATTTCTATATAACTAGTTGTTTGCTAGTTACATGTCGCATTCTTTAGTATTATTTGCCTCTTTCGGTGCATTAAATTCATTGCCTATGAGGAGAGATCAGACATTTCTTGATAAGGAGAAGCGAATGGGTGCTTGATAGAGAGACGTCGGGAAATTACTAGAAAATTGGTTCATAGATAATTAAGAATAATTAAAGTAATTTCGTAGACAAATTTCTGAACACATTGAGCTGTTCAATAATTGACGACAGTTAAAGTGATTTCGTAGACAATTTTCTTGAGTAATGACCAGCATATCATATCTTCATAATTTATATGAGCTATCAAGTAAGGTGCATGTAAATTCACTTATCTAAAATCAAGTTCCGTGCAATTACAATAATATTGGAACCACTATTGTTCTCTTTCAATTTGCAATGAGAACAATGAAGATGCCGGTTCTTCTGAACTCACTCTATTTATTGATAATTTGACATAACATTACGTTTATTCCTTTGCGTTTCGATTTGCATAGCAAAGCGATATTTATGGCATCTTTTTCTTTTCTCCAATATGTCAAACAGAGGTGAAAAGAATTTATGTCCGAAAAAGCCAAAAAAAAAAAAAAAATGTTTTCTGGGCGAGCAAGAAAATCAAACTTTATAAAATGGAAGGACAATTATTACTCTTCCATTAAAGATGGGTTTACTGCATCAGCTAAAGGAGGAATACAATTAAAACATGGGATGAGCTTTTTTTACATTAGTTAAAGAAGGAATAGAATTAAATTATGGGATAGCGTTTATACATCAAATAAGAAAGAACCTCCTATAGAGTTACATAATGTTTTATTAAATGGTAAAATAAGGATAGTAGATTTATAATTTTAACTTTTTTTATTCAGCTTCAGCCCTTTTTCGTTAAGAAAAAAATTAGAACATGGGATAGGTTTAGCGATGCCAACCTGCAGCTCCAAAATTCCCCTTCACCATGCATCTGTGGATTTTGTAAGAAAGGACTTCGCTTTATAATAAAAAATCGTAAAACCGTGACTCACTATCTCAATTCAAACAAAGATAAAAAGATCTTAAACCTCAAATTGCTTTATCGGACAATCAACTTTGCTAAAAAGTATTTTCAATTTCCTATTGTTTTATTGTACTTTGCAAATAATATGGAAGCAACTTTTCAACGTATAATACAAGGAAATTATTAAATGCATATATAAGAAAATGTCCCACGTACAACTCTATCTTCCAAGTTTAAGTGTTGAGGACTCGAACTTGAGCACGGGACCATGTGGGTGCCAAGGACTCGAGCAAGGGTGCCATAATCTCAAGCACAATCTCGAGGGACAAGAGTCCAACCGCAGAGAAGTCGAAGATACATGTTCGAATCTCTTCAGGTAATAACCACAATCTTTGCTCTGGTTCCACCATGGCCTTTTTCTCCCCATTTTCGGAATCAATAATCGTCCGGCTTAAATAAAATGAAACTTCTCTAAAGGACTCAAACAATGCGAATGGAAATGCCGTCAGTATCTTCAGGAGATTTTTACAGTAATAATGAACATCATGGCCTACTTTTCATGTTGATACAGGAATTTTCTTAAGCACATCGGATCGAGTTTCGGGTTTTTTTATTTTTATTTTTTTGCTGAACTTATCCATATTGCTTTATTTTGTTGCTACCAAATACTATAGTAACTTCATACAATGCTCACATGTCCTTTATTTATATTAGTTACTTGATTTTTGAAGTCAATAATTGGGCTTAGTTTTTATTTTAACTTTTTAGCTTTATCTTTAAAACAAAAAAGGACTTCGTGTTTTATATTTTTTAAGAGATTTCTCTCGTGAATCAGTACACATAGTGTTTGGTGACCTTTATGGACCTATTTTTTAGCTTCTTCTTGTAAATGAAAATAGAATTTTAGCCAATAAGAACAAAATACTAAATAAAATAGGGGTAAGTACATTAAAAGTGCCACAACTTTCGTATAACACTCACTTAAGTACCATAATTTATTTATTTTTGCTCAATTAAGTGTCACGAATTTAAAAAATCAATCATTTAAGTGCTATTAGCGAATTGCCTCATCGAAAAATTTGACATGGAGGCGGTCGTCCTATGTAGCATCGTTGGTGCTGACAAGGACAATTAATAAAAAAGATCAAAAATAAAAAAAAATCCACGTCAAAGTAGAAAATTAATTAAAAAAATTCACGTAGAACGATTGTCAAGAATGTCACTCAAATGATCAATTTTACTCCAATATGGCACTTACATAGGCCAAAAAAAAAAACTTATGATACTAAAGTGAGCTTCATACAAAAGTTCTTGCACTCATGTTGTCCTTATCCTGGCATTTTTATTTATAAGTGAAAAGGTTGGGGAGGGTTAATGCAGCTATCCCTGTGAACTTTACTATAAGGGTCACACGTAGACGAATGCCTTGCATTAATTAATTATTTATAAGACATATTAATAGAAAGTCGTATCATATATATAAAATTATGTACTTCTCATGAACGAAGCCCATTGCATCTAAAATTCAAAATAATTTTAAATTTAATTTTCAACAAAGATCAAAATTCAAATATCATCAAAACAATAATTATGTATTAATACATAATTAGTATTAATACCTTCTTCGCCTCTCCTTTTTTCCCAACCACCGTACAGTCCTTGATTCTAGAAATTCATCATACTCTTTCTTTATTTTGCTCGCATGAACTCACATATAAATAAGTAGGTTAGGTTTAATTTAAATGAATAATTATGTGAAAATCATAAACACATAAAGGCTCGAGCTTTTTCCATCCATTTTTTTACTTCTAATGCCTCCTTTTACCCTAAATTGACCACAATATCCCATATTTAAAATTATTTCTTACCTTCTTCTCTTTCATTGGAAATTCTGATGAATTTGGAATTGACAAAAAATATGTATTTGCCAAAGGTTTGATTGGATTGTCTTACAATGCAATTACAATTGTCATAATTTTTTTTTGTCAATAACTAATTATTCCACTTAATCTGCCATACTTTTCAGTTTTGTTAATGTACTCCTAAAATTTTGGGCCATGTTTCAATGTAGTATTTTCCGTCAATTACCACTGAAAATTGTCGATATGGTATCCAATCATTGCTAACCGTCATAAGTGACATGCTAACATGTGCATTTTTTGATTTCCACATCGCAATTTGCAATGACAATTGATAGGAAAGACTATATTTAAATATTATGCAAATGAGTAGGACTATATTGATAAAATTGGAAAGTTAAAACTGAATCGATATTCATATTGTAGATATTAGACTAAATTGTTAATATTCACAAATTTTTAAATAATCACTCCTTCAACGGATACATGTATAAGCATTTTTTGGATGAATACATTAGGAGTGCCATAACTTTTGTGCGGCGCTCACTTTAGTGCCAAAATTTGAAATCAATCACTTAAGTACCATTGGCAATTTGCCTCATCAAGAAATTCAAGGTGGACAATGATCATCCTACATGGTATCATCGACACTAACATGGACAATTAATAATAAAAAAAATCCATGTAAGACGATTTGCTAAAAGTGGTACTCAAATGATTGATTTTATTCCAATGTAGCACTTAAGTGAGCAAAAAAAAAAAGTTATGACACTCTTACTGTTTTTAACCCCTAATTTTAACATCACCAAGGCCTAAAACATCACACTCAACGTTATTCCCTGACTGGACATTACCATTACCCATCCACTAATAAGTGATCAACCAATTCTTATGTCATGCTCCGATCATCCGAACACATATCCATCCCTCCATGGTCAATTAAATAGCGACGTCCCAGGACGTATCGCCGACCCATTCGTTTTAATGCACATGTGGAAGCAATTAATAATCCCCAAACAACAACAATAAGATGGGATAGAAAAGTAGGACCATAATTTTTCAATACTGAACCACACTTATATATATACATAGCAAACCATGTCATATGTAATACAAGTTGGTCTGTTTATAACGTCTACAAAATAGGGGTGGAGGTTTCACAAAACTACAGATCATCATCCTCCTCATCATCTCCCTCCACTCTCCAATTGGAGCCTACCTTCAAGTACACGGGAGTTCCTGGATCTTCAAGATCGGGGTCCACCGAGTCTACTATCGAACCACCACGGAATCTGCCATGCCTTTACCAAAAGCCACTTCCAACACATACAATGAAACCTTAGACTCAAATATGGGACCCTCTCTTTGCCCATTTTGAGCTTAATGATACCATGATTGGTATCGATGGGGGACCTTATGGGGTAAGGCCTCATCGACTCGGACCACGATCTTCACCAGTTCATAGATCCATGCACCGGGATAAAACACTTCTGCTCCGTCACCTTCTTAGGTTGACCAAAACACTCCGGAGGAGCTGCCATCTATGAACCTAAAATGTTATCTCACAACAGGATGAAACGACATCTCAGCGAGTTCAATCCCCTAAAACCTGACTAGGAAGAAAATACACCCTAAGGGTTGCCTAATCACAAACATGAGTTCGAGGACTTACCTTTGCCTCCACTTCTTCCTACAAGTCAATATAATTCAAATTCGTTGAATCACAGCAAAAAATCAATTCAAATCATTAGCTCGGATCAAATCATCGATCAATCGACTCAATCGATTACATGTCATCAGGACCATCACACGATCATTTCAATTACCCACTCTAACTATTAATTATGGCCCAACGGGCATGGCCTACTAAATGTTCAACAATGAAATTACAGCCCAATGGGCACAGCTTGTTCAAGTTAGGCAATAGATTACGGCCCAATGGACACAACCATATTTTGGCGGTTAATTATGGCCTAATAGGCACAGTCATACTTCGGCAGTTGATTACGGCCCAATAGGCACAACTTCTATGAGGTGGTTAATTACGGCTCTACGAGCACAACCATATTTTGGCGGTTTTTTGGATCTAACTCATAACATCACACAATTATTCACCCACGGCCAACAACATTGTGCTTCACAATTAAATTCCTCAATTAACATGATGTCTTAGCCTATTTTCTTCGTATTAACAATACCGATAAAAATGATCATGTGTGGGTATATAGTCGGCTTGAGCCAAAAATATAATATCCCTACTTTCAAAACTCCCACCAATTTCATTGATCCATAAACTCATTTTTGGCATTGTAAACCGACGCCCAGTGATTTTCTAATTAATTACTAAAATTAAAAAACTTTGGGATAATTTCCAAAATTACAAAACATACTCAATTTGCACAAAATAACAGTCAATTAAATAAACAAATTTCAGCAATCAGCATAAAATTTCGGTCACCGATTATCTCAATCTAATTTCCAGAAATAATTAATTAATTAAAGAATTACGGAATTTAATTATTAAATACCAAAAATAGCAACTTAGGCCAGAAAAACCTAATTAAAAGCCGAGATAGGCCTGGAAAATTTCCGAACAACTCTAGATAAATATTAGAGCTTGTCTAGGCTTTAATTATACTACTCTAACCACCTAACATGCAATAACAATTAATTAAATTGCTAATCTAATCTAATTATCACGATAATCCATACTTAGTAAAACTAATCAACCCTTAAATGACATTAACTTACTAAGCCAGGATTCATGAGTTAAACTCACTTGTTAATCGATCCGCTCGGATCAAAACAACGGGGACGTGAAGGGGCTCAATAAACTCCAAAGCGAGACCACCAAACAAGGTCAAGAATGGCTCGAAAATGGCTCAAACAGTGGGCTAGAGACCCACTCAGTTCTGCTCTGGTTGGTGGCTACCGAAGCTGCTCTAGTGGCTAATTGAGGGGGAAATGGCGACAGCAACTGGCGGAGGGGCTTCCGACGGCTCGATAGGCTTCCTCAGCGACAGGCGGAGGCTCCGACTGTGATAAAGGTCTCGTGGAACGACGAGCAGGCGAGAATGAGGCGGCTAGGGCAACGGTGGCTCGCGGTGGGTAGGCGAGGCCCATGAGGGTAACAACAACGAGGCGGTGGCGTGCAGCTGCTCCGGCGGTGTTGCTGGCTTGCTAGTCGGCTTTTCTGGAAATTTTGAAGCTCAAGACTACTATGGAGGGGGGTGTTCGATGGTGGGGAAGAAGGAGGGTGCAAGGGGACCAACTCGATCCCTTCTTATCTTCCTTGGTCTCCTTGGAAAGTCCCACCACAACCCAACTGTATCCTCTACCATTTCCAGCCACAAAACCCTTCAAAACCAAATTGAAATGGTCCACAAGTTGTGTCCATGGGGGGCATACGAATCTTGGTGCAAATGGCACAATTTAGACTTCACTCCTCACTTGAATTAGTGTAATTCGGCTTCTAAAAATTCCGTTATTGATTCAATAATCAAATTGGTATTTTTTTCTCACCAATTGATCCCACTCGCATCCCAATTTTGCAATAAAAATTAGTCCTCTGATTTTTCCGGTCGAAAACGGCTCAATGACGACTTTTTTTCCGCCAAAAAAAGTCTTCGGAGACTGAGTCGACGTTCTTAAAATGACTCGTGACCGAACAAAACTTTCAATTTTTGAAATCGGATTCAAATTCGCGGTTAATTTCAATCCGGTGCGATTTTAGCGTAACTTAGGCAACCGAATAGCTTTCAGAAAGTTTTAGTGCATATGACTCGTGGTCAATTTTTTTCAAGCCACAATGAGCCTCTTCAACACATTGGCAATTATCGGTTGTAATGAAAATCTCGAGAATTCAAATATGGACACAGAGTACCAAAATAACAGAAAAATCAGTCTAGTGCCGATTGAGAAAAATTTCTCAATTTGGTGGAATCACCCACGTTTAATCACACATCTCAGTCGAGCCAACCTATCTTTGATTTCTAATCAATCTTTACTATGCCGAAATTATCTCTATAAATGAGCACAATCGAGTAATCGATTCCTAGTCGAATTCTCGAGTCTATTACATTAAAATTCCTTAATGACTTCCCCATATAATCTAGTTATCTCATGAGTGATCAGCTCTAAGAATAGCACTATAGGCGCGTCGATGAAATGACTGATTAATTTAATTATAAGCAGAAGTAAAAATCCAAGATATCAATCTTAGGCGTGAAATGAACAACTATAATCCATTATCCATCCATCAAATGACGAATCCTTAGTGACAAACAAGATACAATTGACGCCATTAGAATTATTCTCAACTACAACTACAACATCATATGTAGACTCAACTTTAATTCCCTTATCATTTTCTTTTTTCATCTTAAAACAATCTCTTCTACGAAACCCACTTTTACCACAATTCCAATAGACAACCCTACCAATCTTAGACCAAATATGTTTGTTTGTGTTTATACAACTCCTACAAATATGAGTACTAGTTTTTACTCTACTTTCATCTACTAAAGCAATAGGCATAAATTCACCAAATTCTCTTCTATGAGTGTCTTCACTCGAAATCAAATTGTGAACCTCATCAAATGTCAAGCTTCTTTACCTAGAGGAATTACTAATAGCAATAGCAGTAATATTCCAACCATCAGGTAATGAGAATAATAGAATCAATGCATGTACCTCATCTTCAAAGTTAATTTCTATCGAACTCAATTGGTTAACAACCTCATTGAATTCGTTGATATGCTTAACAACTAACATACCTTCACCCTTTTTTAAGTGAAATTGGCTTCACATCAAATAGACATTATTTATCATAGAGGGTTTCTCGTACATATTCGATAGGGTTTTCATTAATCTCGTAGTGGATTTCTCCTTTACAACATTAAACATGACGTTACAAGCCAACATCAACCAAATAACACACACCAATTGTCTATTCAGCGATTCCCACTCAGCATTTTCATTCAAGTCTAGTTTCTCCCAATATAAGGATGAGTGTAAATTTCTCTGTTACTGATAATCTTCAATCTGCTTCTTCCAAAAAGTAAAATATTTATCGTCAAATTAGTCAATTCTCACATTTCTTTCTTTCATCGTTACTGATTCGCTTCAAGTCAGCTAACACAGGCTCTAATACCAATTATTGTGAATATAGATCAAGCAAATAAGATAAAATAGTCAAAAAAAAAAAAAAAGGAAAAGAAATCGAACACCAGATTTACGTGGTTTGGTTTGAATGTCGGAACTCGTATCCATGAAGAGTAGCATGGAATTCCAAAATCACTCAAGTACTCAAATACTCTCTCTCGATATTTTCCAACCCCAATTACACCCAATAATTCATAAAGTGTTTAATCCCTATAATTCCTAGTGAAATCTCGCTCAAGAAATTACACAAATTTCTAATCATAAGAATTTAACTAGTTAAATTACTCGGGTGTAATTCAATGAAATAAACCCTCACGAGGAGAACTCTTTGCCCTCTTCTATAGTCTTAGAGCTCTCTCTCCCTCCCACGGGAGGAATTTGGCACACTTCTACCCTCGTGGCTCTTCTCTATTTATAACCAAGTCTCTTCTCATTTATTGCAACATGAGAAAGTCTTCTTCACTCTTTCTCTCTCTTCATGATGGTGTCCCTTTCTTTGACTTTGATGCACGAAGAGCTCTTAGCTGCTCATTCCTTGTCCTTCTCTCTTTCTACTATTAACAAAAAAAATGAAGTTCATAAAAGATGACCAAAAGAAGGGAAGATAGTCGGCGCCTACAATCTTCTATGGGCATGCATTAATGAGGAAGAAGAAAACGGATGGGCAGACATGCACATAAACCCAGGTGTAGAAAATTTGTCCATCTTCATTTAATGTGAGCCTCTTTCCGTTCTTTTCACTTTCACGTGATTGAGCGTCTGCACGACACATTGAGTCGGGGTTTCATTCGAGCTCAAACTCAAAATGTATTTTCAACACCTAAAGGGTCTGGTATCTCTGCATCAAGGATCGCTAAATGTTCACATAAGGCCTATTAAACCCTACTAGAACTTTTCTAACAAATTTACAGGTTTCCCTGGACCATTTCAACAGAAAGCCAAGCTATAACTCTAATGTACATCACACACTAAAATGACTACAAATTGCCTCGAGTAACACTGCCATTTCTATTCAGAAAAAGTGAAAACGTCTGTAGCCTAACCATAAGAAAGCAAACCGTCAGTTGATAAAAAGCAGCGAGAAAAACAGTCCAAACCAAACTCGACGACGTGGTTGTGTAAATCGCCTTTCGCTGTCTAGAGTTCCTATTTCGAGAAATATATTGGTGAGCAAAGAAAGGAGCCAGAGACAGATAATATTCCCCTGAATGAAACCATTCCAGCTTTATACCTTTGAACCCTACAGCGACTGTTACTCATTGCATTATTACTGCTAGAGCCAAGTCCAAGTCCAATAGAAACCGTTTCCAACTACCCATTATACGGGGACTTGGAGTTGGGCTTCTGCCATACTCTTCTTTGACCTTGGTTTTTTCAATTCAATTGTTTGAAATTAAGCTAAATTTTAGCATGAATCTGTCCTGCAATGAGCAGCTTGAGCTTCCTATCGAAGGAGGAAAACTTCTAGTTGCAGTTTTGCATCTGTGAAGGCAAAGCAAGCACCGCCATTTTGATAAGGTCAACCACCTTTTACAAACACGATCACATAGTACCTATAAGCAACTCTCTCCCATAAAGGAAACTTGAGTGGACAAATTATTGACCGCACTGAATAAAGATGCATAAGTTAAAGAAAGAGGTGGGTTTTGATACAGCTTCTCCTAAACATTCTTAGCCAAAGCATTACTCCACCATTTTTATCAAGGCTTGCCGCAGAAATCTCAGGAACTGGTTGTGTTGTGACATGTCATTAGATGGAAATGTAATTATCTCCTGCGTAATTGCACTGTCATACCATGAATATCCCAACAACATATCAAACAAAGAAAACTTTTGCTTTCACTAGGATTTCCGATTCTCCATTCGAAACAAACAGTCATGTGACCTGGTAACCAAGAGAAAACTCCAGTTGGGGACCGTAAGCAAACAAAAATTCCAAAAGACAAGCCAAACATACAAATTGCAAAGGTCTCCTTCTCCACTGGAAACAGTCATGCAACATAGGAACCAGAAGAAAACTAAAGCTGATGATTATAAGCGAACACAGACATTCCAAAAGATCAGCAGCTCACTCAAATTCAAAGGAGTTGTTTTCCTATCAATTTCTGGATGGACCACCTCGTCCTCATCTGCATTTGCTCATTCTGCTATGTGCTAGGAACTCATCAAAATGAAAACAGATCCTATTAACACGCCTCACATCCCATTTGTATTCAAGTCCATTCATAGTCCCGTGATCAGCCACTTCACGTCCCAAATTGCTGTAAAACGGAATAAATTATACTCACTTTTGTTGTGTATAATATAGAGTAATAGAGAGAGAGAGAGAGACCTACTTGATCAAAAAGAAACTAGCATGCAAAGAACGATAACATATAATACATGGCGAATTATAATGCAGTAGCCCTAACGCCAAATGTAAATCCATATATTTGAAGCAAGCAGATAATAATGAACCCACCCACCCACTCGCCCGCCCGCCCTTCCGCCCATAAGAAAAATCAATGTCACTTTTCACTATCACCCAATGCAACACAAAAAATCATCGAAGTTATTAATTTAACAAAACCTAAGCCCTCTCTATCTCTGACTTGACATCAAAGGCGTAGATGTACATTCAAACTACTATTTATCAAATGAATTATAATCCACAACTTATTTCTGAGAATTTTAAGGATGCCAATCAGCAACCTATCCCCAGCTATTTGCCTGAATTTTTGTCTCACCTTATGCCTCGGAATCTTCCCCTTCTGGAAAATGATGATAATGTGATGAGGTATGCAGAAGATAAAGCTTAAAAGCCAAGAACTAAGTGATGACAATGTTAATGTGGCACTTGTTTTGCGGTCCTTATGATACTTCAAATTATTCTAATCCACACGTTAGTTTTAAAACTTTCAATAATTTCAATCAGCAACCTATCGACTGCTATTTGCTTGAATATTTGTATCTGCTCATGCATTGGAGTCTTCCTCTCCTGGAAAATGATGATAATGCGTTAAGCTAATTTCAAAATTAAAGGTAGTAGAAGATAAAGCTTAAAAGCCAAGAACTAAGTGATGACAATGTTGATGTGGCTTTTGCTTTGTGGTCCTTATGATACTTGAAACTACTGTTTATCAAAGGAATCATAACCCACACCTTAATTCTGAGACTCTTCATGAATTCAATCAACAATCTATCCCTTGCTATTTGCCAGAATTTTTGTATCATCCCATTCCTTCGAATCTTCCTATCCTGGAAAATGATGATAATGTGTTAACCTAATTATAAAGTTAAAGGTAAGCAAAAGATAAAGCTCAAAAGCCATGAACTAAGTGATGACAATGATGAACCGCTGGGGGTTCGCCCCAGTGGCCACCCTTCCGAGTTGGAAGGGGGAGGTGGGGGGTTCAAATCCCCATCTTCTCAAGGGGGATTGGGGTGGGGACGATTTCATTTCAGGAGTGGGTTTCGACTCCCACGCTCTGCAAGGAGGCAGGGCAAAAGTCTGAGAGTGAGTGTTAGAGTAGGATTAGAGTATGACTAACCAAAAAAAAAGTGATGACAATGATGATGTGGCACTTGCTTTGTGGTCCTTATGATAGTTGGTGATCAAAACGACAAGAGATGGAGGTAAGCACTTCGAGGTTCCCAAATTGAATTCAAAAGTGGTGTCCAATGGGTAGTCGAATTCCACAGCTTCTCCGGATTTGTCGAGAACCCTATTTCATATTTATCTCACAATCATCGGACACGGTTGACAGAGCAAAGTCAAACACACAAAATGCAAAAGCAAGATTGAGAAAGAAAATTTTGTTACCTCTCAAGCAACAAGGGGCTCTAAAACTAACAATGTACAACGACAACACGCGAGTGTTCACATGATTGCTCCAAATTATGTATCTCATTGAAAATTATAAGTTGTTGACACCTAAGTCATACTCTTCCGAACTAGGATGAGATTGTTTTGAGTGAGGACTGACAAGTTTTGATTTCCCCATTATGACTCGACAGAGCAACAAATGCCTTAAACCATCTTCACCAATAGGAGCGGACATTACGCTACCAAAGCATTAATGAAAACTATCTAAGGCCAATCTCATCACGTGCACAGCATACTACCATCAATCAAGAAACAACAACATGCTGGTGAAACAAACTCACTCTATAGATTTATGCCATTTTTGGTAACCATCCATGAAACAGCTATTTATGTTCTTTTGTTCCCCAGAACGAAAAAAGAACATAAATCCGTTTGGTAAAATTTTTGTTCCCAGGAAAAGAATTCATTTTTTTGTTCCCGAGAATAGAATGGAACAGAATCAAGAAGTTGAAAAAAGCTGTTTCTTATTCCCAAGAACAACTCCTAGAATCAATTCCTATTTTTTTCTTTTCTCCTCTTTTCTCTTCTTCTCTTCCCCTTTCTTCTTCTTCCTTTTGGCTGGTCGCTAGCCTTGGCTATGGCCAGCAATCAGCTAAACGAGGGCTAGCAACCTTGCCGGAGCGTCGCCGATGAGGCTCATTGGCCCGAGCCTTGCCAAGCCACCTCCATGTCGGTGTTGCTTGGTGGTGGCTCGACAAGGCCAAGCCTCGCTAGTGACTGGGCAAGCTCGGCCTCGCTAGATCTAGCCAAGGTCGACCTCATCTAGCCTTGGCCTAACGAGGCTCCAGCAAGCTCACCAAACCTTGCCCAGCCAGTTGCCCGAAGACCAGCTACAAAGAAGGAGAAAGAAGAAGAAAAAAGAAAAAGAAAAAGAATAAATATAATAAAAATATTTAAAAATTAAAAGAAACAAAAAAGAAATTGAAGAATACTATCAAACGCATTTCTATTATGAAAATAGAAATTTTGGATAGTAACCAAGCACATTCTTTTGGTTAGAAATCATTCTCATAAATAAAATCAAGAAAAACCATTTCTGATCAAAAATTGTTCCCTGGAACAGAATCATTATCAAACGAGCCATTAACTGACCATAGCTTAAAAGAGAAATATACTAACTGCTAAATCAACATATATTGGTGATCGTACTACTTTATAAATAGTATCTCTCTCAATTACTTATGCAATTAACTGGGGCAGATTTAAGTTGCAAAAGCATTAGAGAGAAAATAAGGCCTCACACGCACAGAATACTAACATGAATCAAGAAAAAAATGCTTGAGAAATGTACTCGTTGTATTAGATTTAATTGATAATAGCTTGAAAGGGTAATACGCTAATGCGCTAAATTAACATATCTTCGTGATCGTACCATTTTCCAAACATTATCTGTCAATTATTTACGCAGTAAAAGGGAAAAGAAACAAATTTCAGTACCTTTCAAGAGGGTAACCATAAGGAGCAAAATAAACTCCACAACCATACACTCCATTGTTCGCAGGCTTCCCACTGTGGCCAAAGCCATAGGACAGGATCTTGGGTGCCCCTCTCTTCGAGGTCGCGTATTATGCGAACTTCACTTTTGCGGTGTTGTCGCCGCCTTTCTTCTGCACCGCCTGTTAGCAAACTTAAAATGCTTCGGCCGGCGCTTTTGCCAAGACATCAGAGTAGCAATTCCCGTGGTTTGCCACCAAGGTAACCTGCGCCCGAATCACAGCTAGACTCGAGACGAAGTTCTCCTTGATAAGGCGGTGGACCTTGTCTCCCTCACCGAGTTCCATCAACCTGCCGCCGAAGAACAGCAACGGAGGTGTGCCAGATTGATCGGCAGAGACAACACTCTTGCAATTGGAGACGGACGAATTCGGATGCTGATCGGCCATTGAATCGTCCCGAGGTGGACAGTTGAGATCAATTGCCACATGGCTGAATTTGCCTGAGACTGCATCTGGGGTGGCGGTGTGTACAGTGGGTGAACGACATTCATGTGTATAGCGCGCCATTCTTTACCGAAGACAGAAGTTCCAAAGAACTGCGTTACAAGAAAAAACGAAGCGATTCACAAAAAAATTTCCGACTACTAAAACAGAAAAACTACGGCAAAATTAGTACGGATTGAAGAAAGACCAATTGAAACATGGAACGAACGAAGGACCGCAATTGCAAAACAGGGCGTATCGAATTGCCAACCAAAAGTACTAAACGACAGATTCTCAAGGTCTGGTCGTAGAATGATAAAAGGAAGATGAAAACAAACAGATCCATGAACACACAATGAGATTGTCGAAAACCTAATACTCAGCAACACGGATACGCATTTCCGGGAGCTTATAGAGGGCTTTCAGGAGATCAAATTCTGTGGGCTTCAAGAAAGATTCCTATCAAAGGAAGGAGGAGGATTCGTACGTGATTTCTTGAACGAGGGACTCGGAGGTTGGTCGGCGTGTGTGCGCAACGTCTGCGGTGGAGTGGGCGTGTGACTGGCGAGATTTAAATGAGAGTAGGGTTTAAAGTTTTTTTTTTTTTTTTTGCTTGAATATTAAGAGGAAAAGGCAAGCTTGGGTTTATAAGAGGAGGATATTGAAGAAGAAAACCAGCATAACAGCCTTCGCCCTCTTGCCTCTCTCACACACACCCACCCGCACAAGTATTGTATCGAAGATCTCCTTTGTTTTTCTTCTTTTTTTTTATATTGTTTTATGGCTTCGGCTGTTCACGAGTGCTTTGAAACACTTGTTGAATATTACGCAAAGTCTTCATTTAAAAAAAGAATATTACGTAAAGAAAATTTGTCATTTTCGAACACAGTCTTCCTTGTGTTTTGCGTGACTACTGACCAGGAAATTGAAAATGAAATTCCTTCTTAATCAGGTAAGATTAACAAATATGAATGCAACAAGTTAGCAAAACCGGCTTAATAATTGTTCTAGAATCTATTGGTGAAACATCAAAGGTAGATGATTTTACGCATCATAACATTTTCATAATCAATACAAAATCAATCGGCGAAACGTGCAAGGCATCACAGCTATTTTAAAACTAGAATCTATTGGTGAAACGGGAAAAGTAAAATATTTAAAAATGAAAGCGTGACGATTATCGCTTATTCATAAAATTAATTACATCTCCAGATACAACTCATATATTACTAGGCATTAACAGTTTCAGGTTCTGTACAAGTTCCACCCGAGACCTAAAACCTAACCGTTGGAACATATTCATCATTTTGTGGAACCTAGAATCTACCTCACACACCTTAGAATTTGTAACCTACCCTGCATGCCTTGGAACCTATTATATGTTCCAAGGTTTACTTAGATTCCAACTCTATTATTAATCAAACGATTATAATGAATCATCACTTTTAGTAACAAACACTTACTTTCCGATGATCACACTTTACATTTAGACACACAAAGGATATGAAGTAAAAGTCTTAATTGAAACAAGTTCTTTAATTTTTGAAATCCGAAACCTACACCATATACCTTAGAACCTAGAACCGGACAGGTTTCCACTGATCCGATTCTTTGGTTCTAGATAACCTGTTTGGTTCTCCAATTCTAGGTTTACCCTAAAACTATGCTGACCTCTATATATTACAACCTAAATAAACATTCTATTAGTGAGGGTCGGAATTATGATGAGGAAGTAAACAAGAAAATATCCTTTCATATTATTGACAATTGGTGTACTAAAAGTGAAAAATGTACGTATATTTTTTTATTAAGGAGAAGCCAAGATTGCCATTTAGCTTAAAGTAAACAAAACTAACGTGTCAAATACTAATCAATACTAATGACCAAAGAAAAATTTTAATGAATACTACTGCATCACTTTTTTCGAATTTCTTTGGCTAAATCGCATTATAACTGGTTATTTGCTAGTTACATGTCAAATTCTTCAGTATTATTTGTCTCTTTCGGTGCATGCGGACATCTAACTCGATGCCTATGGGGAGAGAATGGACGTTTCTTGATACGGAAAAGCAAAATGGGTGGTTGAGAGTGAGAAAAATGAGAATATCGAGAAATTACAAGAAAATTGGTTCATAGATAAGCGACTTAGGTAATATGGTTTATCTTCAACTATACGATAATCTTCTAACGAAGAACTTTCTTATGAACAAATTGAGCTGTTCAATGAAAAAAGAATGATTAAAGTAACTATTCATAAATAAATTTTCTCGAATATTGACGAGCTATGAAGGAGGACGTATATAAATTCACTTATTTAAATATCGAGTTCCATGCAATTAAAATAATATTGGGTCCACTAATGTCTTTCATTTTGCAATGAGCAATTTCCCTTGAACTCACTATATTCATCAATAATTTGACAAAATATTAGGTTTATACCTTCGCTTTTTTTCATTTGCATAGCAAAATTATATTTATGGCATCTCCACCCCCCCCCCCCCCCCCCCCCCCCAAAAAAAAAAAAAAGAAATGATGTCAAAAAGAGGTAACAGAGAATTATGTCCGAAAAAGAAAAATAATATGTTCTCTTCTTGGCGAGCAAGAAAATCAGACTGCTTAAAACGGAAGGACAATTATTACTCATCCATTTAAGATAGGTCTATTACATCATTTAAAGAAGGAATAGAATTAAAACATGGGATAAGGTTTATTATATTAGTTAAAGAAGGAATATAATTAAAACATGGGATAAGGTTTATTATATTAGTTAAAGAAGGAATATAATTAAAACATGGGATAGGGTTTATTCAATCAGGTAAAGAAGGAACAAAATTAAACCTTGGGATAGCTTTAGAGCTGTCAAGTGGCAACTCCAGAAATCTCCCTCCACCATATTAACGTCAACTTTAGGATTAGAAACTCAGACAGTAGATCGGAAAAATATAAGAGATCAACTGCACACAGAATGGCTTTGAAAAAAAAAAGAGAGGTTTTGATTTTCGAGAAAAATTAGAGGTATCACCGATAGTATTATTGCTTTAAGTAATTCTCATCTCATATGGCCGAGACTATACGCCAAGTGAGGAGCATAAAGGAAGTAAGATCAGTGCACCTTCTTGCAATAGAAATTGACGCGAATGATACTTATTTGTTTCTTCATTTGTTACGTGCAAAATTAATGATTTTGAAATTTTCCTAAAAAATTTTGCTTATATCACTTAAAATAAATAGTCCATAAAAAATTACTTTCATTATAGACAACAATTTATTTTTATTTTTATTTTTAAAAATATTTATTTCTAAATATTTTCGGATAATGGAAATATTTATAATTTATTAAATTTTTTAAGTGATATAAGCGATAATTTTTAAGAAAAATTTTCCGAATTATTCATTTTAGGGAAAACAAACGCCCCCTGAAAGTTTTTTGGAGCATTTAAAAAGCAAAGGTCTAAAAGGCGGGTTTAGGGGCAAGAGATTGTGCACCGCATGGTTCACGGACCATTGAATATAATGGATACTGATATTTAATGCATAGTTAAACTCCACTCGTAGTCTTCTAACACACCAACAAAAAAAAAAAAAAAATCGTTGTTAGTCAAATTAATTTTTTTAAATATCTTTTAATCAAGTTCATAACACTCATTTTTTTATACTCTCTAAATTTTGATGGATCATTTAATTTCATATGTGCAGTTTATTCCGTTGTAAAATGCTCAAATAATATTATTTACAGTCCAAAACAAAGTATATAACTTGGTCTAGTGAAGTAATTTAATCTTTTCCACAAGGCCACGAATTTAACTCACATTGTCAACAAACTCCTAGTTGTTGGCATTTTGGTGGGGCTGTGGTGATGAGCATATCAATCTCAGACTTTTCAGTAGTAGGTCGTGCAAAATAATTATAGCTCAAATTAAATATCTTGTAGAGGATGGTGCCCCAAATCAGGCAAGTTTCTGAAGGTACCAAAGCAATGTATTAGTGGATTTAAGATTATGACATCTCATCAGCACAATCTTTTTTATTATAATTTGGGAAGAAGAAGAAGAAGACACCAAAGCTGGCTGCATCAATCTAACTAAGGCACCAAAGCTGGCTGCATCAATCTAACTAAGGCATAATTTTTATTTTTATTTTTAAAAAGGTGGGTCGAGATAAAGCTTCTCCTAAACATTGCTAGCTCAAGCACTGTCCCACCTTTTTTTATCGAGGCTTGCCACAGAAATTTCAGGATGAGATTGTATCATGAAATGTCATTATCTCCCATTCTACATGAGGAAACAAACAGTAATGTGACAAGGGATCCCAGAGAAAACTGCAGTTGAGGACAATAAGCAAACAAATATTCCAAAGGTCTCCATCACTTCCGGAAACAAACAGTCAATGTGACATAGAAACTGGGATTAAAATACTGCCGATGATTACAAGCAAACACAAATTTCCAAAAAGATCAGCAGATTATTCAAATTCCAAAGGAGTCTTTTTCCTATCTATGATTCCAGATGGACCTCCTCCACATCTTGTATACCATCGCCTCCCACTGTTGGGTGTTAGGAACTCATCAAAACGAAAACCGATCTTATTAGCACGCCTCACATCTCATTCATATTCCAATCCATCCATGGTCCCATAATCAGCTGCTTGACGCTCCAGATTGCTGTAGAACAGAAGACATTATCCTCACTTCTGTTGTGTATACCTATGCTAAACTGATGTTTATTCTCTAAAGAATGATAATCAATCTCCGACCGAAAACTGAGATAGAGAAGTGTGTTTTGGGGGGGAGGGGGGTTTGTTGTAGCGGAAAAAAAAAATGGCGATAACCCTAATTCCAGAACAATAACCAACCCACCCATATAAATAAAAAATAAAAAAAATCAACAAGTATTACTATTCTGCCATAATTCCTCAAAGCGATTTCAGTTTTCATTCTCAACTCAATGCAAAACGATCATCAAAATTATATTATGATGCAACCTAACCTCTCTTTATTCATGGCTTGACATCAAAGGCATAGATGTGCGTTCGAACTAATATTTATTAAAGGGATTATAGTCCATACCTTAGTTTTGAATTTTTCAAAAATTCCAGTCAGCAACCTATCCCCTGCTATTTCCCTGAATTTTTGTATCAGCTCATGCCTTGGAATCTTACTTTCCTGGAAAATGATGATAATGTGTTAACCTAATTTCAAATTAGAGGTAAGCAGAAAACAAGGCTTGAAAACCAAGAAGTAAGTGATGAACAATGTTGACGTGGCACTTACATTGAAGTCCTCAAGAGACTTGGAGATCAAACTGACATGAGATGGAGGTAAGACCTTCGAGAGCTCCGAAATCATTAACGGAAATGGTATCCAAGGGCAAGTGGATTTTGGTGAATTCTCCGGAGTTGTCAAGCACCCTATTTTGCATTCATCTCACAAATCATTAGACACGGTTGAAAGAACCAACAAAATCAAACACACAAACATGGTCAATGCAAAAATACAAATCAGAACGAAAATTTTGTTACCTTTCGAGCAACAAGAGGCTTTAAAGCTGATAACGTACTCCGGCGATACATGAGTATTCAAGTCAGTGTTCCAAATAATGTATCTCCTAGGAGATGATAAGTTGTCGACTCCTGAGTCGTACTGCTCCAAACTAGGATGAAATTGTCCCAAGTTAGGATTGATAAGCTCTGATTTCCCCAGTATAACCCGGCAAAGCAAGAGATGCCTCAAGCCATCTTCATCGATAGGAGCGGATTTAACACTACCAAAGCATTACAAAGAAACTATCTAAGGCCAATGTCATCGCATGCACAACATATTAATGTAAGCCAAAAAACATGGTCATGAAACATACTCATTCTACATATTTACCCAATCACAGCTTAAAAGAGAAATACACTAACAAGCTAAATCAACATATCTTAGTCATATTACCATTTTCCAAATAGTATCTCAAAATTATTTATGCAATTTAATCGGGGCGTATTTAACATTGCCAAAACATTAGAAAGAAGCTAAGGCCTATATTATCACATGTTCATCATTCTAATTTGACTCAAGAACAATATGCTCGAGAAATATACTCATTGTATTAGATTTAATCGATCATAGCTTGAAAGGGAAATACCCAAATGCGCTAAATTAACATTTGTCCATGATTTTACCATTTTTCAAAGAGTATTTCTCAGTTATTTACGCAATGAAAAGGGAAAAGAAAAGGAATTCCGGTACCTTTCGAGGGGACGATCGTAAGGACAAAAATAAACTCCACAACCATACAAGCCATGGTTCTCAGCCTTGCCACTGAAGCCAAATCCGTAGGACAAGATCTTGAGTACCTCTTCCTTCGAGGTAGCATACCATGCGTTCTTCACATTGGCAGTGTTGTCCCCGCCTTTAATCTGCACTGCCTGTGCGTAAACTTGAAACGCTTGGGCCCGTCCTTTCGCCGAGACACTAGAGAAGCAATTCTTGTGGATTGCCACCAAGGTAATTTGCACCCCAAGTGCAGCTAGCCTCGAGATGAATCTCTCCTTGATAAGCCGGTAGTTCTCGTCTCCCTCCCCGAGTTCCATCAACCCATCACCGATGAACAGTGATGGAGGACTGCTAGATTGACCGGCAGAGACGGTAATCTTGCCATCGGAGACAGACGAATTCAGATTCTGATTGTCCATCGTATCATCCTGAGCTGGACGGTTGAGATCAATCGCCGGACGGTTGAAATTGCTAGCTTCTGCTTCAGGAGTGGCGGTGTGTTCAGTGGGTGACTGACGTTGATGCGTATAGTGCGCCATTCTAGACTGAAGAGGGAACGTCCCAAAATACCGCCTTACAAAACGAAGCGATTCACAAAAATTTTACAAATTCTTAAAAAAAAAAAAAAAAAAAATACCGCAAAAACGGTATAGATTGAAGAAATAATAATCGAAACACAGAATGAATGAACATCCACAGCTCTTAGTCGATGAAGTAATCGCAGTTGCAAAACCAAGCCTTGCAAATTGCCAGCCAAAGGCAATAAACAACAGATTCCCGAGGTCTGGTTATCGAATGAACCAAAGAATTGGAAAACAAACAGACCAACTGAACCCGAAATGAGAAAGTTGAAAATCTAACTCTCACCAACTCAGGTACACATCTCCTGAAGCTTATGGAGGCTTTCAGGAGATAAAATTCTATGGGCTTCAAGGAAGATTCCGATCAAAGCAACAACAAGAAGGACTCATACCTGATTTTTGGAACGAGAGAAATGGAGGTTGGTCAGTGTATGTGCCTAATGTCTGCGATAGAGTGAGAGTAGGATTTAAAGTTCTTTTTGCTTGAATAAGAGGAAGAGACGTGTCTGAGTTTATAAGAGGAGGATTTTAAACGGAGCAGCTATCTCTCTCATGCCTCTCACACGCCCACCCGCACACAGATTGTATCAACGATCTTCTTGACCGGTCTGTTTTATGCATGATCGGGAAATTGAAATTGAAAATCTCTCTCTAACGGGTAAGATTAACGAATACCATAAAAGCATTAGTTAAAAAGACCGGTTTGATAATCGTTATAGAATCCATAATTGAAACATGAAAGGTAATATGCTTACGCACATGAACGTGACGAGAACTTTTGATACTAGAATCTATTGGTGAAATGGGAAAAGTAAAATAGTTATGATTGAGGGCGCAACGGTTATCACTCGGAATTAATAAAGCCTCCAAAATATATATTCAATCGGTGGATGCCGGAGTTACGACGAGAAGTTAAGCGAGACTACTTCGTTTTGTATTGTTGGCAATTTGTGTACTAAAATTGAAAAATGTACATATTAATGTACATATTTCTTTTGAATCCGGGAGAGGCCAAGATTGCCATCTAGCTTAAAGTAAACAAAAGTGACCTTGTCAAATTCTAATGAGTACTTCAATCGGTGCATCGCAATCTTTTTTTTTTTTAAATTTCTATGGTTAAATTGCTGTATAACTAGTTATTTGCTAGTTACATGTCGCATTCTTTAGAACCACCATTGTTCTCTTTCAATTTGCAATGAGAAAAATAAATATACCGGTTCCCTTGAACTCACTTTATTTTTTGATAATTTGGCATAATATTATGTTTATTCCTTTGCGTTTCGATTTGCATAGCGAAGCAATATTTATGGCACTTTTTCTTTTTCCCAATATGTCAAACAGAGGCAAAAAGAATTATGTCTGAAAAAGAAAAAAATATATATATGTCCTCCTCTGGGTGAGCAAGAAAATCAATCTTCTTCAAATGGAAGGGCAATTATTATTCTTCCATTTAAGATAGGTTTACTGCATCAGCTAAAGGAGGAATATAATTAAAACACGGGATGAGATTTTTTACATTAGTTAAAGAAGGAATAGAATTAAATCATGGGATAGGGTTTATACATCAGGTAGGAAAGAACCTCCTATAGAGGTACATCATGTTTTATTAAATGATAGAATAAGGATAATAAATTTATTGTTTTTTTTTTTTGTCGAAAAAGAGAGTAAATTTACAACGTTAACTTTTTCATTCAGATTCGGCCCTTTTTCGCCTAAAAAAAAATTGAAAATGGGATAGGTTTAGCGCCGTCTAGCTGCAGCTTTAAAAGACACTAGGGTCATGTGGGTGCCGGGGACTCGAGCAAGGGCGCCGCAATCTCAAACCCATTCTCAAGGGACACGAGTCCAAGCGCAGGGAAGTCGAAGATACATGTTTGAATCTCTTCGGGTAATAACCACAATCTTTGCTTTGCTTTCACTAGGGCCTTTTTCTTTTTTATTTCCCATTTTCCAAATCAATAATCGCCCGACTTAAATAAAATGCAACTTCCCTGAAGGACTCAAACAATGCAAATGGAAATGCCATCAGTATCTTCAGGAGATTTTTAGTAGTAATGAACACCATGGCCTGTGTCACACCCCGAATCTCGAGTGCGTGCACATCCCTCAGTGATCGGTAAAATTGTAACGTTTCAGGACGCGTCGCCGACCCATTCATTTTATTGTACATCCCCCGATAGCAAACAACATGAGATAGAAAAGTATGATACAAATTTCACAAAACACATTTATATACAAACTAGTTTATATACAAAGGTATACAAAATATCGGCTTTAAAAAAAAGCTGTCCTACGACCTACTAATCAAACACATTCACCAATCCTTCGAACTCCACCTCCACAGGCTCCGGGAACATTGAGTCCTCCACAGCCCTATCAAGAGAGTCAGTTGCACTCTCACCCAGAACAGTGTTGACCGCAACAACAAGGATATCAAATCCCTAAAGGGACCTACCCTATATCCATTGAGTCCATGGCAAAATCACATCCTGAATCGATGAGATACCCTTTAAGGTAGGCCCTCATTGACCTGAACAGTGGTCACAATCAATTCATAGACCCAATGACTCCCGGGAATAGGGATGTCTATGCTTTGCTCAGTAACAGCCCGAGGCTGACCAAAACATTTGGGAGGAACCACCATTTACAAACCTAAAAGGGATGAGCCCACAACGGGGTGTGATAACGTCTCAGCAAGTTCACCCCCTAAATATCAACTAGGACGAAAATACGCCCAAAGGCGGCCTAACCACACCACACAGAGATTCACCTCACCTCAGATCCTCCCTGCACGTCAGCATAGTTTATATACTCAACCATATGCAGTAATAATACTCAATCGATTAAAACGCCACATCTCAAATCTCAAATCTTAAACAACCACAGAGGTCCTGATTATAAGGCTAAATTATTATAACACATCTTATACCATGCCACACAATTTTATCCCATAATCAAGTACGATTAAATAACTCATTCATGCATTCCAATTTTATCACGGCCCAACAGGCATGGCCTATTCAATGTCCAGCGGTCTTTTTGCATAACAAGGCATCGTCTCACCCCATTGAGCATGGTAACATCTACCTCAAGACAGCAATCCTGAAGAAGCATCAATCTAGAATCTACTATGACCAGCATCCGTTGACCAAGGACATCCCATATAGGAGAACATCCACCCAACTCATATTGGGGATGGGTTCTCATAACCATTCATGCACCCATCCAATCCCGGCCAAGATATCATGCTTTGCACTCAAATGTCCCAATTAAAATAATATACTTGGCTCATTTTCTTCGTATTAAAAAAACATGGTAAAGTAATCATGTGTGAACACGGTCAATTTGAAACAAAAAAAAAATTGATATTCTCCCTTTTAAAATCCCACTGTTTGATATCGTCTTTAAAAACGTTTTTGGTGTCAAAACCCGACACCCGATAATTTCTAACTAATTACCAATATTTCATAATTTTGAAATAAATACTCAAAATCAAAATCACCACTCAATTTGCACAAAATAACACTCAATTGCATAAATTGAGCACACCACTGCAATCAGCACGAAATTCTGGTCACCGATTATCCCGGTATAATTTCTGAAAAATATTAAATAATTAAATAATGCAAATTAAATCCAATAAATGCTAACCTAGGCCGGAAATGTTAATCTAGCCACCTAAACGAGTCTAGAAAATTAATGCACCTATCTAGATAAACAGTACAATCTATTAAACCCTTAATCAATCTATGCTAACCACCTAACATGCATAATTAAACAATTAAATCACTGATCTAAACTAACTAACCACCTAATCTCATCTTAGGCTAAGCTAATCAATCCTTAAGCATAATTAACCTCATAAGCAATGTTTAGTGAGTAAACTCACTAGTTTAGCGAGTAAACTCACTAGTTTAGTGGGCCAGTGAGTCCACAGCAACAGCGATGTAGAGGCGAGCGATAAACAAGCTTGGAGTGACACTAACGGAGGTCCAAATGGGCCTAAAAAGGGCCTAGAAGCTCTTAGTCGGGCTGAGAGTTCGACTCCTGGGTCGTGGGCTACGAGGGCCAATCAAGTGGTCAAACGGTGGGGGAAACGGCAAGGCGGGACAGTAACGGCTTTAGTGACTCCTAGCGGTGGCGGACAATAGCTAGAACGGCGACGAGCAGTGACCAAGCGAGCTTGACGGCTCACAGCGAGCTAGGCTCACGGGAATGGCACAAGACGAGCAGGACGCAAGCGGGAGGCTAGCGAGGGCTCGGGCGGACAGCTGCTGCTCGAACGGGCAGCACAAGCGGTCAACGGGTTGCTGGCTGTTTCCTACTTGCATTCTTTAGTTTTCTTGAGCTTAAAGAACAACAACCATGGAAAAAGGAAACCAAGGAAGAAGAAGGAGGCTGCTCCAGCTGGAAGGGGCCACCAAAATATCCTAAATACTCAAGTTCAATGCCCCACCAGCCCTTGGTTGTCATCCTCAGCCATTTGCCTTCATCCAAGCTTCCTTAGCAAGCCAAGATGGCTGCCCAAATGTTGCACCTCACAAGGCCTACGAATTTGAACATTTGCCATCCAATTTCACTAAATTCTTCTCCAATCGAGCTCAATTTGATGTCCATAAATTCAGCCAAGGTGTCCACATCACATTCCACATTTTTCCTTGCCAATTAATCCAACTTGATTGCCAAAAATATAACAAAAAACGGCCCTCTAATTTTCCCGGTCCAAAAATGCCTAAATTTGATTTTTCGCCAAAATATTGGGTTTGCAGAAAAATCTTTGAGGATAAGTCACGATCCTAAAATAAATTGTGACATGACAGAATTTTTAATTTTTGAAATCGAGTTCAAATTCATAGTTAATTTCAACCGAGCACGATTTTAGCGTGATTTAATCTACCGGATAGTTTTATGAATTTTTAATGCAATTGACCTGTGGTCAATTAATTTTCGAGCCACATTATACATCTTTGACTCATTAACAACTCTCAGCTTGTCATGAAAATCTCAATATTTCAAATATGGACATAGGGTACGAAAATGACAGAAAAATCGGTCTAGTGCCATTCAATGTGAATTTTGCAATTTGATGGATCTAATCACATATCTTTGTCAAATCGATCTATCTTTGGTTTCTGATTGATTTTGACGGTGCCATATTGACCCTTACAGATTAACACGGTCGAGTAGTCGAATTCTCAAGTCTATTGCGTTTAAAATCCCTTAACAGCTTTACCTAAGAGACTAAGTATCTCGTGAGTAATCAGCTCAGAGAAAAGAACTATAGGCGCGTTGATAAAAAGCCCAACTCATTTAATTGAAAACATAATTGGAAAATCAGGATGTCACAATCTGCTTTTCATGTTGATACGGGAATTCTCTTAAGCAGAGTTTAAAGAACTCTTAGATTTATTATCGGTGCCATTATGGGAGCCAATGGACCAAGTATCCAAGTGGTCGTGTTGGGTTTCGGGTTTTTTTTTTTTTTTTTTTTTTTTTGCTGAAATTATCTGCATTGCTTTACGTTGTTTCTATCAAATAAAATAGTAACTTCATCCACTTCTCATATATCCTTTATTTATATTGGTTTACTTGATTTTCGAAGTCAATAATTGAGCTTAATTTTCATTTTAACTTTTTAGCTTTATCTTTTAAAAAAAATGACATTTTTTTTTTTCGGTCTGAAAAAAAAAAAGACTTTGTTTTTTATATTTTCTTAAGAGATTTCTCTCATGAATCAATACATATGGGGTTTGGTGACCTTTATGGACCTATTTTTAAACTTCTTTTTATAAATAAAAATAGAATTTCAGCCAATAAGGACAAAATACTAAAAAGAATAGAATAAAATAATCAAGGAAACTTGCGAGATGGGGTCATGGCGTGGCTATCTGGTATACTTATGGGTTCTTTCACTCGAATTATGGCAAATCAGCGCCATTGAGCGATCCGTCGTCCAAAGATGTTGACCCCCGACAGAATTGGCCCTCCACTCATGAGAGTCATTTCTACTTTGAAGCAAGCGAGGCTATTGCTCTTTTGTTGATTCATGAAAGTTCATGATTTAGGTGATTTGTCCAACTTTCATTTAAGTTGGAAATAATTCATCTTTGTAGTCCGTCACAATATTGGCTATATTGATTTCATGGATGAACTTGATATATCTAAAGGCGCTCTTCTCTTTCCTCGTCCTTAAAGAGACACAAGTCTTTTGGTCATTTTTTACAAGCCAATTAATATTCTTTTTTGCGCATGACTTGTGAATTAATAAGTTGCTCATTAATAATACTAATTCGAAGCACATGCTTTAGAGAGATTATACAGGTGAGAAAGAAAGAACCTAGAAAAAGGAAACCCGTCTAGAAAAACTACTCAAGTTTCTTTACTTATTACTTGAATTGAAGATACCCTAAAAGTTTGATTCCAATCAGTTTAGGTCGGATAATTTTGACACCCCAGGTGCCATCATAGACAAAATGTCAAATCCTTGAAATAATCATCAAAAGTTGAGTGGCACGGCAATTCCATGATCACCTAATAGGGTTGCAAAAGAGGAGGACAAATGATCTCTATGGGAATGGAAATATAAGCATTGATGATCATCTCATTGAGAAATCAACAGTCGAGAGATCAATAATCCTAATATTACTTAAATTATGGCCGTTCTGTCGTCCATATTCGAATTAGGATAAATTTAGAAAAAGTGAGATTAGAAATCCTCATAATATCTCTCCAGATTGTTGAAAATCATAATATCATCATAATTATAGAAAATCTCTTCATTTGTGTGGTGCAATTAGATAGGAATACAAATATTTGGATTTGAAAATCCTCCTAATATCATTCTGATTGGCAGGATCAATCCCGGTTGCCTTTTAATTGGATGACCTTTCACTTCATTCCCATCATGACCATCATCATGCCAAAACCTTCTAGACTCATTTTTCTTTGAAAAGCACCATCACCCCTTTTTCTTTCATTATCAATTTTACATCTTCATAACTTCTTCTTTTTGTGTCTCTCCTTGATTCAGAAATGGATGGGACTGTCACTTGCCTAGGCATGAGGATTGACCAAAGCTTTCCGGTGAGCTAAGAAGTACAGCTTTCCTATAAAAGTAAAGAAAGGCAGAGAGAGAAAGCAATCCAGTCCCAGCAACTATTTTCCTTACAATGCTCTATTTATTTGATGAAAAAATTTCTATCCAAAAACATTTTCCAGCATTTATATTGCTTAAAAAATGAGTTGATGGTAATTCTTTTCATATTGAATGAAAATACTAACCTGAAATTAAGAAAAATGATTTCCTTTTTTTCAAATTCAAAAATCTATTTTTCACAATACAACTAAACACGGATGCTTGGACCAGAGACTTTAACACTGAAGCATGGGCAACCCAACACCTGGGCTTGAGTCCTTAGTGGTCAGCCTCGAGTCCAAAGTTCAAGCCCAGGTCCATAGTAGTTAGGCTTGAGTCTCTCAAGGTTGGGCCCAACTCATTTGTGCCTGTGGTTAGGTCCTCGGTTCCATGTTCGGGCACTTGGCACCCATACACGAATCCTTGATGCTCTGACCCTGGTCCATCGAGGCTAGTCCCAGTTCTTGGGTAGCTGGGCCTAAGTCCCTTGAGGACGCACCTAATTCCTCAATGCCCATGCTTGCGTTCCCAACAATAGGCCCAAATCCCCCAAGCTCAGGGTCTAGCTCTGTAGCTCTTCCCCATGCCTAATAGGCATTACAATAATTATTTCATGGCAACCCAAAAGCTGACCTCGGCTTAGCGGGTTGGCATCTCTGCATCAAGGATCGCTAATGTGGCACTTAAGGCCTCCTAAACCCTACTAAAAATTCTTCTAACAAATTTACAGGTTTCCCCGGACCATTTAAACAAAAAGCCAAGCTATAACTCTAATGTACTTTACACACTAAAATGACTACAAATTGCCCCAAGTAACATTGCCATTTCTATTCAGAAAAAGTGAAAATGTCTCTGGCCTAACCATAAGAAAGCAAACCGTCAGTCGATAAAAGCAAATGCCATACGTGATAAAAACAGTCCAAACCAAACTCGACGACATGGTTGTGTAAATCGCCTTTCGCCATTTACAGGTTTCTAACAAATTTACAGGTTTCCCTGGACCATTCAAGTTTGCATATTTGCTTGAATATTTACAAATATCGTTCTTTGCATAATTGTATCTGCTCATGTGTTGGAGTCTTCTCCTAGAAAATGATGTAAATGCTCATATTTACAAATTTGTAAATTTTTATATGAGCAGGTTTCTAGAAAATGATGTAAATGCTCATATTGCCGTCACTTAATCGTGGCCACATCAATAGGGCAGTAGCCCTAATGCCAGATGTAAATGCATATATTTGAAGCAAGCAGAGAATAATGAACCCACCCACCCACAGGAAAAATCAACAAGAATAATTACCCTGCAGTTATTCCTCGCGTCAATATCGATTTTCACTATCGAGTATCGACCCAACGCAACACAAACAATAATCAAAGTTAATATTCTAAGAAAACCTAAGCTCTCTCTATCCATCACTTCACATCAAAATCATAGATGTGCATTCAAACTTCTGTTTATCAAATTAATCATAATCCATACCTCATTTATGAGAATTCTAATGATTCCCATCAGCAACCTATCCCCAGCTATTTGCCTGAATTTTTGTATCACCTCATGCCTTGGAATCTTCCCCTCCTGGAAAATGATGATAATGGGACAAGGTAAGCAGGAGATAAAGCTTAAAAAGCCTAACAACTAAGTGATGGCAATGTTAATTTGGCGCTTGTTTCGTGGTCCTTATGATACATTGAACTATTCTAATCCACACCTTAGTTTAAAACTTTCAACAATATCAATCAGCAATCTATCGCCTTCTATTTGCTTGAATATTTGTATCTGCTCATGTGTTGGAGTCTTCTCCTAGAAAATGATAACAATGTGTTGAGCTAATTTCAAAAGTAAAGGTAGCAGAAGATAAAGCTTAAAAGTCAAGAACTAAGTGATGACAATGTTGATGTGACTCTTGCTTCGTCGTCCTGCCGATACTTCGAACTACTGTTTATCAAAGGAATCATAACCCACACCTTAATTTTGAGACTCCTCGTGAATTCAATTATCAATCTATCACTTGTTATTTGCCAGAATTTTTGTATCATCCCATTCCTTCGAATCTTCCTACCCTGGAAAATAATGATAATGCGTTAGGCTAATTATAAAGTCAAAGGTAAGCAGAAGATAAAGCTCAAAAGCCAAGAACTAAGTGATGACAATGTTGAGTTTAAAGTGGTGTCCAATGGGTAGTTAATTTCCATAGCTTCTCTGAATTTGTCAAGAACCCTATTTCATATTTATCTCACGATCATCGGACACAATTGACATGACAAACAAATCAAGTTAGGATGGGGTTCGAAAAAGCTCTCGTTTTGTCGAGTCTGTTTCTACCACCATGGTAGTCTATTACATCTTCTTCCTTTGTCTTCGCAATGGCAATTTTCCTCTACTTACATTGCATTCCACCCCATCGCAACTCTCTCTACTCCAATTTTACCTTCATAATCCATGTTCTGTCCTCCGTCTCTTTCCTCATGTTCTTCATGAAATTATAGCCCGCTCACTTTCACTTTCTCTAGCCGTATCTCTATTTCCATCCTCCCAAGCTCTATCTTCATCTTTCCGTTTGAAATCCTCACATGCACGAACTCTATGTTTCCCATCGCATCTTTCAGAGTGCATTTCAGCTCAATTTCACTTTTTTACTATCATCGCATCCAGTGTTTTCTTTATCGGTGTTTGCATGTCGCTGCAACTCCTCTTTCCTTCATAATTTCCATGGCCGACTCTCCTCAACAAGATGATGCTCGGGTTGCTGCTCTCTGCCAACGACTTGGACGACTCTGGCCTGAACAAGGTGTGGACATCTGGGAAGACGAAGTACCGACAGAGAATCTGCAAGAATGCAAACTCACATTAATCGGTAAAATTCTGTCCAATCCGACTATTAACTTTCCCGCTTTTCAGAGCACCTTAAGAAGAGTCTGGCGCAATTACTATGTTGAAATTTCTCAACGTGAAGAAGGATTCTATATCTTTAAATTCAATACTGGAGGGGAAAAGCAGCGAATCCTAGACAATGGCCATTGGTTGTTTGGACATCATCTGATTATTCTAAAACCCTGGTTGCCCAATACCCCTTTGCACTGCTATGACTTTACAACTTGTGTGTTTTGGGTGCAAATTTATGGTCTTCCTCTGGAACGATGCACTAAAACTATGATTACAAAAGCTGTCCGACAACTTGGCAAGGTTCAGGAGGTGAGAATTGAAGGCAATGATAGTTCTTTAGTTAGATTAGTGCGGGTTAAAGTTGAACTTAATCTAAAAGAACCCCTACAATCTGGAAAACTTATCAAGGTGGACGGGAAACACATATGGCTTGACTTTAGATATGAACGTCTATCACATTATTGTTATTCATGTGGTATCCTTGGCCATTATGCCATGTACTGCAATGACATCCCTTATGATGCAGCAAAACTTGAAGGCATTGATCACTTGTCTTATGGTAAATGGTTGAGGGCAGAGGTCAATCAACATAGTCCATTTTGGTCAGCGTTTTATCAGCAATATCCGAATCAAGAAGATGTTGAAGAAATAGTACCAGAAACTCAACCGCATATAGCTCCTTTACTCCTTCCAGCTCCTCAGCTTCCTAATCAGCATTCAGAAACAGGGACAAATAAAGCAGAACAATCGTCAACTATGCCGCAGCCTTCTCCTCCTGCTAACCTAAAACAAAAATCTCCCATGTTCAACCAGCCGCTGTTACCACACAAAGTCACAGCAGAAATTCCTCCATATGTAAGAAAATCAAGACTCCAAGGTCAATCTCCAAATCTAGTCCACTGAAAAAAAACCAAAAGATATACTCCTTATGGGACTTCTTCTAATGCAAATGTAGTTCTCGATGACTCAACTCTCCTGGATACCCCTATCTTTTCCACTGAAAGGGTTGGAACATGGGCCGAGGTGGCTTGCCCAAAAAAGCCACCACATGACAAATGAGGATCATAAGTTGGAATTGTCAGGGGCTGGGCAATCCCCTGACAATTCAAGCATTAAGGGCCCTAGTGGCCACCGAAAGGCCTAATATCGTTTTTTTGATGGAGACGAAAAATCAAGCAATGCTGATCCAGAATCTTAAGAGAAAGCTGAAGTTCTCAAGTTCTTTTGTAGTAAACCCTATGGGTTTGGCTGGAGGTTTAGTAATCTTTTGGAATGACCAGGAGGTGACTTTAACTGTTGAGCATTCTACTTGCAACTTCATCGACACAATTTGTACCAAGAATCAAACTGCTAAAACTATGAGACTTACCTGTCTTCATGTGCCTTCGATTTACCATCATCGATAGCAAGTCTGGGCAGATATCAGACAAATTCGGACTTCAAGTTCCTTTCCATGGGTGTGCATAGGCGATTATAATGACATCCTTTACCACTGGGAAAAGCAGGGGAAAAAGATTATGGAGCCATACAGATTAAATTCCTTTCGAGAGTTTGTGAATGATTGCATGTTTATGGACATTGAAAGCAAGGGTTGCTTTTACACATGGGTGAATAAAAGAGATGGTGATGAAGCCATTAAAGAAAGGCTAGACAGGGCTCTGTGCACAATTGAATGGCGGTTATCTTACCCGGCGGCAGAAGTCTTTGCTTTCCCAGCTTTAGCCTCTGATCATAGTCCTCTGCTCTTACTCACTGAACCAACCTCTTCTAAAAAGAGGAAAACTTTCTTCTTTGAAGCTTTCTGGCTTCAAGAGGAAGACTGTAAATCGATCATTAGCAATGCATGGGCTTCATCAGCAACGCGACCTCAATCCTTGACTAGCAAGCTTCAACGCACTTCATTTGCTCTTGCCAAGTGGAGTAAATCCCTTTCCAGCAACAACTAGCAACAAGTCTATCTATTACAACAGCAGATTCAAAATCACATTAATCAACCAGGTTCTATCTATGACAAGGCACTTGTATCTAGCCTCCAAGACAAAATTCACAGAATATGGCAGAGAGAAGAAACATATTGGGCAATGCGTTCGAGGGTTCAATGGCTACGGGAGGGCGACAAAAATACAAAGTTTTTTCATGCAACAACAATCCAACGTAGGCAAAGAAATCGCATCAGCATGTTAAAAGACGAGCACCTTGGCTAGATTCGTGATTCTCATCAGCTTAAGTGCATTACACATACATATTTCAAACAACTCTATCGTTCAACTGGCTTTAGAGATTATGCGCCCATTATTGCACAATGCCCCCAGGTCATCACAGCAGATATGAACACCAATTTAATTGCAGTTGTTACCAGGGAGGAAATTACGCAAGCTGCTTTCCAGCTTGGAGCCAACAAAGCCCCTGATCCGGATGGTTTCAATGGATTATTCTTTCACAATCACTAGGATATTACTCAAGAGGACATCTATCTTTCAGTCAACAACTTTTTCAATTCAGGAGTAATGCCCTCTATTGTTAATAGAACTCTCATTGCTCTCATCCCCAAGATTCCACATCCGGAAAGGTTAGAATAGTATCGCCCTATTAGTCTATGCAATTTTATATACAAAATCATTTATAAGGTGTTGGCCAACCGTTTAAAGCAGTTTCTCCTAGAACTCATCTCAACAGAATAGAATGCTTATGTCACAGGTAGACGGATTCAAGATAATATTATGGTTGTGCAGGAGGTCTTGCATCATTTAAAAATCGGCAAAAGAAAAAAACATTTTCAGGCGATTTTAAAGCTAGACATGCAGAAAGCTTACGATCGAGTTGAGTGGGATTTTTTAGAGGACTATCTAAAAAAACTGGGCTTCCATGTTCAATGGGTTTGATGGGTGATGCAATGTGTCACCACCGCCACTTTCAGTGTTAAATTTAATGGTGAATCCTTGGAATACTTTCATCCTACAAGGGGTCTTAGACAGGGAGATCCACTATCTCCATATTTATTCATTCTTGTAGCCAACCTCTTATCTACTCTCATGCATCAAGCTGTCCAATCAGGCACTCTCAAAGGAATCAAGCTGAATAGGTACTGCCCTACCCTTTCCCATTTATTTTTCGCGGATGATGCAATCTTTTTCTTGAATGGAACTACCCTAGAAAGCCAAAATCTAGCAAATATTTTAAATCAGTATTGTCTTGCTACAGGCCAAGCTATCAACAGAAACAAATCTAGTTTATTCTGTGGTAAGGATTGTCCTCTCATTTTACAACAAAACCTTGCTGCTAAGTTAAGAGTTCCTGTTATATCTAAGATAGGCAAGTATTTGGGTATTCCATCTGACTGGGGTGCGTCTAAGAAGGATATGTTTGCATGGGTTTTGGGTCGTGTTAGTGCCAAACTTGAAGGATGGAAAGAGCATTTTATTTCTAAAGGAGGAAAAGAGATCTTGTTAAAGATGGTAGTACAAGCTCTCCCGCAATATGCAATGTCTATCTTTAAACTTCCCATTTCTATATGTAAATCCATTTAGCAGAAAATTGCTAAGTTTTGGTGACAAACAAGCAGCACTTCAACTGGTATTCATTGGAGAGCATGGGATATTCTAAAACAGAGGAAGGTAGAAGGCGCCTTGGCTTTCGTGATCTATTAATCTTAAACAAAGCCCTCTTAGGGAAACAAGCATGGAGACTTTTTCAAAACCCATCCTCACTATGGGCTAGACTATTCAAAGGCCTATATTATCATTCTACCAATTTCTGGCATGCAACGAATAAGACCAATTCCTCTTGGGGATGGAAGAGCTTACTTTTAGGTCGAGATGCTATTATTTCTAAGCTACAATGGTCTGTTGGTAACGGACAAAACATAAATATTCGAGAGGATAAATGGCTTACCTCTGGAATTATTGGCGGACCAGCTCCTCGAGCAGAATCCAAACTAGTCGCTGGCTTCATAGTCCCTGACGATCAGGTTTGGAATATCCCTCTTCTTCAACAACACTTCGACCATCACATCGTTGAGGAGATTAGTAATATTCCATTAAGTCATGCTCCTTCAGCTGATCATCTTATCTGGACAGGCACACAAACAGGTCAGTATTCCGTTAAATCTGCCTACCACATCCTCCGACAATCAGCTCACCCTCCAAACTTCAATCTACCATCATCCTCTTATCAGCCATCAGCCCGTCTCTGGCGATATATCTGGAATCTCAAAACCCCCCCAGGATTAAAGTTTTTATATGGTCATTATGTCATAATGCTCTCCCTACTAAGGCTAATCTCTACCGAAGACACATTTTATCGGACCCTATATGTCAGCTCTGTTCTATGCACACCCCGAAAACCACTGAACACATTCTGTTATTTTGCCCATGGACATAAAAAATCTGGTCTCATCACATAATACAGCTTTATCATGCAGCCTACAACAGAAATCGAATAGAAGTGTGGCTAGAGGAAGTTTTTGAAAATCAGTCCGGTTTACCTTCCAAAGAGATCATCGCCTCCATCCTCTAGCATATATGGAAAGCGCGCAACCATTTCACTTTTCGCCAGCAACGGACAGCTCCTGATCCGCTTGTAGATGTGGCCCTCGCAGAAGAAACGCTGTATAGACACTCTTTGCAGCAATCGGCTATTCCGGAATCTCCTCTGCTCAACCCTAATCGACTTTGGACTCCACCGGATCAAGGCAATTTCAAGGAAAATATTGATGGGGCTTTTACCCCTAATTCCAACACGGGTGCAATCGCGTGTGTCCTCAAGGATCACACCGGTATTTTGATCGATGGATTTAGCAGCACTGTTCGGGCATCTTCACCCCTGCAATGTGAAGTTTAAGCCCTAATTTTCACCCTCACTTATTTGCTAGAACAGGGAAAGCAAGAAGCGCACCTTATTGTTGAGTCTGACTGTCTGACCCTCGTGGAAACGCTCAACGATCGCCGTGCTTCACCATGGGAGATTCGAGCTTTTGTCGCAGACGTCTGTGTTGCGTCTTTCCTTTCCTCACTTGTGGATTCAACACTGCTGAAGAGAAGCAAATGCAGCAGCCGATTGGGCCGCTAAGGCCCACGCGCGCAAATCTATCTCTCCTTCTTGGCCCAAATTTCCTCCTGCACAATTAGTGACATTACTATGTATAGACGCCCTATCTATGGGATGTACATTTCATCCTCCTTGAATGATAATCAATATCGTTTTCTAACCCAAAAAAAAAAAAAAAAAAAAAAAAGAGTCAATGCAAAAGTAGGATTGAGAAAGAAAATTTTGTTAACTCTCAAGCAATAAAGGACTCTAAAGCTAAAAATGCACATTGGCAACACTCAAGTGTTCATGTGATTGCTCCAAATTATATATCTCCTTGGAAATGATAAGTCGTCGAACCCAGTCATAGTCTTCCGAACTAGGATGAGATTATTTTGAGTGAGGACTAACAAGTTATGATTTTCCCATTATGATCCAACAAAGCAACAAATGCCTTAGACCATATACATCAATAGGAGCGGATATTACACTGCCAAAGCATTAATGAAAACTATCTAAGGCCAATCTCATCACATGCATAGCATACTA
The DNA here is from genome assembly GCA_017140615.1 of Eucalyptus cladocalyx. Taxonomy (NCBI): domain Eukaryota; kingdom Viridiplantae; phylum Streptophyta; class Magnoliopsida; order Myrtales; family Myrtaceae; genus Eucalyptus; species Eucalyptus cladocalyx. The sequence continues at coordinate 23,594,044 of CM029517.1, forward strand.
ACATCAGTCAAGGTACAACAACATGCTGGTGAAACAAACTCACTTTGTAGATCTAACTAACTATGACTAGAAATATACTAACCGCTAAATCAACATGTCTTCGTGATCGTACTACTTTCCAAATAGTATCTCTCTCAATTACTTAAGCAATTAATAGGGGCGGATTTAAGTTGCGAAAGCATTAGAAAGAAAACAAGGCCTCTCATGCATAGAATACTAACATGAGTCAAGAAACAAAATGCTCGAGAAATATACTCATTGTATTAGATTTAATTGATAATAGCTTGAAAAGGTAATACGCTAATGTGCTAAATTAACATATCCTCGTGATTGTACAATTTTCCAAACAATTGTCAATTATTTACGCAATAAAAGGGAAAAGAAACAAATTTCAGTACCTTTCAAGAGGGTAACCATAAGGAGCAAAATAAACTCCACAACCATACACTCCATTGTTCATAGGCTTCCCACTATAGCCAAAGCCATAGGATAGGATCTTGGGTGCCTCTTGTTGGATGTATGCCCTAAAGCTACCATGTAATAGTTATATATTAGAGATTTCAGTTATACTATCATTATTATTGTTTAATTAATGGCAGTGACGTATTCATTCATTTGTCCAATTATTTTATATTTACAAATGATTCCATAAGATTAGTTGCAACTAGACATATTCTTGAGATGTCAAGAATATATGTGATGTGTTCACAATTAGACTGAATCTTTAAATCGTTCACAATCAATGGATTATTGAGTAGATATTAACAATTCTATTGAGACCAGTGTGTTCTTAACTTCACCATTAAATATTTGATACTTAAGGGAATGATGAGTCACAAGTCATTGGATTTTGTAATGCCTAAGTTAGAACACGAGTGTTTGTATTAAACATGTTCATTGAACGCAACGCAAATAGAACGACTAGTGACATGGAAGCTTTTAGCGTGGCCAATGTCTAATTGTTCATGCTTTGGTCTTGTGTAAATCATCCTTAGACCTAAGGCACAGTGTTAACTTGTGTGTCAAACAACTATAGTTCACAGGTGCACGTAATGCCCGGTTGTTGATCCGTCTTTATACTTGATGGTCATATTTTGTTCATATACAAAGTTACGTGTGTACACAATATGGAAATCTGTCTCCTTGTTATATGTAAGGTATAATAATGATGTCATATGTGATCTAATTATGACAATGCATTGAAATCTTCAGTCAAGGTTGTAATCGAGAATAAATTGTTTAAGTCTTGAATAAAATACATGTCAATTAGATTTGTGCATATGGTCGAATTGGTGACTTGACAAATATTCCATGATTTTTGTTTGATCGGGATATAGTAAGATAGAAAGATTGAATTATACTATAACCAAAGCTGACAGGTTCATTATGTTTTTAAAACATTCACACTATTTGGGTAGCTATGACATATTACTAAATGTCAATCATAGCTTGTAGGACTCAAAGATTAATCGGGACAATTAATTCTTTTGAGAGTATTAATGTGTTAGTACAAGTCTTACTACAGGGATATCACGCATCATAAACAATTAGGATAACGTGAAATAAGAGAGAAATAATGTTGCAAATGTGTTTGCAATTACTGCAATCGAATTGAGTCGATTTGAAATAATATTAAATGAGATTTAATTTAATTTCTATTATAGTTGCAAGTCTACTTGCATATGATGCACTTACATGCCCAAAGTAAATATATGTTAATGTATTCCAAATGTACATATAAAGATTATGTCCTTTTTATTTTTTTTAAAGGATTGATTAATTAATTAATTAATCATTTAATTAATTAATTAATTAATCAATGTGCAAATGGTCAGCCATTGTTGCTGACCATTTGCAACACACATCACATGTGCGTTTTTATTTTTTTTTTTACTAATAATAAAATTGGGAAGCTTCATGCATGATGGTTAGCAAAGTTGTTGACCATCATGCACCATTTGCACAAAGCATCGTGCATGAATGGTCAGCAACGTGCAATTGTGCTTATGGATCAGTGACGGATGCTGATCGTCCCTCAATCAACAACCGTTGCTGATTTGAGAGAGTTTTAAAAGTGCCGCTAAAAGAGAGATAAGCAATGGTTGCTAAACATATAGAGAGGAGAAAAAACGTGTGTGTTTCGTGTGTTCGAGATGCAAGAAAGAAAATGGGTTCTCTCTCATTCATGCCATGACTAAAAACATCAAGGATACGGAGGATTGTCTCCACGAGATTGCTAGCAGGATTATAGTGGTGATTATCCAAAATTTTTCTCTTTCATTTGACATCCATTGGTGGTGTGTCTGAACTAGAGGTCCGACGTTTGTGAGGCTCGAACTAAAAAACATCTTAATCAATTCGCTCAAAGTGTGCTTCGAGAGATAATTCGTTTAACTACATTTTATATTCAGATTTTTTATTACAACGCCTTCGGAAAATCTTGTATATAAATATATCATATTTGTTTCCGTTATGTTCTTGTTAATTTTACCTATACATGATTCATGAAACCCTACCACCTCTCCCTTTGAACTGGCGTACCATGCGAACTTCACGTTTGCGGTGTTGTCGCCGCCTTTCTTCTGCACCGCCTGTTAGCAAACTTGAAATGCTTCGGCCGGCGCTTTTGCCGAGACATCAGAGTAGCGATTCCCGTAAATGGCCACCAAGGTAACCTGCGCCCGAATCACAGCTAGACTCGAGACGAAGTTCTCCTTGATAAGGCGGTGGACCTTGTCTCCCTCACCGAGTTCCATCAACCTGCCGCCGAAGAACAGCAACGGAGGAGTGCCAGATTGATCGGCAGAGACAACACTCTCGCAATCGGAGACGGACGATTTCGGATCCTGATCGTCCAATGGATCTTCCAGAGGTGGACAGTTGAGATCAATTGCCACATGGCTAAATTTGCCTACGACTACATCTGGGGTGACGTTGTGTACAGTGGGTGAACGACATTCATGTGTATAGTGCGCCATTCTTTACCGAAGACGGAAGTTCCAAAGAACTGCGTTACAAGAAAAAATGAAGCGATTCACAAAATAAATTTGCTATTGCTAAAACAAAAAAAACTACGGCAAAATTGATACAGATTGAAGAAAGACCAGTTGAAACAAGGAACGAATGAAGATCCAAAGCACTAAGTCATGGAGGGACCGCAGTTGCAAAACAGAGCGTATCGAATTGCCAACCAAAAGCACTAAACGACAGATTCTCAAGGTCTGGTCGTAGAATGATGCAAGGTAGATGAAAACGAACAGATCGACGAACACCAAATGAGATTGTCGAAAATCTAATACTGAGCAACACGGATACGCATTTCCGGAAGCTTATAGAGGCTTTCAAGAGATCGAATTCTGTGTGCTTCAAGAAAGATTCCGATCAAAGCAAGGAGGAGGATTCGTACGTGATTTCTTGACCGAGGGAAACGGAGGTTGGTCGGCGTGTGTACGTGACGTCTGCGGTGGAGTGAGAGTGTGAATGGCGAGATTTAATTGAGAGTAGGGTTTAAAGTTTTTTTTTGCTTGAATATTAAAAGGAAGAGGCGAGTTTGGGCTTATAAGAGGAGTATATTGAAGAAGAAAACCAGCAAAAACAGCCTTCGCGCTCTTGCCTCTCTCACACACACACCCACCCGCACAGGTATTGTATCAAAGATCTCCTTCGTTTTTCTTCTCTCTTTTTTCCTAATGATTTCACCTATTAACAAGTGCTTTGAAACACTTGTGGAATATTACGTAAGGTCTTCATTTAGAAAAAGAATATTACGTAAAGAAAATTTGTCATTTTCAAACATTGTATTCCTTGTGTTGTGCGTGACCAGGAAGTTGAAAATGAAATTCCTTCCTTACCAGGTAGGATTAACGAATACTGTGATAGCAACAAGTTAGCAAAACCAGCTTAATAGTTGTATAATCTATCGATGAATTCGAAAGGTGAATGATTTACGCACCATAACAGTTTCATAATCAATACAAAATCAATCGGTGAAATGTGAAAGGCAATGCAACCATTTTAAACTGGAATCTATTGGTGAAACCGGAAAAGTAAAATATTTAAAAATGAGAGGGCAACTATTATCGCTCATTCGTATAATTAATTAAATCTCCAGATACAACTCATATATTATTAGGGGTTAGCAATTCCAAGTTCTGTACAAATTCTACTTGTAATTTAGAACCTAACCATTGAAACAGATTCATCATTTTTTGGAATTTTCTTTTGAACAAATTGAGATATTCAATAAAAAAAAAAGAATGATTAAAGTAATTATCCATAGATAACTTTCTCGAATATTGAGCTATGAAGGAAGGCATATATAAATTCACTTATTTAAATCTCGAGTTCCGTGCAATTACGATAATATTGGATCCACTAATGTTGTCTTTCGTTTTGCAATGAGCACAATGAACATTTCCCTTGAACTCACTACATTCATCAATAATTCAACAAAATATTCGTTTATACCTTAGTTTTTTTTTTTTTACATAGCAAAGCAATATATATGGCATCTTCCCTCCCCCCCCCCCCCCCCCAACACACCAAAAGAAAAAGATGTCAAAAAGAGATAAAAGAGAATTATGTCCGAAAAAGAAAATTAATATGTTCTTTTCTTGGCGACCAAGAAAATCAAACTACTTAAAACGCAAGGACAATTATTACTCATCCATTTAAGATAGGTCTATTACATCATTTAAAGAAAGAATAGAATTAAAACATGGGATAAGGTTTATTATATTAGTTTAAAAAAAAAGGAATATAATTAAAACGTGGGATAGGGTTTATTTAATCAAGTAAATAAGGAACAAAATCAAACCTTGGGATTATTTAGAGCTGTCAAGTGGCAACTCTAGAAATCTCCCTCCACAATATTAACGTCAACTTTCGGATTAGGAACTTAGATAGTAGATCAGAAAAAATATAAGAGATCAACTACACGAACAGTTTAACTTTCTACAATGTACAGTATGGCTTTGGAAAAAAAAAAAGGAGCGGTTTTGATTTTCGAGAAAAATTAGAGGGATCACCGATAGCATTTTGCTTTAAATAATTCATATCTCATCTGGCTGCGACCGTACAGAAAGTGAGGAGCATAAATGAAGTAAGATCATTGCGCCTTCTTGCAATAGAAATTGACGCGGCTGATACTAAGACTTCATTTATTTTGCAGAAAATAAACAATTTTGAAACATTTTTCTATAAAAAAAAATCATTTATATCGCTTGAAATAAATAGTTAATAAAAAATGCTTTCATTAAAAAAAACAATTATTTCTATATATCTTCATGGATGATTGAAATATTTATCATTTATTAATTTGTAGCGATATGAGCGATAATTTTTAAGAAGATTTTTTCAAATTATTTATTTTCGGAGAAGTAAACGCCCCCTAGAAGTTTTTTGGAGCATTTAAGAAGCAAAGGTCTAAGCGCGCATGACCATTATATTCCGAAATAGTTTAATGAAATATATTTTTCTATTTCTATTTCTGTAAGAGTTTAAACAAAAATAATCGTTTGATAACAACACAAAATTTTTACTCTAAAAATAGAAATTCGTTTGATAACAACACAAAATTTCTTCCTTTCGACAAATGGCGATAATGACCGACAACCTTTAATATAAAAAATAAAAATAAAAATGATTTAGTAACAAAAAAAATAATGAATAAAATAAAATTATAATTTATTTTAAAATAAAAATATCATTTTATTTTAAAATAAAAATATCCTTAAAATAAATTTATTTTATTTATTCTATTTTATTTTATTTTACGAATAAATTTATTTTAAAATGAATAAAAAAATATTTGGCAAAACACTCAAGGCAAATAAAAATAAATTTATTTTTATTTTTAATAAATTTAATAAATTATTTTAAATAAAATAAAATAAAAATGATAAATAAAAATTATTTATTTATTTTAATAAATTTATTTTTATTTTTAAATGAATATATTTATTTTATTTTTAATAAAATGAGGAGAGGCGGAGGAGGAGGAGGCAGAGACGCAGAGGAGATGAGGGAGGACTTACCGAAATTAAGGTTTAGTGAGAGAAATTATTTCGATTTTCTTCTAGAAATCGAAGTAGAAAATTTTAGCTTTTCCGATTTCTCTTCAAAACCTATTTCTAGAATAGAAATCTATTCTAGAAATAGAAAAACCGATAGGTTTATCAAACGGATTTCTCTTCCAGAAACAGGTCTGGAACAAAAAAATTATTTCGAAATAGAAATTTTGGGTTGTTATGCACCCCTAAAAGGCAGGCTTAGGAGCAAGATTGTGCACCGCATGGTTCACGGACAATTGTGTATAATGGATACTGCTATTTATTGCATAGTTAACTCCATTCTTAGTCTTCCAACCCAAAAAAAAAAAAAAATCCTTCTTAGTCAAATTTATTTTTTAAAATATCTGTTAATCAAGTTAATATCACTCATTTTAATACTTTATAAATTTTGATGGTTCATTTAATTTCATATGTGCAATTTATTCCTTTGTCAAATGCTCAAATAATATTATTTACGGCCCAAAACAAAGTATATAACTTGGTCTATTGGAGTAATTTAATTTTTTTCACAGGACCACCAGTTTAATTCACATAGTCAACAAACTCCAAACGACTCATTCTCATTGATTAGCTAGAGCATACCACGTGTAGCGAGATTTCTTGGTTATTGGCATTTTGGTGGGACTGTGGTGATGAGCATATCTCAGACCTTCCAATTGTAGGTGGTGCAAATAATTATGGCTCAGATTAAATATGTCGTAGAGGGTAGTGCCCCAAATGAGGCGAGTTTCCAAAGGTACCTATCAAAGCATCAACGACTATTCATTATCATGGTACTTAACCAAGCAACGTATTAGTGGATTTAAGATTATGACATCTCATCAACACAACCTTTTTAATTACTATTTTAATATTTGATATTGATAATTTAATTTGACCAATTAACCAAGGATGGAAGTGGCGGTGTCATTGGTTAGGTTTCGTCAAAAATAAAATACAAAAACACACAAAAAAAAAAGCAGCTAATTAAATCCTCAATAAATTGTGCCATGAATGGTGCATCTAATTAGAAAATACCTGATTCATTCTTATATTATTCCTTCTTTTTTTCTGCTGGAAATTGCTATTTTCCTCAGATTGGGAAAATTCTTCTATCATTATACTATTTCTCATAAAGAAAAGGAAAAAAGAAAACACCAAAGCCGGTCCCATCAATCTAACTAAGGCATATTAAAGAGAGAGAGAGAGAGAGAGAGAGAGAGAGGTGGGTAGAGATTAAGCTTCTCCTAAACATTCCTAGCTCGAGCACTATCCCACCTTTTCTGTCGAGGTTCGCCCTGAAATTTCAGGATGTGGTTGTATTATTAAATGTAATTAGATGGAAATGTAATTATCTCCTAAGTAATGACACAAATCATACAATAGATCTGCCATTCAACATGAGGAAACAAACAGTAATGTGACATGGGATCCCAGAGAAAACTACAGTTGAGGACAATGAGCAAACAAATATTCAGAAAGGCAAGCCAGTCATACAAATTCCAAAGGTCTCCATCACTTTCGGAAACAAATAGTCGATGTGACATAGGAACCGGCATAAAACTACTGCCAATGATTATAAGCAAACACAAATATTCCAAAAGATCAGCGGATTATTCAAATTCCAAAGGAGTCTTTTTCCTATCTATGATTTCGAATGGACCTCCTCCACATCTTGCATACCGTTGCCTTGCACTGTTTGTGTTAGGAACTCATCGAAATGAAAACCGATCTTATCAGGACGCCTCCTATCTCATTCATATTCCAGTCCACCCATGGTCCCATAATCAGCCGCTTGACGCTCCAAATTGCTGTAGAATGGAATAAATTACCACTTCTGTTGGTATACCTCTGCTAAACTGATGTTTGATCTCTATAGAATGATACTAAATCCATGAAGGAAAACTTATGTTGTGGATATCTCTGCTAAATTGATGTTTGCAAAAAGAGAGAACATATAATACATAGCGGGAAAAAATGGCAGTAATTCTACTTCCATAACAATAACCAACACACCCATAAAAAAATAAAAATAAAAATCAATAAGTATTACTATCCTGCCATTATTCCTCAAAGCAATTTCAGTTTTCATTATCAACTCAATGCAAAACAATCATCAAAGTTATATTCTGATGCGACCTAACCTCCCTTTATCCATGACTTGACATCAAAGGCATGGATGTGTGTTCGAACTACTATTTATTAGGGGATCATAATCCATACCTTACTTCTGAATTTTTCAAAGATTCCATTCAGCAACCTATTTCCTGCTATTTGCCTGAATTTTTGTATCAGCTCTTGCCTTGGAATCTTAGGGCATGCATGTTTGTGTTCTTTTTTTTAGTTTATGAACAAAAATTCTGTTTTTTTTTGTTCCCCGAATAAAAAAAAAAACAAAAACGCGTTTGTTTGCATTTTTGTTCCAAATTCTTTTTTTTTTGTTCCTGAGAGAAAAAAAGAACATAAACACGTTTGTTTGCATTTTTGTTCCAAATCTGTTTTTTTGTTCCCGGGAACAAAATTGGAACAGAAATAAGAAACAAAAAAAAAAAACTTATTTCTTATTTCTGGAACAATTTTTAAGAACAAATTTTCTTTCTCATATTCTTTTCTTCTTCTTTTTTCTTTGGCCGATCGCTAGCCCGGCCATGACCGGCGATCGGCTATCGAGGGTCGGCGACCTCGCCGAGCATCGCCGGCCCCCGGGGAGGCCAAGCCTCGCCCACGCCGGCAACGCTCGGCCTCGTCGGAGCCGTGAGCCTCACCGTGGCTGGGTGAGGCCACCGGCCCTCGTCGGCCGATCGCCGGCCATGGCCGAGGCCGGCGACTAGCCAAAAGAAGAAAAAAAAAGGAAAAAGAAAAAAAGAAAGAAAAAAAAGGAAAATAAAAATAAAAATATTTAAAAATTAAAAGAAATAATAATAATAATAATAATAATAATAATAATAATAAAAGAACACAAATTTACCAAACGTGTTTCAGTTTTTTTATTTATTCCCGAAACAAGTTTACCAAACGCATTTTTCTGATCAAAAATTATTTCTCGAAACATAAATAATTTTTTCTATTTCTGTTCCCTGAAACAATTTTTAAACAGAAACATAAACAAACGCACCCTTACCCTCCTAGTAAATGATGATAAGGTGTTAACCCAATTTCAAAATTGTAGGTAACCAGAAAACCAGGCTTGAAAGCCAAGAAGTAAGTGATGACAATGTTGATGTGGCACTTACATTGAAATCCTCATTATACTAGAGATCAAATTGACATGAGATGGAGGTAAGATCTTTGAGAGTTCCAAAATCATTATCGGAAATGATATGCAAGGGGAAGTTAAATTTGGTGACATCTATGGATTTTTCAAGCACCCTATTTTGTATTTATCTCACAAATCATCAAACGCAGTTGAAAGAACCAACAAAATCAAACACACAAACATGGTCAATGCAAAAGCACAAATTAGAAGGAAAATTTTATTACCTCTCAAGCAACAAGAGGTTTTAAAGCTAACAATATACTCCGGCTGACATGTGAGTATTCATATGGGTGCTCCAAATAATGTATCGCCTAGGAGATGACACGTCATCGACTCCCCAATCATACTCTTCCAAACCATGATGAGATTGTTTCGAGCTCAGACTGATAAGCTCCAATTTCCCCAGTATGACCTGGCAAAGCTAGAGATGCCTCAAGCCATCTTCATCGATGGGAGCGGATTTAACACTGCCGAAGCATTACGAAGAAACTATCTAAGGCCAATGTCATTACGTGCACAACATATTAACATGAGCCAAGAAACAACATGGTCATGAAACATACTCATTCTATAGATTTGCCCGATCACAACTTAAAAGAGAAATACACTAACAAGCTAAATCAACATATCTTAGTCATATTACCATTTTCCAAATAGTATCTCAAAATTATTTATGCAATTTAATAAGGGCGGATTTGACATTGCCCAAACATTAGAAAGATGTCAAGGCCTATGTCATCACATGCACATCATTCTAATTTGAGTCAAGAACAATATGCTTGAGAAATATACTCATTGTATTAGATTTAATCGATCATAGCTTAAAAGGGAAATACCTAAACGAGCTAAATTAACATATGTCCATAATTTTATCATTTTCCAAAGAGTATCTCTCAATTATTACCCAATAAAAAGGGAAAAGAAAAGGAATTCCGGTACCTTTCGAGAGGGCGATTGTAAGGACCAAAATAAACTCCGCAAACCTTGCAAGCCATGGTTCTCAGTCTTCCCACTGAAGCCAAATCCATAGGACAAGATCTTGAGTACCTCTTCCTTCGAGGTCGCGTACCACGCGTACTTCATATTGGCAGTGTTGTCCCCGCCTTTAATCTGCACTGCCTGTGAGTAAACTTGAAATGCTTGGGCCCGTCCTTTCGCCGAGACACTAGAGAAGCAATTCTTGTGGATTGCCACTAAGGTAACTTGCACCCCAAGTGCAGCTAGCCTCGCGATGAATCTCTCCTTGATGAGCCGGTAGTCCTTGTCTCCCTCCCCGAGTTCCATCAACCCACCACCAATGAACAGCGACGGAGGAGTGCCAGATTGACCGGCAGAGACGATAATCTTGCAATCGGAGATAGAAGAATGCGGATTCTGATCGTCCATCAGATCATCCTGAGCCGGAAGGTTGAGATCAATCGCCGGACGGTTGAATTTGATAGCTACCGCTTCAGAAGTGGCGGTGTGTACAGTGGGTGACTGACATTGATGCGTATAGTGCGCCATTCTAGACTGAAGACGGAACGTCCCAAAATACCGCGTTACAAAATGAAGCGATTCACAAAAATTTTACTCCTCCTAAAACATAAAACTACCGCAAAAATGGTATAGATTGAAGAAATAATAATCGTATTGGAAATTGTGATCCATTTTCTTGAAGACTTTCTAGAAACTTCAAGATTGATATTAGCTAGAAAAGTCAAGAAAAATCCTTTTAAAAAAAATCTAGCTTAGGCGGCAAAGAAAAGTGTAGAAGCACAAATGTAGAAATCTCTAGAGGAAGAAATAAGAAAATGATAGCATTTAAGAGAAGTCTAGAATCTTCTAAGGCAATTATACTTAATCAGTGGAACTAATAGAGTGAGAGGAGCATGAGAATATACTCCATATCATGAAGCTCTTCCCCAACACTTCTTACAACTATTGTAAAATTATTTTCATAAACTAGTGAAACTATCCTTATCCCATAAAAATTTATCCCTTGAACTATTCTATCTCGTCTATTGTCCATCATTTACAAACTATATCATACACTTGCACATGTCACTAATCAAAAACTGTAATTAATACCAAAACCATGCTTCCGCACGCACCCATCCAAATTTTTTAACATGGTATCAAAGCTAGGTATTCTTGGATGGTTATGGGCATTTGTCCTCACCATCCTCAACTAAAAAGGCCAAAGCCCGAGCGAGAGCCAAGAGGGCCGGAGCCAAAGCCAAAGCCAAAACCAAAACCGAAGCCAGAGCCAAAGCCAGAGCCTACAAGAGCCAGAGCCCGAGCCCGAACTAACAACTACAACTAAGAGCATTTTGATACCCCAAGACATATGGGACATCATTAAAGAAAAGACATGGACATTCAAAAGCATGAGCGAGTGTGCCAAAGGATACAAGCGATCATGGAATGAAGATGGAATAAAAGGCATGGGACAAATTATAAGAGAAATTTCAAAGTACGTCTGAGGCTTTATAACACAAGTACGAAGTATCCCGAAATTGGATCAAGGGGGAGTGTTGGAATTTGTGATCCAATTTCTGACATGGAATTCTCTAGTCCAATCTAGACAACTCTAGTGGATGTGAGAAACAAACAATGAAAAGGCAACTAACAAGCTGCCATCTCTTGTGTGTTCTAGAACACCCCATCTTATGTTACTATAAAATAATAATAGCTATTTGTAGAGAAGTCTAGAGATTTCCTCCACCAACTTTGGCAGCTTATATAAAGGAACAAGTGCTCCATATTTTGGGTGGGAGTAACCATAAAAACCACATGTAGCTCTCTCACCAACACCTCCTTCAATTATTGTATAATCATCTTTTAAACTAGTGAAACTATTTTTGTCCCATAAACCTTCTCAATATATCTTATCTTATCTATTATCTATCAAATATAAATTATACCATGCTTCAAATCGAAACACGGAATGAATGAAGATCCATAGCTTTCAGTCAATGAAGTAATCACAGTTGCAAAAACAAGCCTTGCAAATTGCCAACCAAAAGCAATAAACGACAGGATCTCTAGTCACCGAATGAAGCAAAGAGGTGGAAAACAAATAGAGTGGCAACTCTCAGGAACTCGGGTACAGATCTCCCAAAGCTTATGGAGGCTTTCAGGAGATGAAATTCTATGGGCCTCAAGAAAGAATCCGACCAAAGCAAGAAGAAGAAGGACTCATACTTGATGTCCGGAACGAGAGAAATGGAGGTTGGTGTGCCTCATGTCTGCGATAGAGTGAGTATGTGAATGGCGAAACTGAATGAGAGTAGGGTTTAAGGTTTTCTTTTGCTTGAATTAGAGGAAGTGGCGAATTTGAGTTTATAAGAGGACCATTTTCCTGAAGAAAACCAACGAAACAGACTTCTCTACCGTGCCTCTCACACGCCCACCCGCAGGCGTATTGTATCAACGATTTTCTTCGGTCTTTTTTTATTGGCAGTGTCGGTTGTATACAGTGCTCTAGAGCACTTGTCAAATTCTTTTTTTTTTAATTAAAAGTAAATCTGAGTATGCTTGTTGAATATTTAAACAAAGAAGATTTGTCATTTTCAAACATGATCTTCCTTGTGTTATGCGTGATTGGAAAGTCAAAATTGATAATCTTTCTTTAGCAAGTAAGATTAACGAATGCCATAAAAGCACTAGTTCAATAATCGGTAAATAATCTATAAGTGAAACATGAAAGGTAATATACTTACGCACCTAAACACGACAAGAATTGTTTGATAATGGTATCTATTGGTGAAATGGGAAAGGTCAAATAATTATGATCGAGAGCACAACTGTTGTTATTCATTTGCAGAATTAAGGCTCCAGAAGCTTGTATATCACGTCATAGATAAACATTCTACCCGTGGGTGCTGGAGTTATGACGAGGAACTAAGCGAGACAACTTCGTTTCATATCATTGACAATTTGTATACTAAAATTGAAAAATGTACTTTTCTTTATTCAGGAGAGACCAAGATAGCCATTTAGATTAAAGTAAACAATACAAAAGCACAGAGGTTTCACTCCGGCGGGGTATTAGGGGCAACACTCCCGGCTGCCAGAGAACTTTAATAGTTTGAGTATGTATTCTATTGGTAATTTGGGATTTTACTCATGAATAACTCCCAATGCCTATATATAACATATTTCTCTTGTAATTGAGGATTCGAGATAGAGAGGTGGGAGTCTCAATTGTAGTGGAATGATTTGTTGGATATAGTCCTAGCTTAAGGGTGAATCAATAAACCTTGTGTCTTGATTTCTCTTTCTCATTTTTACTCTCTTTTTTTTTTCGTCTCATTTATGTGTCAAATCCTAACATATATTACATCTATACTTTTGTGTTTCGATTTGCGTAGAAAAGGGATATGAATGGCATCTATTTTTCTCCCCAAGTTGTCAAAAAGTGGTAAAAATGATTTATGTCAGAAAAAGAAAATGAATATTTTTTCTTCTAATCGAGCAAGAAAATCAAAGCTATTCTAATACTCCATCCGAGAGTTATCAGTATTTATCAAATATGTTCCTATCGAACGGAAGGCTATTGGATCAAATGACAAAGACATTGTTGAGAAAAAGATGGCTTTTCCCAGATGAAATGAAAATCGGATCCATGTAATAGTAGAAAGGTTTCCATTACTTAGCCGGAAAAATATGTGCCATGAAATAGGGATTAAGTGGAACAAAATTGACTAAGTGGTAGAGTCATGGAAACACCTCTTTCTTCCCTATTTTGGACCTTAGCTCCATGGAACAATATGTTACTGCTGAAACACGGAAGAATTGAAATCTCAAATCAAAACACTATGTATGGATGATATAAACTCCCTAAATAAGAATTTTTGAACAACGAATAACCAGAGCTATTACTTACTACATCAAAAAATTTCCATTAATGAAAGATGTAAATCCATTGAAAAATCAAAACTACGCATGTCGGATGAAATGGTTGTTGCTATTTGCTCCAATAACGAATTATTGGTTTAAGTTTAACTGAATAACTAAATAAAATAGTTAGACTTTTCTCTTCGTCTCAGGTACGTAAAATGGAAGGACAATTAATACTCGTCCATTTAAGATATGTTTGTTACATCAGCTAAACGATGGAATATAATTAAAACAAGGGATAAGGTTTATTACATTAGTTAAAGAAGGAATAGGATTAAAACATGGGATAGGGTTTATCAGATCAGGTAAAGAAGGAATAAAATTAAAGCACGAGATAGGTTTAGGCTGTCAAGCAGCAACTCTAGAAATATTGTTAAGATGAACAATAAGTTGTGTTAGAAAGTCCCACATAAGAGAATTGGTATTATGTAAAGTAATTAATATATCTTAATTGACCCATAACCAATTAGCTACAACTTTTAAGCAAGGTAAGTCAAAATGGATGTGTTAACGAAATTGGACTTAGGCTTCCTCTTAGGGATTCCCCATGTAAAGGTACTGTGCTTATGTCGCACACTCTCAACAACGGTATCAGGATCAATGGTAGATTAGTGGGCTCACAATCTATTACAGTGTTTGATGAAATCGACTCTCAAATTGAGATTGACATTGGAAAATTTTAATATATATCTTAGTTGGCCCATAACTCATTTGCTTAAACTTTTGAGTAAATATGAATTTAACTAAATATTTTAATAGTCTCTTTGTAAGCAATCTCCCCATATGAAGATATAAGGCTTCAACTGTGCACTCCCAACAAATGTCATTCTGTGAAAAACAAATACAAATTACAAATTACTTTCAACATAAGAAAGACAGTGAATCGATTGAAATTAAAAATGAATGCCTATGAAAATGTACCTCTTAAATGCTTGAAATGATGATTAAAAGTTTAGTGGCACAGCAATTTCGTAGTCACCAAATGGGGTTGCAAGAGAGGAGGTCAATGGATCTTTGTGGGAATGAAAAGATAAGCAGACGATCATCTCATTAGGAAATCAAAGGTCAAAATATTAGTAGTCACGATAATACTAAATCTTATGGTTGTCTTCAATCGTCCAAATTCGGATCGGGATAAAATAGGATAAAGTGAGATTAGAAATTGTCTTAATATCCCTTTGAATTTTAGAAAATCCTAATATCATCTGAATTGTAGAAAATGCCATTCATATATTTGGTGCAACCGAATGGCATTGAAAATCTTAATATCCTCCCGATGGATGGAATCAATCCAGGTTGCATTTTGGCTGCATGACAACCCACTTCATTCCCCCATCATCACCATCACATCCCCAAAAACCTTCCAAACACTTTTCCTTTGAAAAGCTCCTCGCTCCTCTCTCCTCCACTTTCACGTCTTTTTTTTTTTTTTAATATTCAGGGAATCCCGTACAGCCGGCAGCCGACGGGTAAACCCTAGGGCGACACTAACGGAGGATTCACCACCCCAACGTCGTGCTTAAGATCCCGTGCGTTCCGTGAGATTTGAACTCTTCCGTCCTTAGTAGACTTTATGGGAGCTCTTATCCAATTAAGCTACCGCAGGCAGTGGTTCCACTTTCAAGTTTTCATCTTAATTATCTTCTGCTTTTTACATCTCTCCCCGTTTCTGAAATGGATACAACTTCCACTTGCCTAGGCGTGAGGATTGGCCCCGGGTGGATGACCCTCGAGGTTCCCGAAGAACCTTCATTCGATCTCAAGATCGCACTG
Source organism: Eucalyptus cladocalyx (assembly GCA_017140615.1). Classification (NCBI taxonomy): domain Eukaryota; kingdom Viridiplantae; phylum Streptophyta; class Magnoliopsida; order Myrtales; family Myrtaceae; genus Eucalyptus; species Eucalyptus cladocalyx. The sequence goes on from CM029517.1 coordinate 23,610,007, forward strand.
ATTTTTCACTCGCCAACCTAAGTCTGATCAAACAACAACGAGAAGAAGGCGCAGAGGTTCATGGTCATACCTTCCCCTTTTAATCTTAGAAAATCATCCTAATACCCTCATCGTAACCTACGATCAGCTGGCCTATGACGATGATCGGCGGCGGTCAGAGGCAACGGTGATCTCGCAGCAATCACTCGTGAGGATGTTCTTCTTGTTTTGTTAAGTTCCTATCTAAATATATATCATCCAATCCAAGTTTATTCCACCCGTTTCTCGGATTTTTATTCGGCATTTTATGAGTATCTATTCAGAATTATCCGGTCCAAAGGTTGCTGCCAAGCCATGACTCTCGAGCTCGTGGCCATGGATGGCGGAAAGTGGAGTAGTTGCTTTGTCGGCGTTGGTTGGGTTTTGTTTATTATACGTTTTAGACTTTTCTATTTTCCCAGTTAATTTGCTTTTTTTTAAAAATTTGTTGATTTCTTATCATTTAATCAACATCAACTTTCGGATTACCAACTCAGTTTCATGTTAGCAACAATCGGTCGGAAAAAAAACACAAGAGATCAATTGCACGAACAATTAACTTTTTACAATGTAACATATGGTGTGGAAAAAAAAAACAAAGGAAAGGTTTTGATTTTTGAGAAAATTAGAGGGATAAGAGATAACATTATCGGTTTAAGTAATTCTCGTCTCATCTAGACTAGACTAGGTGCAAAGTGACTAGCGTAAGTGACGTAAGATCAATGCACATTTTTTTAATGGAAAACGACGTGGACACAACTAAGGCTTTATTTATATCGAGAAAAATGAATGACTTAAAAAAATAATTTTCTAAAAATAATTAGTCATGAAAAATATTTTCTTTATAGGCAATAATTTACATATCAATGGTAGATTAGTGGGCTCACAATCTATTACGGTGTTTGATGAAATCGACTCTCAAATTGAGATTGACATTGGAAAATTTTAATATATATCTTAGTTGGCCCATAACTCATTTGCTTAAACTTTTGAGTAAATATGAATTTAACTAAATATTTTAATAGTCTCTTTGTAAGCAATCTCCCCATATGAAGATATAAGGCTTCAACTGTGCACTCCCAACAAATGTCATTCTGTGAAAAACAAATACAAATTACAAATTACTTTCAACATAAGAAAGACAGTGAATCGATTGAAATTAAAAATGAATGCCTATGAAAATGTACCTCTTAAATGCTTGAAATGATGATTAAAAGTTTAGTGGCACAGCAATTTCGTAGTCACCAAATGGGGTTGCAAGAGAGGAGGTCAATGGATCTTTGTGGGAATGAAAAGATAAGCGAGACGATCATCTCATTAGGAAATCAAAGGTCAAAATATTAGTAGTCACGATAATACTAAATCTTATGGTTGTCTTCAATCGTCCAAATTCGGATCGGGATAAAATAGGATAAAGTGAGATTAGAAATTGTCTTAATATCCCTTTGAATTTTAGAAAATCCTAATATCATCTGAATTGTAGAAAATGCCATTCATATATTTGGTGCAACCGAATGGCATTGAAAATCTTAATATCCTCCTGATGGATGGAATCAATCCAGGTTGCATTTTGGCTGCATGACAACCCACTTCATTCCCCCATCATCACCATCACTGTCCCAAAAACCTTCCAAACACTTTTCCTTTGAAAAGCTCCTCGCTCCTCTCTCCTCCACTTTCACGTCTTTTTTTTTTTTTAATATTCAGGGAATCCCGTACAGCCGGCAGCCGACGGGTAAACCCTAGGCGACACTAACGGAGGATTCACCACCCCAACGTCGTGCTTAAGATCCCGTGCGTTCCGTGAGATTTGAACTCTTCCGTCCTTAGTAGACTTTATGGGAGCTCTTATCCAATTAAGCTACCGCAGCAAGTGGTTCCACTTTCAAGTTTTCATCTTAATTATCTTCTGCTTTTTACATCTCTCCCCGTTTCTGAAATGGATACAACTTCCACTTGCCTAGGCGTGAGGATTGGCCCCGGGTGGATGACCCTCGAGGTTCCCGAAGAACCTTCCTGTTCGATCTCAAGATCGCACGATTTTCACTCGCCAACCTAAGTCGATCAAACAACAACGAGAAGAAGGCGCAGAGGTTCATGGTCATACCTTCCCCTTTTAATCTTAGAAAATCATCCTAATACCCTCATCGTAACCTACGATCGGCGGCCTATGACGATGATCGGCGGCGGTCAGAGGCAACGGTGATCTCGCAGCAATCACTCGTGAGGATGTTCTTCTTGTTTTGTTAAGTTCCTATCTAAATATATATCATCCAATCCAAGTTTATTCCACCCGTTTCTCGGATTTTTTATTCGGCATTTTATGAGTATCTATTCAGAATTATCCGGTCCAAAGGTTGCTGCCAAGCCATGACTGCTCGAGCTCGTGGCCATGGATGGCGGAAAGTGGAGTAGTTGCTTTCGGCGTTGGTTGGGTTTTGTTTATTATACGTTTTAGACTTTTCTATTTTCCCAGTTAATTTGCTTTTTTTTAAAAATTTGTTGATTTCTTATCATTTAATCAACATCAACTTTCGGATTACCAACTCGGTTTCATGTTAGCAACAATCGGTCGGAAAAAAAACACAAGAGATCAATTGCACGAACAATTAACTTTTTACAATGTAACATATGGTGTGGAAAAAAAAACAAAGGAAAGGTTTTGATTTTTGAGAAAATTAGAGGGATAAGAGATAACATTATCGGTTTAAGTAATTCTCGTCTCATCTAGACTAGACTAGGTGCAAAGTAACTAGCGTAAGTGACGTAAGATCAATGCACATTTTTTTAATGGAAACGACGTGGACACAACTAAGGCTTTATTTATATCGAGAAAAATGAATGACTTAAAAAAATAATTTTCTAAAAATAATTAGTCATGAAAAATATTTTCTTTATAGGCAATAATTTACATATCAATGGTAGATTAGTGGGCTCACAATCTATTACGGTGTTTGATGAAATCGACTCTCAAATTGAGATTGACATTGGAAAATTTTAATATATATCTTAGTTGGCCCATAACTCATTTGCTTAAACTTTTGAGTAAATATGAATTTAACTAAATATTTTAATAGTCTCTTTGTAAGCAATCTCCCCATATGAAGATATAAGGCTTCAACTGTGCACTCCCAACAAATGTCATTCTGTGAAAAACAAATACAAATTACAAATTACTTTCAACATAAGAAAGACAGTGAATCGATTGAAATTAAAAATGAATGCCTATGAAAATGTACCTCTTAAATGCTTGAAATGATGATTAAAAGTTTAGTGGCACAGCAATTTCGTAGTCACCAAATGGGGTTGCAAGAGAGGAGGTCAATGGATCTTTGTGGGAATGAAAAGATAAGCGGACGATCATCTCATTAGGAAATCAAAGGTCAAAATATTAGTAGTCACGATAATACTAAATCTTATGGTTGTCTTCAATCGTCCAAATTCGGATCGGGATAAAATAGGATAAAGTGAGATTAGAAATTGTCTTAATATCCCTTTGAATTTTAGAAAATCCTAATATCATCTGAATTGTAGAAAATGCCATTCATATATTTGGTGCAACCGAATGGCATTGAAAATCTTAATATCCTCCCGATGGATGGAATCAATCCAGGTTGCATTTTGGCTGCATGACAACCCACTTCATTCCCCCATCATCACCATCACTGTCCCAAAAACCTTCCAAACACTTTTCCTTTGAAAAGCTCCTCGCTCCTCTCTCCTCCACTTTCACGTCTTTTTTTTTTTTTTTTTAATATTCGGGAATCCCGTACAGCCGGCAGCCGACGGGTAAACCCTAGGCGACACTAACGGAGGATTCACCACCCCAACGTCGTGCTTAAGATCCCGTGCGTTCCGTGAGATTTGAACTCTTCCGTCCTTAGTAGACTTTATGGGAGCTCTTATCCAATTAAGCTACCGCAGGCAAAGGTTCCACTTTCAAGTTTTCATCTTAATTATCTTCTGCTTTTTACATCTCTCCCCGTTTCTGAAATGGATACAACTTCCACTTGCCTAGGCGTGAGGATTGGCCCCGGTGGATGACCCTCGAGGTTCCCGAAGAACCTTCTGTTCGATCTCAAGATCGCACCGATTTTTCACTCGCCAACCTAAGTCGATCAAACAACAACGAGAAGAAGGCGCAGAGGTTCATGGTCATACCTTCCCCTTTTAATCTTAGAAAATCATCCTAATACCCTCATCGTAACCTACGATCGGCGCCTATGACGATGATCGGCGGCGGTCGAGGCAACGGTGATCTCGCAGCAATCACTCGTGAGGATGTTCTTCTTGTTTTGTTAAGTTCCTATCTAAATATATATCATCCAATCCAAGTTTATTCCACCCGTTTCTCGGATTTTTTATTCGGCATTTTATGAGTATCTATTCAGAATTATCCGGTCCAAAGGTTGCTGCCAAGCCATGACTGCTCGAGCTCGTGGCCATGGATGGCGGAAAGTGGAGTAGTTGCTGTCAGCGTTGGTTGGGTTTTGTTTATTATACGTTTTAGACTTTTCTATTTTCCCAGTTAATTTGCTTTTTTTTAAAAATTTGTTGATTTCTTATCATTTAATCAACATCAACTTTCGGATTACCAACTCAGTTTCATGTTAGCAACAATCGGTCGGAAAAAAAACACAAGAGATCAATTGCACGAACAATTAACTTTTTACAATGTAACATATGGTGTGGAAAAAAAAACAAAGGAAAGGTTTTGATTTTTGAGAAAATTAGAGGGATAAGAGATAACATTATCGGTTTAAGTAATTCTCGTCTCATCTAGACTAGACTAGGTGCAAAGTGACTAGCGTAAGTGACGTAAGATCAATGCACATTTTTTTAATGGAAACTGACGTGGACACAACTAAGGCTTTATTTATATCGAGAAAAATGAATGACTTAAAAAAATAATTTTCTAAAAATAATTAGTCATGAAAAATATTTTCTTTATAGGCAATAATTTACATATCAATGGTAGATTAGTGGGCTCACAATCTATTACGGTGTTTGATGAAATCGACTCTCAAATTGAGATTGACATTGGAAAATTTTAATATATATCTTAGTTGGCCCATAACTCATTTGCTTAAACTTTTGAGTAAATATGAATTTAACTAAATATTTTAATAGTCTCTTTGTAAGCAATCTCCCCATATGAAGATATAAGGCTTCAACTGTGCACTCCCAACAAATGTCATTCTGTGAAAAACAAATACAAATTACAAATTACTTTCAACATAAGAAAGACAGTGAATCGATTGAAATTAAAAATGAATGCCTATGAAAATGTACCTCTTAAATGCTTGAAATGATGATTAAAAGTTTAGTGGCACAGCAATTTCGTAGTCACCAAATGGGGTTGCAAGAGAGGAGGTCAATGGATCTTTGTGGGAATGAAAAGATAAGCAGACGATCATCTCATTAGGAAATCAAAGGTCAAAATATTAGTAGTCACGATAATACTAAATCTTATGGTTGTCTTCAATCGTCCAAATTCGGATCGGGATAAAATAGGATAAAGTGAGATTAGAAATTGTCTTAATATCCCTTTGAATTTTAGAAAATCCTAATATCATCTGAATTGTAGAAAATGCCATTCATATATTTGGTGCAACCGAATGGCATTGAAAATCTTAATATCCTCCCGATGGATGGAATCAATCCAGTTGCATTTTGGCTGCATGACAACCCACTTCATTCCCCCATCATCACCATCACTGTCCCAAAAACCTTCCAAACACTTTTCCTTTGAAAAGCTCCTCGCTCCTCTCTCCTCCACTTTCACGTCTTTTTTTTTTTTTTAATATTCAGGGAATCCCGTACAGCCGGCAGCCGACGGGTAAACCCTAGGCGACACTAACGGAGGATTCACCACCCCAACGTCGTGCTTAAGATCCCGTGCGTTCCGTGAGATTTGAACTCTTCCGTCCTTAGTAGACTTTATGGGAGCTCTTATCCAATTAAGCTACCGCAGGCAAAGGGTTCCACTTTCAAGTTTTCATCTTAATTATCTTCTGCTTTTTACATCTCTCCCCGTTTCTGAAATGGATACAACTTCCACTTGCCTAGGCGTGAGGATTGGCCCCGGGTGGATGACCCTCGAGGTTCCCGAAGAACCTTCATTCGATCTCAAGATCGCACCGATTTTTCACTCGCCAACCTAAGTCGATCAAACAACAACGAGAAGAAGGCGCAGAGGTTCATGGTCATACCTTCCCCTTTTAATCTTAGAAAATCATCCTAATACCCTCATCGTAACCTACGATCAGCTGGCCTATGACGATGATCGGCGGCGGTCAGAGGCAACGGTGATCTCGCAGCAATCACTCGTGAGGATGTTCTTCTTGTTTTGTTAAGTTCCTATCTAAATATATATCATCCAATCCAAGTTTATTCCACCCGTTTCTCGGATTTTTTATTCGGCATTTTATGAGTATCTATTCAGAATTATCCGGTCCAAAGGTTGCTGCCAAGCCATGACTGCTCGAGCTCGTGGCCATGGATGGCGGAAAGTGGAGTAGTTGCTGTCAGGCGTTGGTTGGGTTTTGTTTATTATACGTTTTAGACTTTTCTATTTTCCCAGTTAATTTGCTTTTTTTAAAAATTTGTTGATTTCTTATCATTTAATCAACATCAACTTTCGGATTACCAACTCAGTTTCATGTTAGCAACAATCGGTCGGAAAAAAACACAAGAGATCAATTGCACGAACAATTAACTTTTTACAATGTAACATATGGTGTGGAAAAAAAAAACAAAGGAAAGGTTTTGATTTTTGAGAAAATTAGAGGGATAAGAGATAACATTATCGGTTTAAGTAATTCTCGTCTCATCTAGACTAGACTAGGTGCAAAGTGACTAGCGTAAGTGACGTAAGATCAATGCACATTTTTTTAATGGAAACCGACGTGGACACAACTAAGGCTTTATTTATATCGAGAAAAATGAATGACTTAAAAAAATAATTTTCTAAAAATAATTAGTCATGAAAAATATTTTCTTTATAGGCAATAATTTACATATCAATGGTAGATTAGTGGGCTCACAATCTATTACGGTGTTTGATGAAATCGACTCTCAAATTGAGATTGACATTGGAAAATTTTAATATATATCTTAGTTGGCCCATAACTCATTTGCTTAAACTTTTGAGTAAATATGAATTTAACTAAATATTTTAATAGTCTCTTTGTAAGCAATCTCCCCATATGAAGATATAAGGCTTCAACTGTGCACTCCCAACAAATGTCATTCTGTGAAAAACAAATACAAATTACAAATTACTTTCAACATAAGAAAGACAGTGAATCGATTGAAATTAAAAATGAATGCCTATGAAAATGTACCTCTTAAATGCTTGAAATGATGATTAAAAGTTTAGTGGCACAGCAATTTCGTAGTCACCAAATGGGGTTGCAAGAGAGGAGGTCAATGGATCTTTGTGGGAATGAAAAGATAAGCGACGATCATCTCATTAGGAAATCAAAGGTCAAAATATTAGTAGTCACGATAATACTAAATCTTATGGTTGTCTTCAATCGTCCAAATTCGGATCGGGATAAAATAGGATAAAGTGAGATTAGAAATTGTCTTAATATCCCTTTGAATTTTAGAAAATCCTAATATCATCTGAATTGTAGAAAATGCCATTCATATATTTGGTGCAACCGAATGGCATTGAAAATCTTAATATCCTCCCGATGGATGGAATCAATCCAGGTTGCATTTTGGCTGCATGACAACCCACTTCATTCCCCCATCATCACCATCACTGTCCCAAAAACCTTCCAAACACTTTTCCTTTGAAAAGCTCCTCGCTCCTCTCTCCTCCACTTTCACGTCTTTTTTTTTTTTTTTTTATATTCGGGGAATCCCGTACAGCCGGCAGCCGACGGGTAAACCCTAGGCGACACTAACGGAGGATTCACCACCCCAACGTCGTGCTTAAGATCCCGTGCGTTCCGTGAGATTTGAACTCTTCCGTCCTTAGTAGACTTTATGGGAGCTCTTATCCAATTAAGCTACCGCAGGCGGTGTTCCACTTTCAAGTTTTCATCTTAATTATCTTCTGCTTTTTACATCTCTCCCCGTTTCTGAAATGGATACAACTTCCACTTGCCTAGGCGTGAGGATTGGCCCCGGGTGGATGACCCTCGAGGTTCCCGAAGAACCTTCTGTTCGATCTCAAGATCGCACTGATTTTTCACTCGCCAACCTAAGTCTGATCAAACAACAACGAGAAGAAGGCGCAGAGGTTCATGGTCATACCTTCCCCTTTTAATCTTAGAAAATCATCCTAATACCCTCATCGTAACCTACGATCAGGGCCTATGACGATGATCGGCGGCGGTCGAGGCAACGGTGATCTCGCAGCAATCACTCGTGAGGATGTTCTTCTTGTTTTGTTAAGTTCCTATCTAAATATATATCATCCAATCCAAGTTTATTCCACCCGTTTCTCGGATTTTTTATTCGGCATTTTATGAGTATCTATTCAGAATTATCCGGTCCAAAGGTTGCTGCCAAGCCATGACTGCTCGAGCTCGTGGCCATGGATGGCGGAAAGTGGAGTAGTTGCTGTCAGCGTTGGTTGGGTTTTGTTTATTATACGTTTTAGACTTTTCTATTTTCCCAGTTAATTTGCTTTTTTTAAAAATTTGTTGATTTCTTATCATTTAATCAACATCAACTTTCGGATTACCAACTCAGTTTCATGTTAGCAACAATCGGTCGGAAAAAAAACACAAGAGATCAATTGCACGAACAATTAACTTTTTACAATGTAACATATGGTGTGGAAAAAAAAACAAAGGAAAGGTTTTGATTTTTGAGAAAATTAGAGGGATAAGAGATAACATTATCGGTTTAAGTAATTCTCGTCTCATCTAGACTAGACTAGGTGCAAAGTGACTAGCGTAAGTGACGTAAGATCAATGCACATTTTTTTAATGGAAACTGCGTGGACACAACTAAGGCTTTATTTATATCGAGAAAAATGAATGACTTAAAAAAATAATTTTCTAAAAATAATTAGTCATGAAAAATATTTTCTTTATAGGCAATAATTTACATATCAATGGTAGATTAGTGGGCTCACAATCTATTACAGTGTTTGATGAAATCGACTCTCAAATTGAGATTGACATTGGAAAATTTTAATATATATCTTAGTTGGCCCATAACTCATTTGCTTAAACTTTTGAGTAAATATGAATTTAACTAAATATTTTAATAGTCTCTTTGTAAGCAATCTCCCCATATGAAGATATAAGGCTTCAACTGTGCACTCCCAACAAATGTCATTCTGTGAAAAACAAATACAAATTACAAATTACTTTCAACATAAGAAAGACAGTGAATCGATTGAAATTAAAAATGAATGCCTATGAAAATGTACCTCTTAAATGCTTGAAATGATGATTAAAAGTTTAGTGGCACAGCAATTTCGTAGTCACCAAATGGGGTTGCAAGAGAGGAGGTCAATGGATCTTTGTGGGAATGAAAAGATAAGCAGACGATCATCTCATTAGGAAATCAAAGGTCAAAATATTAGTAGTCACGATAATACTAAATCTTATGGTTGTCTTCAATCGTCCAAATTCGGATCGGGATAAAATAGGATAAAGTGAGATTAGAAATTGTCTTAATATCCCTTTGAATTTTAGAAAATCCTAATATCATCTGAATTGTAGAAAATGCCATTCATATATTTGGTGCAACCGAATGGCATTGAAAATCTTAATATCCTCCTGATGGATGGAATCAATCCAGGTTGCATTTTGGCTGCATGACAACCCACTTCATTCCCCCATCATCACCATCACTGTCCCAAAAACCTTCCAAACACTTTTCCTTTGAAAAGCTCCTCGCTCCTCTCTCCTCCACTTTCACGTCTTTTTTTTTTTTTTTTTTTTTTTTTTTTTTTAATATTCGGGAATCCCGTACAGCCGGCAGCCGACGGGTAAACCCTAGGCGACACTAACGGAGGATTCACCACCCCAACGTCGTGCTTAAGATCCCGTGCGTTCCGTGAGATTTGAACTCTTCCGTCCTTAGTAGACTTTATGGGAGCTCTTATCCAATTAAGCTACCGCAGCAAGTGGTTCCACTTTCAAGTTTTCATCTTAATTATCTTCTGCTTTTTACATCTCTCCCGTTTCTGAAATGGATACAACTTCCACTTGCCTAGGCGTGAGGATTGGCCGGGTGGATGACCCTCGAGGTTCCCGAAGAACCTTCCCGTTCGATCTCAAGATCGCACCGATTTTTCACTCGCCAACCTAAGTCTGATCAAACAACAACGAGAAGAAGGCGCAGAGGTTCATGGTCATACCTTCCCCTTTTAATCTTAGAAAATCATCCTAATACCCTCATCGTAACCTACGATCAGGCGGCCTATGACGATGATCGGCGGCGGTCGAGGCAACGGTGATCTCGCAGCAATCACTCGTGAGGATGTTCTTCTTGTTTTGTTAAGTTCCTATCTAAATATATATCATCCAATCCAAGTTTATTCCACCCGTTTCTCGGATTTTTTATTCGGCATTTTATGAGTATCTATTCAGAATTATCCGGTCCAAAGGTTGCTGCCAAGCCATGACTGCTCGAGCTCGTGGCCATGGATGGCGGAAAGTGGAGTAGTTGCTTTGTCGGCGTTGGTTGGGTTTTGTTTATTATACGTTTTAGACTTTTCTATTTTCCCAGTTAATTTGCTTTTTTTTAAAAATTTGTTGATTTCTTATCATTTAATCAACATCAACTTTCGGATTACCAACTCAGTTTCATGTTAGCAACAATCGGTCGGAAAAAAACACAAGAGATCAATTGCACGAACAATTAACTTTTTACAATGTAACATATGGTGTGGAAAAAAAAAAGGAAAGGTTTTGATTTTTGAGAAAATTAGAGGGATAAGAGATAACATTATCGGTTTAAGTAATTCTCGTCTCATCTAGACTAGACTAGACTAGGTGCAAAGTGACTAGCGTAAGTGACGTAAGATCAATGCACATTTTTTTAATGGAAACTGACGTGGACACAACTAAGGCTTTATTTATATCGAGAAAAATGAATGACTTAAAAAAATAATTTTCTAAAAATAATTAGTCATGAAAAATATTTTCTTTATAGGCAATAATTTACATCTAAATATCTTCATAAACAAGAATTTACAAGAATTGCCTTGGCTCGCTCTACGTGCCATCTCTCTCTCATAGTTGCTCACTCAAACATTGCCATCCTCTCTCACTTGCTCAATTGGCATGGGAAAAAAATTAGAATTTGGCGGTTGAAGGGAAATATTAGGGGTTGATCTTTGGAGGGAAAAAAAATTGGTTTCAGTGTTAGAGGAATCTTGCAACTGATAAAAGGAGAGTGAATCATTGTGATTTATAATGTTAGGTGAGACATGTTATTTTCTATCCACTAAGCGATAAACTCAGTCATTGTTTATTTAATTTAGTGCGATTGAGCATATCTTATATGAAGTTATCGTCATTTCTATATTGTGGTTGTAAAATCTAATTATATTCCTTTTACTTTTAGTGCAGCGTCGCATTGGTGATACCACTATATCCATCAGTGTATACTACAATACGAAATTTATTATTGGCTATAACGAACATGTTGATAAAAATATCAATATCATCCTCCTTACCAAAAGCATGCCATCGTATAAAACTTCACAAGGGATGGTATAAAACTTCACAAGGGATATAGTGCAATAGCCAAAATACCAAATAGAAAATTGCATTAAGGGTTTCCAATAAAAGCTTGAAGCACAATTCGAGATTTCCTATGATGATAATGCTATTAGGGACGGTGCTTTTCAAATATGATCGTGGATTAGGTAGTCAAAGCCCAAAAATCAAATAAATTTATCTAGAAATTGGGTCGCCAACTCCCCTCTACTCTTTTTGATATCTTATGTTTGACGCTCTTGATATATTCTCAACGAATTTCGTTAAATGATGAATATCACTCGTATTATATATATATATATATATATATATATATATATATTTAAAAAAAAAAAACCTCGGAGCCGCCGGACCGCACCCCTTATAACCGCCTCAGCTCTCCAGTTTTTCTTCTCGACTGAAAATTGAAAAACCTCTCTCTCTCTCTCTTTCTCTTCGATCGCCGGACCGAAATTCGCCGTCCGCCCGGGGAGATGGTGAAGCTCGAGGAAGCCCCCGTCTCCGTCAAGGACGCCGTCTACCGTCTGCAGCACCTCCTCCTCGACGGCGCCGCCGCCGGCGAGGCCCAGCTCCTCGCCGCCGGCGCCATCCTGTCCCGCCGCGACTACGAGGACGTGGTCGCCGAGCGGTCCATCGCCGGCCTCTGCGGCTACCCTCTCTGCGCCACCCCTCTGCCCGCCGACCGCCCCCGGAAGGGCCGGTACCGGATCTCCCTCAAGGAGCACCGGGTGTACGACCTGCAGGAGACTTACATGTACTGCTCCCCCGGGTGCGTCGTCGACAGCCGGGCGTTCGCGGGGAGCCTGCAGCCGGAGAGGTGCGCGGTCTTGGACTTGGTGAAGGTGGAGGAGGTCCTGAGGATGTTTGGGGACAAGGGTTTGGGGTCGCAGGAGAGGGCGGATGATGGAGTTGGGGAATTGGGGATGTCTGGGCTGAAGATAAAAGAGAATGAAGAGGTTAGGGCAGGAGAAGTGCCGTTGGAAGAGTGGGTCGGTCCTTCGGATGCGATCGAAGGTTATGTTCCTCAGAAAAGGGATGATAAGGTGGCTGCGGCCGCAGCTGCGGCGGCTGCTTCGCAGGCGAAGAAGGAACCTAGAAAAGGTAAACTGCTTGGTGATCCCTTCTTGGTTTGTCGATGATTGACTGGCTATGGCAATGTTATAGCACTTTGTTAATTGTTGAGTTTTGATGAGAGGGCTCGATTTCGTGTGCTTGCAATATGAATTTCGCAAAAGAGAAGAGGGTTGAGGTTTTTGAGTCAATCCAATTCTGAATCGTGGAGCAATAGTAGTTTGGCTTCGGTAGAGCAGTTAAATATAGTGGCAATGGGAAGCGGATTTCGTACAGTCTCGGTCGGACTCTCTACATGCTTTAAAAGTGTCCTTCAATTGCTCGTGCAGGGTCCAAATCCAGAAATTCTAGGCCAAGTAAGAAAGAGCCAATATTTAATGACATGGACTTCACAAGTATTATAATCACTCAAGATGAATATAGCATTTCAAAGTTGCCTGTAAATTCAGTGGAGGAAGTTTCTGCCACAAAAGCGAAAGAATCGAAAGGAAAAAAAGTAGATGGCAAAGATAAACAGAGTCGTCGTGCTGTAACTGGGACTTCATCTGCAAAGCCAGGAACTCCCAAGATAAACCAAAGAGAATTGAAGGGGAAGAGCTCTGACATCACAGAAGATGAATACAGCGCTCAAAAAGTTCCTTCCCCTTCAGAAGTCTGTCAAAGCAGTTCCCTAAGTCATGTTACAGGAGCAGAACGGGCGGATGATGATGGAAAAGCAGATGGAACATCAACGGAAACCAGGCTGAAGCCCTCACTTAAGTCTACAGGCACAAAGAAAGTTAATCGTTCTGTTACATGGGCTGATGAGAAGGTTAATGTAGCTGATGGGGGACATCTTTGCGAGATTAGAGAAATGGTAGACGAAAAAGAACCTCCGCTAACATCTGCCATTGAAAATGAGTACGATGATGAAAATCTCATGCGCTTCTCATCAGCTGAAGCCTGTGCAATGGCTTTGAGTCAGGCTGCGGAGGCTGCTACATCCGGAGAGTCTGATGTTTTTGATGCTGGTTGGTATCTTCTCTACTGACTTCTGGGTGCTTATGGAAAATCTATTTAACATCATTAGGTATTTGTCCTTTTTTCTTTCGCCCGATGACCCGTTCTCCATTTGGTGTCTGAAGCTGGATTGATTATATTGCCACATCCACATGAGGTGGATGAAAAAGCACCTGTGGAGGACAACGCTGATCCACTGGAAGTAGATTCAGCTTCCGTAAAGTGGCCAAAGAAACCAGGGATACCGACAGCTGATATATTTGATGCTGATGACTCATGGTATGATGCCCCGCCGGATGGATTTAATTTGACTGTAAGTGTTGAAATATGTCTTGTCTACCATTTCGAGTTACCATGTTAGCCTTGCCATTCACTTTAAGCAATTTTTAATTGTTTCAGTTGTCTCCCTTTGCAACCATGTGGGGTGCCCTTTTTGCGTGGACAACATCATCTACTTTGGCTTATATATATGGCAAAGACGAAAGCTTTCATGAAGAATATATGTCAGTTAATGGCAGAGAGTACCCACAAAAACTTGTACTGCCTGACGGCCGCTCTACCGAAATTAAGCAAACCCTTGCTGGTTGTCTTTCTCGAGCTTTACCTGGATTGATTTCTGATCTCAGGCTGCCGCTGCCAGTATCCACCCTTGAGCAAGGATTGGTATATTATATGATTCTATCTCCAACCTTTTTTTCTCTGAGTCCTTATGTTTCCGGTGGTGATTGTTGACGCAAAAAAATTGATTCATTGCTTAGAAATAAGAATAAATTGTGGCATTTGCAGACCACTTGTACCCTCTCTCTGTCTCTTATTTGTTCATGTTTCATTTTCAGTATCATCAATGCTGCAGTCTGATTAGGCGTAAAGTTACCTTTTTACTGAATTGTAGTTTGATCATAAATTTTCTAAATAAGGGTCCTTCTGATAGAGCTGAAAATTTTGAACTGAAAACTTTAGAGCTAGAAAGTGAGTGCTAAACGCCCCAGTATTGAAAATGCAAACAATAATTCGCTGTTTGATGACATCGTTAGTTTAGATAGTACTAGTCAAGCTGTTTGATTGGCAGTTCTGTTGTTTTTCAAGTCCATCCAAATGTTGCATTGGCTATTCATGAGGGCATATATCTGAATCTTCTGACTGTAAGGTAAAGTGATTGTTCACTAAATGTAAAAGCGGTTCAAGTCTTCATATAGATATTTCTAGTTGCCAAATCTTTCCAACATGTCCCTGTAGTCGTGCAGTACTTTTCATCAGTTTTTACACATGATAAATCATTGTCAGGAAAAAGTCCTCATGAGAGATAAAAATGCTGGCCAAAATTAATTTGACAAGTGACAGCAGCAAAATTGGTTACAATGTTTTAACTCTGCAGCTTGTTTGAAGAATTATCATTTGCTGCTTTTTTTGAGGTGTTGATTATATTTCTGGAGTATGTGTGATGTGTTTAATAGCAAGTTTCTTCATTCTCGAACTTTATATTCAACCTTTGTTATATTTATATCTGCATAGAGAATGAAATTGGCTTAGAAATCAGAGAAATTTGTGGGTTGCTAAACTTTGTCAAATAGCCTTCTGCACAACCATTTGCAACCTATGAAACCCATTTTATGTGGGGTGCTGATTATGTAGATCACTTTTCATGAAGAGTTGATTTTGGTTGATCAAACAGGGTCGCTTGTTGGATACAATGACATTTATGGATGCACTCCCTGCATTGCGTACAAAGCAGTGGCAAGTGATTGTTCTTCTCTTTATTGATGCTCTCTCCGTTTGTCGAGTTCCTGTGCTGACTGCACATATGAGTAATAGGCATCCATCGCTGCAGAAGGTGAGTGAGACATAATGGACTCCATCTAGTGATTTTGTTTCTAGGAACATCATTTAATCCTGATGAAATCTTCCTTATATATACCCAAAAATGTAGAGTTATTCCTGTTTTGGCTGTTTTAAGGGGGGACTATGTTGCACGTCTTCTTGCAACTGTATTTCTCTAGACCTTGCAAAGATTTAGTCTCCTATGTCATGTTACTCAAATTCCGTGGAGAAGGTAGGTAAGGCAACTTTGGTGGGATGGGAAAATGAAACTGATAGGTTCATGAATGTTCTGCTTTCTTAGCTCCTTTGACATGGACTGCCATATAGATTTTGAACTTGGAATTGTCCTTTAAAAACGGACGGTTCAACCTTGTATCTCGTGTAACAGGTGCTGCAGGGCGCCCGAATGAGCGTGGAAGAGTACGAGATTATGAAGGATCTTCTAATACCATTGGGCAGAGCGCCTCAGTTCTCAGCGCAGAGTGGAGCTTAGTGGTGCAAGATTGGACCCAGTGAAGAACTGCTCAACTGCAATTTTGATACGCAACCGCATTCTGTCTTATGTAATGAGATCCTCTTACTTAGAGGCTGAAAGCAGTTAATTCAAATGCGAAGTGTGAAAACCGACCCAAGTAACTTCTGTAGGAACTTAGAAGGTACCTGTGGATATTGGACCCAGGAGTGGCTAAATTGCATTCCTTGAATGTACATGCTTTTCTTAAACTTCTACTGATTCTGCAAGCAACTGGATTCTTTTCTTTCTATCCATTCTCACTGCCCTCGGTCGTCAGATCATGTGGGTGGGATCGCAGGCATCAATAGCGACTCTCTCTCTCTCTCTCTCTCTCTCTCTCTCTCTCTCTGTCTTCCCCCTTCTGCATTCGTCGAGCCTCCACAGTCCCCCACCCTTTTTCATAATTTTGATTTGCTTTATTCCATTACTGTCGAGATCCTTTGACATTACAGCTGATATCCAAATCTAATGACGCTCCGAACACCGGATACCGGATAGGATGTGACGCTTGCCCTTTTTTTCCTGGTTGGGGTTGCGTGATCTTAGAACCAATGCAGGGTGAACAGATATTGAGGAATTCTTACAAGCAAGCTTCCTTAGGAACTTGTGTGTCCTAGAATTTTCACCCATTTCCAGGAACCAGCGTCCAAAAGACCTCCTGTCTTTTCCATTTTTCAAGATTCAGAAAGAACGATGCTCATGTGACATTTTACCGGGTCTCCATACAGATATGCATCCAGCAATCATGTCCTTATCCTGACATATTTGCCAACGTGTTTTGGACAAAATGAAAACCTCATCTGACCAAGCAACAGTAGCTAAGCTGTTTTTTTCTTTGTGCTGCAATAATTTCCTGGTCCTCTTGTGGCTAAAGGCATCACGAGATATTCCCATGTGGTCAACAATTATTTAAGTCCACCGCAAGGAAATCTGTTTTTGGCGCTTTTGTTTTTCCATTCTTGGTCGGTGGAGACAGCCCAATAGATGCTTGAACTTCCGCATCAATCAATTTGAAATTACTATGCAATGGCATCCTGTGTAGACTCGGGTCAACGTGCTTTGGATCGATTATAGCCGTTGATTATGCGAATTTCTAAATATATATCACATGAGTCTCGCGAAATTTTATGGTTGTGAACGTGCTCAGTCCAAAAACCCGAGTCTAAATTAGAATTTGCTCCGTATTCAACCTATTTTCGTCTTACGGTTCATCCCAACCCGTGACGTAAATTAGATGCTTCTCTCACGAACTTAGCGACGAAATTATGTTGTATTTTATCCATGGAATTGGAGAAAAGGAGGAGAAAAGAACACGTCGCATGTGAAGTAGGGTTGTACCGAATTAGGTGGTCCATAAGCTGGTGAGCTTGTGATGGAATAGTGCTTTGGTTGGGTAGTGGTTAGAAGAAGCAGTTGCGGTTTTAAATGACAGGCTAGGAAGCAATAGACCAGAAAAAAAAAGAATCCGTATCCTAATTCCCAGTATAGAAACGTTATTTTTGTGAATGGCACGACTCCCGTCACAGCAATCTCCCATCATAACGTCGTCATTTGATTGAATTTCTTTTTTTTTTTTTTTTTTCACGATGTTCGTTCAATGTATCATTATATGTAATAGAAAGTTTCTTGACATTTATGTCTTGCGACATCTTAAGTAGAGATTATGATGTGATGAAATTCGAGTTTTATGGGCTGAAAGATCGGCGTTCAGGTCCCACAAGATTATCTCTAGAATTGCGTGTTGAGATTGCTTCTTGCTCGGCATTTTCTTCTTTACTTTTCCATCAACTTTTAAAAAGCCACTTGGCTTTATACAAAATTACAATTATATTCTGCATAAATATGTTATTTGCGTATTTTCCCCATATTTTTCATTAAAATTTACTTATTTTTGTGAGATCAGTGAGCATCGTTTAGATCGCCAATTTTTTTTCTATTCATGTTGGAGTTTTCTATGTCATGAAGCTTGTTCCATAATTAACTAGAATAACCACATCATATATTTATCATTTATAAAACTCGAAAGTTAGATTTACCAACTTATATATATATATATATACTTCTTATATAAAGTATACACATTTACTTCCACTTTGGCAAAAATGGGTACAATGATGATGCATATAATCGTTTTTCCATTTATCTTTCAAGCAACAATTTGAATAAGACCACATTGTACCTTATAAGTAGCACGTACTTCCGTGAACTACTAGCATTTGAACATTTCTTGCTTTGAATTGCTCAAAGAAGCGAAAACACCCATCTTATTGATTTTCATAGCATCAATTGCACTCGACATTGTATCTTATTTATGCAGTATTCTTTTCTTATTGTTGATCTTGAAAATGTTCTGATAACGGTAACTTGCCCCAGTTGAATTTTAGTAGAAGACAAATTGATAATTGGACTTTTTCGATGCGTGAGCCATTTGCTCCGTAATTAAAAGAGAGATGAGCATCCACCAATGAGGACTTGAAAAAAGTAACAAAAAAAAAAAGGACCAAAAATTAATTCACCCTGCTCTTCTTCTTCCACGTTTCGCTCCCTGATTGGCGTTCGGTTTCACTGTTTCCGTGGACTAGAAAAGAAGGAAATAAAGTAAGTTTGAACGGTCAAAAGAGAAAGCCAAAGGGGAACTCTTACCAAAACCATTTTTCCTTTTCTCACTTACTTTAAAAGCCTCACGCCAATTAACTAAAGTTAAAAAGATTGACTGAAGTTAAAAAAAAATACACAAGCGTGGTAAACGCTGGGTTAATACCCAAAAAAAATATTTAAAACACTAAGGCTATGTCCACCACGATATTGATGCCTCGATTTTTTTTATCGTGCGAAAAAATATCATAAATTATGCTCACAATTAATGACGATATCTTAATTATTTTTCGTGCCACAAAAATCGAACCTCGTGAGGTTTTAGAGACACGAAAAAAATTGAGGATATTGATATCATTATGAGCAAATTGTAGGATTTTTTGTGGTAGACAACAAGTACTTTTGTTATATCGATTCAAAATTGGAGGTTTCAATAATATAAAAAAAAACTTAATGATAATTGTGTCAAGATGGATATCATACAAAATCTTTTATGATGTTTTTCCCTTTTTTGTTTATAACTAAGATAAACTCATTAATTTCAAATTGATTCTCACATTCGAGGTGTCATTATTGTAAAATAAGCAAATTTGTCGCATCGTATAACCACAAGTTGATTAAGATGGATAGAACTTTATCATCCATATCATTAATAGAATAATGAGCCTAGAATCAATCGACGTAAAAAGGTTCCATTAAGAGTATTAAATCCGTCACAATCAAAACTTATTAATTGATTCGGACAGAAAAAAGATACCATATATTGCTAAGCTTGTTTTAAAATCTACACAACCCTAATTTGTCATTAAATCCCGATCAATCGAAAACCCTCTCCAATCATGTCTTTGAATGGTGTGGATCAAGAGTATGGACATTCGATTGTGAACCCAACGATTATCGGTATGGACATTTGATTATACATAGAAAAAAAAACATAGCTCCATGTCAAATTTTCCAAAAAAGAGAGAGACAAGGAAAAAAAAAAAAGGAGGAAAATAGACTCACCATCTCTCAATTATGCATGTCCACATAATATATTCACTCTAACATTATATCAATTACAAAATCATGAATTGATTGATTTTGGAGGGAGGGAGGGAGGGAGGGAGGGTGGGGGGGGGGGGTTTCCTCCTATCCTTCTTTTGACCGCCACCAGCGCATCATAGCACACCACACACCCCCTCCAAAATAATAATAATAATAATAATAATAATAATACAAATAAAATAAAAAAATGGAAAAAAAGATAATAAAAAAAATACAAAAATGAAAATAAAAAGGAGAAAAAAGGAAAATGAGAAAAGGACCCAATTAGACCAAACCTTTGATAGAGACAACCAGCGCCTAAAAACAAAGCCACCCCCATCATCACCACCACCAGCTTTCTCTCTCCTCACTTTCTCTCTCCTCCCTTTCTCTCTCTACACGCATCCCGGGGTCTCCGGCCGCCGAGCCGACGCGCCGCCGACCGACCGATTCGCCGCTGCCGCAGCGGCCGCCGGGCGCGGGCTCCCCCTCCGTACGATCGGTAGGGCTCTCCTCGGTTTCTAGATTCGCCGGACCATCGTCGGTTTCTTTTTCTTCCCTCGTCGTTTGCGCCTCGGATCGTCGGGGTGGTCTTCAGGGGGGTTCGGATTCGTAGACGGTAGGGTTTTTTCTTTTCCTCTTCGCGATGGATCCGCCGGTCGGGGGCCGTTTTGGGGAGATTCCGGCGCCTGCTCTGGTGTCATTTCCGGCGATTTGGTCCTTTTCCGTTTGCGGATTCGGTTTTTTCTCTGTCTCCAGATGATTTTCTGTTCGTACATTTTACTTTTATTTTTGCGTCGAATGCGATTTTGTTTTTGCGGGGGGGTTACGCTTAGATTTGCTAGTTGCTTGCTCGATCTCGCTTTTTTGCGGTGTTTGATGGCGTTTCCTTTTCTGGAAATAGGGTTTTGATCGGTACGTTTCGTCCCGCATGAGTCTTGCGCTGGATTTTCGCCATGGGTTAAGCTGCTGTTTTCAGAAGTGGATTGTTGAGGAATCTTCTTTTTCCTTAATTGTGGGCTAAAAAAACTTGCCTTGACTTTTCCCGATCATATCTTTCTTATCACATTTTGCTGTGGATGGTTAGAGGCATGGATGGGCTTAGAAATTATATCTCTACTTGTTATGCGGAGAAAAGGGAAGGGGAAGTGGCGATGTGTTGTTGCTCGTTGTGATGTTGTCCGTGAGAATTATGAGTACCCTTTTTGTTCTGTTGTTTGCTTGAATTGTGGGTATGTAGCAGGCAGCAGAGTGGGTTCTGGCTTTTTGAAAATGGGGTGTGTTTAGCTTAGCTCTGTTGACCCTTTGGGTCAGAAATGTTTTGCCTGAAAGATGCATAGCATTAAGATTAGAGCTGTTGTTTGTGGAGGTGTGATGTACTTTCTCCACTTCTGCTTATTGGGGTTTGGTCGAAAATGTTTGTTGAGATTACTAGGAGATAGGAGATTGAAAGATTTGTTCTGTGCGCCTTCTGATTTTCATGCTGTAATTGGCTGTAGATGAGTATTCTGTTCGTGTATATTAAGTACTGCCAACCTGATTTGATTTTGCAGGTAAATGATTGACCTTGTCAACTTGGAGAAACTGTGAGCTTAGGTGTTGATGCCTGTGCATCTGATGGCTTCAGTGGGCATCGCACCTAATAGTGTGAGGGAACCTAGTGGTCAGAGTGTTGGTGTTGATAGGTTACCTGAAGAGATGAATGAAATGAAAATCAGGGATGACAAAGTAAGTAATGGAACTAATTGAGACTCTTGTTCCGTCTTCCCTGCTTCATTTTTCATGCTTATTCTGAGAAACAGAGCATTCTTTTTTTTCCTTTTGACGTCTGTGAGTATGACCTTTTGACGTCTGTGAGTATGAACATTCAAAATAGTCAGCTGCTCATCCTTTACTTTTAATCAGGAAATGGAAACGACAGTAGTTGATGGTAATGGCACAGAGGCAGGTCACATCATCGTAACAACTATTGGTGGCAGAAATGGTCAGCCCAAGCAGGTAGTATTTGGAATATTATTTTATAACATCTTGACCCTCCTCTTCCACTCTCCTCCATCCTTCTTCCTTCTCTTTTATGTGCGCTTGGTGTTTGTCAAATGGAATGGTTGATGAATTGCCCATAGAACATAGAAACAATTCTTTTTTTTTTTTTTTTTGTATACTCTTTATCATCAAAATTCAAAAAACTTTTCAGTGTTGTGCTTCCTGTGATCAGTTTCCACTGGTCTTTTTTGCGAATGTTCATGGAACAGACTGTTAGAGGGGAACAATGCTCAAATTCAACAGAGTGACCCTATAACCTACTGTTTTTCTATTGTTCCTGCAAATACCATACTAAATGTGCTGTATAACAGTTTCTATCTGCATTTTGTCATATCAGCATCTGTCTTAAACTTTTTGTAAATCTTCATTCATGAGGATGCGTGTTGTTGAGTTGCCATGTAACACTGTTCCTTAGAATTGTGATATCACCATAGTTCCTACTTATATACTAACTCTTCTCTCGCTGAACTCAGACGATAAGTTACATGGCTGAGCGAGTGGTTGGACAAGGGTCATTCGGGGTTGTTTTTCAGGTTTGTCTTCTTATTTGACAGTGTCGTGATATTAATGTATCAGTTGTAGCAGTTCTGATTGCGTCTTTTCCAAATATATCCAGGCAAAGTGCTTGGAAACTGGTGAAACTGTGGCTATAAAGAAGGTTCTTCAAGACAAGAGGTACAAGAATCGGGAGTTGCAAACGATGCGTCTTCTTGACCACCCAAATGTTGTCTCATTGAAGCATTGCTTTTTCTCGGAGACTGAAAAGGATGAACTGTATCTTAACTTGGTACTTGAGTATGTGCCAGAGACTGTTCATCGTGTCATTAAGCACTATAACAAGTTAAACCAAAGGATGCCCATAATATATGTGAAACTTTACACATATCAGGTATTAAACCTAATTTCTTCTCTGATTTTTTTTTTTAAAAATAAATCCCAGGAGAATGCTTGTTCCCTTAACAAGTCTCTGAAGTGCAATGAGCTCCCCACTTTCTTCTGCTACTGCTACATTCGTTCCACTTTTGTAATCTCATTTCTGTATGCTTTTTAGTGAAGCGCTGAGTAGTGTGGCTATGTTAGCCCTTTTTTATTGTGCAATTTCTGAATTAACGTCGCTTGAAATTTCTGCTGGCAGATATTCAGGGCCTTGTCTTACATTCATCGTTGTATTGGAGTTTGTCACCGGGACATTAAACCTCAAAATCTCTTGGTAAGCTCATGGCTAGCGAAGAGAAGCTGTTTGCATTGTACGCCTTAATTTTCTTCGCTTTGTATACTTGTACTCCAGAGGGATATAATTTGAAGAAAGTCTGATTCAAAATTGTCATTTTGGGTGATATAAGTGGATTTCTAACTGTCCATTCATATATGTGGAATAGGTTTATGAACAGGCTTTGAGAACAAAAGCCATGCAAAATTGCATTTGGCTAGTTGTGTATTCTTCTATATAGAATACTGTGTTGTTTCTTTCAAAAAATACTTGTATATAGTGCGTATGAATGAAAAAACGAAATTATTACATAGATGGGACTATATTCTAGTTATTTCCCAAACCAATGGACCTAAAAACTGCATACAAAGTTCATTTTTCTTGCTTTTTTGTTTCAGGCGCTCCCCAAATATCTTTTCTGCATTGTTTCCTTGCTGAACCGTCTTAATGATGACATTTTCTTCTAATAAATGAAGAATAGCTTGCATTTCCATTCACATGAAGATTGCTTTTATATAATTTTCCAGGGCTGGACCTGGTTTGATATTACTTCCTCATAGGCCTGCTAGGTTAAGTGATAGAAGATTGTTCTCTTGCAGTATACTAACATCTGCTTCACTAAGAATATTAAAGTTCATAGTTTAAAAGATAATAAGGCTCATCTTTCTACTTGCTGTGCAGGTAAATCCTCATACGCACCAAGTCAAATTATGTGATTTCGGAAGTGCAAAAGTATTGGTATGTCGATGTTCTCACTAAATTTGTTTAAAGATGTCTTTGAGTTGGAGTCTTAAATTTATTGGGGTGACTGACAGGTAAAAGGGGAGCCAAATATATCCTACATCTGCTCAAGATATTATAGGGCACCTGAACTGATATTTGGTGCAACTGAATATACTACAGCTATTGACATCTGGTCTGCTGGCTGTGTGTTGGCGGAGCTGCTGCTTGGACAGGTATGCTACTTGACTTGTTGGACTTGGGATTCTTTCTTGCTTTTATGGCAAACTAGCATGAACCCTCTAGTTGTCTTGGAAGACATAATTACTTATGTTGTTCTTGATTAATTGAAAAATCACAGTAGTTTGGTTTTTACTATGGTTGGTCATTGAGTTTGTTATAAATAAGAACTCCCATAAAATCTACCCCTAATATTCAATATTTGTGATTCAGGGAATGCATGAAACACCGGCCTATTATATAGTGACTTTCTAAAGAGAGAGAGCATGAACCATCAGTCAACCTTCCATTAATTATGTAACTACTTATGTCTATTCAAATAAAGTAAAGATTCAGTTCTCGTGATTAAAAAAATTTAATTTAGTAGATTCATTGTTCTTTTTTGTTTAGAAGAGTATCTAAAGGAATTCTAAATTTGAGTAGGAACATATACGTTATAACATTGTGATTCCCTCTTTTTATTTTGGTTTAACATTCGAACAAAATGTTACTATTTATGAAAATTTCTTTTTGAGCATAAATTTATTGTTAAACGAATGATAAATATAATCAAATGTAAAGTTTCAGTTATTTTTGTATTTTTTCAGGGACTTTGCAAATTAATCAACAAATATGAATAAGAGGTGCATTTTCTATTATATCAAATGAATAGCATGTTTAGAAATTATGTTGGAAAAAGGGGAACATTCCCATTTGGCTTTGCTTCTGTCACCTTATGTAAGAAAACCAAGGAATTGCTGAACTAAAAGGGCTCTTCTGCAACTAAACATAGTTGGTTCATAGGCCCAATGAACTACAAACACATGCTCTGGAGAAGCCTCAGTATGGTACTAATTTTTAGTGTATTGTAATCCGAAATGCGTGAACTTTTGTTTCAGCCTCTCTTTCCTGGTGAGAGCGGGGTCGACCAGCTGGTGGAGATTATCAAAGTAAGTGTGATTTTTAGTTAGCCTAGGGATTTAATTCTGTTAGTTCATTTCATGGTAGAAACTTCTTGTAATGAACACATGTTAGTCCATTTTCTTATGCCACCCTCTGTCCACTTCTAATTAACTGGTTTGGTTTGCAGATTTTGGGCACTCCAACCAGGGAGGAAATTAAATGCATGAACCCCAATTACACAGAGTTTAAATTCCCTCAGATAAAAGCGCACCCATGGCACAAGGTACTGGGGCAGAATAGATGGATCTTATGCTCTTTGCACATGGATAGGTGTTGGTTGGCAGGAGTAGTGGCTAGTTCCCTCTTGTTACTAATTATCCTTTTCTTTTTCCTATCAGATATTCCACAAGCGAATGCCCCCCGAAGCTGTTGATTTAGTTTCAAGATTGCTGCAATATTCTCCCAATCTGCGATGCTCAGCTGTGAGTGAAGTTTCTATTTGTTGACTTATGAATCTGCTCTTTAACTTAGTGCATTGGTCAATATTATTCTGTGCCTTCTACTCTTGCATTTGAACGATTTCCTCATATTACATCTCATAGATGATTGACCATCTGCCTGCCCCTTGGGTAAGATTGTATAAGAAGTGGGATTTTGTATTCTTGGATTCGTTTTTTTTCTTCTGGTTGTGTGACTCATGAATGTCGGGGAAAAGAAACATGAATAATCAGAAGCTCGACTGTGAGCTGGCATTGATAGCCACAAGTTGTGTCCTAACTCGACTGCGAGTTTGATTGCTTCAATTCGGTCTCTTCCCTTTAGTGTTTGTTTCCCCAAACTAGCTTCTGCTAGTTCAAGAGTTTTCTAATGTTCTTGTAAATCAATGTTACCACTCATTGTTGCGTCATTTATGAAAATATGATCCAATCATAGCCAATTCCAGCAAACCATCCAACAGGTTCGTCGTTAAGGCACTGCCTTGAAATACCTATATCTGCAGCTGTTTCTGTATGTTTCTGACTATCAATTTTAATCGGACATTATCAAGAGATATATGGCCTTTGGTAGCTACAATTTTAAAGCAATTTCTACCTTCCATCTTGCTTCATGGTTTCTCTTGGCCATATTGTTCATCAGCGAACTTTTTAAAAACACCCAAACAACTCTCCTGTAAGTTTTACCTGCTGTCATATTTAGGTGGTTCTGATAATTGCTGTATTTGATTTTCCCCCTTCCATTGATTGTAACTTAGGCTATATCTTGTCACTTGTGGCTACGTAACTGCATGAATGGCCTTTTTATAAGTATTCATGTCATTTGCTTGATGGGTGAGTATGAAGTCTTGGCTTGGAGAGACAGTGCACCTGCAGTTAAAATTTTTCCGGGCGTCCTTGTAACTTGCACGTAGAAACTCTGGACTGAGATTCGAACCAATGTTTATCCTACATCCATTTTGCAGCTTGATGCTTTGACGCATCCCTTCTTCAACGAGCTACGCGATCCCAGCACCCGGCTGCCAAATGGACGGTTCCTGCCACCTCTTTTCAATTTTAAGGCTCACGGTACAAACTCAATCCCCGCATGCACTTTGTCATGCTATGTTTTTCCACGATCATTCTTTGAAAGTTAACTGATCTTGCATTAAACGCTCGTTTCCTGTCGTTAATCAGAATTGAAGAATATCCCTGCGGAGGTCCAGTTGAAATTGGTCCCGGAACACGCGAGGAAGCAGTGTCCGTTTCTTGGGTTGTAGTGCTCGATGATGTTTTTAAGAATGTAACGAAAAACCAGCTAGTGTTGTTTCTTATAATGTTAGTCACGATGGTTCCCTTGTCGCCACTTCCGATTTATTGTCTACTTCCATGTATCTTGTTCTGTCCATCACTTACTGTTGTCTATTTAACTGTCGGCTACGAGTCATGACCTATGTGGCTATTTGTAATCTTGAATGACAGTGCGTGAGATTACCTGTGTTGTGCTCCTGATATTCCACATTTCCCACTCACAAGGAGCGGTTTGCAGAAAATGAATAATTTAAATAAAAATCTCTTAAAATAATTATCAGTGTCACTTGTGATAACTATTTAACAGAAAATGTTTCTATTATTAACAATGATATTTGTCTAAATGTTTTTGTGGACGGAAATTATTTATTGGCCGTTAACTTTGTAAGTGGCAAAGCAATTAGTTTTTTTTTTTTTTTTTTTTTTAAAAAAATATTTTACGAATTATTCATTTTATTTAAATGGATTTTGGATTGAATTTCAATGTAGTGTATTTAACTGACTTTGATGATCTCCTGGAATAAGATGATAATGTATTTTTTTAGGTCTTTTATTTTAAGCGGAACAGGCAATTGGATCTTTGAACTCTTAATTTGTGTAGTTAGGTATTATTGATGTGGCAACTTTTAATATTACAAAAAAAAAGTTTGAAAAGGAAGAAAATAAGTAGTCCTAAGATTAGGGTTTACATAATCCAAATTGAAATTCATTCTAACGATAAAAAGGGCAAGATGGCAAGGGAGAGGAGCTGCTTATAAAAAGATAGAGCAAGCGAGCCTCGTCATGATGCTACACCGCCGTGCCAACCCTGCACCGCCATCGCCCCATGAGCACAAGCACCGCCGCCGCGATCACAGCAATGACATCGGGAGCCATCTCCACAAGCAGCGTACCGTGATGAGGCGATCTGGAAATTTTATTCAATGGTTCCCAACGTCTTTCGGACCTATTTTCATTGTAAATGAATTTTTACACTGTCCATTTATTTGCTCAGACAGCATTAGGATAGATTAGCAGACTAACGTCGGTTTGAACTTTCGAAAGTTCAACATCGAACCGATTCAAAGACCTGTAATTCTTGGTGGGAGTCCAACTCTGTGTCTTTGAATTTGGGTAACTTTTTTTATATAAATACGCCCGATGCCGCCGCCCAAAGACACGGAGAGACGTCCATCTTCAAATACGGCAAATTGAAGACCGATGCCGCCGCCCAAAGACACGGAGAGACGTCGAAAGAACATTTGCTGTCGCAGACAAAAATTATTCAAGGCACGACCAAATTTTGAGCAATGGATTAAAAAATTCAAGGGCTTGATCCAAAAATTTCCGAACAAGAAGGGTTTAAATAACAAAAGATAACAACCCACTCACGTATGGCTGTGTTGATTGAGTTGTGCTGCTCTACATTTCTTCGGACCGAATGGTCAGGGTTCAGAATTTTCAGAGCGGTCTTGTGATTTAAGCGGGGCTCTTGCGGTGGGTTGCTGAATCAATTTCCCCTGTTGGTGCCATACTCCACTAAGGTGAGCTAGGCCGGATCTTCGGCATAAAAAAAAAAAAAAAAAAACAAAATATAACGCAAATCGAAGGGCCCGACTTGAAAAATCGCACGGATTCAGGGTCTAAAAGAGGAGAGGGAGCCGAACTTTTTTTCCGACGGAAACAGGGGAGAGAGACAGGGATGCCGCTGGGGAAATACTACTGCGACTACTGCGACAAGCAATTCCAGGACACCCCCGGCGCCCGCAAGCGCCATCTCCAGGGCCTCTCCCACCTCCGCGCCAAAGCTCTCTGGTTCGACTCCCTCCACCACGGTAAACTCCCTCCCTTCCTCCGTCTCTCTCCGTACCTCCGCAATCGACGGTCGTCGTTGACCCATCTCACTAACCCATCGCAGAACCCAACCAGTCCTACGCCGAGGGCTACGTCAGGGGAGTCTGCAACCGCTTCGTCAACAAGGTAGAGCCTCCGGTACCCTCCCTCGGTTAATTGGGTCAAAAATGGGTCAAATGGGTCTCGTTTCGCCCCCCCGATTGCGTGTCGCCCACGACGTGTTTGATGAATGGACTGTTCGTGGGCTCTGCTTATTGAGTCTCGGTTTCCAACAGGGTTTCTGTCAGTACGGGGATTCGTGCAAGTACTTCCACCCCAAGAGCGTTTCGTCTCCGGCTCCGCGGATCGCCGGCGGTGGGTTCACTTGTGTCCTGTTTCTTTTATGCTGTTAAGGGAATTTATTTATTTTTATTTATTTTTTGTTTCACCTTACTCAATTATTGGTAATATTTTCGGGTTGGTGGCGCAGGTAATGCTCAGTTGACGGCGATCCCGGGCAGTCATCTAGTTGGGGGCACCTCTTCGCAAGGTAATCTCGATGAGAATTTTGTTCTGGCTTGCTTGTTTTGGATTGTTGTATAAATATTGCCGGTGAAAGAAAGAGAATGAATCTGAGATGTGTGCGTTTTTGAATTCAAGTGTACATACATAGATTTCAAAGCTTTGCTTGTGGAAATTGTTTGTATCATAGATGGAGCACAAAATGGAAGTCTGATTGGTCCGTGGCTTAGAAAAAATTTTTTTGCTAGAAATCATAAATAAAAGTGGTAAAGTCTATGCTTTTCAAAGCTTTCTACTGATGACTCCTTCATTTTACTGGGAAAGATGGCATATCTGACAGGCTAGAATTGTTCCAAACAGGCATCTATTAGTATCATGCATGAATCTGGTAATCAATATTTTTCTATGTTTCGAAACTGTGTGCTCTTCCTTTGTGTTCTTTCAGTGCTTATTTCTATGGATTTCTCCATTGCCAGGTAATGTGGTGGTGGCAGATGGTACGGGCACAGCCACTGCCTGGGGGAATCTCCCTCCATCCCTAAAGCCTCCACCTGAGGGTGGATATCCATCTTTGCCTTTCATTGACTGGGGATAAGTATGTTGTTTCATCTGAAGTATTGGGGATAGATGTAGCATGAAATCGATGCATCATCTTTAAAGTGATTAAAAGGTTAGTCATTCTTGTTCAGTCATGAGCTGAAAAGTCTCTTTGTAGCATGTAGCAATGCTAGGTCACTGTCTCCTACTGTTCTTGGAGCGTGTAGCTGCTTGTCATTTTTTGGTGCAGTGGAATGGTGAGTTCCTTAAGTTGCTTTTCAGCATGTGGTTTGCTTACTGGTGAATGAACCATCTAAACCTCTGCTAAAAAGGCTGAGAACAGTAATGAATAGTCCATGGAAGTAGGAGATGGTGAGCTAAACATATGCACTTTTGCAAGTAGGACTTCTCTTAAGTTATGGGTCGAAATCTTATCCCAACTCATGGAGACGTGACCAAGCTTGTGCATGAAAATACAAATTTGAAAAAATGAGATATATCTGTCGAGCCAATTGCAGCTTGTGCATGGATCAGTCTTCAAAATCTGGAAGTATAACCTGTTGAATTGGATAGTGAAAAATTGGTGCCTGTTGCAAATCTTTGGCATCTTCATTGACTCCGAATGTAAGTGAATGTAAGTGAGAAGTCTCATTAGGTTTTGAATGTTCATGAAACATGAGTTGCATGACTTTGGGTCTCGTTTGCTTGATGTGAAGTTTATGGCGTAATGCAGCATACATTTGTATTGATGAGAATGTATGGTGACATCCTACATTTATATAGCTCTAATTAGCAGTCCCATCTCTCATTTGTAGGAGGTTAAGCAGTTCTTTTCAAACAAGATCATTTTATTAATAAGTTAACTCTTAAAAAGCCTAGCTTGAATATTGAGATCCAGGATCTCAATACAAGTCTGGATTTGCCATTGTCAAGTAAATTGTTGGCGGAGCTTACTGGATCTGATGTCACTTATGGTATATATATTCTTTAATGCTTAGGGGCAGAGTTAGACAAGTATAACTTTTATATAAGTTTTTGTCAACATATACTGCTGAATCACGTTAAATTGCTCAACTTATAACTTCTAAATAAGTTTTTGTCGCTGAATCACATTATATTGCTCAACTTGAGTTGTGTGAGCCAAAAGAAATCATTCAAGGTCTGGATTTGCTGGGAAAATTGAGGATTCCTTTTTGTTGATTAAGAATTGTGAGTAGTTTTTTCTCTTGTATTTAGATTGTTGCACTAAAGCACTAAGGGTTGCCTTATGACTCAAGTAAGTAAACATTCATGCTCACAAGGATGGTAGAGAGAGACTCTAGACAGAGAAGCTTTGGAAATTTCATTGCTTGTGAGACCCCTTTATATATTAAGCTCTGGAAATTTTATTAAGTGTAAGTAAACATTCACGCTTACATTGGGCGAAGGAGACCCCTTTATATATAAGTACATGCTCAACTATAGTCATATATATCTACTTAATCTAACGGTGGAGATCGCATCTCATCATTTACCAAGAATCCACATTTATTATAGGGATGTGCGTTTACAATATTGCCCATCCATAAGAGTATTCTAGAATACATAACCTAGGATTTTGAAAAAGAAAACCTAGGATTTTGAAACTTTATGGTCAGCCGTTCTTTATAAATTAGTCATGGTCCTTTGTTCATAAAACCTTTGGGATGTGTTGTTTCCTAGGCCGTGACGTTGTGCCGTATGTTTCTCTTACAACTAGGATCATTAGTGAAGTAGCCGTGTTGCATCTAAGTGGAAGGTTGCTTGTAAATGTCATGTACACCATATGGTTGAGGTGCAGGGGTGGATTAGTAGTAAATGCTACGCCACAAGATGAACAATTTCGACATTGTTGAGGTCGTCAATGATGGCAATAACAACACGACAGCAACAATCCAAGCCTTTTTCCTAATAAACAGGGCTGGCTGTGCATGTCCGTTCACATCATCGTGCTTGAGTCTTCTGTGAGCTCTAGGCGATTCGTGTATTTCTTTATAACCTCCTTCAGCATATCTTTAGGTCTTCTCTTGTCCCTCTGAACCCGAATCTCCGTTCCCTAATTGATTCGCCTCACCAAATCATCTGAAGTCCAGACAAGCTTAAACGAGCTTGTCTCGTCATATCCACAAACAAGATTCATCTTTTATGTGCTCGCACATCATTTTGTGCTTCATTTTGCATGAAATTTGACTGGAAGGATGTTCATGGAATGATACTCAAAATCATCTGTTTCCATTCTGCACTTGACCCCTTTGAGGGTGGCCTTTCCTTTCCTGGGATAAGTCACAAATGAACCCAACAAATTATTGGCCCAAAACAAGTATCAATGACCTGTCAAATATCATTTTCGAGAAGAAGCTTCAAACCTGATCTAAGCCCATTTGTTTAAAGGAAAATTCTTTTCAAGAAATTTCTTTTTGATATTTGGATGACGAAAAGCCAATCGATGTATGGAAAACGTTTTTCATTGATTGAAAGCAACGAGCTTAGATAGTGGGGAAATGGACTTCCTCTTTTGATAAGAAAAAGATTGCTTTCCTTAAAATACCAAATAAATGAAAATTTCATAATAAAGGAAAATATTTTTCATGGAAATTATATTTAAGAAAAATGGTTAGTTTTCATTCGTTTGGTGGTTAGCAAAAGTAATTTTCTTTTAACCAGAATAGGAAGTCATTATCCATTAATCTAAGCTTCTTGTTTTCAATTCACAGAGAACGTTTTTAATAGATCGATTAACTTTTCATCATCCAAATATCAAAATGTCGAAAATAATTTTTCAGAAATAGTTTTCCTCTAAACAAATAGATCCTAAGTTTATCCATGTTTTCTCAAACCAAATCTAAACCAAACCAAAAGAGGTGGACCTCCTGCTACGGTTTGAATTGGTTTCGCTTTGCCACTAATCCTTGATTGACTTGGTTCTCGCAGCCTGTGAGGTGGCATCCGTATCTGCTTCTCCATTGTGATGAATGTCTTTTACAGATCTTTGCAGTTGTACTTTCAATTTTGTAATGATTTTAGAGATCTCTAGGATATATATATTATATTCTAGGAGTTATGTAACTTTACAAGAGGGCCCTTATGACCCACGTGAGCTTGAGTTGCCTTCGTCGGCTTTCTTTGTTTGGCTGTCCCAGCATGTCCTTTCCAGTTCATTTCCAAGAGGATCCGAGGTCGTGCTTCAATAATTCTCTGCAACAGCACTGGCAGTAAAAGCTGAATTCGACACGACAGGGGCTTTTTGTGGGTCAATCGAGCTGAGTTGAGTCGATAAAGTTAATGCCAAGGTCGAGTCCAACTCGACCCCATGCTCCATGGTCGAGACTCGATGGGGGCTATGATGAAGTATTAAATCTCCTACCCGTGCTCTATCCGGATAGAAAATGGAGACGCTCGAAATCGTCTTGACCCGGTTGTTAATAATTAGGTTGCCATTGAGCTCGATCATGAGTTTTGCATAAACAAACTCAAATGCTTCTCCTAGACATAACTTGATCTTTTATGTTTGAATTTATAATTATTAAATTCATTCTAAGATGTAGCTAGAAGGTTGATTAAGCTCACATGACAATCGAGTTGAGCATCGATGAGTTCACACCCGAACTCGACTGAACAATATACTAAAATAGATCAAGAGCTCCTGCTCGGGCTATATCGGTTGAAGATTAGGTGATTAGTTGGCCTTTAGTACTCGATTGAGGAGCCGAGCTCGAGCTATACTTTCTATGTCATGCAAAATCGCTCATTGTCACGTAATCCTAATGTACATTAGCTTTCGCAAGACCCAAAGGAAAAAAAAAGCAAGAAGAAGAAGATTGCCTGTACTCGTCCCTTCTCAAAATCAAAATCCATTCCCCCTTGTCCATCATCTCACATCAACAAATGCTTTACACATTCTTCTCCACCCAAAAGTAAGAAAAGCACATTACATTTAAATAATTATATCGTCCTTATCATTTTCATATCAAGAAGACTTTATAGTAACCAAAAAAAAAATCAGCAAATTAATGATGAGGCTACAACGTGAAATTATTATTTAGGTTGACCCATAACTTGAGGTCCAATACAATATTAACAACAAAGGTCGTGGCAAACAACTTGATAATGGTCTTTCTTTTGGAAAAAAATGAAAAAGAAAGAGAGCCAATCCTGAAAATTATTTATTTATCATCAACTGCAATCCCATAATTTATCTTGATATGGTTGTCTGACAATGAAGGGTCCCAATGAAAGCACCGGCCATTAAGAGGAAAAATTCCAACTGTCGGGCATCTCTTGCACTTTTTTAGCTATTCTTCTTTTAAATTTAGTCCAATAAAAAAAAGAAGAAGGCCTCATTCCCTTTTTTATAAAAAAAAAAAGAAAAAAGATCGACATTAGGTTAGCTCTCAACTTTGGTGCACATAAAAAATCACAAACTATAGGTCGGATCATGACTTTGGTCCGAATTTTATTTTGTCTCACAAAAAATCATCGAATTTGAATTGGTATGCAATTGTGGCCACTAGTAAAATTTCCATTTAATGACGCTGTTAAATACTCGAGATGTCATTTCACGTGTGTGTGTGT
Source organism: Eucalyptus cladocalyx (assembly GCA_017140615.1). Lineage (NCBI taxonomy): Eukaryota > Viridiplantae > Streptophyta > Magnoliopsida > Myrtales > Myrtaceae > Eucalyptus > Eucalyptus cladocalyx. Next base: position 23,644,087 of record CM029517.1, read on the forward strand.
ATATATATATATATATTCATAACAATTGGATCAAAATTGAAACTCAATCTCAAGGTAGTGCTTTTACATAAAATCGGAAAAAAAAAAGAAAATAATTATTTGATTTGCAGAGAAATGGATTAATCAAAATCTTTTGCGGCCAAAATGGGCATTAAAATATATATTATTTAGGGCTAGAAAGAGGCTAAAAGGCGTTCTCAGTCTAATGTCATCTTGCAGTCGTCAGGGCAGTGACGATGCCTATCAAAATAATTATTATTCCTTCCAACCACCATCGCCATCAGTATGGAGCCAAAAACTTTACCAAATTTCCACCATCGCTTTTCTTTGCGAATCGAGCGGTGTATAGAAAAAGACTTGCCCACATGTACGGTCAAAATCTTTCTGTATTATATATATATATATAATATATAAGTAGAGAAGTTCTTCTTAGATAAGTAATCCTTTTGGCTCATCCAAATGCATGATTTATATTACTAGAAAAAAGTTTTGAGCTAGTAAAATAAAATGTTGTGTGAGGATTTGATTTGATTTGTATGATTTAAGAGAATGAACTTGATTGTTGTAAAATCAGAGGGACCATAGATGGTTGGATTCTTTGACCTATTATCATGATTTTTAATTCAAAATGTAATGATGGATTTTCTTTTTTGTTTTTTCACCCTTGTCTTGATCCTCGCAAATTTTGATTTGCCTTTTCTCTAACAATATGTGGTCCAAGTTAATTTTCCATGTAGTAGTTTTTTATAAGATTTTTTGATTGAGAGATTTAGGGTTAAATTGATATCGTGTTTGGTTCATTAATAGTGTACATATATTATGCACTACGCGGGCTGGTCATTGGTCCATATTTTAGAATTGTTCCAATCCAAATCAACCGTGTATATATTATACATTATATATTATATATATGATCAATTATATGATATATATTTTTGTCTACTCTAAAGCTTAGCGCCTTCACATTTGTTATTTGTTATGTGGTTTTGCCGTGTAAATTCAAAAGTAGATTTTAGCCCTGATCTGACCGATAAAAACATAGAAACCCTATGCTTGCCTCGCTTTGTTTGCACGCCTCAACTTCACTTTCCTTGCTCGCCACTTGTCTCTGGCCTTTGTTTACTTGCGTCACTAGCGTATAATTCTAAGTCATGCATATTTCTTTTCTTACTTGTTAATTCCTTCATATATCTAATGAACAAACTGTTTCTTTTTTTCTTTTTTCTTTTTCATATGTTTGTCTTGCCAAGGAGATTACCATCAATGAGTAGAGTCTACACATTTAAGTTGAACAAATATAAGTGGTGAGATGTTCCATCAATTGTGCTAATAGTATATTTAATTTAAACTTTTGTAAAGTATTGAATATGCATGTTGTTTGTTTTGTTTTCAGGAGTTAAAAAGTTAAAGTGATCATTTAAAAATGAATAAGATATGAAGTTGTATAATTCATTACATATTTTAAATTTCTTATGGTTTAATTGTATTTCACGCGTTTAATTTTATGGTTTGTTACTTTTAGCAAATGAAGATTTTGTTGTTACTCTATCTTAGATTTATATTTGATATGTACTGGTGTTAATAGCTTGGTCATTTAATGTCGTATTGTTGATGGATATGTAGTTTCAAAAAATGAAACAAAAAGATAATAGGTTAATTTTGAGTTGACCTTGGAACTAGACCGGAACATAAGGTCCGTCCGATTCTCAATTTTTAGAGTAAACAGGGTTGGTCCTCGATCCAAAAAATTGGAGACCAATGATGCTATGCAGATTGGTCATTGAGTTAGATACTAGATTGGCCAAACTCGGATCATGCTCACTCTTGGGTGACACACTAAAGACTAACTTATTTTTAGCAATAAATATCTATGAATTTCGGTTTGTGCTTTCCTCAATGTAAAGGAAATTTGACTCAAGCGTACCTATTACTCAATAAATAAAATAAAGTTGTGCATATGTCATATCACACGCTGAGCAAGGCTTTTTTCAAATAAAGTAATAGCAGAAAGCATACTAAATCAATTTGGATAGAAATGTTAGACCCAAAAAAAAAAAAAAATTGGACAGAAATGTATGGGAAAAAGGGCGGTAGTAACTCTCCTCACCTTCTATATTATCTACTCTTCTCCCACATCCCTTCTCCTTCATTCTCTCTCTCTCTCTCCTCCTCCCCAGTGCCCCCACTCTCTCCCAAAAGCCACCATCACCCATCTTCAAAATCCCTGTCCCCCACCTCCATCGCGAGCCAGAAAAGGAGAATGGATGGAGACAGAAAGAAGCGTAAGCTTGACAAAGAACCGGCAGCAGAAGAAGAGGAGAGCGAAGAGGAGAAGATGGAGAAGTTTTTTGCCCTCATCCGAAGCACGCGGGAAGCGCGCGACCGTCTCCGAGGCAGCGGCCTACTACTGTCCCAGGAGGAATCCGAGAAATCGCGGGAGGACCGGAGGAAAGCCGAGGAAGATCTCCTCAGACCGAAGGAATCTGGGTGGAACCCCACATTTCGACCTGAGGACTTCAGCCAGGATCCCATTCTGTATGGACCTTCGACGGTTGCTCCCAGTGCTCCCGACGTTCCGGGCTCGAGCAGCCGCGAAGCTCAAGCCGGTCCTTCGCAAAGTAAACAACAGGACGAAGGAAAGACGATGATGATAAGAAGAAAACAGAAAAAGACGGTGGCGACGACGACAGAGATGATTTGAATCTCAATCTTTCTTTGTAGTGTACGGCCATGATGCACGTTATGTCTCAATCTTTCTTTGTAATGTACGGCCATGATGCACGTAGACAGAAAGAACAGATTCGTTTGCAGTCCATGAACTTGCAGGGTTTAATTCCCGGTTAGGGTTTGATGGGGTCCAGAGGACTGATTACTGCACGGTAAAAACCCAAAGTGTTTGATGACGTAGCAGCTGACGTCAAACGGTGGTGCGCTGTTCCTTTTTATCTCTTTGTCTGCTTATTGGAGCATACTGATTCTTCTGCAATACAATGGTCTGAACCCTAGGAACAAAAATTAATATTAAAGGCAGAGAGAAGAAGGGGGCAAAAAAAAAGACAGCAACGAAGCATGTGATTCTGATATTCATGTGGGCAGATATTCAGCAATTAGTTTAAGATTTCATTTGCATTTTTTTTTTTGGTAGGTAATATTATGCAATATTACATAAATTAATAGATAAATAAGATAAATATATTTATATAAAGGGGAGATAACATATCTATAGTTGTTAGCACCATGTTTTCGGGGAGTTGGTTGCATGTATTGGGATTACGTGATGAATGAAGCAATGCTGAAGCAGCAGCAGACAAAGACCGTTTTCTCAATTTCGGTGTTTCTAACTCCTATGCATATGGTATAAAGAAAACATATATTCAAATTTAGCAAAATTTGGCAGAAATTTATATGTTTATTGTACATTTGGGAATCTTTACGCAATCACTATAGGAGGTTTGGAGAAATTATTTATACATACCAAATTGGGGTGTATTCAATGATGTCCACGTCCGATGAATCTTTCAACCTGATTCTCAATATTTTAGATGACCCCTCTATATAGGGTTGGACAAAATAATGTTAAAAAAAATAAGAGTTGAATGAAACTGAACCGCCAAGCAATGTAGGTCCGAGCCTAGAGAATGGGTAATAAACCCTCTCGATATCAAGGGGAGATGAATAAGCTTGATTGATGGGAGATGCATCGATCCTATTAAAATACGGAAGGATGGAGACGATATAGATTGAAATCCTATTACCCGAAAATTAGGAAGATAGATGGATAGGACCCAACCGATATCATGTTACTCGATGTGTGAATCAGGTTAGTTAGAGATCTCGATCACGAATTCAATGTGATCTATGTACATGTAATGCGAATTAGGAAAACAATAATCTTTTGATTCCTCACAAGTAAAAAGGTTTTATATTCGGGCAGTTTACTGAGATTTTAACTAGTGTCTGATATATTCGAAGTGTTTCACTGGACCGAAGTCTTACCACAATTGTTTGATTCCTGTTTTTGGCGTTAGGTGATGTAGCAGATTCCTAAATGGTGACTTTCAGGTGGATGGAGCCCATCCAGGATTCTCTTATTTATAAAGTCCTTTTGTAACAGGTGATCTTGGGGGCACTTTAAACTATGCTTTACAAAGACAAAATTTCAATTTCTATAATAGTAATTCCATACTTCACAGGAACAATTGTGATATTTCTTTCATTACCTAATGCTTATTATAAATGCTATTGTATTAATATCCCTTCTCTTCCTCTTTTTTTTTTTTTTTTTTTTGAATAATGGCATCGCATGTGCCTGAACTTTTATCTATTACACAATCTAATGCCGGACATTTTTATTTTTCAATCAAGTACTTCAACTTTCAGATATGGGTCAATGTGAGACTTTTCTTAAGTAGAAAACTAAAATGCTAAATTGAACACTAATGCCCATAAATGGACCTTTATTATCCATATTAACATCTAATATAATCTCTTAAAATGATGTCATGTCAACATAGATATATTAGGTTGTCAAAATCATCCAAATCAATACTCTCTCTCCTTGTCACCCAACACTTTAAAATAAATAAAAGAATCCTTTTTTGGTAAGCAAACCACGTAAACACAAATGATTGGCCTTTTAACCTTTTCTAAGTTGGCGATTCGCGTGAGCTAAATCACATAACATGGCCAAAGGCCAGGTATTGTGTCATTATCTTCTCGTTTCATGAGAAAGCAGCGTTTCGCGAAGATCAAACAGGAGCAGGAAGTCAAGTCTGCTAGAATGCCGAAGTACTTACTAATTATCTGTCGAGTTTAGACTCCTGGGCATAGCTAGATTTGCGGAGCTTGCGCTTTGCTGCTTACAGACATTGACTCAGATCAGATTTACGTCTGCGTATAACCTTTCAACGTTGTCAATCAAAAAAGTAGACCGAAAATCATGGATGATTTTGTTCCTAGCGATCCAAAAGTGATAGACACTTAGACAGTAGCACAGCCTCGTCGTTTTCTGCATTCTCGAGTCTACAGATTCCCGTTTAAAGTTCTGCACCGCCTGTTCAACCAAGAGAGCATCCCAACGCCCAATCTGAAAAGTGATGCCAATCGCTTTACCTAGTGATTGATGAATGTTCTATCTATCAGCACAAGTTGGCAAATTGGAAAGTTTGCTTTGATGTCAAGAATTATGTTCCCCCTAATTGTTCCAATCATGATTGGTATATTGCCCTAACAAACCAACTAAATTGAACAGGTCCTTTCCGATGCCCAAAGGCTCATATAGTAGACAGCGAGCGAGCTGTAAGCACCTTCTTTCTCAATGGCTGCTTTTCAGAGTGTTATAACCAACAATAGGGAGAACCTGGTCCTAAGTTGGTGACAGAATAGCATTGGGTCGGAATACACTCGAAAGAGTATGATTCTTGGAAAATAGCATGACATAACGACTGCAGTGCTCAACTACGATAGACTTTTCCAAGACATGGTGGCGGTGGATTTATATAGCTATGACAAATGCACGCTGGGAGAGAACTACTAGATTTATGGCTCCGGGAATGATCACAAGGTGTTAAAGAAGGCTGTGAGTTTCTTCTTCAGCCATGAGGATGCTGATTCGATGAGCAGATGAAGGTTGAAGTCCGTGCCTGGGATTTCCTTCATCACATGTGAAAAGATAAAAAAATTTCTCATCACATATATGCTAGGATGAAATAGATCCTTGTTCACATGAACTATGAAGCTTCAATGGAGATTGATATTCTCATTACTTACTGCTCTTTTAACTACAATCGTTTTGCATACTGAACAAGAGCGTCATGTATCTTCTGCATCTGGATCTCTTCCTAATAGCTCATGCATTGATCAACACGATTGAGCTAGATATATGCATGCACGCCAAAAGATTATCCACCCACATGGTCGAATGCCGTGAAAACCAAGGTCTCCACACTAGATTCCTGCGACTGTTGAAATACTGAATTGCATCTTAGAGTTTATTATGGAGACAGAAGCTGCTATTGAAACGCACACATACTTGTACCAGCATTGCCAATTTGCATTTAGTGCATGTAGAGCAGAAAGATAAACTAACCATCTTCCTCTAGATACTGCATTCCGTCAACTGTTCCAACGACCAAAAGATATCCATAGTTATCATTGTCAGCAAGTCCTTGTTTGGGGACACTAGGCTAATGATAACCTCTTGTCCTACTTGACTAATGTTCCAGGTGATAATAACCTTCCAGGCAGTCTCAAGCAATCAAGTTTTGGGATCAACCTACTCTTCCATCTATTTTTCTTCCTTCTTCATGCCTAGTCTTCGATATATTCCACAAGAGGAATTGGCTATTTAGTCTCTAACCAGATAATGTCCAGACTCATGTAAAAAAGAAACACTAATAGTTCCATCTCGTTCACTTGCCATATTTAGCCTAATAGTCCAGGTTCTTAACATCCATTCAGAGCAGAGAGAAGGAAGTTCCTGCTTCAATGTCAAAATAAAAAAAAAAAAACCTTTCTGGCTATGGAAGGAGCTCACAGCCATCAAATGTTAAACCACACAGGGACAATATATTAACAACAGCATCTCAGAGCTTTCTAGTTGGAGAGCCCATGTCGCCTCTTGATTCAGATTTCCTTTTCCCGAGTTGGCTAGCACTTCCACTTGAAACGGATGGAACCACAGTCTCAGGATCAACTCTCTGAACGATTAAATCCAACAAACATGGAGGAGAGTGAAAGAAAAGTCAAACCAAGGAGAAGTCAATATTGATAAAAGTTCCTTAAACAAGGGTTGTGGATAAAAGTAGTGCTTACTTGAGAACTTGAACCAGCACATGCAGCCATGGATGGATTTGTTGCTTTTCCCAGTCCAGGAGAGGGTGCCTGATTTGGCTGCATAGGGTTTTCCCAAGGTACATACCCCTGCATCTGATGTTTTAAAAACAAGATGGTGGAAAGACAATGAAAATGAGAGATAAATAACAATCCGTGCATAAACTTGCCCGAGGTTTGTAGCGAATTGGCAGGGGGCAGTCCACACAAACATGTCCCATTGCTTTACAACGAGTGCATCTTTTATTCGGATTTTCTTCTGGTTGTCCTCTCAATGCCCGTAAAATTCTCCTTATTTCTTCTTGCCTTGAATATATCATCCACGGACAAGTTGATTCCTGAAAAGGATGGAACTATGAGGAAACAAAGATAAGAAACAGGATCGACCGAAATTACCACCCATTTAGCAGGAAATGATGGACATTTGTATCCAGGGCATCGATGTTGTTGTTATCCTATTTCTCTAGTCAGGAAAATTTTGTTGCCTTTGGGTAGGTGGTGCTGATTATAGTTGTGCATAAATAAGATGGGCATGTTGATTCCACAAATTTCAATCGGGCATGACACCAGCTAGGATGCAAATATTCAAGTTTACAGTTCATGGAAGGTAACACACTGCATATCAAAGACACCTCCATTCACTTGTATATCCAGATGCACACGCATAGTTGTGGTCATTCAAGAATTGAAACAGCTGTCTATGTGACTATGCAATGCTATCACTGACTCATGTTGATCTGTAGTTGTTATATCGATGAAGCAACTTACTATGATGGGGCATTACAAGATGTCAAATAAGAAGATCTCTATATCGCAAAAGATAAACTCAGTGATGAATATGGAAATATGAACTTGACATACAAACGACCTCACTTTGTAAACAATAGAATCAGTTTACCAAGGGAAAAATCAGCAGGTTTGTTATAAAAAACCTGGAATGGATTGTCTGCTTTTGCAGCTGCAGAATTCAGTTTTGCTTCCTCTTTCTCATCTTCATCCATTTCCTCTTCCTCTTTATCTTCATCTTCATCTTCATTTTCATCTTCTTCTTCTTCTTCTTCTTCTTCTTCTTCTTTTCCTTCTCCTTCTTCTCCTTCTTCGTCTCCTCCTTTTTCCTCCTCAGGGAAGAATTCTTCTCCCGTTTCTGGATTGGTGTAATCCTAATGAAATTCAACAAAAGAGATTTGTTACCGTGAATTGATTGAAGTATGAATATGCATCCTGACATTTCCTTCGATTCTTGCTATTGATACAGCTCTTTCAAATGGAAGTATAAAAGCAGTAAATTATCTATTAATGTGGCCAAAGCATGCATGAATGTTTGCAAATCACGAAGTTACAATTGCCTGAGAATTATTAGAGTAGGATAGTTTCCTTTAAAGAAGTTCATAATTGGGAAAGAAAACTTTGCCAATAGTTAGGCTTTCACATGAATAATTGAGGATATAATGTCCTTTTAATATTCCATTATCAGGTCCCATATCAAAAGTTAATCAAGAATATCAGTTGAAGGACCAAATCATTGCATGATATTCCAATTAAGGAAAGAAAATTGTGACGGCAAATTAGATGAACAGAAGGCAACATCGGAATGCATGTGCAAGCGCAATGCCAATGACACAAGAAGACAGTTTACGCTTGTTATATGTGTTTGCCAATGTTATACTCTGTTGTTTGCTCGGATAGAGTAAGGATGCCGTTAACCAAGCCTCAATGCAGTACCATGTATTATCCCCACTTGGCACCCCAGAGAACACATTCTCCCTAAAATTTTTAATAGAACTAACCTACATCTCATGTCTATGTATATTCGCATCGAACAACACTTATTATTTTTTCAACGTCTTGTTTTGCAACGAATACAGTTTGTATTCACGGTATGCTTGCCCTGTAATTTATATCACCATTAATGGAGTACTAAGATTGTAATTGGAGATGTAGAGAAGATATTCTTTCCAGAGAAGAGTGTCTCAGCCAAATATTTGAACTTTTACCTTCTAGTCCAAAGGATTTGCTGCTTCTCTATGGTTATTAGATACCGATTCCCATCTTACTCCACCTGAGATGGCTAATGTAGGTGATTTGTCTGAGTTATCTAGAGGTTCAGATGATAGTATCTCTTATTTTATGGGTCTCATGTCGAAAATGATCATCATGTATCCAAAGCTACTTGTTCGTCCCAGGGCTTACTTCATTTCCTTCCAGGTTTTCTGTTTCTATCAGCCTCATTATAAGTTCAATAGCTTTTCCATATTAGCCTTTTCTTTTAGCTTTCAATATTTTCTTATCATTAACTGTATCCCCAATTCCAGATTCTCAGATAAACAATTAAATGTGTTCATCCGAAATGCTTGTTCCTTTGTCGGTTTAGTGTCCAAATGTCAACTGGTCTATATAGTGTCTACGCTATTATTTATATGCAATGCAATTTATATTTCCCAGTTAGATTTAGATTCTAATTATCTCATGCTGGCAAGCTAAGTTTTCCAATTATTCAAAGCATTAGCAATCACATAAGCTAAATTCTTATTGAATAAAGGAGATTTCAGCAGCTAAAATTCTGAACTTGCTCTCCAACATTCTACTGGTGTAGAACTATAATTATAATGCAGAATCAAGTTTATTGGAGTTATTTCTCCTATGGCCTCATTGCCAAACTTGACCATCCTGCTCTAACAGCTACAGAGAAAACTTGGGATATGGTTCATGCTTAGTTTAACTAGTTCGAAGGGTTTAAGGTATCGAGGAAGAACTCAGAAACCACTTAGTCTCGTGCAGAAATCAGGCATGATATTAGCAGCCACTTATTGAGTTTGCTGCTTAAGAAGCTAGCAAATGTGACAACATGAAATTGCATGAGCACATAGAAGAGAATGCTGTGGTGCGTATCAGAACTTAAGAGGTATCCTGAATGCTCATTAACTATGGAGCACCGGAGCAGATATTCAATTCATATCCTCTTTGAGACAAACCGAGATGAAACATATACAACTATAACCCGTATAACCAAAGTACGGTTCCCTCCATCATTTAATGCTGCAGCGATAATCGCTTCGACAACAAGAATACACTTTCCTTTTTAGCTAAAAAATTTAACGGCATTAAACTGTAGATGGGATGAAAAAAGTTACGAATGTTGTTTCCACAAGGAAACAAGTAGATCTGACCGGTAACATTCAATCAGACAAAAGGAGCCAGTAGATCGTAGATAGAACACGTGTATATCACGGTCACTATATGTCGCAGTTACTGTAATTCCTACTTTCTATTTCTATTATTTGTCCGATTCACGAATCTATGCTTTATTCCATAAAAAGGAGAGCGCGCACTCCATACTTTAAATCTAGCAATCAAACACAAGCCATTTGGTCTGCTCCAGCAGAACAAAAACCTTCCCATCTAACATATGGCAATGTAGCATAAAAAGAAGCCAAAGACAGTGAGAAACCGCATGTACATGTGCAAGAAAAGGGAAATATCCTGATCTCAGAATTCTCAAGATCTTAAAAAGTGCTAGGAGCCTTGCAGGAACAGAAAGCACCTCACTTGTTGAATGGTTTTGCTCTATGAAAATACTGAAAGGTTGAAACGCGAATGATCATGGAATAAGGTGAAAGTCAAAGCTAAATGGAGTGCACAGGTACAAATATAAACACAAATAATCAAGAAGAACACTGCTCAAGAAGCTTTAGCATGTTTGGCCTTACAAAAAACAATTTTTTGTCAAGTCTGGCAGTACCAGTAATCTGAGATAAAAATAAATAAATAAATAAAAGCAATCACCAACCAAAAAATGATAATAAAAAGGGAAAAAAAATCAGCTAAAAAGGCACACCTTGACCTCAGCATCATCATCCACTAAAGAAAGAGTTGATGATGATGATGATGATGATGATGATGAAGATGATGAATTCCCCTGAGCATCAGTCATTTCTCCCCCCTCTGAGAGCAAACCCAGAAACAACTCTGCTCTGCTCTTGCTGCGGTGCTTCTGCTCGTACTGAGAAGCAGAGCAGACCTTCTGTTCTAGTACATTGCATCAAAGAGAAGTGTAACGTTCGATTACGATAATAACGAGGGAGAGGATTGAGAGTGCAACCGGGTTCTGTAAACACGTGGAGTGGAGCGCCCATTTTCGGGGCCTGCATGAAGAGAACCGGATTTTGAGGGTAAATGAAATTTGTTCGTTTCCTCTTTTGAGGCAAAGAGCAGTAATGCCTGCTAAGCTGTGAAGTAAACCCAGCTCGGATGACGCCTCATCTAGGAGCCTAGCGTTCCCAGTTGCGATATTCGCATCGGCTCTTTTCTGCATCTGGGTTTTGCTCATTGAACGAGCGAGAGAGTTACTGGGTTGAGTTGGTTTTCTAGGTTCAGAAACGTAGAGAGAGAAGGAAGACTCTGTATCTGCAATTCGACGAACACAATCCACCTGAAATCTGCAGTCCGCAAGACTCCGTTTTTTCATCTCCTTTACTCAAATCTGCTTCCCTTCCAGCTTCATTTGTTCTTTATAATCACTTGGTCATAAACGAGAAACGACTCAAAAGCTTTAGCGATTCCAGTGGAAGACCCAACTCGGTTCTTGCTTCTTGCAACATCAGAATGACGTTATTTATTTCATTTTAAAGATTAGGGGTGCTCCGCATTGAATGAAAGTTTCAGAATTTTTGAACTCCGAAAGGTTTCAATCCAGGCAAAATCTTGTGAAGTCGAAGCTCTCAAATAGGCTTCTATCAAATGGTGGAAGAGCAATGAGAGGTTGTTAAGCAAGAACTAAAAGAAAAGAAGCTGGGGGGGGGGGGGGGGGGTTTGTTACACTTTTATAGTCCATCCATCGTAGCCGCATGCTTTCGTGTTCTTAGAATTTTTTTTTTTTTTTTTTTTATGCCCAGGAAACTTTTATAGCCGGCAACCGGCGGATAAATCGTGGGGGACGCTAGTAGAGAACCCACCACCCCGACGTCGCGCTTAAAATCCCGTGCATCCTATAGGATTTGAACTCCTCCATCCTTGGTAGACTTCATGTGGGTCTCTTATTCAGTTAGGCCACCGCAGGCAGCGGTGTGTTATTAGAATTTTGTCATTTTTCAGGTTAAGGAATTTCGAAATCATCATACTTGACAAGATTGATGTATTACGAGGTAGCCAACGCTAGCGAAGGTATATTGAAATTGGGTTTCGAATAGGGGTGTGCATAATCCGGGTGGATGATTCCCAGCCTAGAACCGAAAACTACCTACTAAGGACCGATTTAAAAAAAATGGAAACCATGATCCACCAATTAGTCCCCAAATGGATCCACGGAACTAGTCTCACTAATAATAATATCATTTTTCAAATATTGCCATGAATACTCTTCATATCGAGTAATATTTTTCTTTAAATCGAACCGGCTTAATCGGATATCATTTTTCTTTATTTTATTGAAAAATATTACCAAAGAAGTGAAATAGGTTTTTTTTTTTTTGTTTTTGAATCATTTTAGTTGAAATCTAAAATATTCTTTAAGTTCAAGGTTCTAGATGATTGTCATATGTAGATCGTCTTTTCCTTTATACCTAATAGTGCTCAATCTCTTACAACATTTGCTTTATTGAATTCTTTCTATAGAAACAATTCCACCGGTATTCCACATATTCTTGAATATAGTGTCATATGTAAGTCACAAAAGTAACCTTTGAATGAGCAATTTGTTGAGTTGCTTAAAGACAACTTACATTTTAATAAATTCTTATAAAAACATGAAAACCATGAAAGGAGATAGAGCCCTAAAATTTAGTTTTGCTAATAAGTAACTTCGAAATTTATTTTAATATTAAAAATTAATATATTATTATAATATAATCGGTTTGGTCCGAGTGAGAGGATCCGTTCATGGGACTGAGAACCGGACCGGTACCCACTGGTTCCCATAAATTGGAACCGGGAATTGGACTAGTTCTTTCAAGAACCATCAGTTTTGGGCGGTTTCAGTCTGGTTCCAGGCGGTCCGAGCGAGTCTCAGTTCTTTTTCACATCCCTAGTTTCGAATAAACCAATGTGACCTATTAGTCAAGTAAGAGATAATGTCTCCTTCTTCATTCGGATATTTGAGGAGAAAATCACTGTGAGAATGTTGTATATCCAGACTATTAATAATTAAATTAGTAGCTAGCACGATGTTGGATAAGCAATGTCTTCCCTCGTCTGAAGAACAAGTTACACACAGCATCAGCAGCAGGAACAGGATCATCGCATGTTTATCATCGTACAAGATCAACGTCGGATGGCTAATGAACACTAATGAAACTGAGAAGACAGCAATGGTAACCTCGGCGTTTGTCCCTCCAGCTCCCCGGTTCACCACCCGGAATCGCGAGAATTAACGGACTCCACGCCACACCAAAGAAGAGAACGCGGTCACAGACATGCACTAAAGATCTGCATGCATCAGCACCCACAATAGGACATCCTCTGATAAATAAAGAGGAGCTTGGTACAGAAGGTGGAGAGAGGAAAGGGAAGGTTGGGAAGGTGGAGGATGGAGGCCATGGCCGGCACTCTCGGATTGTCGAGAGTGTCGGGTTGTCGAACACAGGAGAGGAGCCGACAGTTTGCGAGTTGCCTCTGCTCGGTGCGGCAGTGCATTTGCGTCGACGCCACCAGGAACGAAGATGATTATGTGAATCTGAGGATTGATAATCGATAGATTTCATAAATTATATGATTATACCTATGGCTTGACATAGTTTGTAGGATTAATAATTATAAGATTATTATTATTTGATAATCAAGCGAAACCTGCCGTACGAGATACTTGGGCCGCCGAACAAATAAAACCCCAAAGAATTGAAGGAGGATTAGTAATTTAATTAAAAGGGAGATTCTTCCTTCTATGAGTCTTTGTAATCCAATCCATCACTTGATTTGCTTTTCTAAGGGCTCATCATTCTCTTCTTGAATTCGGCGATAAGAAGAGACACATCCCACAAGCACAGAAAGTTTAGGCCTCCTCACCGCTTCAAACAGAAACTCTAGCCTTATTATCCACCCTCCAATTTCTGTTACGACAGGGTTATGGAAATACTCACCTGATCCTTGAATCAGATTGTCTGGAGTTGGTGGAAACCGTGAATCACCGCAGGCGGCCATCACATGTTTGTCAATCTTCGCTTGAGCACGCCTCAACCCTTCTTTGTGAGTGCCCTAATTTTCTTCTTCAGCACTGTCGCCATGAAGCTAATTTGGCTGCCGATTGGATCGCCAAGGCCCAAGGCCGAGGGTCTCTGCTTCTGAATTGGGCTCTTGATCCGCCCATTTCTCTCTTCAATTTGCTTTGTACTGATGCCCTCTTTAAGGGTTGTAACCTGGTTTGCTCTTAAATGTCATGCTTATGTTTCGATCCAAAAAAAAAAGAAAAAGTGTGCTTGCTACTTTTAGACAGTCTTTAACTCCAAAGTGAGAGAAAGTTTAGATCTTAGCTTCAGAAATATGAAAGGCTTCTAGGCAAACAAGTGTTTCAATATGCTCAACTAAACTTGCTCAAACTTCCTTCACGAAACCACCCACCGCTCTCCCAGCTTCGTCTCTGCGTATCCTGGCAACGCTTCCCGCCGTTTGTCCGTCCATTAGAGACCCGTCAACATTGATATTCAGCTAACCCCTTCTCGATGGGTTCCAGATCTCGGGTAAGAGTTCCGACTGCTGCGTTTGGACATAAAAGAGAAACAACTCAAAGCTTTAGCGATTCCAGTGGAAAACCCAACTCCATCATAGCTTCTTGCGACATCAGAATGGCGGTGTCTATATCATTTCAAAGATTAGGGGTGCTCCACATTGAATAAAAGTCCCGATTTTCAAACTCAAAAAAGTTTCAAGGAATGCAAAGTGAGATTAGATATAAAGATCACGCGAAACACCAGGCAAATTCTCGTGAAGTGGAAGCTGTGTTAATATTGTACGTGGCGGAGAAAATATTCCGACGCCGTCGATCGCAGTCACATGCTCTTGTTCTATTAAAATTCCCAAAAAAGGTTTTAAAAAAATGTCCCTTTTTCTAATCATTTTTTAGGTGAAGGAATTCCCCTTTGTACTCGACAAGATCGACACATTACAAGGTATCAAACTCAGAGAAGGTATTTCCAAATTGGGTTTTGAATAAACGAATGCGACATATTAAGAGAACTACCAAAAAAGTTATAAACCTATTCAGTAATAATTTTTTTTTTTAGCCAATTCAGTTATAAATTTTTTATAATTGTATCAATTTAGTCCATCTGACCAAAGTTAGCAAGCTAGCGCTGGCGTAGACATTGGCAGGCAACAACAGTTTGATGAACACTAATATGGCATTTTTAATTTTTTTTTTTGAATGTTAAATATTTTTTCATTTTTTTTTCATTCATCTTCTTCTTCTTCTGGCTGGCTAGCAAGGTTAGCCCTGTCAGATTTGATAGGGCCTTGCCCAATCAAGAGCCTTGCTAGATTTGACAGGGCCTCGCCCAATCAAGGTGAGGTATGGCCAGTGAGACTCTTTGCCAGATTTGGCGACGGTTGACCTCGCTAGTGGTTAGCGAGGTTGAGCCTTGCCAGATCTAGCAATGGCAGCCTCGCTGTCGCTGAGCGAGGCTCACCTTTGTTAGTGGCCGGCGCGGGTGAGCCTGGTCACTGGCCGGCAATGTTAGCCTTGCCAGCCGGCCGAAGGAAGGAGTGGGGAAAAAAAGAAAGAAATAAATAAATAGTTCAAAAAAATATTTAAAAATTCAGAAAAAAGAAAATTGCCAAATCGGCGCTTGCCGTACAAATGGTCACCAGCCGGCCAATATGGCCGAATAGATTGAATTGGCATAATTGTAAAAGGTTTATGATTAAATTGGACTAAAAAAAAGTTTATGACTAAATTGATACAATTGCAATAGATTTAGGATTTTTTTGGTAATTCTCCCGTGACATATTGATTGAATACAAGATAATGTCTCCTTCTTCATTCAACTATTTCAGGAGAAATATCACTAGAGAATGAAGGAAGTCCAGGCTATTCAATACGAAATTTGTAGGGCGACACTGTCTCGATCAGGTGGAAACGGTGGGGTTTCAATAGAAATAGCTCATCGAGCCTTGCAGGGACAGGATCATCGCACGTTATCGTCGTACATGACCAACGTCGGATGGCTCATGAATGGCGACGAAGCCGAGAGGAGGACAGCCATCGGAACACGGCGTTTGTCCCTCCAGCTCTCTAGTTCACCACCGCCCGGAATCGCGACACTTAACCGACTCCACAACACACCAAAGACGAGCATGCGGTCACAGACATGCAGTAAAGATCTGCATGCATCGGCACCCCCAGAAGAACATCCTCTGATAAATTGAGCAGCTTGGTAGAGAAGGCTGAAAGAGGAAAGGCATGGGAGGGAAAGTAGGGGTCGGAGGAGGAGTGATGGCTGGCGATCTGGGATTGTCGGGAACGTCGGGTTGTTGAACGCCGGCAGTATGATTATACTTATGGCTCGACATAGATTTTAGGATTGGTAATTATAAGATAATAAAGACTAAATATATGATTATGCTAGTGTCTCGATATATATTGTTGAGTAAGAAATATATGTATTTCCTATATTTCCTTATTTATTTATTTATCAACTTTAATTTGTCCATTATTTACCGTTATGTATTTAAAGCGAGGTCTCGATCGAGGTTACAACCCTTTTACGACAAAGAAAATTCTTCTTTTTAGACTACCATATTTACTCTCACATTTTATTTCTCTCAGTCATGATATATAAATAAGATTCACACACACACACACACACACACAAATAATCTACACGGGCCGAAAATGAAGCCCAATGGAGCAGCCCATGTTCACTCACGCTCCTCAGCCCAATGGCTCAGATCACTTCCTTGGGCTACGCCTTCCGCACCGGATACTTTCCAAGGAAACCCTAGCGAGTTAACGATGCAGGACATGGCTAATTCACAAGCTAGCCGCCAGATCCCCTGTTTTTTTTTTTTTTTTTTTTCACAAGAGAAATTCGCTATATATATGTCAAAGCAAGAGACCCCTTACTAAATATAAGGGCGTGCTCCAAAACCCTAGTTCAGGCGCCGTTCAGGCCTCTCGCCTCTTTCGTAAACGAGAGTTCTTGGTGCGTAAATCAGCGCGCTTTTGCCTGGTTTGTGGTTCTTTATCAAGTCTCACTGATTCTTGGGCTTGATGCGGTGGAAACAGAAGATGGGTTGTCCTCCACCAAGATCTTTGGTGAGGTATTTACCAAGAAGGAGATGGGAATCCTGTCTCTCTGTCTGTCTGTCTGTGTGTCTCCATTCTGCAAGCATACAAGCTCAAGAACGGCGGGGTTGTGACGAACACACCAACGGATAGGTATGTATTTTCCTGAAATCGGTACTTCCAGTTCAGGCTAACTGTGCAGGACTTTCTTGCAAGTTCATCGTTAGAAATCCATGGTGCACCTTCTGTATATCAGTAAGAAACCTTCTGCGTTTCTTGTTGCAGGTTCTGATGTGTAGACATGAAATGCAAAGGCATCATCTTTAGCAGTTGGGTCATCTGATGCCAGGACCCAGGATCAGGTAAGTCGAGTTTTCGCATATGGTGGAATGAATTTGATATGCTTCCTCTCTATTGTGGTCTGCTTCCATGAAAAGAATACCATCTTTCAGTCTGCCTGTATCCATATAGTGCTTATGGACGGTCTTGTGCTAATTTGGTACTGCTGCATTAGCACGCAACATAGGCATAAACTAGAGCGACCAGAGCCACCTTGTCTTTCAGTTTTCACCCCGTCTAAAATGGGGGAAGGCTATCCACGCCGTGGCGGACAGCATCTGCATCATTTGTCTTCATTTGGCTTTTGGAACTTTGAAGTGCTTATGGACGGTCTTGTGCTGATTATTGCTCCATCAGGACATAACTTAACTCATAAGCTACAATTACATGCCACTCTTTCTCCACTAGCTTTCTCTTCTTGCTATTCTAGGGAAAGCTAACTATATGTGGCAGATATTCATGTACATGGATAAAAACGATTTTTGTAAAAAATTCTTGGAGTCATTAGTCCATTTCTTTCCAGCTGTCCTATCCATTTATGCTCACAAACTAGAGAATGCACATTTAAACATGAGTTTGAGAAGCACTCTAGTCGAATTATTGATAGCTAAAGGGCTGAAAATGAGTTCATCAGAATGTTTCATCACCAATATTTACGAATTTTATGTCTATTCAAGATCCTCATATGCATGTTATATTATTGGGATGAACTGATGTCCTTTTTTTGTGTTCACCAATTAGCAAAGACCTCTCCAAGGCTGTGAATGCTGCTGGAACTGCAGATAAGCTAGGTAATCACTCTTTTTAGGAGAAGCCTAATGCCCAGCAGCCCAGCAATGAATCTCCATCTCTTAAATACCTTTTTGTGGACCCTTCTTTAAGGCATTTGAGAGGGTATATTCAAGTCAAATGTGGTGGGCTCTAGCATGGAGTGAACTGGCTCTATAGCGTTAGAGTCCGATTTCTCTCTTACCTATGTAGACTTAAAGGGGGGGCTTTGTGTCGTGGGAGTGAAGTTTGAGAGATGCACAAGGTTGATAGAGTTAATTTGTTGCAATAGTGTCAAGATAGTGGCATGAAGGCGTTTGTACTAGCAGTCTTGGGATGGGATGATTATGATTTTAAGGGACCTTTGCAGGTGAGATTAATTGCTTGTGCATAAACTGGTCGGGAGCTGATGCCGCTTTCCTGATGAGGCCTTGGCAGGTCGAAACCAGTTGTGCTGATGATCTGTATATCTTGCTTGAGAGACTGGATGCCTGAACAAAGTTGGATGTGGTGCGGTCCATGCTATTCGTGATATTGTTATTGGGAACAATCTATTGAGAGAAGGTTGGCCTAGTGTCTCGGCTCACTAGGCACAACACGAGCTCGTCCTTGGCCAGGATACTTTTGGTGCGACAAGCAAGTTTCTCAAACAATATGGGTGGATGCTAAGAAGAGATCGGTCGCCATCTTCCCTACAAGAAGAGAATCCTTCATTGGTTTGCTGAGATCAAGAGTTGCTAAGATCAAGAGAGGCGTAGTAGGCGAAAGAAGTGCTGCCAAGAAAGTGCAGTTGGCTTGGGATGCCACACTTGTCAGGGAGAGTACAAGTGACTAGATTCGTGAACAGCTTTGATTGGGGGAAGCAATTAATGTGAGTGTAGTAGCATGTTCTGTTGGGTGAGCATTTGCCATTCATGTAAGTCCTGCGAGAGTGGCTGTGGTGGTTGAAGAATGCCAGGAAGTGACAGAACGAGCGAAACAAAGTGCTTAGTAGGCGAAAGAAAGTGCTGCCAAAGTAGTGCGGTTGGCTTGGAATGCCACACTTGTCAGGGAGAGCACAAGTGACTGAAGATTCGCGAACAGCTTTGATCAGGGGAGCAACCAATGGGGTGGAGTGGCCTGTTTTGTTGGGCGAGTGTTTGCCATTCATGTAAGTCCCGTGGGAGTGGCGCTGATGGTTGAAGAACGCAAGGAAGCAACAAGATAGCTTGCAACAAGGGTGTTGCTGGAATTGGGTAGGTGAGAATGCCCAAGTTCCAATTTCTCTTGTCCCCATGGGGGTTGAAAAGTGGGCACTTTGTGGCATCGCAGTGAAGTGCGAGAAATGCAGAAGGGTTGATACAACTGGTTTATCGGAGTGGCATCAGAGTGTTTGTGTGAGGAATCTAGGGTTGTGATGATTATCATTTTAGAGGATTTCTAAAGGCGGGGTTGGCCTCCCGTGCACAAACTGGTCGAGAGCTAATGCCGCTCTCCTGATGATGGCCACGGCAGGCCGAAACCAGTTATTGTGCTAAAGTGATTTGTATGTTTCGCTGTTCTATCATGCTAAACAAAAGCTACCTTGTTCCAGCTCACTAGGTGTTGCACGGCCTCATGCTTGGCCTGAAACTTCTGGCCTAACGTGTATAAATGTCTGGTCCAGTATCTGTCTGTGTATTGCTTGGCTCACGTTTCCGAACATGGTGCTTTTTGCAGGCTCGAAATGCAGGCTCGAAAAGTCTACAGATTTTGAGCGAGTTTCTCTCGAGCAGTCTGCTTCTAACTTGAACTACCCCTTCGTTTCTGTCAGAATTCTTCTGTGCTTAGCCTCTTCTAAGAAGATGGAGGGGATTCATCTGGTCATATGCCCCATTTCACTGAACCTTGAAAAATTTCTTTCTCTACATGATTTGTGCTACATACCTTTGGATAGTCTAATGAAGGTGATGAAATTCCTCTCTATTATCATGCTGCAATTCGACCAGCAGTTTCCGCCGTAAAGAAGACTGCAGCCACCGTACAATTCCAGTAAATCGAGTGGCTGTAGTTACTGGGAAACTGCATCAGTGTAGTCATTAGGGAGAAGAAAACAAATGAACAAATTAGTATCGACTAATACCGTAATACGATACATGCTTCAGCTGGTAATTACTTTTAATTTGATATGGAGAGGTTCTCCCTGGCTATAAATGTCAATGTATATTGAGTTATGAAGCCTTGATATGAAAAAGCTTGAAAATATGCAATATATCCTTCTTCTTCTTCTTCTTTTTTAATTTAAGGATACCGTTGAAAAAAGAAGAAACTTGAAAAAATGTGATGGAATATTCGATTTTTAATTGGGTGAAAAAAAAGGGGGAGAAAGAAACGATATTTTGAGTTATGAAGCCTTGACATAAAAAAGCCTGAAAGTGTGCAATATATGCGTTTTTTTGGTACCTGTCGGGAGTTTTGGGGTGGAAAAAATGCAAAGAAAGAAAATAAGATACTTAATCTGGGAACAATAGATAAAAGAGAATAATAAAAGAAAAAGAATAATGGCCCATGCAGGTCTCGAACCTGCGACCTTCGCGTTATTAGCACGACGCTCTAACCAACTGAGCTAATAGGCCAGTTGTTACCAAGCTTCACAAACTAATTATATAACAATGACTTCTACCACTTTGAATTCACATACAGAGCCCTTTCTGCAGCAGTTCAGCACCAGCACCCGCTTCGTTCTTCTTTTGTTTTCTCCCCCAAGAATTTGAACTCGAACTGTATTCTTAATTCTATGGTCGATACTGAGCATTTACCACCCGAAGCTTAGGATCCTGTTAATAGCAGTTTTCTCGATCCGAAACAACGTAAGCTAAGCAGAAATCAGGGGGTGATTAGAACATTGGTACTTTTGAGAAAGAACAGACAGTGTATTTCACGAGTGAAGTCAATCAGTCCAGCTTCCTTTCCCATATTTCGCCCTTCCATGTTTTTCTTGTTTCCCAGTATACCTCCATCCATGGCTTTGGTACTGATCCGCGAGAACAGTAGAGGACAACTTTCAATTGATCGAGCTCGATTTTCGTCGGATGATGCCACAGACATGGCCTGGCCTGTGCAAGGTCGTAAGCTGGAGGTTTTGGCTTGTGGATATTTCCTAGGCATCACGTTGAAAAAGTCCTTTAAAAGAGAAAAGAACTAGCAACTCTGTAGGGCATTGAGAAGATTATCAGGTGTCAAGCTAATTCTGCACTCTGCAATTTGTTATGGATTAATTAGAGAGAAAGTGAAATGTTGCCGCAGTTTTTTTTTTTTTTTTTTTTTTTTTCCCATGAAAAAGATACATAGCAACGAAAAACTGTAAAGCATCTAACAGATATTTGCGAATCAGATCATCGTTATGGCCTTTGAATTCTGACTTTGGCCGCGATTTATTAGCTGAGTTATTCGATCATGCAGGCGAAAATACAGAGGCATTAATGAATAGGGTTAATACAGAAAGATGATTTAATCATAACATAATCTACAAAATGTTACAACTGAAGGTATGATTTGAGCCTACCAATGTAAACAGAAAAAGAATAGAAATTCACTTCAGACCTCTAGAGATCCAGGAAATGAAAGGCAGAAAAAACAAGCCTTTCATCTTAAGGAATAAGAATTCCAACTTCAAACTGTACTTAAGGCACTAAAATCCCTCTACAAACTTATTGGACATCCCCTGAACTCCTTAACAGCTATGCGGCAGACGGGGCAGGCACGTAAGGCACGACTCCGGCCTCGGATAGTGCTGCGAGGAACCTCTCCAAGTTCGCCCGCTTCACCGCTTCATCCCTGGCAACGATATTTCTGTAGTCCAAGGACTCGTCGTCATAGATGTCCCACCACTTCTTCACCAGCATCTTGATATCTTCCCTGTCCATGTTTTGCTCCTCACCCGTGTACCGCCATGGCTTCGACCCCGCAGCACAATAATGAACAACCTTGACCTTGTCGAGCTCGATATTCTCAGGATGACGCCACAGCATCGCGAGCACAAAGTTGTACACATTGGGAATTGGCTTGTATATGTCCTTGAAGTACTCGTTCAAGAAGTCTTGCTCGGCAAATGAAGTTGGAGGTGTGATCTTGAGCTTCTCGAGCAAATCGCGGTACGTCTTGAGGTTCGGCTCATACACGAACATCCCGGCGTTGAAGTAAAGCGACGGCTTTGGACCGGCGTGGTCAGGCCATTGAATCTTGTCGGGGCACTGCTGGCAATACCCAATTTGGAACTGCGGGCTGTGACTCCACAACTTTTCACAGAAACAATCCATGACCGCGTAGAAGGAGCCATTGGGGAGGTCAAAGAGGTGGTCGATGTTGTCGAAGACTTGGATGTCTCCGTCCAAATAGATCAACTTGCTGTACTCCAAGAACTGCAATTGAACAAACCAGATCAGCAAATGTTGATGAATTGATAAAAACTAAGAGCATATGCATTGAACCAAATAATAACGAATAGCAAACTGCGCATACCTCCCAAATCCTGAGCTTGGAGTAGTTGATCACATAGTACGCCATGGCAAACTGAGTCTGGTTCTCCGGCGGATAAACCGGCTCGATCTCCCTCACGACACAGCCCTGATCCACCAGTATCTTCCGGTGCTCCTCGGGCACGTCCGGCAAGACCGCCACCACGAGCGGGTACTTGCTCTTCGCCTTCCTCAGCCCCTTGGCCAGCCCGACCACACCCTTCACGTAATCGCCGTTCCCGGCCAAGAACGTGACGTAGGCACGGCTGGGCTGGTTCTCGGGTTTCACCAGCTTGGTGGCGGCGGCGACGTTAAGAGCCATTTCTTGGGTCGGTTCTTAAACTAGGAAAGAAGGAAAAAGTATCTGAGTATTGACAGGAAGTGAGATGGTTTTA
This sequence comes from Eucalyptus cladocalyx, assembly GCA_017140615.1. Classification (NCBI taxonomy): domain Eukaryota; kingdom Viridiplantae; phylum Streptophyta; class Magnoliopsida; order Myrtales; family Myrtaceae; genus Eucalyptus; species Eucalyptus cladocalyx. Next base: position 23,667,105 of record CM029517.1, read on the forward strand.
GAGAATGTGAAGAGGTTTTCAGTAAAGAGTGAGAGAAAGATTGCTTGGTGGATTTGGAAGGGAGGGGTTGCAAGGTTTATATAGAGTTTGGATGCCGACATTGACCAAATTCGTGTCTGTCCACTGAGAGATCAACGCATTCTGCTTTTTTGGAGGAAAGAGAGGAGCCAACTTTTGCTAAGAAATGGCGTCGTTTCGGGGAGGGAGACCGTCAACGGTTGGGAAGAAAATTGTGGATTTGGACGGTGCACGAAACTTCGGTGTCATTGCACATCTATTATTTGTTTATTTATTGGGATTTTGGCCAAAGATAAAAGAAAAATATCGATGTATTAGAAGAGTAAATCTTTGTCATAATTACGTGAACATGAGTGTGGAATCATCCTAAAATTAACTACTGGAATATATGTAGTTGAGCACGATCACCTTCATTCTTCTACTGATACTTGCTTTCAATTACGGGGTAGGTGGCGAAAATCCAATTGCTAAATAATGAATTAGAAATAGCTTTCGTCTGAGTTAGGTGTATTTGTGTGTCGTATTCCTATGCCATGAATTAAAAGGTGGATTTTACAATTTATACAAGGATATATAGTACTCGAAATCTCATTAAAATCAAGTGCCACAATCTTTGCGAGGATGAATTATGTTACATGTAAGAATGGTTTGCAGACCATGTATAATTACACCAAAAAGGGATTTTATTATTGAAAGTAATTAATTTTGAATTTTTTGTTGAAGCATCTTAAAAGCTAAGTGGGCTGTAATTTGAACTTGTTAAGATCGAATTTCTTACTTCAAAAATTTTAGTGGATCTCAAAACTCAAAAGTCTCTACAAGTCAATGGATAAATAAATAATTACAGACTAGAAAAAATGGATAAATAATTTTAAAAAATGTCTATATTTATGGAGAATTTACTCGGCATAATTATTAACTGCACACGGTCCGTGTAGGCCCAGTGCATCTGATCCCTTGGATCTCATGGACCCCACGTTGGACCTAGACAATCCGACGATCAATATTCCCTGACCCAACTGTACTGCACGTATTGTTTCTTGTCGACAGGTAGGGCCGTCACCGGGTCCCACAGTTTCCTTTTTCTCTGTTTTTTTTTTTGGGTAGGACCCATCAATATCTATTACGCGTCTTTCGGTAAAAGTGATCAGGGGAATCCACGTGTCGACCCGCGGCTCAAAGGACGGTGCAAGGACACGTGGCAATAAAGAGCGCCTCAGAGGTCGCTTTATCCGGTTTTCCGGTTAAATTAGTTGATCCGAGGGAGGCGTCCATCTCTTGACTTATTCCGGACATTATGCAGTAATTGCAGCTTGAACCCATAGATTTCATCGTCCCTTCGAAAACTAGTTCACTCAAGGGACGAAATGGAAATTTTTTTTTAAGGATAGTAGCCGGTGAGCATTGGGAAAGGAGATGACTGCCTTCAAAATAGATAATTTAGACAACACATGAATAATAAACAGTGACATCTCATCCAAGATATGGGGAATATACTTATACACTCTATTTCATAACACTTCATAGGAAATTCATTACATATTAGAGATAAGAATTAAGATCTCATCTCATATCTTTAGGAAAATTTAAAAAATATAAAGAACTTTTCTTATAAATGGTTCATTAGACTGGACTACAATTTACCCTTTTAGGACTTACGGCTTCAAGCACTCTATAGATACAAGAAGGGTGCCAACTAATGGTTCTCATTCTATGAGTATGAAGACTTAAGCATACTATTTATACCTTCCTGTTGACTTTGATGCCATAAGAGGGTTAGGATCGGAGAACTATATAAAAAAAATAAGGAAGTATAAAAGATTGTCAAATCTATGAGTGTGAAAGAAACTAAAGGTTAAACTTAATTAATATATATACACACACACATACATACATACATACATACATACACATACATACATATATACATTGGGAAAGTTGGCCATAAATTTCTAAACTAATTATATAATCGCCAATTCAATTTATAGTCTTTCCATTATGCTAATTTGGTTGATGATTTGCCAATTTAGATTTAAACTTTTCAATTTTATCAATTTAGTCATAAATATTTAATGATTTGCCAATTTAATAATAAATTTTTTGATAATTTACTAATTTAGTCTTTTCGGTCAATTTTGACCAACAACCAACCATAGGCGAGGGTCTTGCTGGCATCGGGCGAGGATTGCCCACATCGTCCTCACTAGCCTTGAACAAGGCTCAAACTCGCTCGAGGCTAGTGAGGGCTGCCCTCATCTAAGGCAAGCAATGCCCTCCTCGGTGGCCACTGGAGGGAAAAAAAAAAAAAAAAAAAAAAAGAGAAGAAGACAAAATGAAAAAAAGAAGGAAAAAAATCTAGAATACTAAAAAAAAAAAAAAAATTGTCAACGTCAGCACCTGTTGTACCATGTTGGCAAATCCTAAACCAAGATTTTAAAAGTAAATTAGCAAATTGTTAATAGGTTTAAGATTAAATTTGTACAATTTAAAGGTTTATGACTAATTTGGAGAATCGTTAAAAGATTTATGACTAAATTGACATAATTGAAAGGTCTAGAATTGAGTGGGCCATCTCACAATAGATTTATGAATTTTTCAATAATTTTCAGCAAATTATGTACATGCATGTTTCAAACCAAGATCTAAGATTAATTCATTGTGTAAGAAGCGAATGATAAGTTTGCACATTCTAAGAGTAATGTTAGACTTATTAATGGTTTATTAGTTTTGGTTTACTAAGTGATGATGTGGCGATTAACGGATATTGAATGAGTGAGATAAATGAAGAATTTGAAAGTCTCCGGCCGTGCCCTCGCCCATGTTCATCGGCCGCTTTCCGCCGCTTGCCACCAACCCACCCAGCGTTGCCTCCTGACCGCAACCTCACAGTCGAATTCCTCCGCCCGTCTGGTGTCCGATCACACTTGGGTCCTTAACATCTTTGCGGACAGGCTGAGGTCACAGCCTGAGTTTGCTTAGCGTGCGCCGTCAGTTTGCTTTATGTTTTGGAAATAAGAGTGACGGCAAGCAAATCGAGCAGATTGAAGATGGTTGAGTCTTTTCATCTTTTCAAAGAGGGAATCTCTTGAAGTCTCCCTCAAATCTTCATCTCTTTAGAGAATATTAAACTGCATCTGTTCCACAAAAAAAATAAAAACGATTTTATGAACATTTTTCTTATAAATAATCGTCTAATTACTTGAAATAATTAATCAACAAAAAATGTTTCATTATTAGGAACCATTTATGTTTAAATTCTTTCCTCACTCTGAAAGTTTTTTTTTTGTTTGCTCATTTTTATTAGCGATAAAAATGATTATTTTTAAGAAAGTGTTCTTCAAATCATTTATTTTTTGCGAAACAAACACATCTTTATTATGGTACGTAATATTTTGGTTGGAAGAAGATAAGATTGGAGAATTTGGTCTATTGCACTTGAGTAAAATGAACATTCGAGTAGTATTTTGGACAAGCACATTCGAGTAGCATTTTGGACAAGCACGGAACGAAGACGCCAGTTCTTGTTTTTATATTTTCATTCACTGACTAGTATTTTCTAGTTGACATGACAATAATCACATAAGCTTGTGCACCAGTCTTACTGTACCTAGAGTGAATCTACTTTTACTCCATATCTAATTATCGACATAAAAAATAATTGTCCATGTCGCTTTATTTGTCAAGTTGTAAACGAGTCTTTATATATCTAGTAGCATTATGGTCAAAGATTTTGTTAGTGAAACCATCATATCTTTTCAGTGAAATACATCAGGAATCGCTAGATCGCATATCACACTTGATCTTGTACATGGGAGATGGCGTGTTCTATATAAATTAGATGAAGACTGAATTTTGCTAAAATTATATAACAACAAGAAAGGATACATAGTATTTCATTTAATGTATACCCACCAAAAAAAAAAAAAAAAAAAACCTTTATCTTCTCCCTACAAAATAAGGAAATTAAAACCTTACCTTACGACTGTGCTTAAAAACTCACTTATGACTAATACAAGCATATAAATATCGCCTAACTTTTTACATTTAGGCCGTGGGTGGGCGGGTCATAAGCGCCCTCTGGCCTCCGATAGCGCCGCCAGGAACCGCTCCAATTTTTGCTTCGCCGCTTCCTCCGCGCCTACCATGTTTTATAGTCCAAATACTCATCGTCGTAGATAGCTCACCACCTCTTCACCAACATCTTGATGTCGTCCCTCTCCATGTTCTCTTCCTTGCCCGTGTATCGCCATGGCTTTGACCCTGCGGCGCAATAGTGAACGATCTTGATTGTATCGAGCTCGATGTTCTTGGGGTGACGCCACAGCATCACGAGCACGAGGTTGTACATGTTGGGAATCGGCTTGTAAACGTCCTTGAAGTACATGCTCAAGAAGTCCTGCTCAGCAAATGGAGTCGGAGGTGTGATCTCGAGGGTTTCAAGCAAATCCTGGTAGGTCTCGAGGATCAGCTCATACGTGAACATGCCTACATTGAAGTAGAGAGGCGGCTTCGGACCGGCGTGGTCGGGCCATTGGACCTTGTCGGGGCACCATTGGCACTACCCGATTTTATACTAAGGGGTACGACTCCATGTCTTAAATCAGAAGCAGTCCATGAAGGCGTGGAAGAAGCCGTTCGAGTGGTTGAAGAGGCGGTCGATGTTGTCGAAGACTTGGATGTCGCCATCCAAGTGGATCATCTTGTTGTACTCTACAAACGGCGCAATCAATCGAAAACGCGATCAACGATGCAATATACATTAATCCTCGTTCAAAACATTACCAATGGAGAAATACTCTCAACGTACTGAAGAAGTGATTTAACACCAAGTGCATACCTCCCAAATCTTGAGCTTAGAGTAGTTGATGACATAGTAGGCCATGGTGAACTGAGTTTGGTTTTTCAGCAGATAAATTGGCTCGATTCTCCCTCATGTATAGCCCTGATCAAGATCTTCCGGTGATCCTCTGGCATGTCCGGCAAGATTAGCCCCACAAGCGGGTACTTGCTCTTCGCCTTCCTCAACTCCTTGGCCAGCCCAACCACACCCTTCACGTAACGCTGGTCTCGAACAAGAACGCCACATAGACACAGCTAGGCTGGTCCACCGGCTCCGGCTTTGACTTCTCAGCACCATTAGTGGCCGTGGTGATAGGAGCCATTTTGTTGCTAGGAAAGTGATGCGGCCCATATTGAAGATCAACTCATTCAACCAAGAAGATCGGTATGCATTCAAGATTGACGACACTCTCATTGAAATGTCCCTCATCAATAAGACCTTATCTTTGACTTTGTTATAAAGACTTGTCATTTCTCATGCATCGAAGCATGCATCAAGTCTCTTTGGTAGAACTACAAGCATTGGAAATATTGTATATTTAGTAACTTCTAGTTTCCATGTAATTTATAGTTTCTAGGCATGAATTTAGTCTCTTGCTATTCTTTTATATATCTATAAAAGGTTGTCGAACCTCTGTAAATTCTAGACCAAATTTGATTAATGAAATTTGCTTAGTGCAATTCCCTTGAACCTTGAAGAGTTCAAACACCTTTGAAAACCTATAAGAGTTTTCACTCCGTCCTTGAAGAGTTGGGACTTTTAAAGCCTGCATCCTTGAAGAGTTGCAGCCATCAATCTCGAAGAATTGATGCCATTTCAGCTTCCTTGGAGGCCTAGAAGAGCAACCATTGAAGTTTTAATCCTTTTCTTCATTTCGTCCATTCTCGTTTTGTCTACTTCCATCATACTTCGACAAGCCTACAGTGCTTATCTTTGAAAACTCAAAGCATGAAAGTTGTAAATCTTCAAGTCTCCGTTCTTTTGGCTTTGAAATCATGTCATTTTGATCTGAATCGACATAGTTATGCCCATTTTCCCGAGCTTGCATAAAATAGAAATTTCTGATCGATTTTGTTATTAAATTTCCGTACATGTAAGTGACTCTCCCGATCCTATTGTTTGAGTAGCCGACCTTGGACTACATCATTGGGTATCAGAGCTTTGGAGGAGAGGACAGTGCCCCCAAGACAAGCAAGACGTCGAGGTGGCTAAACCATTCCATCGAATGAAGTAGAAACACTTGCTTAGATTTTGCAGCAACATATGTAACAACAAATTGATGACTTGACTCGAGAAGTTCAAACGTTTGAGGGCTAAAGCAAACAACCCTCCACCCCATTCCAGAACCGGAGAATTCAATGGCAATTCCTTCGCTTTAGAAAGTGTTTGATCATTTCTTTAAAGAAGGAATGCTTCATATTGTGCATAAGAAGTTCGTGAGCCAAATTGGGAAAAGGAAAAAAGAGAGACATTTCGGAATTTTCAGGTATCGATTCTACTAATGAAATTGTTCATTGGTTGACACTTGTGAATAAAGTTTTTGAGCATAGGAATGTCGTGGAAGATCGCCAAGTTGGCATCATTGCTATGCGTTTCCGAGGCAAGGCCAAAGCTTGGTGGAAATGTGAGAAGCAAACTCGCCAATCTATTGGCAAGGCTCCAATTACTTTATGGAGAAAAATGGAGGAGAATACTCGAAAGTATTTCCTTCCCAAAGAATACAAGAGAGAGCTCTACCAAAGGTACCAAAATCTGTGACAAGGCACGCGAACGGTAAATCAAAACACCAATGAATTCAATGAACTAGTGATTCGCAACAACATTCAAGATCTGAAAGAGTTGCTTGTGAACAATACTTAAATGGTCTTCAACTTTATATCCAAGATGCCTTAGAAGTTCTTGACATTTGGGACTTAGGAGATGGACATCAGCGAGCACTCAAAGTGGAGAGTTCTCGCTCAAGGAGACAATAATCCTTTACAAAGCCAAACCGAGCAACTAGAAGTATGACCGGCATTGCCAAAGTTGTTGAAACTACGGCACAACCTACTAGTAAGCTTTCTACTTAGCCCAACATTTCAAAACAACCAATTACTTTCGATATACATTGTTATTCTTGTGGAGAGATGAGTCATCGTGCTAGTAATTGTCAAAATAACAAGAATCGACCGGCAGATAAAATTTTCTTGGTGGAAAATGAATCCAATTAGGACGCGGAGGAGCCACCCAAAGAAGACTTGAAAGATGACAAAGTTGCTGCAGAAGAAGAACATATAATACATGCTAATTCTGGCAAACTTCTCATGATGAGGAAACTTTTTCTCACTCCTAAAGATGACACCAGAGATAGGTGGTTGCATACCAATATTTTTCACTTGGCCCGCACTATTTTGGGGAAGTTATGTGAATTAATTATTGACTCAAGTTGTTGTGAAAATGTGATTTCTAAAGTGGTAGTGAGCAAACTAAAATTGAAGTTGAAGGCACACCCTACACCTTACAAAATGTCTTGGTTGAAGAGATATATCGAGGTAACCGTTTCCAAACGATGCCTTATCAATCTTTCCATTGGTTCTATCTATTTTGACAAGATATGGTGTAGGGGTGAGCATGGTCCGGGTTGGTCCGGGCCACCCCCTAACCCTAGGATCAACCCGTACAGTGTCGGTCCTCAATTTTTAGGACCGAGGACCGACCCTATTGAGCTTGGGACCAAGGACCGGACCGACCCAATGGGTTCGGTCCGGTTCCAGGGTCAACCCGGGACCGATCGATAATTTTTTTCGTCTTAATTTTTATACTTCCTAAAAAAGCAAATCCACAAATTCAAATTACACATCCATCGACAATACAGCATTATGCAACTAAATTTTAAATATCAATACATATTTAGCAAATTTAAGATGACACGATAATAGAAATTTCATACTTGCTAATCGCTTATTGAGATATGGGACAAGATGGAAAGTTATTGTAATCATCTATTTTTAATATTTATAACACTATATGCAAAAGCGTTTTCCTGCATTTGATCATGTAGAGTCCACTCAACCAAAAAATGAGCTTCACCACTTGACTAATAAATCACCGTAGCAACTGCAGTACTACTCTGCTCTTCAAAAACTTCTACCATTTGACACAAATTGAAAAGCAAAGTGCAGGTGAAATTCATTAGTAAAATACAATTAAACCATAAAAAGTTTAAAACACCTGAACTTGTTAATTCACTTGAATTATTAAACACCTGAAAACAAAACAAACGACACATAATTAATACTCAACAAAAGTTTTAAATTGAAATTACTATTAGTTCTATTGATAGAACATGTCAATATAATATAATATAACAGACATTTTACTTAGGTTTGAATATATAAAAGAATTATAAATAATATAATATAATATATTATACAGGGTTGGTCCAGGGTTGGACCAACCCAAAACTCTTAGGACCAAGGACCAACCCGCACAGTGTTGGTCCTGTAATTTCAGGACCAAGGACCGACCCAGTCCCCTTAGGAACCGAACCAGGACCAGCAGGGTTGGGCCGGTCCAGGGTCGGTCCAGGGTCGACCCTAGACCGCTGCTCACCCCTAATATGGTGTGATGTTCTACCTATTGATGTTAGTGATATTATTCTAGCTGACCATAGCAATATGATAGAAAGACTATCTATGATGGTTATCGTAATACGTATTCTTTTAGCTAAATTGGCGGTGATGGTACAACGGTGATGGTTGAAGAGCGCAAGGAAGCAACAGAAAAGCTTGCAACAAGGGTGTTGCTGGAATTGGGTAGGTGAGAATGTCCAAGTTTTGATTTCTATTGTACCCATTGGGGTTGAAAATTGGGGGCTTTGTGGTATCAGGGTGAAGTGCGAGAAATGTAGAATGATTGATACAACTAGTTTATGAGAGTGGCATCATAATATTTGTGCGAGGAATTCATAGATGTGATGATTATCATTTCAGAGGATTTAAAGACAGGATTAGCCTCTCATGCACAAACTGATTGAGAGTTAATGCCGTTCTCCTTAATATGGCTATAGCTGACCGAAATAAGTTATTTTGCTAAAGTGATTTGTACGTTTTGCTACTCTATTCTTGGGAACAAAAACAGGCTTGTTCCAGCGCACTAGGCGCCGTACGCTTGGCCGAAACTTTTGGCCTAACGGGTATAAATTGTCTTGTCCCGCATCTGTCTATGGGCCCGTTTGATTCAACTTTGGGGAAATGCAAAGCCATTTCCCCGAGCATCTTTAGAAGAATGGGCATTTGGTGAATGCTGAAGTGTTTGGGAACTATTATTTTGGTGCAGCATTTTGCAAAATAGCTTTGATGTGAAAAGAAAAAGAAAAAAAAGAAAAGGAAAAAGGAGGAGGATGTTTGACGCAGAGGAGGGAGCGAGTGGGAGGCAATCGGAGCTAGTGGGGGAGGCGGCTGGTGGCTGTGGTGGTGGGGAGGCGGCGGGTCGCATGACCCGCGCACCGCCGTCGCGTGGGTCGTCGCCGAGGCGGCTGGTGGCTGTGGTGGTGGGGAGGCGGCGGGTCGCACGACCCGCGCACCGCCGTCGCGTGGGTCGCGGCCTCAGGCGACGACCCACGCACCGCCGTCGCGTGGGTCGCGGCCTCGGGCGATGACCCACGCACCGCCGTCGCGTGGGTCGCGGCCTCAGCGGTGTTGCCCGACGACCCACGCACCGCCGTCGCGTGGGTCGCGGCCTCAAGCGGTGTTGCCGAGGCGCGCGACCCACGCACCGCCGTCGCGTGGGTCGTGGCCTCGGGCGGCGTTGCCCGAGGCGCGCGACCCACGCACTGGCGGTGCATGGTGATGGCGGTGCGGGGCACTCTGGATCTGGCCGGGTGAGCACCGCTCAGCCCGTCGCGTGGGTTGCGCGACGCCGCCTGAGGCCACGACCCACGCGACGGCGGTGCGTGGCGACTGGATCTGGCCAGCTGAGCATTACTCAGCCCGTCGCGTGGGTCGCGCGACGCCGCCTGAGGCCGTGACCCACGCGACGGCGGTGCGTGGCGACCGAATTTGGTCGGCTGAGCACCGCTCAGCCCGTCGCGTGGGTCGCGCAACCCAGGCGACGCCGCCTGAGGCCGCGACCCACGCGACGGCGGTGTGTGGCGACGGCGGTGCGTGGGCGACCAGCTCCGGCTGGTTGAGCTCCGCCGGCTAAGCTTCGATCTTGAAGAAACAAGGAAGAAGACGAGGAAGACGATGAACAGTTATTTTTTAGGGTAAAACAAGAAAACTCAATTATCAATGAGGGCAAAAGTGGAAGAAAAAAAATTCATTAAACCCCCCCCTTCAGCATTCCGAAAATGCTGAATCCCCACCTGCTTTGGGCTTTCAGCATTCCAGAGCATTTTAAATGCTAGCATTCCCCCAAGTATACCCCAAATGCTGAACCAAACGGCTGAAATTTTTCCCAAGGGGCTTTCGGGGCTGAAAGCCCCTTGGGAATGCTGAACCAAACAGCCCCTATATATGCTTGGCTCACGTTTCCGAATACGGTGGTTTTTGCGGGCTCGAAAAGTTTACAGATTTTGAGCGAGTTTCCTTGTGCAGTCTGCTTCTAGCTTGAACTCCCCCTTATTTTCTGTCGGAATTCTTCTGTGCTTAGCCTCTTCTAAGAAGATGGAGGGGATTCATCTGCCCATACCCATTTCACTGGAGCTAGAAAATTTTCTTTTCTCTACGTGATTTGTGCAGCAGTTGTTTGTACTACTTTCTTTGGGGAAAAGTCCTGTTCATACCTTTGAATTGTCTAATTAAGGTGATGAAATTCTTCTCCATTGTCATGCTGCAATCTGACCAGCGGTTTCCGTTGTAAAGATTACTGGAGGCACCGTACAATTCCGGCAAATTGAGTTGCCATACTTCGTAGGAAACAGCACTAGTGTAGACGTTAGAGAGAAGAAAACAAACAATTCCGGTAAATCAAGTCGCCGTACTTCGTGGGAAAGGGCATTAGTGTAGTTGTTAGAGAGAAGAAAACGAATGAACAACTTAATATGATGCGCTTTAGCTGGTAATTACTTTTTATTTGTTATGGGAAGGCTTTCCCCAGCTATATATGTCAATATATATTGAGTTATGAAGTCTCGATATGAAAAAGCTTGAAAACATGCAATATATCCTTCTTTTGCATTAGTGTAGTTGTTAGAGTGAAGAAAACGAATGAACAAATCAAAATCTTCTTAATATGATATGTGCTTCAGCTGGTAAGTACTTTTTCTATGATATGGGGAGGCTTTTCCCGGCTATATATGTCAATATATATTGAGCTACGAAGCCTTGATATGAAAAAGCTTGAAAATATGCAATATATCCTTCTTTTTCTATAATTCTCAGAAGATTTGGGGTGAAAAGAAAAAAAGGAAAGAAAGAAAGAGAGAAAGCTATTTGTCTCAACAAGAAATGTCAGTGTATTATGAAGCCTTTATATAAAAAAGCTTGAAAATATGCAGTATACGCTTGTTTTGGATAATTCTCGGAAGTCTTGGGGTGAAGAAACGAAAAGATAGAAAATAAGATACTTAATCTGGGAAAAATGGATAAAAGAAAGTGATAAAAAATTATTTGGATAATTCTCGGAAGTCTTGGGGTGAAAAAACGAAAAGAAAGAAAATAAGATACTTAATCTGGGAAAAATGGACAAAAGAAGGTGATAAAAAAATTAGAAAGATGGCCCATGCAGGTCTCTAACCTGCGACCTTCGCGTTTTCAGCACGACGCTGTATGAGCTAATAGGCCCTTGGCGATGTTGTTTCACCAAAATAATATATAATAACAACTTCTTCCGAGTTGAATTCCCACACAGAGCCCTTTCGGCAGTTCAGCACCGGCACCAGCTTTGTTCTTCTTTCGTTTTCTTCCCCCAAGAATTTGAACCTGAGCTGTATCCATAAGTCTATAGTCGACGCTGATCATTTCAGACCCAAAGCATATGATCCAATTAGCAGCAGTTTTCTCGATCCGAAACATGTAAGCTGAGCAGAAATCATGGGGTGATTAGCACAATAGTACTCGTGAGGAAGAACAGACGGTGTACGGCACAAGTGAAGTTAATCAGTCCAGCTTCTATTCCCTTATCTCCCCCTTCCATGTTTTCCTTTTTTCCCGGTATACCTCCATCCATGGCTTTAATATTGACCCACGAGAGCGGTAGAGGACAACTTTCAATCGATTGAGCTCGATTTTCTTCAGAAGACATCACAAACATGGCCTGGCCTGTACAAGGTTGTAAGTTGGAGGTTTTGGTTTGTGGATGTTTCTTGGTCATCATGTTGGAGAAGTCCATTAAAAGAGAAAAGAACTAGAAACCCCAGAGGGTATTGAGAAGATTATCAGGTGTCGAGCTTACTCAGCACTCTGCAATTTGTTATGGATTAATTAGGGAGAAAGTGTAATGTCGCCACAGTTTTCTTCCATGAGAAAGATACATAGTAATGCAACACAGTAGAGCATCTAACAGATGGTCGTGAATCAGATCATTGTTACGGTCTTTGAAATCGAACTTTAGCCTCAATTTATTAGCCGAGTTATTCGATCGTGCAGGTGGGAATACAGAGGCATTAATGAATAGGGTGAGTACAGAAAGATGATTTAATCATAACATAATCTACACAATGTTACAAGTGAAGATATGATTTGAGCCTATCAATGTAAACAGAAAAAGAATAGAAATTTACTTAAGACCTCTAGAGATCCAGAAAATGAAAGGCAGAAAAAAACAAGCCTTTCATCTTAAGGAATAAGAATTCCAACTTCAAACTGTACTTAAGACACTAAAATCCCTCTACAAACTTATTGGACATCCCCTGAACTCCTTAACAGCTATGCGGCAGACGGGGCAGGCACGTAAGGCACGACTCCGGCCTCAGATAGTGCCGCGAGGAAGCTCTCCAAGTTCGCCCGCTTCACCGCTTCATCCCTGGCAACGATATTTCTGTAGTCCAAGGACTCGTCGTCATAAATGTCCCACCACTTCTTCACCAGCATCTTGATATCTTCCCTGTCCATGTTTTGCTCCTCGCCCGTGTACCGCCATGGCTTCGACCCCGCAGCACAATAATGAACAACCTTGACCTTGTCGAGCTCGACATTCTCAGGATGACGCCACAGCATCGCGAGCACAAAGTTGTACACATTGGGAATTGGCTTGTATATGTCCTTGAAGTACTCGTTCAAGAAGTCTTGCTCGGCAAATGAAGTTGGAGGTGTGATCTTGAGCTTCTCGAGCAAATCGCGGTACGTCTTGAGGTTCGGCTCATACACGAACATCCCGGCGTTGAAGTAAAGCGACGGCTTTGGACCGGCGTGGTCAGGCCATTGAATCTTGTCGGGGCACTGCTGGCAATACCCAATTTGGAACTGCGGGCTGTGACTCCACAACTTTTCACAGAAACAATCCATGACCGCGTAGAAGGAGCCATTGGGGAGGTCAAAGAGGTGGTCGATGTTGTCGAAGACTTGGATGTCTCCGTCCAAATAGATCAACTTGCTGTACTCCAAGAACTGCAGTTGAACAAACCAGATCAGCAAATGTTGATGAATTGATAAAAACTACAGAGCATATGCATTGAACCGATTAATAACGAATAGCAAACTGCGCATACCTCCCAAATCCTGAGCTTGGAATAATTGATCACATAGTATGCCATGGCGAACTGAGTCTGGTTCTCCGGCGGATAAACCGGCTCGATCTCCCTCACGACACAGCCCTGATCCACCAGTATCTTCCGGTGCTCCTCCGGCACGTCCGGCAAGACCGCCACCACGAGTGGGTACTTGCTCTTCGCCTTCCTCAGCCCCTTGGCCAGCCCGACCACGCCCTTCACGTAATCGCCGTTCCCGGCTAAGAACGTGACGTAGGCTCGGCTGGGCTGGTTCTCGGGTTTCACTAGCTTGGTGGCGGCAGCGACGTTAAGAGCCATTTCTTGGGTCGGTTCTTAAACTAGGAAAGAAGGAAAAAAGTATCTGAATATTGACAGGAGGTGAGATGGTTTTAGAGAATGTGAAGAGGTTTTGAGTGAAGACTGAGTTGAAGATTGCTTGTGTTTTGCCATGGAGGTGTTCAGGGTTTATATAGAATTTGGGAAATTATTCTTAATTAGAGAAAATGATAATGAATATCCAAAATTAAATTGTGGATTTGATTGTGACAGACAACTAACATGGGGGATGGAGCTGCATGTGTCTGAGGACGTTCATGCCGACATTGACCAAATTGGTGTCTGTCCAATGAGAGACCAAACGCATTCTGCTTTTTTGGAGGAAGGAGAGGAGCCAACTTTTGCTAAGAAACGGCGTAGTTTTGGGGAGGGAGACCGTCAACGGTTGGAAAGAAAATTGTGGATTTGGGCGGTGCACGAAACTTCGGTGTCATTGCACATCTATTATTTATTTATTCATTAGGATTTTGGCCAAAGATAAAAGAAAAATATTGATGTATTGAAAGAGTAAATCTTTGTCATAATTAGGTGAACATGAGTGTGGGGTCATCACGTAATTAACTACCGGAATACATGTAGTTGAGCACAATCATTGACAGCCCTCTATTGATACTTGCTTATAACCGAAGGAGGATGGATGTCAGAGAATCCGACTCCTAAGCCATGAATTAAAAATAGCTATGCTATGAGTTAGGTGTGTTTGTGTCTCGTGCTTTTATCCCGGGAATTAAAAGATGGATTTTATGATATATATAACGATATGTAATACCTAAAATCTCATGAAATCAAGTGTTACAATTTTTGCGAGTTAACGATTCATATTACATGCAATAATGGTTCATAGACCATTTATAATTACACCAAAAAAAGATTTTATTATTGAAAATAAATAATTTTCAATTTTTTGTTGAAGCATCTTGAGAGCTGGTGGGCTGTAATTTGGACTCGTTAAGATCGAATTTGTTACTTCAAAATTTTTAGTGGATCTCAAAAGTCTCTACAAGTCAATGGACAAAAAAAAAGGATAAATAATGACAGACCAAAAAAATATTGGCTAAATAATTAAAAAATTATGTATAGATTTATTAACTACACGCGGTCCGTGTAGGCCCAGTGCATGTGATCCGTTGGATCTCATGGACCCCACGTCGGACCTAGACAATCCAACGATCGAGCTGCCTTGGCATAGTTTCTTGTCGGCAGGTGGGGCCGCCCCCGGGTCCCACCAGTATTTTTCCGGTCGGACCCACCATTATCTATTACGCGTCTTTCGGTTAGAGTCATAAGCGGAGGCCACGTGTCAAGGCGTGGTTCAAAGGACGGTGCAAGGACACATGGCAATAAAGGGCGCCTCGGAGGTCGCTTTTTTCCGGTTTTTCCGGTTAAGTTAGTTGATCCGAGGAAGGGTCCCTCTCTTGACTTATTCGAAAGATTATGCAGAAATTGCATCTTAAACCCATAGATTACTCATCGTCCCTTCGAGAACTTGTTGACTTAAGGGACGAATTGGAAATTTCATTCTAAGGATAGTAGCCGGTGAGTATTGCAAGAGGAGATGAGATTAAAGCTCCGTTTGTTTCGTAAAAAATGTAATAGTTTTGAAATTATTTTTTAAAAAGTTATTTCTCAGGAAAATAATAATATTTTTTGGTGTTCGATTAAAATTTAAAAATGACATTCAATAAGGAAAATCTTTCATGCATGCACCATTTTTCAATATTTTATTTTATTTTATTTTTAAGATCTATTTTTTAATTTTTAATATTTTTCATTTCCTTTTCTTTTTTTCTTTTCTTTCTTTCCTTCTCTTCTTCTTTAACCTTGGCCACAAATTCCTAAACTTATTATGTAGTGATCAATTCAATCATAAACTTTTTAATTATGTCAATATGGTCTCGCAACTTTTGAAGATTTGTTAATTTACATATAAACTTTTCAGTTTTATCAATTTAGTCTTAAGCATTTTAATGATTTGCTAATTCAATCCCAAATCTTTTGATGATTTGTTAATTTAATCTTTCCGATCAATTGTGAAATGGTTGGCAATAATATGACAATTCTTTCCATTTTTTTAAATCTTATTTTAATTTTTTAGTCTTTTCTTTTTCTTCTTTTTCTTTCTTCCTCTAGTTATTGCTAAGCCTCAGCTATGGCTAGCAACCAACCACAAGCGAGGGCCAACCTTGCTGACATCAGGTGAGAAATGCCCTCGTCGGCCTCACTAGCCTTGGGCAAGGCTCAAACTCACCTGAGGCCAGCGAGAGTTGCCATTGCTTAAGGCCAACAATGCCCTCACCGATGGCCAATGGAGGGAAAAATGAAAAAAAGAATTTTGATGTGATTGGACCTCCACATCAGAGGTTTCCGACCAAAATTGGATAGAATGACTAAATTGACTATTTTAAAACTAAATTGGCAAATGGTTAATAAGTTTAAGATTAATTTTGTACAATTTAAAGGTTTATGATTAATTTGGCAAATCATCAAAAGGTTTAGGATAAATTGACATAATTGAAATGCTTAGAATTGAATGAGTCACCTCACAACAGGTTTATGATTTTTTGAATAATTTTCAGCAAATTATATACATACATGTTCCAAACAAAGATCTAAGATTGATTCACTGTGTGAGAAGCGAATGATAAGTTTTCACCATTCTAAGCCCTAGTTACGAACAAAGTACCGATTAAAAAGTTGTTAAAAAAGTAACGTGATAGATTGTGATGACGTTTAATAGCCCATCTATCTAAGAGTAATGTTGGACTTATTAAAGGTTTACTAGCTTTGGTTTACTAAGTGATGATGTGGCTATTAACGGATATTGAGTGAGCAAGATAAATGAAGAATTTGAAGGTCTCCGATCGTGCCCTCGCCTATGTTCATTGGCCGGCCGCATTCCGCAGCTCGCCACCAACCCAACCGGCGCTGCCTCCCGACCGCAACCTCACAGTCGAATTCCTCTGCCGTCTGGTGTCCGATCACGCTTGGGTCCTTAACATCCTTGCGGACAGTTTGAGGTCTCAGCCTAATAGCGACAATCGCTTCCTCAACCATTTTCCTAGCATTACGTTTGCCTTATGTTTTGGAAATAAGTGTGACGGCAAGCAAATCGAGCAGATTGAAGATGGTTTAGTCTTTTCATCTTTTCAAAGAGGAAATCTCTTGAACTCTCCCTCAAATCTTCATCTTGTTCAAGAGAATCTTAGGCTGTATTTGTTCTAAGAAAAATAAACGATTTTGAGAATATATTTCTTATAAAAAAACTGTTTGTTTACTTAGAATAATTAATCAATAAAAAATATCTCATTATTGACAATCATTTATGTTTAAATATTTTTATGGTGATGAATTTTTTTTTCGTTTGCTCATTTTTATAAGTGATGCAAGTGATTATTTTTAAGAAAATATTTTTCAAATCATTCATTTTTTATGAAATGAATGTATCCTTATAATACACACTTTTTTGGTTGGAAGAAGATAAGATTAGAGAATTGGTCTATCTCACTGAAGAAAATGAACATTTGAAGAGGATTTCGTATAATCACCTGAAGACGCCGGTTCTTGTTTAAATATTTTCACTGACCGACTATTATTTTTAATTAACATGGAAATAATCACATAAGCTACCACCACCTCATTTGGTACCCCAGTCTTACTATATCTATTTTTACTGCATACCTAATAATCGATATAATAAAAAAATAAAATCATTCATGTCACTCTATCTGTCAAATTTGTAAACGAATCTTTATATATCTAGTAGCATTAAGCTAAAGATTTTGTCAGTGAAAACATCATTTCTTTTTCAGTGAAATGCATTAGGAATTGCTAGATTGCATACCACACTTGATCTTGTGCATGGAAAATGTTTTCTTAATGAATCAGATGAAGAATGAATTTTGCTAATAATTAGATAACAATAAGAAATAATACTTAGTATTTCATTTAATATATAACCACATAACTCACGAAAAAGAAAAAAAGAATTTTATCTTCATCCTTCAACATAAGGAAATTTAAACCTTCCCTTACAACTGTGCTTAAAAACTTAGTTATCTTATGACTAATACTCCTATACAAGCATTTAAACATCGCCTAAGTCTCTACATCTCATGCCGCAGGTGGGCCGGTTATGCGGCGCACTCCGGCCTGTGATAGCGCCCCCAGGAACTCCTCCAAATTCTCTTGCTTTGCCACTTCCTCCGGAGCCACCACGTTTTTATAGTCCAATGACTCGTCGTCGTAGATATCCCACCACCTCTTCACCAACATCTTGATGTCATCCCTATCCATGTTCTCTTCCTTGCCCGTGTACCGCCACGGCTTTGACCCCGCGGCACAATAGTGAACGACCTTGACCGTGTCGAGCTCGACGTTCTCGGGGTGACGCCACAGCATCGCGAGCACGAGGTTGTACACGTTGGGAATCGACTTGTATACGTCCTTGAAGTACATGTTCAAGAAGTCCTGATCGGCAAATGGAGTCGGAGGTGTGATCTCGAGGGTTTCGAGCAAATCACGGTAGGTCCTGAGGCTCGGCTCGTACACGAACATGCCCGCGTTGAAGTAGAGAGGCGGCTTCGGACCGGCGTGGTCGGACCATTGGACCTTGTTGGGGCACTGCTGGCAGTACCCTATCTCGTACTGAGGGGAGTGACTCCATGTCTTCTCGCAGAAGCAGTCCATGACAGCATGGAAGAAGCTATTCGGGAGGTCGAAGAGGTGGTCGATGTTGTCGAAGACTTGGATGTCGCCATCCAAGTAGATCATCTTGTTGTACTCTACAAACTGCGCAATCAAATGAAAACCCAATCAACGATGCAATACACATCAATCCGCGTTCAAAACATTTTACCAAGGGAGAAAAACTCTCAGCATACTCAAGAAGTGATTGAAAACCAAGTGCATACCTCCCAAATCCTGAGCTTGGAGTAGTTGATGACATAGTAGGCCATGGCGAACTGAGTCTGGTTCTCCGGCGGATAAACCGGCTCGATCTCCCTCATGATACACCCCTGATCCACGAGGATGCTCCGGTGATCCTCTGGAACGTCCGGCAAGACCGCCACCACGAGCGGGTACTTGCTCTTTGCCTTCCTCAGCCCCTTGGCCAGCCCAACCACACCCTTCACGGAATCGCCGGTCCCAGCCAAGAACGTCACATAGGCACGGCTAGGATGGTCCTCTGGCTCTGGCTTCGGCTTCGTGGCACCATCAATGGCAGCTGCAATAGGGGCCATTTTGTTGCTAGGAAAGTGCGTTTGTTGTGTTTGTTCTTTCCTCTGGAATTGTTTGGTTAAGATTTTGCATAAGGAGACTAAGAATTTATATAGAGTCGGAGGAAATCAATTTTTTTTTTTTTAAATTAAGGTGATTAAATGTTGGAGATAATGTGGTGGTTAGTGTCGTAGTTTCGATGGTCGGGACACGTTATGAAACAGCTGGTTGAATCGAGGAGCTCCAATTTCATGCCGACGGGCCAAAAAGATAGGATCCGACCCATGAGATGAAAGGCTTTCGTGCAATGAAACGACGTCCTTTCTTGAGCTCCCCAAATAGATCACCGCGAGTCAATCGGACGGTGGAGATGGAGGATCTCGATTCGGTGGACGGTGAGGATTTAAGGTTGTTAAATCTACTGTAGGAACGAAACAAGCCGTGCTCTTTTGCAGTTTTACTACTAGCCCCACCAACCGACATCATTATTACAGGACGCCCAAAGGGTATGAGCGTAAATATGGGGCAATTTAAGGGCGATTCTATTGCAATTAAACGTCTTAATCCGTGGGGTATGGTCATAGTAGGGGGCGGCTTCCGGTGATAAACTGCTATTTTGACCACCGTTATGGTACAAGGATAATCTATTAATCAGAAAACCACCGACAAGAAAGAAAATAATGCTGCAATAAATAAAATTTTGAGTTTTCAATATAGAGGAATTTCATTCACCGTGTACTTTTAGTGATGATAACAATAAAAACAAATCCTTACACTCTTTTAAGAACAAATTCCAAACTTAAATGACTGGTTCTAAAAAAAGTTGCTATTTTAATCGATATAGGGTACCACTTAATGCCTACCTATAAACTTGAGGACCCGAATTGTAGGTTTTACAAAACACATAGTGCAAATTGGTATTAAGGAACTTATCAATAGACGCTTCTTGAGCCCTTATCAAATGACCGATTGAGGAAAAAAATATTGTTTCGATACATTGGACACCTTAATGAAGTGTGCAATTAGTGTGCTTGATTGAAGCTTTGCTCGTACAATATACTTGACCAGCATCTTTAGTGTGCTCACTAACAAGACTCTATTGTTAAAGTGAACGTTCAAGGATGCTTTTTGACATATTTCTCAAATGTAGTGACAAGATTTGCTGGGCGATGTAAGCCTTAGCGAAGGCTCGTGACACTATTTCTAGATATTCCACCAAAAAATTGTATGGCCGCAAGAAATCTTCTACCTAATACAAGTATCACATGACATGTTGATGTAATGTCATTCTTGGAGTTGCTATTTTCTTTTAATTATTTTATGTTCGATTGTAAAATTATAAATCATAACTTTGAAAGAGGCACCTAAGTACATCCAGGACACTCCACACTAATATGAGTATGTGCGGTAGATGAGATTTTTCTCCA
Organism: Eucalyptus cladocalyx; assembly: GCA_017140615.1. Lineage (NCBI taxonomy): Eukaryota > Viridiplantae > Streptophyta > Magnoliopsida > Myrtales > Myrtaceae > Eucalyptus > Eucalyptus cladocalyx. The sequence continues at coordinate 23,687,572 of CM029517.1, forward strand.
ACGGTCGGGGCCCCAGCACCAAGGAATCTAACTTGCGCCTCTTCCCTAACACTGGTCCACGTGTCAACTCCTGATTCAAAGGGCGGTGCAGATGACACGTGGCGAAGTGGGTTTGCGTCCTTGGAGTCTGTTTTTCCACTATTTGCAGTTATGTTAGTTGATCCGAGGAGAGGTTGGCCATCTCTTACTTTAGTCAAAGGAGTTTTATTCGCTAATGACAGCTAAAAACCAATAGATTAGTGACTAAATTGTCTTCCTCAAGAACCTGGTGACCCCTTGAAATGAGCAATTTTGAAACTTACAAAAGATGATGGCCTTTGAATATCATAAATTTGATCAGAATTCAGAATGAATATAATGTCGTATGAAGTCAATATTGAACTATCATCTTAAAGAGCCTATAACAAACAAATATTTCTATTTTACTCTTTTAAGAAGAGTGTCACCCTCCATTAAGATCTAGTAATCCTAGACATAAAAATTTGATTATGAAAATTGATTTCAAAATAAGGGGATAGACCATAAATGATTCTAAAATAAGTGGGTAGTATGTGGAAAGATGAATTAAGTTATTCATGTTGCTTTAAAAATCAAATTTACAAATCTTTCTTTGAGTTTCTAGCTAACATTATTTTAAAGATTTATAGTAATTTTCGCATTTTGGTATCTTCATAAAACTTGAAAGAAAGGGTTGAATGGACATCGCATGGTAAAGCAGATTATACTTTTAGTCAAAGATAAGTTTATCATTATAGAGGTGGAGTACTATCACATTTGCGTAGGCAAAAGTGAACACACAATGAGTTTCTATAATTTGATCATCGTGGTCTAAAACTTGCCCATCCAATTTGAACTTTTCAAGCATGCTTTGTAGGTTTCTACTAGAACAATTATTAAATCAATCATCACTGGTGATGGCAACACGTGGATTGATAATCAACGGAATGATATTGCGACATGGATAAATTTCGACATATATATTGATCGAGCAACTAAAGCCCCAAATTAGTCCATAATCCTCGCATCCGTGAATCAATCTCTCCCATTCGAGCGCTATTTCCCCTGAGAAACCCCAATTCTGATCTTGGTGGCAAAATTTGAAGCCAAGACAAAGATGAACTCGAGATTCTACAACAAAGATGGCAAAGAGTGGTTGTGTTAGGTTTACAGAGAATCGATCAAAGGCATAACTTTGATTGTGGTCCTCTCAAAAGTGTGTTGTCTTTTTATAATCTATTTTGTATCATTTGTGTTGGTTTCTTCATATGCCACATGTCAGTGGTCTCTCAATGAAAAGAAAAAAATTGTATTGCCTTTTTGTATAAAATTCGAGATAAATGACAAATTAGCATCAATATGAATTTTAACTATGAAAATTTTGTCCATAACTCAATACTTGATGTGCTACACATATGACATATGTTGAGTTAATGTCATTTTCGGAATTGCTTCTTTATTTTTATTCTTTTATGTATGACTATAAATCTCAAATAAAAAAGAGGTAATTAATCAAATTGGTGATGCTCCAAGCATGCGGCGTGTGAGATGTTGTATTAGAATTTTCTCCAACAGTCGGGTCGGGGCCCCACCACCGGTATCCATTTTGCGCGTCTTCCGCTTGGCTCGTCCCACCAGTCCAAGTTTCAACTCCTGATTTAAAGGACGGTGCAAAGGACACGTGGCGAAATGGGGCGCGTCCAAAGATATTTACAGACTAATGGCAGCTAAAACCAATAGATTAGTGACTAATAGTCTTCTTCGAGAACTTGTACCCAAGAAACCAGGCTTTTGAAGTTTTTAAAGACGATGATCTTTGAACATAAAACAAGAAGATAATATCTTTATAACTTTCAACCGAAAATCCAGAATCGATTTACTGTTATATAAAGTGCCCTGGGGCTATTATTCTTTTGAAGAAGGGCATCCCCTTCATTAAGATGCAGTAATCCTAGACACAAATCTGATTTTAAAAATTGGTTTTGAAATGACATGACATAGCATATATGATATTTTAACCGATAAGTAATATATTGAAACATGAATTAAATAAGTACGTTTTACTTTATAAACCAAGTCTACAAATGAGCCTTTTAACTAACTTTCAAAAAAAAAAAAAAGATATAAAGTAATTTTCACTTTTTGACATCTTTAAAATACACGAAAATAGAGATAAGATTAAACATCTTGTGGTACAATGAATTATACTTTTAGTCAAAAATAAGATTGTTGTTTTAGAAGAGATGGAGTATCGTTTGAAATAGAACACCTTGGGTGAAGTCGACCTCCCCGACCCTCGTCTTTGGAGGTGACCGGCTAAGAAGAAGGGAAGGGGAAAAAAAAAAAAAAATTCAAAATTTTTATTAAATATTATTTAGAAATGTCCACATCAATACGGCCGCGTCATGTAAGATGATTGGTGTCAATGTCAGCGATTTTAGGCCAAAATTAGTCGAATTGACTGAATTTACACAAATACAAAATATTTATAAATCAATTGACAGAAAAAGAGTTTATGATTAAATTGATACAATTATAGTAGGTTTATGACTTTTTTGATAATTCTCTCTGCGATAAATAGTTAATGTCGTTGAATCTTTAGGGAGACCAAAAAGTCAAGCTTTTCACAAATTTACTACTAAAACCTAGCAAACGACTTCACAATTACAAGACAGCACTAGGGTCTTTGTAATTTGAGGAATATTGAAAGGGTGATTATATTTCAAATATCTATTTAAGTTTATAGGATGTCGTGGTAGGGGCGGTTTCCGAGGATAATGTTGTTGACACCTAAAATTTTGATTAGGTTATTAATTAGGCCTTAATCTATTTTATTTTTCCTTTTTAGATAATAAACAAAATAAATAACAAAAAAACAACAAAAAAAATCAATAAAAACAAAACAAAGCAAAAGCAAAAAATTGGCAGCCCCCCCCTTTTTCTCCCTTTCGCTGGCCCAAGCCCGTATTTCTTTTTTCTCTGGCCCGGCCCCTCTCTTCCTTCTTCTTCCTTCTTCTTCTTCCTTGCGCCTTCCTTCTCCGCCTCTGTACTTCACGCGCACAGAAGACGACGACGAATGCGAAGGACGGCCTACGGCCGAGGGGAATAGGCCGACGTCGGGAAGAAGAAGATAAGATCGCGAATGCCATCATTGCCGAGCATGCTTCGGCTGGATGAGCTCGGATGGGACGCCGGTTCAGCCACGGGGGTCCGATCGGCAAACTAAAGACCGGCGGCCGAGCCTCTCCTTCGACCGGACCTCCTCGCCTATAAATAGCGGAGCATTTCCGTCGTTGAAGGGCACGCCAGAAGATCGCGAGCTTGGAAACTCCCTCCTGAGAGACTTCGGAGGAGGTTGAAGAGCGAGCGAGAGGAAGGCAAGCGAGAGAGAAATCGGGTCGCGAGCTAGGCCGACCTCCCACCGAGAGACTTCGGGGAGGCCGCCGGCGAGCGAGTCCGTGGAGGTCGATCCGGCCGGTGGAGGCTCGGATCGGCCGGAGTGAGGAGAAACGAGGTCGAAGGAGGTGAAGAAGTTCGAATCCGCAAAGAGGGGCGAAAGAAGAGGTCCCCGACGCCGCGGGCGTTGTGCCG